>JARIHS010000015.1:0-1200000 GCA_029320655.1 Mycena floridula | reverse complement strand
AAGCCTTGCGTTCAATGTGTCCGTTGACGGCAAACCTGCAACACAGTCGTCAATTACATCCGCAGTTGGCTTTCTCGGTGTCCCGTCGTACTTTCCATTTTGGCAATCAAGTACTAGTGTCATTGATCTTGCTTCTGGTGACGACACGCATACGATCGATATCACACAGTTGCCGTATATCGGTTTGGATTTCATTCTCGTGACACCGGGTACAACGACTCCGCTGAGTGGAAAGACTGTGATCGTCGATGATGATTATGCCAATATACAGTATGTCGGTCACTGGCAGACATCCAAGGGTCAACAACTCCAAGGCCCACGGGGTGACGATGACCGTGAGCCAGCATGGGCCTTTCAAAATGCGACGCATGAAACCACTACTCCGGGAGATTATTTCCAGTTTGGATATACCGGTACTATGTGCTCGATTTTATGCATGAACTCTGCACTGAAACACCGATAGGTACAAACCTGACATTGTACGGAGTTTTCCCTTGGAACTAGCCTGGAACATACAGATTCGCAGTGTCGGTCGATGGAGGAACGGCTTTGCCATTTCAGTTCAGCTCCTTGGCTGCAGGAGCCAGTGGACCTCAGATCAACTTTCCCCTTTTCACGACTGGGAGGCTTGATGCTGGTGATCATACCATCCTGGTCAATCTCACAGACAACAGCAGCTTGTGGACTACATAGCCTATGAGCCGTCATTCTCTTCATGGTCGACAATGCCGAATATCTCGCTTCCATCCCTTGGTTCCAAGGGAACTACAGCATTGCCGGTGATAGGGTGGGAACTATTCCACCCTCTCCTTTTGGCATATCTAGTAGATATGTCCTTCTTTCCTGATTACATATAAGGATAAAACATGCCTAGAAGGAAGTTCCAACTTGTCTAGATGAGCACCAGTAACAGTACCGAACATAACGCAGAGTCCAAGAAGGAGCTTGCTGGGTCACATAAACTGTCACCCGCAAACATACTCGAAGGATAAAGCAAAGCATACGCAGCGGTTCTACTAGTAAACCGACTGTAAGCGGGCTGCACTACTTGGGCATACATAGGAAATAGTTCTCACTGCTCGAGACCTTGCGCCGGACTGCATAAAACAGCTAACAAGCTGTTGAGTGAGAAAGTCAGCCAAACAACAGACTATAACATGTAGACATGTGATGGGATCCAATCACATTGAGTGTCAGGAACTGATTTAAACTGGTTCTCACACATGCACTGCTATGATTGGTGGATGAGGCTATTCATAGCTTTACTCCACATGCCTTATAGATCATCAGTCATGACCAGGCTATCAATAGCTTTAGCTCCACAATCCTTATAGAGCATCAGTCATGGCCCCACAAACATGTGACCTAAAACCTGACTTGCTGATATATTGGTGGTGTGCGGTTATAAGGCAGGATTGAAGAGGAGTTTTAAAGTATTCTGCAATTTGTATAAAGCTAGCATGTTTGTATTGTAATCCCCGAACTCTCCGTAAGGAGAAGAGGGTAATCTGTAACCCACGGACAAGCCCGAATGTACGATTGATCCTGCTTATATAAGACTTGCTGGAACCTTCTATATGACTCAGCGCAACAGCCGCAACTCAAACCTGACTCGAAAACTTCCTTGGGCCTTTCTTCCTCTGCATTGCCAATGTCTTTGCTGGATACATTCAACTCTGTCTGCTCTAGTGCTCCTTGCTGGAAAGGCCTTGAATTTGGAATATTCCAGGATCGTTTTCAGCTGCTTAAAAATTCAGCTCTCCTTGATCTTTGCGGCTATCCGTTTGGTACCAAACATGTTCCAAAGAAGAAATTGATCGATGTCCTTGGTAAACGAATTCAGGACTTGAACCATCAAATCCGACAAGTTTGTCTTGCATCGAAATCAACGTTGATTACTCAAAGTCTATGACAACCTCGAGAAATCAGGTATCAAGATTCCACAGGACCGAAACAGTCGGTCTCTGACAGATGTTGTTTGCCTTGGGATCTGGCGTCACTACGCCTCAGAACCATTCCCTACATCCCCAACGAAACTCCAGCAGTCAAACGCAAACTGGATGAACTGTGTGGAATGATTCGAGAGGTTCTCAGCATGGTGCGTTACCTGCCGAAACAACAACTACAATGAAAAGTCAGGTTTGTCATCTTTTCCAGACTTTCCTTTCACCTTGAGCTAACAAGATATCCAGACAGACAGCATCGTCAATCTACGCACTACAATTTGGCATCCGTATTCCTGTCTTCCCTGGACAAGTCCTAGATGTCCTGACACAATGGATTGCTCATTGTTCCATCCCCATTACCAGTGGATGCCGTGTTGTATACACTTTATTCTCTGATAAATTCATTATGTAGGCAACCAAATAGTTAGAAACCAATAATATTGTATTTTATTTTATAACAAAGCACCCGGAGAGTGAAGGGGACTGGTGCGAAGCACCGCTAAGGATAGCCATTAGCCAGTGAATAGTACCCAGACGTGAGCTCTAGCTAAACAGCAGGAGTTAGTTGACAGGACATTTAACTCTTTTATTGTTTGGTACACGAGGACGTGGTGATCCGAGGTACAATAAAAAACTTGATTCAGTTATCTTTGCAGCAGTAGCCCTGCAAAGCATTGAAGTCGTAGCCTGACAAAACCCTATCCCTTACATTCCCTGTGAATTAAAACTTCTACCAATCACAGCAAAGTTTACTGGAAAGTGACTTAGCTAGATTCTCTTGAACAATCACGTAATTGTGATCTTATCAACGTAGACTTGTTGCAATCTACTTCCTTTGCTTCCCTGAAACTCAGGGTATTTAAAGAGAGTTAGTGTGTAATTTGGATTTAATAGTAGAGATCATTCCGATCTTGAAATATAGTTCATTTTGCATCAACAGCCCACCGTCAGGTGCCCTATTACCGGGAGCTACAACAACTCCTGTAACGACATCTGGCTCCAAGAAGACACCTGCAGGCGCCATTGCTGCTGGAGTTGTCGGCGCCTGTGTTCTATCAACACTCCTTGGACTCTTCCTGTTCTGGAGGCGTAAGCATCAGCGCAAAGAAAAACCCTCCGCATTCACTGATCAACAGGATCCTGGATCGTTCCTGAGAGAAAGTACGTACCCCTTTCTTGAACACATTCTGTCAAGTCTTGGAACATTTGCAGAGGATGTACCTCCTGGACAGGAAGCTTACACAGTTTCGCATCCAGCGTATATAGCAACTTTGAACAAAGCTGGAGTGGAAGCGTCAGAGTCGAGCCCGAAAAGCGTATATTCGGAGAAAGGTTCTGTCACACTCAGTTACAGACCGTTCTCATCAGCATCAATTGATTTTTCGAGCTCGATGGCTGCAGGAGGCTCGTCTTCAGCAGCGCAAGATCGCTCCGAGATTCGATGCAGGATTATGGAGCTCGAAAGACTTGTGGAAGAGTCGGAAGCGAAAGAAGATGAGGAATCTCCAGCGATTACTCAGATGAAGGAAAGGATCCAGATGCTCACCCAGGAAAATGAAAGACTCGTGTCGTTGTCTGAAGCTCCACCGTCATATATTGCGTCCGATTCTGGGGTATCGTCTGCTGCTGGGGATGTCAAGGGAAATGACAGTGTCTTGAAGGTAGAGGATGTATATGGCAATAATAGTGTGTCAAAATTAACCCACTTTATGGCCGTAATAGTGTGTCAAAATTAACTCACTTTTTAGTCATTTTCAGCATACTTGGACCTGATTTTGGGGTGAAAAATGCGAACTTGAGGTTGAAATTTCCAACTTCAGGGTCAGTTTTTTGTTGAACTTCAGAGAAAATGAGTCAAACTTGGACTCCAGGAGTCATACTTGGCATTGAAAATTTCCAACTTCAGATCCAAAGTGTCCATGTTCAGATTAGTTTCCATGTCATGTTCAGATTTTCCATGTCATGTTCAGAGTTTCCATGTCATGTTCAAAGTTTCCATGTCATGTTCAGATTGACAGTTTCTATGTTTGGGTCTCAAGAATCCAACTGGCTGTCTCATTGCTGTGAACTCATAATTGTGAGCAATCAACTGTCATGAACTGAGTTCAAACCTTGCCTTTGGGTTCCATTTTTGCTACAGACTCATGCATTTTAGTCTTAATCAGATGACTACTGTCCCATACGATCACAAGATTGATGTAATGGGTGGGAAATATCACGTGAAATTGCTAATATCAGTGGAAATCATCACACACAACATGTATGGCACATTTTCTAGCTTCAGGAGTTATTGCACAAAGGATATGAGTCATGTAAATAGTTCACAGCTATTGAAAGCAGCCAATTACACTCAATAGCCCATATCTTCTGACATACAGTCAGTGATCTGGTGTACTGGTGGGTCCAGAGCAGGTGGGCCCATATTATGGTGACTCGCAAGATTATTTTCTTGCCCTTTGGGATGCTAGGAGATAACAGGAAGATTCCCCACATATACAGCTCAGCAGTCTGACACAAGTCATGAATGAAGCAGAGCTATAGATGGTCATGCACAGCATGTATGTACAAGATGTTGCATGAGTCTGAGCATCATTCTCAGGGAAAGTAATTTTGACATATGAATCAATTTAGATAAAGGCTATGACACTAGGTGACCATCTGCTCAAAATCATAAGCCTATTGGAACAGCAAATGAATTAAACCACCATTGACTCCCATAAGTAGAGGTCCTCTTCATTGCAAGGAAATGAAAGCACTCATATGGCCATAATAGTGTGTCAAAATTAACCCACTTTTTAGGCATTTTCAGCATACTTGGGCTCAAAAAGTGACTTTTTCAGCATACTTGGACCTGATTTTGGGGTGAAAAATGCGAACTTGAGGTCAAAATTTCCAACTTCAGGGTCAGTTTTTTATTGAACTTCAGAGAAAATGAGTCATACTTGGCATTGAAATTTTCCAACTTCAGATCCAAAGTGTCCATGTTCAGATTAGTTTCCATGTGATGTTTGAATTTTCCATGTAATGTTCAGATTTTCCATGTCATGTTCAGAGTTTCCATGTCATGTTCAAAGTTTGTAATGTTCAGAGTTTCCATGTCATATTCAGATTGACAGTTTCCATGTTTGGGTCTCAAGAATCCAACTGGCTGTCTCATTGCTGTGAACTCATAATTATGAGCAATCAACTGCCATGAACTGAGTTCAAACCTTGCCTTTGGGTTCCATCTTCACTACAGACTTGGGCATCTTAGTCTGAATTAGATGATTATTACCTCACATACACTTGGCGGTTTTTCGCCCATCCACGTGATTCCCAAAAAGGAAACTCAACATGTGAGGTATGAACCAGTTCATAACCGAAGGTATTTGAAATTATTTGCTCAAAGGGTTTTCTCCCTGTGTATAATCCATCCTGTTCAAGAATACCATATCTTGTGACTATTTATTTGCCAGGTCAGGTCTTTCCGAAGTTGCGGGAAGAGTATCCATCACTCGCTCCCCCTCCCCACCCTCGCAAGCTTGGGGGGTCCCCCAAGCTGCGGGAGTCTCAGATGGGCATGCTAAAGACTTGTCCCTGCTTTCAACAGATATGGAGAATCTCCAAGGTCAGATCTATTCAGTGACAAGAGCTTCAAAAAGAAAACACTTATCCAGGCTTGAACCAGCACCACTCAAGCTAGTATTACAGTACTATCCAGCTGTTATTACAACTGAGCCATTGGGGCATACTCAGCTGTCAACTTTACCAGGTTATGTGAGTCACACGAGGCATTTCGGCTGATGAGAACCTGACATGTCATCAAACTGGTTTGTGGTTCGTGAGGTCATGTGTTGTGTTTCCTTTTTGGGAATCATGTGGACGGGCAAAAAGTCAAAGACTACCTCACATGCCCACAAGATTGATCAATAGACCATATCTTTTTCTTGCCTCAATATGAAGTTTGCAGAGTCGGTCTGAAAGTTCGCATCAGATTTTTGAAGTTTGCTGATCTAAGTCAAACGTAGGATGTCAATACCAAACATGGGGAATTTCTGAAGTTCGCATCAGATTTTTTAGAAGTTTGCTGATCTATCTCAAACATGGGATGTCGATGCTGAACATGGAATGTTTCTGAAGTTTGCGGGTTTGTCCCAAGGTCCGGATCAAACTTTTCAAAGTTCACGGATCTGCGTCAAACATGGAGGATTTCTCAAGTTAGATGGAAAATCAGGATTTTATGCAAAGTTAGCTAAATTTTAATTATGACACACTATTATGGCCAAACCACTTTTTAGGCATTTTCAGCATACTTGGACCTGATTTTGGGGTGAAAAATGCAAACTTGAGTTCAAAATTTCCAACTTCAGGGTCAGTTTTTTGTTGAACTTCAGAGAAAATGAGTCATACTTGGCATTGAAATTTTCCAACTTCAGATCCAAAGTGTCCATGTTCAGATTAGTTTCCATGTGATGTTTGAAGTTTCCATGTAATGTTCAGATTTTCCATGTCATGTTCAGAGTTTTCATGTCATGTTCAAAGTTTGTAATGTTCAGATTTTCCATGTCATGTTCAAAGTTTGTAATGTTCAGAGTTTCCATGTTTGGGTCTCAAGAATCCAACTGGCTGTCTCATTGCTGTGAACTCATAATTATGAGCAATCAACTGCCATGAACTGAGTTCAAACCTTGCCTTTGGGTTCCATCTTTGCTACAGACTTGGGCATCTTAGTCTGAATTAGATGATTATTACCTCACATACACTTGGCGGTTTTTCACCCATCCACGTGATTCCCAAAAAGGAAACTCAACATGTGAGGTATGAACCAGTTCATAACCGAAGGTATTTAAAATTATTTGCTGGAAGGATTTTCTCCCTGTGTATAATCCATCCTGTTCAAGAATATCATATCTTGTGACTATTTATTTGGCAGGTCGGGTCTTTCCGAAGTTGGGGGAAGAGTATCCATCACTCGCTCCCCCTCCCCACCCTCGCAAGCTTGGGGGGTCCCCCAAGCTGCAGGAGTCTCAGATGGGCATGCTAAAGACTTGTTCCTACTTTCAACAGATATGGAGAATCTCCAAGGTCAGGTCTTCTCAGTGGCAAGAGCTTTAAAAAGAAAACACTTATCCAGGCTTGAACCAGCACCACTCAAGCTAGTATTACAGTACTACCCAGCTGTTATTACAATTGAGCCATTGGGGCATACTAAGCTGTCAACTTTACCAGGTTATGTGAGTCACACCAGGCATTTCGGCTGATGAGAACCTGACATGTCATCAAACTGGTTTGTGGTTCGTGAGGTCATGTGTTGTGTTTCCTTTTTGGGAATCATGTGGACAGGCAAAAAGTCAAAGACTACCTCACATGCTCACAAGATTGATGTGATGTGTGGGAAATATCACATGGAATCAGTAATATCAGTGTAAATTGTCATGCACAAACATGTACAGCATGTTTTCTGGCTTCAGGACTCGGAGTTATTGGACAGAAGGAGATGAATCATGTCAATAGACCATATCTTTTTCTTGCCTCAATATGAAGTTCACAGAGTCGGTCCAAAACTTCGCATCAGATTTTGAAGTTTGCTGATCTAAGTCAAACGTAAGATGTCAATACCAAACATGGGGAATTTCTGAAGTTCACAGAATCAATCCAAAAGTTCGCATCAGATTTTTTAGAAGTTTGCTGATCTATCTCAAACATGGAATGTTTCTGAAGTTTGCGGGTTTGTCCCAAGGTCCAGATCAAACTTTTTAAAGTTCGCAGATCTGCATCAAACATGGAGGATTTCTCAAGTTAGATGGAAAATCAGGGTTTTATGCCAAGTTAGCTAAATTTTAATTATGACACACTATTACGGCCAAAGATGAATTTGGCCGTAATAGTGTGTCATAATTAAAATTTACCAAACTTCATATAAAACCTTGATTTTCCATCTAACTTCAGAAATTCTCCATGTTCAGTATTGACATCCCATGTTTGATATGGGTCAGTAAACTTCAAAAAGTCTGATGTGAAATCTTGGACTGATTCTGTGAACTTCGGAAATCCTCCATGTTCAGAAATCTTCCATGTTCAGACATCCTCCATGTTCAGAAATCCTCCATGTTCAGTAATGACATCTATGTTTGACATAAATCAGCGAACTTGAAAAAATCTGATGCAAACTTTTGGACTGATTCCATGAACTTCATATCAGGGCAAGAAACTTGACAGTATCCTGCATCATACTATTGAACTTGAAGAACGATCTATGTCAGTAGTGATATTCATTGATGTGAGATGAGCGTGCCGGAGACTAGCGAGTGAAATCTTGCTGTCACAGTCACACTCAGTGACAACCGGCTTGAGGGCTAGTCTCAGCCTAAGTATTTGATCACCATAGACTATTATAGACACCTGAGTGCTTTCATTTCCTTGCAATGAAGAGGACCTCTACTTATGGGGGTCAATGGTGGTTCAATTCATTTGCTGTTCCAATAGGCTTATGATTTTGAGCAGATGGTCACCTAGTGTCATAGCCTTTATCTAAATTGATTCATATGTCAAAATTACTTTCCCTGAGAATGATGCTCAGACTCATGCAACATCTTGTCCATACATGCTGTGCATGTCCATCTATAGCTCTGCTTCATTCATGACTTATGTCAGACTGCTGAGCTGTATATGTGGGGAATCTTCCTGTTATCTCCTACCATCCCAAAGGGCAAGAAAATAATCTTGCAAGTCACCGTAATATCGGCCCACCTGCTCTGGACCCACCAGTGCACCAGATCACTGACTGTATGTCAGAAGATATGGTCTATTGACTCTAATTGGCTGCTTTCAATAGCTGTGAACTATTTACATGACTCATATCCTTTGTGCAATAACTCCTGAAGCCAGAAAATGTGTCATACATGTTGTGTGTGATGATTTAGACTGATATTAGCAATTTCACATGATATTTCCCACCCATTGCATCAATCTTGTGATCATATGGGACAGTAGTCATCTGATTCAGACTAAAATGCCTGAGTCTGTAGCAAAGATGGAACCCAAAGGCAAGGTTTGAACTCAGTTCATGACAGTTGATTGCTCACAATTATGAGTTCAGAGCAATGAGACAGCCGGTTGGATTCTTGAGACCCAAACATAGAAACTGTCAATCTGAACATGACATGGAAACTCTGAACATTACATGGAAAATCTGAACATCACAAACTTTGAACATAACATGGAAACTCTGAACATTACATGGAAAATCTGAACATTAGGAAACTCCAAACATCACATGGAAACTAATCTGAACATGGACACTTTGGATCTGAAGTTCGAAATTTTCAATGCCAAGTATGACTCCTGGAGTCCAAGTTTGACTCATTTTCTCTGAAGTTCAACAAAAAACTGACCCTGAAGTTGGAAATTTTAACCTCAAGTTCGCATTTTTGAGCCCAAAATCAGGTCCAAGTATGCTGAAAATGCCTAAAAAGTAGGTTAATTTTGACACACTATTACTGCCATAGATGTACAACAAGATTTTCTTATTAGTTATGTATCCGCCTAAATCATTATATATGCTTAGCGAAATCGAGTGTACAGGGCACGGGTACAGCCACATGAACTTTGACGTCGGGAGGCGGCATTGCGTCCGCGCGCGTGAAATATCTTTCTGGTAATGCTCGAGAATGTTGAGTCGTAGACGTTGTCGATGCATGCGTAGTTGTTTTAGCGTGTATACTCAGTTTTATCCAGTCATTATATATATCCTCCTCATCCGCGGCCGGCGCTGTTATCGTATGCAATCCGTCCCTTTTTCATTGTCATCAGTTTCTAAACCTGGACAGCGCTGAACAAGGGGCGTTCGATAGTCTAGTCCGACGGGATCTAGCTGAGTAAGTCTTTTTTGCAGAGTCGTTCTTATTGGCCATCGAACATCATCTGCAGTGATTCAACCTCAAATTCCGGCTTTGTATTCCTGGTTCTTTCAATCGTTGTCTTTGCATCGGTCTCGGCGGTCCTCTTTCACGTCGGATTCTTCGGCAATTGCGGACGATATCTGGTCAGGGTCATTCAGACCATGTTGCGTTCTACCAGGCGTGCTCCATCTAGACCTGTTCGACCGCTCAGACCCTTGAAATCGGCTGTGGACTGTCCACTGAGCACTGCTAGATCGCCGTCGATCCGGTCCTCAATAGCTTCTTCGATCGCGTCTTCGTACGTCAGCTCACCATTTGACGACGGCACTGGCATAATTTCTGGTGCGAATATGGTCATGATTCCGGCTAGGGTCTATTGGGGCAGTCCAAGCGTGGCGTCGAATTCGTGGATACGGTCCTTCGGTACTTTGACGTCTCCTGTACCGCGATATTCACAGCTTCCACCATTATTTAAAACAGACTCACTACGTATCGGGGCTATATATAGATCGTGCGAATAGGTGATCTATTCGCAGGTCTAGTCGAAGGCCTCAAATACGTCATGAATAGCGACCTATTGGGACCTATCGGAACCTGTTGGGACATAGCTGGAGCCATGAATATGTGAGAATAGATCAATAATATATGGCCATGCTCCAAGCTGGTGACATCTGGTTTTGCTGCCTGGGACGTGTGAAATCAACCAGCCCGTGATTGTGAGGCGGTGCTTGTCATGTGGCTGTGTCACCCTTTCCGCACTTCTTTGAGCCATAAGTCTGACTGTAATGAATGTCTGAAAGTCAGGTTTGAAGAGTGGCTGATATTGACAGGCATATTTGGCCCTCTAGCAAGGACCTACTCGAGGTCTATTCCAAGGTACTCGGGCCTCGAATAGGCCTGGCCGATAGAGCCTTAAATAGACGCCTATTACCACATACTCGGATCTATTCGGAGGTATTCGCACCCATCTATATATAGCTCTGAAACGTAGTGAGAGGGACCATTTTTCAGGTAGTATAGTAACAAGCCGAATTATTGTCCTACTTGTTCGTACAAAATTCACTTTCGATCGTGATTCAACACCAATCTTTTATCGATCTTCAAGTGGAGTGTAAACCGCCACAGAGATGTTAGTGTCATCACATCATCTCTGCACGTCACACCTCCAATATTTCCGCCTACTTGCCACTCCTCACGATCGCCATCGCCGCCCTCAAAATCTCCGCCTGCAACATCTCCGAATCGCCGCCTGCAACATCTCCGCCCCATATGTCCCGGCATGCTGAAAATCCCGTACCTCTGCAAAGAAGTCTCAATCCTGTACCTCTGCCAAGAAGTCCCCTTAACCTGAAAAATGTTTTCCTGATCATACCTGGACACTCTTAGGTTAGCCTCGACACCAGGCCCTCTTCTATCTATCTATCTATCTATCACTTCCTTGTTGATCATTTACGTCGTGTAAATCTCACCGATCAATGTCTCGGACAGCAACGAGCATTGTTCGGCCACTGGGTCATCTAGGCCTAGTGCAACTTCCTGAAAGGTGACTCAAACTTTTTCCTGGTCAATAGTTACCACAAGAAGCATGCTGTTTGACATGACACCCTCGCCATCAGCGGAATTGACTCGAGAATCAATGATGATTGTGCCTGCGACTCACCATGGAGTCATCACTTATCTCAAACTCTTCACTACACAGACTCGAGCACAGGCTGTCTATCTTGAACCTCTACGCACCCGCACCGAACACTACTCCCCAATGCGGGTGGCATCTGTCAACATCGAAAGCTGAGTCAGATCACAATCGGACTGATCGTCCTACTGCGGTCCTGGCAGCGGCGCTTGAACCAAATGCAGAATCTTACAGAAAACTTCAGAATTCCGACAAATGAGTGGACTTTTCCGAAGCTTGGAGTTTCAGGTGTGCGCTTGTAGTGAAAGCCGGGTGTTTTCGGGTTGGAATTTTGCTGATGTTCTGTTATATCCTCAAGCAGCCATAGGTACTCAAGTAAGGGGTTGTTTGATCAGATAATGCTGACTCTCTATGATTGAAGTGTACCTAATGCATTCAAAATCAAGTGTTTATATAGCTAGGAATAAGTCAGGGGACGTATGAGTCAGATATATATATAAAGTACTGGAAAGAATGGGACCCGATGAAGAGAACGAGATTTCGAGCATCCCCGAAGAGTCCGGCAATTCTCATCAAGTCTGTGACCATCACACCACAGCGTTCAGGTATGGCCCGTGGTGGAAGATATTGTGATCGAATGTGTAGGTCTCGCGTTGTATTGCAGCTCCGAGCTGATCCGAGAAATTGCGGGCCGTAAGATATCTGTTCATCCTTGACGCGCTTCCGAATTTCAATCGATACTACAGTAATGGGCTGATAGTTTTTGATAAAGCTAGCCAACATGATAATATTCACCTCAGAAATATACTGACAGCCTGTTCCTGCGGGCCAGTACTGTTTCAAGGGTTCCCAGATCTATGCACCGTGACATGGCCATGTCGGAGATGACGGCCAGCGTTATTTGAGTACCAACGAGTTATCATCGCAGTCGGAAAAGCTTTGGTCCGTCTGCAACCTCAGGCTGATCCCCATTCATGACTGGAACAAGGTCTGTTCCCTCATAATGCTATTTTCACCATAAGAAAAAACTCCATACAGTTGTGAGACCAAGGATCATGATGCAGTGATTGTCGGCTTTCCGCGTGACATGATTGTGATTAAGCGATTCAAAGGCTCTGGCCAAATGAGACGCCTTGTGTATTTTGTTTTCAGTGATGCGCCCTAGTGTCCACCGAGATGGAGACTCTCTTCCGACGGGGTCGGACAACGAGTCTTGCGTCGCAAATGAAAGAGTTAATGTGAAGGATCGGGCCGGCGGAGCTCAAGCAGCATGTATGATTCTTCAGCTGCCAGTTCTGCCGATGGTTCTGGGTATCCTGGGCATGTGGTGCTAGATATTGAACCTCAAATGTTCAAGACCCTCTGCACTGAACTCAATTCTCCACATCTCATCCGAGATCTTGATCCCTGTCGTCCATTGTCACGAAAAGGATGGAGCGCTGTTTCACGGCCTTCCTCGGTCGATATCCAGAGGCCCGTTGATTTCTCCCCTGCAGAATATACACCGTGGATATGTCTCTCACAGCGACGTTCAGCGCTCATTCCAATGCGACAGGCAGATCTAGACCAACACTGAGGAGTCTGATGAGATATGAAGACCTGGGAATATTACTCATCTTGCCAGACTGGTAGGGTGGGCTCTCTGGCACGGTCCTTGGACTCTCTACCACCCAGCAATGTGGGGAGCGGGAGATTTCGGGAGGCGTGGCCCTGCGTTTCATTGGTTGCTGATCAGCGCCCGCGTCATAGAAAGATTGATCTAGGCCTGACAGCGTGGCATCCAACTGACGCAGCCTACATATAAAGAGAACTCTGCCCACACTTTCCGTTATTGGATCACTGCATTCTCTCGCTCAGGGATGTCAGATGAGCATGGTTTCCTGATATTTCACCCACCGGCAACACTGGATGGATGCCTCCATTATCCTGCATCATCGCTTGCCAGTCTAGCAAGAAAGATCCTTGGGGACCTGGAAAAGCATTATCTGGTCATGATGGATGCGGCACCCAGCGAGTTTGAGAGTGATATAATACGTGAATATTTGGAGGAAACACGAGACACCCTGAGGGACATGAAAAGGGAGGGGGGCTCCGCGGTGGATGCGGAGCAGGCCTTGTTGAACATTGGTTACATGCCAAAAGCAGATTCTGTAGGTCGGCAGACAACTCATCATCGGTTCTATAGCTCATGCATGTCCATTCAGGTTTTTAGCCATGCCATCCAACTGAGACAGAAAACACGCGGTGACCCACCAGATGATCAACTTGAAGACTGGGAAAAATCACAGAGGAATGCCTGGTGGAAGGAAGACATGCTCCTGAACTTCTTGCTGTTTGTGTCTTCTGGCGCGGGAGGAAATGCAGGCTTGTTCAAAGTTGCTTCTCATAACATAGCTCAGATGTAAGAGCAATGTCTATAGATTATTTACAGAGCCAATAATGAAATAGTTGATGTGTGGAAATGTTGGATAGCCGGCGGCATGGACGAGACCGCAGAAAACCCCAGTAACTGTCACTCCAGTCCGTTGCGTAACGACTACAAGCAGTTCCATATCTGATCAATTGAATTCATCAAGGAAATGCGGCTTACCATCCCAGGTGAAGAGGTGACAACTTGAAATGTGAAACATATCCTCTAGTCACAATTCTCCGACTGTGGCAGGCTTTCGGACACCGTCCGACCCAATTCACCCGATGTCACTCTCGCTCGCCGCATGAACCTCAGCGCTACAAGCTCACAAGTCAGCTGGATGATCACTGGGAGCAGTATTATCAGGATTTGAGCGACAATGAAAGACGGTGAAGGGGATACAATGATCATCACTCGAAACACCAGTCCGGCAGTGACGAGATTCGGAATAGAATTCATGACAGTGAATCCGAAAACCCCGATGCTGGTGATACGAGCCTATCTTGAAGTAAGTATTGTTAAGGAAAAGTATCAAGGACCAATCTACCTGAAAGGATTCCGAGTGGAGACCATCATAAAGCGCGCCGATGCAGAGTGTGACCACAATGGCACTCAGAGCCAACACCTGGTCCGCAGCACGGTGATATTGAACATGATATCTGTGGCATATCAGAATGATGTCCATGAAATAGGGGTAAGACCAACGCGAAGAGCCCAAGGAGCTGTTGGATCATGCATGAACATCATATTGAGGACGAGAAAGAAGCAATATTGGAGACTTACCATTGTAAGACATAATGTACGAGACTTGGCGAGATGCTTCACGACATCTTTGGCTCTGTCCGGATGATTGACAGCGCGTTGGATCATGGAATACATCGAAAAGGAAGCGATAACACGATGAGGCATTGAGCAGTAAATGGGTTGAAGGTATGAGATGGTGTTAATCAAGCAAAAATTCCCTTAAATTTATAGAAAATTGAACGCTCTAGACTATCCAGTTCTGACGATCCCCGAATACAGGGACGGAACCAGATATATTGATGGAATGCGGTATGTTGGTGGGAGGTAGAAGAAAAAGGAAACCATGGCTTGTGAGATCTAAGATCTGCAGTACCGTCGTGACGTTCATCATGAGAAGTAACAAACTAACCGAATGTCCAACTGGGGAAGAGGGGAGTAGCAGTACGCAAACAACAAGATTTCCTTCTCTAGAACTCATGTGGTGATGGCAATCACCGTGTACATACGAGACGCTATATTATGGTACCATAAATACAACAGCTTCAATCAGTCCTGTAGAGAGTTAGTGACAGCTCCAGGAACCAGTGCAGACAAACCTTCCACGCCTCCATGACTCCATCATACCGAATATTCTTGAACACGAGTTGTTTCTTCGGCCGACTATCTTCATCAGTCTCAGCGTCTCTTGGGCGCTTTCGGGATCCTGAAGCCGAGGACTCGGCAAAGAATTCCTGCTGTGAGACAGCCTGGCCAGGCTTTCGTGCACCAGGAATATGTCGAAGCTCCAACTTTGCTGTATCACTATGGATGGCTTTATAGATCTTTTTGAGATCTCGGACAGGTACTCCTGCGAGTCCTTTGCTCGAATTTGAACCTTTGCCTGGTGTCAGTACATCTTTTGGTCAGTTTACCATCTTAATTCCCTCATCCTCCAGTGTGTCATCAAATTGGAGCCACGGGAGCTTCTTGTTTCGCTTTGTTCCATGAAGCTCGACACCGAGTCGTTCTGAGTTGCTTTGTTAGGCTGATC
Organism: Mycena floridula; assembly: GCA_029320655.1. Taxonomy (NCBI): domain Eukaryota; kingdom Fungi; phylum Basidiomycota; class Agaricomycetes; order Agaricales; family Mycenaceae; genus Mycena; species Mycena floridula. Next base: position 1,184,357 of record JARIHS010000015.1, on the reverse strand, counting down.
AGTGAAAGAGGAATGGGAATACCGAAGGATTCAGTGAGGAATGTCCTGATTTCTTTTATCATGTCATCCTTGGAGAGATCTGCTTTGTCCAACAGGGTATTTTGTCGAACAGACACGGCAGCTCTGGTAAATTGAAAACGCTTCAATTGATAATGACTTGAAGGATTGAACAGGGATCGTACGGTTCATCTTGGATCATTGTTGCTCCTGGATCTCGAGGCCGCGAGGTCATATTATTTTCAACCGACCTGAAATCATGTCACTTCTTGGCGATTGTTGTGAAAGAAGCACCCACGGATTCACAAGTTCCGATATCAACAAGGGGGTCGATCGTCTACCCGGGACTTGAGTTTGTAATGCCTCAAAATCTTGCAGCGTGCTGCAATGAATTTTGATTGAGTATGATATAAGAAGATGTCCTGAAACTTACGGCTGATCATATGGGACCCAAGGTTGTCCATAAGCGCTGTAATTCACATCCTTAGATCTTGTAGAATTAGAGTAGCTAAAATGCCCTGAAGTTCAGTCATTGCACAAAATCATAATAAAATCTTACGATGGGGGCTGGATATCATGAAACGGTGGGTATTGAACATTGCTTTGGTCCTGTATTCCGTCAGTGATCGCCGTTGCGGTCGCAAAATGATGGTCATTCTGCAAATCAGTTGAATGGTGTTGAACATATCTGTACAGCTTGAGATAAGATCTATAAAAGATCGAAATACATACGGAATATTTATGTCTGGATGAAACATATGGGTGATATCCTCCGGCAAATGGACAGCTCGAGGTATCGGTGAGTGTCCGCGATGCAGGACATTTATATCAGTGTGATCAGTTCTCATCCCATGGCCCTGGTCAATGCTATCGTCAAGAGTATGCTGCAGATCCTTGAAAGAATCGGTCACTAGTCTGGGTAGACATTGAATCAACTCACCCGTTGCTCTTGATGGTCCGAGTTTGGGACAGGTCCATCGAAATCATGATGTTGAACAGATGCTAAGATGTTATTCCACGATACATTCCGTCTCGAACATTCATTCCGCTGAACAATTATTAGCGCTGGGTGTGGGGAAAGATCCTATTCGTACCAGCATGACCAGAAGCTCAGTCATATCTGCCTCGAATGCCCGCTCCTCCACCGGTAAAGTCTGACCCAACTCCTTCAAATGCCACTGCAACTCGCAAACTTGGCATCTCGAGTCCTCCCACACATCAATGCCCACGACTTTCGGATCCTCTTCGAGGACAGTCATAGCTGCGGCGTAGTCATCCATTTCCTCTCCCCAGCATGTATGTGCCGAAACTCGAATGGCATCACGGAATTCTGGTGCGGGTGTTGGTGGTGGAAGGAAGTTCAATCTCCGACGAACAGAGTAGCGCCAGGCATCGATGAACTGCGCTACACGGGTGGAATGTGAGAGCTCTCGCGGTATCATCCTCCAAAACATGGCTGCACACCATGAACGGATGTTCAGAGACCCGGCGCGCTCGGAACCAGTGAGGCAGTCATCCATAGCCTGCCATTCTGCAAGAGTGTATTGGGTGACAGTAAAACGAAGGCAATGAGGATATTCGTTGACCCAAGAGAGACACTTGTGCTCACTGTCTCGGGGCAAGCTACTGAAGTATTTGTGGGCTTCATTGAATCCATATATAGGTTGGTCTGATAACCATCTGGAAAAGTCACGGCTTGCATCAATGGCATCACGGCTGTTCGCAGTGCAGTCCCAGATAAACCGAAGTGCCACAAGGGCACGTGAAGGGGTCCAGGAGGGCGGTGATTCGGGCCCGGGAATAGGTTTACTTTAAGCAGGTTAGATGTGTCAATGATGAATAATGTACTCACTGAGCTAAACAAGGAGCGCAATGTTCACCCCTGAGATAGATGATGGTGTCTTGTTGGGTAGGAAACAGTTGAGATCTCATGAATAGCCAATAACTGTTCACTAGGCCTCTCATTTGGTGGCAACTATGTCCAGCCTGATCCATTGCTCCAGTGAATCTGCGATCATCATAGCTGTTGCGGTGTTGATCCAACCATTCCCGCACTCTCCAGGGAAGCCCCAAGTACCAAATGCTGATCAACTCTTCCATAACCCACTCCTCACGATCGCGCACTCCGTGCTCCTCGTCTGCATGCTTATACACCGCGGATGTCAACACCAGCCATACAATCACCGCAGCGCGCATCTCGAACGCGGCAGAGTCCACTTCACTCCTCCGCAGAGTCTGCGTAGGAGTCCGTGCGAGGCGTCTTTCCAGGGCCGCCGCTGCTGACTGCCAGGGTGGAGGTGGATTCAACAAAACCACTCCCTCCATCAAGGCCTCATCTCCTTCATTCCACAGCCATACATCTTCGCCATTGTCACTGCCTTGCAACAATTCGAGGAAGACTTGCTGTCGGAGGCTTCTGGGAAGGAAACGCAAGGTATTCCACAGAAAGGCGACCCTCTTCCCACCCTCGATCATCCTCCCATTCACACTGACCATATTCTGCGCCCTCGCATTGCGGATGAATTCTTTGTCATCCTGGATGCAAGATCCAATAGCCAAAGGGGTTTCCGCATCCGAGAGTCCCTCCGAAGATTGCGATGGAACAGAGGTCATGGTGGTGGAAGGAGAAGAGCTTGAGCGCCCATGATACAGCTTTCACAACTTATGGCACATCTGCTGCCATGGCGGCAGCTTGATCGAAGGTACAAAAATACCTGGAATGGTTGCCAGGATATCAGTACAGCATAAATGCGACAACGGCATATAACTTGTGACAACCCGAGAGCCAATCCACAACAATAGCAATGCACCCAATCTTGTCCCAGTCTGGCAGAAGCGCGGGTGGAGCGAGATCGCCAGGATCAGAGCGGTAGCTATAGAAAGTTCAGTCTGTTGTATTCAGATGAAGAAAATTTTGCTCATGGAATTGGGACTAAGTATGATACACAGAATTGAGTTTGTCATGAGACTCGATGACATGTATCTACATTTGGATTTGAGATAAGTATATTATCTGGGAGTCGGGAAGATGGGGCTGACATGTGGATCTCGACAGAGATCTAAATTTGGACTTCCAATGATCATGTAGGAACCTAAGACTAGATGACCAACCCGGCTCCCAGCTGCAATCTTGCTGCAATCTAATCGCAACTAGAATCTAATCACATTGTAATGTTTGCTACTTTTGGGCGAGGGTGGAGCGCGCCACTCTCCATTATGGGCAAGATCCTGGGAAAGACCTGTCAAGAAGCATCAACTGGTGATACATTATAGTCTGTCAACTCTAGACTAGAGTCAACAATGTATCGCGTAGTGGCCGACAGTATAGTTCAAATGATGTATTATATTGTCATTATGGGCTCGTTATGTCTTGCTATTGCCCGACTAATCCTTGTTTTACCAGGCTATGGCTGAATTATCACTGCTTCTTTATCACCCATTTATGTCTCGCTATTACATGTCTATTGCCTGTCTCTGTGTCTACTCGGTCCAGTTATGTAAGATTTGACTCTGTTACTGATGAATGCAGTGTACATGATCAACAATTTCAGGTTTTTACTCAGAAGGCTTGCACCAAAATGACTTCGAACTTACACCCAAGAGAGCGGGAGAGGTGCGGGATGATGCCGCGGGGTGTGTACAGTTATCCAAGTAATACATCTCCTAGTTACTGGGAAGGGAAGAGTCACAAAAATTTGACCATAGGTTTTCGAGGTCCATACTAAGCAGCAGCTTAAACAATCCCTTCTAATATGGCCATCCAAACAGAAATACTTGGACAATCATTAAATGTTTGCTCAGCGCCACAATTCAAATCAAGATTCTTCAATCATCAAATGCTGTTCAATTCTGCTCCAGGCACTATGGAAAGGGGACATATAATTCAGCCGTGTTGCACCCCTCCGCTGCGGATGAAATTTCAGCTCCAATCACTGCCTGAATGATCTTCCTTTTCGGTGTAAGCTTGTCACCAATGGGCGTCACGAAAATGGATCCTGGATCTTTTGAGAATCCAGACTTTGGTCCTGCCTTGATGGATCTTGTTGATTCATCTTTGGATCCAGGATGACCTTGCTCGCCTAAAGAAAACTCGCTGTGAATATGTGTTAGGATATGGCTGGCTGGCTCGGGTGAGGTAGAGTACCTCCGACCGTCAGGGTGACATGCGACTTTGTCTTGAGGATGGAAGAAGGACATAATTGGTCTTGTTGTTGAGCTGTCTCAGGTTGTCCCACCTATCTATGGATTTATGGGCAGTATTATGTGGTATATACAAGGCAGAGAATATGTAAGTAGCCGCTGAAGCGAAGAAGCTTTAATGTGGACTTTGAACTCCAATTCACTCTTTGACATCATTTGAAAGAGATAATTGTAAAGATTTTGACCCACGGACAAAGACCTATCCGCTCTCCTTGTGTGGTACTCCTACAGGTCGGCAAAGGGATCTCAACTCAATGTTGCTTTGAGAAAGAGGGAATAGCCACCTCAACGCCTTGAACATGTGCGACCTCAATCCACGACAACTCGAAAGTCAGAGTTTGGGAGCACGTGCGGTCACGTCCAGCCCTCATGATTGGCTCGTGACCATACGCGACTTTTTTTGGACAAGTAAAGCGCGTGAAAGCTCTATTTCTGATGCGTGATCAGGGGGTAAATACAGGTTGATATGGCAGGATAGAAGAAGAAGTAGTCTGTAGAAGTAACTGGCTTCTATGGTACTGTATATTTTAAAAGTTTGCAAGGGCTCTTGGGCGAAACTTGAAATAGGTCAAGCGGTTTCTGTTGCATTTCGTTGTTGGAGTCTCCCTAGACCATTTCCTCCGCTGTGTTTGGTTGAATACCACACAGAGTCCATAGATAAGGCAGAAACGTACCTTGGAACTCTGTTCACTTCAGGCTGAGTAGCCACTGGTACTTGGCCGCCAATGGTTACCAACTCGACTTGACTCTCTGCTCCCCGAGTTGTGAGCCGCAAGGCAACAGCATCACACAAAAACTGCACAAATAATGGAATGAGCGTGACCAGGACCAGTAGAACAACCAATGCTGGACTTGATGCAACAATGGCGACGACACGGAAGACAAGGAAGGTGGTAATGAGACCGGGGACAGAGTTGACAAGAGTAAAGCCCAATGGACTAAGACTATTGATTTGCTTCTATAACCAACTTCAGTCCTTACATGGATAAAATAATAATGAAATGTACCTTGAACCCGTCGTGGTCAAGACCATCCGTGAGCACTCCAATAGACCGAACAAGGAGGATTGCTGCAAGGACATACAAGCTGTCTGTGGATCTTTTGGCCTGAATGTGAAAACTGTTCCGAACGGCGAGTAATAAGTACGGCAAATGAGAGAACAATGATATGGAATGCTGACGCAAAGAGACCACAAAGCTATGATTCAACAAGATGAGTTCAGATGGGCTCGAGGGACAATCAGAGAGACGTACAATAGCGAGATCTAGCGCTCGAGTCCGATCGAGGCTCTCGAGGATGGCTCTCGTGTTCGTCGCGTCGTTGGAGTTGACTGCATTTGTTGTCGCCTCGTAGAGATTCATGAATGGCAGGAGAGATATACGAGACTGGGACATTTTTGCTGGTGATGTTGAGAAGAAAGAAAGGGAGATGAATATGACAATGATGTTCAAGATTGGGACCCTTTTAACCGGCAGAAAACAATGTGCTGTTCTGCAACATCCCGACAGCATCTTCGATTATGGAATCTGTAGTAGCAGTCAAATCAAGACTGTCATGGCTGTTTAACCACCGAGACTTCACTCTGAACTGCAACAATCAATTAGCGCTCATGGTAATTCGCCGTATAGAAGCATAAGGGCTCGTGAGAACAGTAGTAGATACCAAATTTGGGATTCGATAATGACGGTACAGACAGCATCGACAATGACGATAAGTGTAGTAGGACCCAAATTGGGAATAATGTGGCTATCTAAGCTTGATACATCAGTTTAGACTGCGCAACAATTATAGCTGACCGTAATTTCAGGTACTGAAGATTCATGGGAACAGTAGTAGCAGCCGAATGGAGGATATGATACCGATGTCAATGCTGTTTAACCCCCGAGGCATCATCCTACACTGCACGCGTGGCGCTCACCATACTGAACCCTGCAAGTAGTTGCATCCCAATCGGGACAAGGCATATCAGTCGTTGATCCTATTCGCGGGAAAGATTACAGAAGACAATAGTAGCTGCTAATTTGGGAAACATATGTCATGATAATTACACTAAAGCCAGAAGATTCAACTATCCGAGCTCAGGTCGAAATGCATAAGTGCGCCATGATGGTGTTTTGGGCGGGAAATCCCGTCATCTGAGTCTCCCCGCCGTCTCTTTCGAGACGGACCGGCTCCAGAATCTCCGGGAATCGTGTCCGAGCTAGAGGGACCATCCGGAATAAGCCGAAGTGGCTTCGTCGGATGGTGAATTGCTCGATAGATTGTTGCGAGGTCCCCAGGTTTCACTCCAGCGATCCCTTTGGTTGGATGGTTCGAGAGACCCCTGCCTGGTTCTTCTAGTCCTGCTGGCCAATTCTCCATTCTGACTCTATTGGCTTTCAAAGTGCTTTTAAAGTCAATCCAAGGGAGCTTGGGCTCATTGCGTTTATATTGCAGGTGAATTCCGTGTCCCTCTGGTTGAATTAGTTAGTGGAGATAAGGACTAGACTACAACAAGGACTTGCCCATCGCATCAGTGAAGAACTTTTTGATTTCACAAATCATCTTTTGTGTCGGGGGCAACTGAATGAAGTCTGCGGGGGGTGATATATTGCTTCAATGATTTAGTTATGTGTCACAAACTGCTAGGTAGATATCTCACCCTGAAGTCATTGTCCTGTGATTGCGCTTTGAGGGGATCACCGGCTGCAAGGTAGTCTCCTTAAACTGAGTAAAGTATGGCGTATTATCAATATTGGTGCTCGTCCTGGCAGGTAGTACTGGTCGCATGCTCTGTTCTAGATTCGGATCGACATTTGATGATCTAAAGACCTCAATGATTGAACGTCATAGATTGTACCGCCACCACTCACGATTCTCCCCAATGCGCTGGATGACTTGTTGAAGATGTTGGAGGGACCATATAATACATGCCTTGCTGATGATGGTCTGAAACACTGGTGACAAAGCCTAAGCCCAAGATGATAGAAGAGCATTGATTCTCACTTCTCGACCAGATCCTTGACGGACATCCCCATTGATCTTGTCAAGTTTTTGTCGCGTTCTACGTTCTGCGCCATATTTAAATTGGGGACCTCAAATGTACTTTCTTCTATGTTAGATCCAGAATATCGGACATTATGCAGAGTTAGCTGAGCGGGATTGACTGTTGGAGGGTCATACATGGGACGAGACACTTCTCCATCGTGAAGGACCAGTGCAAATGATCTTGGTGGGTCCCCCCGAACTGAGCTTTCGGAGTTGTTATCAGGAAATGATCTGGATATGACCGGTCCACTGAGGTGGTATGTAGGAGACCCTGGTCTTGAATTGTTTTCTCCATGGCGTGCGGTGTTGTCCTGAAGGAAGAAATCATGAGAAATATCATGGAGCAGAACAAATCACTTACATGTGACTGATGAATAAGTACGACTGAGGCTCTCTCGTCCACCCTAGAAGCATCATCATGATCTGATCCTCCATCTCCATCTTCAGACTCCTCACTGCCGTCTAAGGAATCAGTGCGGCTGATCTGAAAAATGCTCAGCAACAAGAGGAGAATTGGTCACATAGAACTCAAGTACGACTGAAGCTCTCTCGTCCTCCCCACAAGCTTCATCCTCATCCGTTCCTGCATCACTACTTTCAGCCTCTTCACTAAAATCTGAGAAACTGGTGTTGATCTGAGAAATGGTCAGCAACAAGAGAAGCAATATTTGTTCGAATAGAACACACAAATATCTTCTGCGCACTTGTTGAGATTTCACTCCAGGCTACCTTCCGTCTAGAACACTCGGTCCGCTGAGCAATTATTAGCCACAGATGGGGAGAAAGATCTTATCCGTACCAGCATAACCAGAAGTTCAGTCATATCTGCCTCGAATGCCCGCTCCTCCACCGGTAAAGTCTCACCCAAGCGTCTCAAACGCGACTGCAAACGGCACACTGAGCTCTGAGATTCGCAATATCATGAGTTCCGAGCCCAACATTACAAACTCGAGATTTGGTTGGAACAACCTAGTGAATTGAATGAGATGGATCATGGGGAGAAGATACCAAAAAATGAAAAGGTACCCAGGCATGTTCATTGATTGATGTGATGTTTGACCGGAGAATGGGAGAAGACCTTCACGCATGGGTGCTAAAATTGAGAGAATTTTAGGCCAGATGCTCGTCTTTTATACCAAAGCGGGGGACCGGTACCGTCACAGAAGGAAGATCCGGCCGCAATCAGGAGAAATGGACTCTAAGACTAGTAGGACACCGTTAAAAAAGGTAATTCAGGAGTCAGCTCATGCGGTGTTCAGCGTTCATTATTCTGGTAGCTGTAAGAAGAAACAGGAAATTGATCAACCCTCAATAGTCTTGTTGATGATGTAGGGTAGGAGTACTGAAGACATCCACGGGATTGGTGATCTAACTATGCACAGTTTCCAGTCAGCAATGCTTAAAATTGGAATAAAGGACTCAACAAACCATTTATTTGAAATTTCTAAGCGAACATATTTTTGAAGTCCATTTTTTCCGCGAGGTGCTCTCTTCTTCCTCATCCAGAATTTGTTGACGGGATTCCACGCAGATGTGCGGTCATTGCGACATGGGGACTGAAATTTGGCTCCAATGCAGTCGTGTTCTCCAGACTCCAGTTCTATTCCTCTGGCTTCATTGTATAGTCGAATCACAGGAAGTTTCTCCGTCATTTTACCGCGAGGGTCCCAATGATGCCTTGGATGCTGCTTCGAGTCCGGGCAAGGAGGAAATCAGGACCTTTCCTTTTCCTTTTCAGTCTAGAACAGCTGGCCGACACTCGGCTTTTCACTCCAAGACAACTGGAAAGTCGAGTTTGGGACGACGTGCGGTCACGTCCACTGCTCGTGATTGACTCATGACCATACGCGACTTTTTTTTTCGAACAAGTAAAGCGCGTTAAAACTTCATACTTGACGCGTAGTCAGATTAAATACAAGTTAATGTCGCCGGATGAAAGAAGAAGTAGGCTACAGAAGCAACTAGCTCATGTGGTACTGTATATTTCAAAAGTTTGCAAGGGCTCCTGGTGAAACGTCAAATAGGTCAAGCGGTTTCTGTTGCATTTCGTTGCTGGAGTGTCCCTGGACCATTTCCTCCGCTGTGTTTGGTTGAATACCACATAGAGTCCATAGATAAGGCAGAAACGTACCTTGGAGCTCTGTTCGCTTCAGAATCCCGACCCCCTGCTCCCCGAGTTGTGAGGCGCAAGGCAACAGCATCACATATAAACTGCACAAATAGAGGAATGAGTGTGGCCAGTGTGAAGATTAGAGCCGCTGGAAGAGCCGAGGAGCAAACAAGATGAGTATTTAAACTAGAAGAAAAGAGCTCGTGACAACAAATGCTATGCTAAGCGTTGTATCTATTTGTCCGAGTTCGAGCCCCGCAACATTTCGTCTTGACACTCCCACTATGTAAGGAGAGCTCGAAGACAGACAAAGTTGAATGAAAAAGACTCCCACTGAATTTGTTCAACCTAGAGCTGAATTCGATCCATCATGGCACGTGAAACATAGACCTTCTGCGAATGCGAACGTGAAGGACCAGGACCCAACGAGCGGTCACTGTCATTTCCGCTCTCGACAGTCTCGTCATCTGAGTCCGCAACTCGATGACGAGCATTGCTCGCTCGCTCCCCAGATGAGAATCTCGCATTATCGGAAACATGAGCTTTCTCCCTCTTCGCCTTGCCCAAAATCTTATCCTTCACCTTGGCCGGCATATCGTAGACACAGCTGCGGGCGTGATGACCTTTCTTTCCGCAGCGGTCACAGTACCCGTCGGATCGAGGATTCAGCCACGAAAATGCTGAATCATCCTCTGGCTCGGAATCGTCGGAACGTGACGACGAATTGCGACCTGAACGCTTGAAACGAGCCTGCAGAGCTTTCAGCTCAGCGCGAAGAGCAGAAGCTTCGTTGATATCATTGTCGGCTGAATCAGAGGTGACGCCGATGGCTTCGTTGGATTTCGGTGTCTTCTTGGACTCCTCCCACTCGATGAGAGCAGCACGAACATCGACAACTGTGAGATTGCTCTGAACAAGAGCGTTCTGAGTCAGAGAAGTCTGGATTTCTGAAAATGACTTGTCGAGGTTCATGATGATCATGTTGACGGTCTCGGTGGCGGAAGGAGCGCGGTCGATGGCCGCAAGATCGTCGGCAGCCTCTGTGATGGATGAAATGAAGTTTTCGACTGGGTGCGAGATGTCGTGGACAGGATGATTGAATCGGTGACGAGCCTGGAAACGATGAGATCTGACATCTTTGTCAAACCGGTCCATGAGCGTCTTGTACGCAGCGCTCCCAGTCTCCACATCTTTCAAATCCTTGTGACGAAGTGACGTCTCGCCAATGGTTCGCCAAATGACGGACATGGCATCGGTTTCGTCACGTTGGTTCCAGGCCAAAAGCTTGTCGGAATCTGTGGGCTTTTTGGCTGGGTCGGTGGTGATGATGATTTTCCAGAGCTCAGGATCATGGAGCAGAGCCATCTTCAGCTCCTTCTGGTAAATCCTCCAGTTTGGTTTTGGAGACAGCGTGAGGAAGCATGTCTTGTGGCGCTCACCATACTGAACCCTGCAAGTAGTTGCATCCCAATCAGGACAAGGCATATCAGCCGTTGCTCCCATTCGTGTGAAAGATTACAGAAGACAGTAGTAGCTGCTAATTTGGGAAACATATGTCGTGATAATTACACTAAAGCCAGAAGATTCAACTATCCGAGCTCCGGTCAAAACGCATAGGTGTGCCGTGATGGTGTTTTGGGCGGGAAATCCCGTCATCAGAGTCTTCGCGCCGTCTCTTTCGAGACGGACCAGCTCCAGAATTGTCCGAGCCAGACTCGGAGGGACCATCCGGAATAAGCCGAAGTGGCGCCGTCGGATGGTAAATGGCGCGATAGATTGTTGCGAGGTCCCCAGGTTTTACTCCAGCGATCCCTTTGGTTGGATGATTCGAGAGACCCTTGCCTGGTTGTTCTAGCCCCGCTGGCCAATTCTCCATTCTGACTCTGTTGGCTTTCAAAGTGCTTTTAAAATCAATCCAAGGGAGCTTGGGCTCGTTTCCTTTGTATTGCAGATGAATTCCAAGATCCTCTGTTTGAAGTGGTTAGTGTACAACTAAACTAGCTCATAACAAGGACTTGCCCATCGCGTCAGTCAAGAACTTTTTAATTTGATCAATCATTTCTTGCCTCAGCGGCAACGGAATGGAGTCTGCTGAGGATGATATAGTGCTTCAATGATTTAGTTATGTATCACGAACTACGGGTGGGTACCTCACCTTGAAGTCATCGTCCTGTGATTGCGCTTTGAGGGGATCACGGGCGGCAAGGACTGAGCAAAGTGTGGCGTATTATCAGTATTTGTGCCCGTCCTTGCAGATAGTAATGAATGCATATCGTGTTGTGGATATATATTCGATGATCTAAAGACGTCAATGATTGAACGTCATAGATGTATCCACCACTCACGATTCTCGCCAATGCATCGGATGGTTTGTTGAAAATGTTTGAGGGGCCACATAATGCATGCCTTGCTGATGATAGTCTGGAACACTAGTGACGAAGGCTAAGCCCAGCATGATGAGGACATTGATCCTTACTTATCAATCAGATTCGAGACGGATATCCTTGTTGATCCTGTCCAATTTGGATCTTGCTCATTTTCAGAAATTGTGTATCCTGCTTCAAACCTGGTCCGACAGTGGATCAATAGACTGGTATGACTGATGAGACGCTCACTCACGATTCCATACTGAGACCATCTCGTCTGACACTGAGTCCCTGATTTGAGTGATGCGCCGCGTCATCTACTGCCCCATGGTTTTGCTGAGGCGAACTGCTAGTGATCTGATGACTCTGATATCTGGTACATGATTTTAGATATACTCACAAGGGCTCGCCATGAACGTACAGTGAATGTGTATTGGTTTGGTCTCGAATTAGAGGTAGAGACCGGTGCCAATCTGATCGCGGCATATGTAGCGCTGACGAAGAATCTGGGATATGCTCGAAGGAGCGAGCCGTTTCAGTAATCAGGTGAGCTTCGTCGATATTGACGGGGCCCTTCACACGACACAATAAACATTCTTAAACATATCAGCTAACGCACCGCACTTACCATTGAGTACAGATGGGCATTTTCGGATGGGGGATTGGTAAAAATTAGGGGTCCGGTCATGTCTGCAGACTCCTCATCAACATCCGCAGCTTCATTGTCGTAAATAACCCCAGAGCTTGGATTATTTTCTCCGTGGCCCGCGGTGTTGACCTGAATGAAGAGAAAATGAGAAATATTATTCATAGAGCGAGACAAAACACTTACTTGTGAAGGATGAATAAGCGCGCCTGGCGCTCTCTCGTCCTCATCAGAAGCTTCATCAACATCCGATCCTGCATCACTAGTTTCAGCCTCTTCACTGCTGTCTAAGGAATCACTGTCGGCGACCTGATGAATGGTAAGCAACAAAAGGAGAAATGGTCACATAGAACTCACAAATTCCTCCTCCACATATGTTACAATCTCATTCCATGATACATTTCGTCTAGAACACTCAATCCGCTAAGCCATTGTTAGCACTAGGTGCGGAGAGTAGTATTACTCGCACCAGCATGACAAGAACCTCAGTCAGATCCACTGAGAATGCTGTCTTTTCCACCGGTAAGGTCTCACCCAATTCCTGCAAACGCCACTGCAACCGGCAAACTTGGCATTCAGAGCCCTCCTTCACATCAATGCCCACAACTTTCAGATCCTCCTCGAGGAAGGCCATAGCTGTGGCATAGTCGTACATTTCCCACTCCTCCCAGCATGTGTGTCCCGACTCTCGAATGGCATCCCGGAATTCTGATGCGGATGTTGATGGTGGAAGGAAGTTCAATCTCCAATGAACAGAGTAGCGCCAGCCATCAATGAACCGCTTCACACGGTCGGAATATGAAAGCCCTGGCGGCATCATCCTCCAAGACATGGCCGCACACCACGAACGGATGTTCAGAGACCCGCCGCGCTCGGAACCAGTGAGGCAGTCATCCATAGCCTCCCATTCCTCGAGACTGTATTGGGTGACAGTATCACGAAGGTCAGAGGGATATTTGTTGACCCAAGAAAGATATCGGTCCTCATCAGTGTCTCGGAGCAGGCTATTGAAAAAATCATTGACTTCTGTCAATCCATATATGGGTTGGTCCGATAACCATTCGGAAAAGTCACGGCTGTCCGTAGTGTAGTTCCAGATAAACCGAAGTGCCACAAGGGCAGGTGAAGGAGTCCAGGAGGGCAGTAAGTCGGATCCGCGAGTAAGTTTACTTGAAATGGATCAGATGTGTCAATGACGAATAAGACACTCACTGAGCTAGACAAGGAGTGCAAGAGCGGTATCCAAGATGGAAAATAATATGGTGTTGTTGGCCAGGCGACAATTGAGATCTCATGAATAGCCAACATGTAACTTCGTTTCTTATTGCCTTGTGGCAACTATGTCCAGCCTGAGCCATTGCTTCAGTGAATCCGCAATCATCGTAGCTTTCGCTGTGGTGATCCAACCATCGCTGCACTCCCCTGGGGAGGAACCTCCACCAATTTACGATCAATTTTTGCATATCCCACTTCTCACGATCGCGCACTCCGCGCTCCTTGTCCGCACTTTTATACGCTGCGGATGCCAACGCCAACCATGCAATCATCGCAGCGCGCATCTCGAATGCGGCAGACTGGACTTCCCTCCTCCGCAGAGTCTGCGCAGGAGTTCGTGTGAGGCGTCTTTCCAGGGCCGCGGCTGCTGATGTCCAGGGTGGAGGTGGATTTGACCAATCCCATTCCCATTCCATCAAGGCCTCATCTCCTTCATTCCACAGCCATACATCTTCTCCGTGATCACTGTCTTCCAACAATTTGAGGGAGACTCGCTGTCGGAGGCTGCTGGGAAGCATACGCAAGGCGTCCCACAGCAATACTACCCTCTTCCCACCCTCGATCATCCCCTCCACATCATTAGCCATAGTCCGCGCCCTCGCATTGCGGATGAATTCTTTGTCATCCTCGATGCATAGTCCAATAGCAGAGGGGGTTTCCGAATCCGAGAGTTCCTCCGAAGATTGCAATGGAACAGAGGTCATGATGGTTGAAGGAGAAGAGCTTAAGCGCCGATGATACAGCTTTTTACGACTCGTGGTCTTCTTGTTTCCGTGGCGCCGGGATGATCGGAGGTACAAAAATACCTGACAGCGTTGATCCCAGCATATCAGCGCCCCTGGAAATAGCTTGTTTTATTGGCTTGTGAGGGTAGCTGCTATACTAATATTACATTTCCAGCACCAAGGGCGGACTGTATGAAGATCAGCAGACGCGCTCACCACGTGCTGCGAATTTTAGATTCCAGTCATGATTGTGACAGTACCGTGACCTTGCCAGCCCGCCTCTGTCACCGCCGCCGTCCCGATACCTGGAGGCTACAATCTTGTCCAAACCACTGGATGAAATTCCAAAACCATAGCACCATCCATAAGAGTTGTAGCTCAAACTGGGTAGCAGTATCTGAATCCACTCCACTGAAGATGTCTCGAAACACGTTCCAATTCCTCCGAAATCTGCTTGAATATCCGGCGCCTATATCAAGCGCCAGACGTAGCGACGCAATCACCGAAAATGACCGACGATCCGAGTAGCCGCTACTCGGGTCCCCTTCCTCGGCTTCCGTAAAATTTGCATTGCATCGCTGCTCCTTCCCCCATCTTGTCAATCTCGTCCCTTTTCATTTGGTCTTGTGAACGTGTATCTCATGGCGCTGCTTGTATCACGCTGTATGAATGATCCTCCGCTTCGTCGTCGCAAGCTGTTTCTGACCGCTTTTCCAGGCAATGTAGCCTTTTATGCAGCGCTTTTTCTGACGGAATTTATCATGTTCAGGTCGGATTATCGTCGAGGAGGCGAGCAAAAGCGGCTCTGGCTCCCTGAGCCTCGCTGAATTGTCCTGAAAGGCTGTGTCTTTGGCCTCCTTATACGTGCAGGCTGTTCTCAACGAGGTCATGCTTGACAATACGGGTCGAGCATATGGTCTTTGATAAGGTCTGTTGTTACGGGCTTCGACTTAGGTATCGCTGACCGTTTCCTGGCTCCCAGTTGTCCGACCTTTTTCATCGATAAGCACCAACATTGATCGATAACATGGTCATCCTCAATGCATGCTGGTCTATCATGCTTCAATGCCATTCTATCATCCTGCTTTCCTCGGTGCTCCTTGTCATCTCGCTGAAGGTCCCGGTGAATCCTTCATCGCTGTATGGATATTAGAATTGGACTCGAAGGTTAGAGGAGCTGTATAACGGAAACATACTGCTGGTGCGTTTCCTTTCTTCATTTCCCTTCTTCCTCTGTTGGCTCAATTGGCTTCCCAGCTGCATCCTGTTCTTCGAAGCCACATGTCCAGTCTGTATGACAATTCCTGCAGCATTGCCGTCTTTCAAGGAGCCAGTCATTCCAGTCTGTCACTCCTGCTACCGTCTGTCTCTTGTCTGTCTCTCTGTCACTGCTGTTTCTTCGGCGAGGGGTAGCCCATCTCATTGCATGGATAATTGAATCAGATAAGATATTCAGGAAGATATTGAGGTGCGTTTATTTTTCTTTTCCTTGCTCCTTCGGTTCGCTCATCCAGCTCAGCAGCTGCATCATCCTCCTCGAATCTATATGCCCAATCTGCTCAGTGCTTCTTGGAGCATCGTCGTCTGTTGGAGATTTCACTGTCGCCCTCGTCGTCGAAGCAGATAATCGAGTAGCTCCTAATGTCTTTCATTCATGTTTGTCCATCCATCCTTCCTGGTTGCATTTGCTTTTGGACATTAATTATTGTCGGTGTCGTAAACCATACCTGGCTCGGTGACGGTCTTCCTTGACTGGTGCAATTAATCGGAGATGCAGCTGGCTGGATATACCGAGGTCAGTCTCGCTTTTATTCTTCCTTTCTTGTGCTGAATCCATCTACACGAATGCCCATGGTGAACTGCAGCTTCGATACCCGTACCAAATACATCAGCGCGGTTCTACCACGTCACAAGGCGTCGTTGTCGAGGGAAGACCTGGTCACAGTGCATCGTCGTTGAGTGAAGTTCATTGATGTTTAGGCGCTCTTTCCTTCTTTTCTTCGCTTCTCGTTATCTCAAGGCTGTATCCTTTCCACCATGGATATCTTCCCTCGCCTTGAACTCGTCAATGACATTGGACCTGTGTGGAATATGAAGGACTAAGGAAGAAAACAAGAAGAGCATGCTCCAGTTTCTCCTTTGGTATGTTGGCATCGGCATTTTTTCGCTTGGAAAATTACTGAATGTCTTCTCCAGGGCGCATGTGATAATGGGGTACGTCAAGCATCCTCTTGACCGTCGTAATGTCCTCAATTGTCAGGTACGTTTTCTTCCTTCCTTTACATCTACTGCTCAAGGTTTCGTAGCTATATCTATCAAATTATACGAGGACCTTTTGTGGTATACTAGACAATGCAATGTCCTTTTCTATGACGTCTACTTTACTACTATGACTGACTTCTTTGTGGATTTCAACGGCTGCCTTCATCGCTGTGACTGTGAGATGCATCCGCACTAAAAGCGAGAGCGGGCGGCGGGCTCGTCGACTCCAATGATGGATTGCGTGGCAGTCTGGAGGAGGTGGAAGGTGTCGAGGCACTGATCCCAGTAAAGGTATGGAATACCAGGGTTCTCTTGTCTGGGATGTCATAATAATGCGAGACACGGTCAGTCCACGTTGCTATGCCCAAGACAGCTCGTCAGCTTTGGGTACGTCTCCTTCATCTTTTTCCTTTGCATATTGCTGAAATGCCGTCCCAGCTTATCTGCTATTCTCTTCAGGTTGTGATAGGATGGTAGCTCTTCGAATAAGATATGGGTTCTAGCTCCATTTTGCGAGAAATTTGTCGTGTCAAGCAGGGTATAACAAGCTTTTCACGGTTAGTTCTGCCATCTCTTTTCGCGCTCATCTCGCTCATTCTCCTCAGGTTTTGATTTATTATTTATGGTACTGTCGTAAACCTTTTCAATCAGACATTGTTTCGTTGCTGCTGTGATTTCATTGTATGCTACGCAGTCATCAATATTCTTCAACTCAAACCACTTGCGCCGCATAGGATGGGTTGGGTTGATGAAGCATGGAGAGATTACAACGCTTGCCTTCTCTTCAATAATTCCATATCAAGGTCGAGGAGAAGGAAATTTCATTGGCAAGATCAGTTTGGGTTGTTTGTGGCGTCTCTTCCACATTTCAAACTGACATTTAGGATTCTAACCCGTCTGGAGGATACGACTTCTGGTATCACAGAGTCTGGTCTCAAGTAGCATCTTTGTCGGGGTCGAGCCTTTCATTGGACTTGATATGCTGAGAATGAGTCATAGTGTCCCAGGTGGACGTTGAAGATAGAGTATATATGTATCCTGGACCTCAAGTTCTGAAAGCAGCCAAGTACATTTGTTTGTCGTGGTTGCATATGGTATGACTCGATGCCTTTTTTTTTGCTGGTTTGATGTGCGCCTTGACTTCCTGTGTCCAGGCTCTAGGACCACATCTGGAAAGATATATATAGCTCACATGTACTCAAATCGCCTTGATCTATGGCGAAGCTCATTGATCCTGTACCACTGAGATTTCGGACTCATGCTATGTCTGAATCGTCTTATGAGGTCGCCGTCGTACATTCAGGGATACATTGAGAGTCAGTGGAACAAAATCGACGTGGGCCCCGACCATGTCTGTCCAAACCATGAATTTTCTTAGAGGGGTACCAGAGACGCATTGAATACATGAAGTGGTGACAATAGACAGGAACCGGCATATATTGAGAGTGATCTAAGATGCATGCTTTCCTCCCGACATAGTTCTAGAAAGCGGGAGTGAGAATGCCATTAATATATGTATATACAAGTATTTGGAACATAGTTGACGTGAACTCGAAAAAAGAATGGAAACTGTCTTCAAGATGCCAACCAGCCAGAGTGCGACTTTCCATGGACGCAGAATGACACTCAAATGTTCGTCATAGCTGGGCAAAAGACCATTTTCTCCTCTCATTCTGTTGATAATGACCTCACAGTGTCACTTGCGCGATCCTATATGTACTGTGCCAAACCTCATGGGACGTCGTTCAGAAATACCAGCATGAAATCTATACTACTGTAAGTCTGGGCTTACCTCAGATCCACGGGAGTAGATCGGAGGGCACGTGTTGCGGTGATCGCCGAGAGGTCACGAAGGCGCGAACAGAATCATGCTGACATTATCTTTCTCTAATTGTCTTGAGGAAGTTTTCGTGCCAGGAAACCGAAGGTTTTAGCAGAACAGCCCTTAGAAAGGGCCCGGAAGTCTATTGGAGACCGAGGCGATGTGCCGAGATGGGGTAATACACGAGTACTAGTACGAGAGTAGAAAAGTAGAAAAGGAAATGGAAAGAGATATGAAATAGCTATGGGTGGGAGACCGAAAAATAAAGTCCGTGAACTGACAAGACAGAGTGAGAATCTAACGAGAACTTTCTGGCGTACCTGACAAGACAGAGTGAGAGGCGGTTTGAGAATCCCCTTGTCTGTCTTGCCAGGTTAAATAGTTGTGAGGACAAAGCGGGGGCCAAGGGCCATTGATGCGCTTTAACCTTGCTTTCGGCCTAAGAGGCGAAGGTTATTGTCATTCCGGCGAAGACAAAGCGAGGACTTACCCGAAAAAGACAGGGCCACTTGCGACCGTATTTGGTGAGCACTGTCTCGCATTTCCTTGCGACCTGGGAGGTGGAAATGTTCGGGTAAGAAGGCTGTGCGACAATTCGCACACGGTGAGCTTACCTCGACAATTAGACTCGAGTAAATTCCCTTTAAACACGATCTCTTCCGTACTTCATTGTCGTGCGCACAAATTCCATATTTTGATCCAATTCTCTCGTCGTTCATCGCAACCAGTGTTTCCCGTCACCTCTTAGTAAGTGGCAGGTTTTCAACTACGAACTTGATGCGTGATATATTATACATGCAGAATGGGATCCGTTACATATCACCACCAAACATAAATCACGAAGGCTTGGTGTCCTGTACAGTGGGCATCAGGCTACGGTTTGCGCAACTTGAGTTAGCCTGAATCCGAGCCTGATTCGGGGTGTCAATGAATGAACGCAGCACTTTCAAATAGCCATCAATACAACTTGCATCGACAACCAGTACAATTCAAATATTCATTCCATGTGCAAGAGGCCAAGTCTCAAGTGATTAGTAAACCGAAGGAGTTTGTTTCTTCAGCAACCGAGAATGACCCACTTGCGCTGTGTAAGGCGTGATTTTCACATGCCGTTATGTTGGTGACTGTTGCGGCCATCATCCATTGTCGTCTCTTGCTCCAACATTGGCTCCTGCGCCGCGTTACTGTTGACAGGAACCCGATAACCTATCCCTTCTGTCTTCATATCTCTAGGTTTTCTCAGCTATTCTGTGTTGGATGATATCGTGCAGTGGCTAGTCAAATGACGGCTTAAGCAGAGGGAAAAAGCAGAGTTTATTGATAAGTGAGCAAATGCTAGGGATACGGTCGTCGGTAGATGAGGGGGATGCAAAGGCTAAAAGTGAAACTACAAATCAAACAGGTAAATAGCATGTCTAAAACAGGAACAACGTCCGAGAACCGGACTGTACCGTTCAACATTCTGTAGTGGCACCACAAGCTAGGGAGAACAGTTGCCAGGATTTCACTTTGATTTCACTATTTATTTCAAACCCCGCCGGATCTATCCGGTTCTCCGGATAGCGAGCCTTGGCGAGCCGACCGCTGATCACGGCTGCAGAAAATGCACCCTGATCTGAATTCCGCCAAGCTTCCGGTGTTTCATTGTAGCGGTCATGTGATTTAGTTATGATGGAACTAGCCACAAGGACAAACAGCAACTGACAGCTGAATCTTGGCATATTTACCTCGTGCCAAAGAGATGACGCAGCTTGCAACAGGACCCCTGATTACCCCGGTCTAGGTTGAATCCAAAAAAGTGCCTTTTCAAAAAATTTGCCCGGATTCCGGCTCCAACCTCGGATGGGTCAAAAATTTGCCCGGACTTATGATCCAACCTAATTTTTCTTTTTTTTCCAACTTTCCGCCGTTTGTGATCTGAACTCAACCTGCCGCCAAATGAATTTGCAGTCGAAGTTTCCGCCTTTTTTGAATTCACAGTCAAAGTTTCCACCTTTTTTGAATTTTCTGCCTAACCTTCCCTCAGATAATACTTTTACAGTATGTGCCATATTACGAAAAGTTGACTGAACATTTCAAAGTCCATACTCAACAGTGGCATAAACATTCCGGTCCCATGTCGCCATCGAGGGAGCAGTATTTGAACGATCATTGAGTGTTCACTCAGAACCACAATTCAGATCAAGATCCTTTGGTCACCATTACCAATTGCCGCTCAATTCTGCGACAGGCACCACGATAAGGGAGACCTTGTATACTGGTTGTTGGATGCTTCTTGCTCGTTCGTCTGTTACAAGACATATAATTCCAGCCAAGACTCACATGAATGAATGATTGACTCAACTCAGAGTAGGAAAGAAAATATGAATAAATTATACAGAGTTGATGCATTTCCCCACGAGAACCACAAACGAAAGCTCAACCGAAGGTCTCCGGGCACAATTAACAGCATTTCAAACACTTCTTGTTGATTTGATCATCCAGACAGCTCTGTCCCAATGAGACCTTTGAATCAATGTTTGCTCAGCGCCAAAATTCAAATCAAAATTCTGCAATTGTTGTTCAGTTTGTGAGCATGTGCGGTCACGTCCACCGCTCGTGATTGGCTCGTGACCATACGCGACTTTTTTTGGGACAAGTAGAACCGCGTTAAAACTCCATTCACGTCGTAAGATTAGATACAAGTTAATGTCGCAGGACAAAGAAGAAGCATCTATAGAAGTAACTAGCTTCTGTAGCACTGTATATTTACATGGATGCAACGTCACACAGGTCAAGCTGTTTCTGCTGGATTTCGTTGTTCGTCACTCCTAAGACCATGGCCCGCGACTGTGTTCAGTTGAGTATCACACCGAGTTCATAGCCTTGAAGACAAAAACACACCTCTGAGTTAAGTTCACGCCAGCCTGAGGCGCCGCTGGTACTCGGTCGCCAATATTTCCCAGCTCGACTTGATTTTCTGCGCCTTGATTCGTGAGTCGCAAGGCAACAGCATCACATAACAAGTGCACAACAAGCGGAATAGGAGTGATCACGACCAGTAGAGCAACCAATGCTGGACTCGGGGAAACAATGATGACAGCACGAAAGACAAGAACGGTGGTGATGAGACCGGGGACAGAGTTGACAAGAGTAAAGCCCAACGGACTGATACTGTTGACTCGCTTCTGGAATGCGGGTCAATACTGACATTGAGAAATTTGATAATGGAATATACCTTGAACCCATCATGGTCGAGGCCATCATAGAGCACTGCAATAGACCGAACAAGGAGGATTGTCGCCAGGGCAAATAGGCTGTCTGTGGGTCGCTTGGCCGAGATGTGAAAACTGTTCGGAAAAGTTGGCGCTCAGTACGGCAAATCAAAGAACAGTACATTGGAATACTTGCGCAAAGAGACCATAGAGCTATGATTTTACGATGATGGGCAAGAAGAATTCTGACAGAAACATACAATAACAAGATCCAGTGCTCGAGTCCGACCCAGGCTCTCAATGATAGCTCGTGTATTCATCGCATCATCGGAGTTGGCTGCATTTCTTGTCGCCTCGTAGAGATTTTTGACCGGCAGGAACGATATAAGAGACTGTGCCATCTTTGCTGGAAATGTTGGAAGAAGGAAACAAGGAAGGGAACAATAGTGCGGTTGAAGTTCGGAGGTCCTTTTAAACCAGTGATATACATATCTCATGGAATGACGGACAACGGCCCTGATCAATTTAGGACTCATACGTGATAAGCGCCAAGGTGGGATCAGCAGCAGCGGGAGCAGGAGCTGGCCGCTTTGGGTAAAAAGCTGTCATAATGCACCGCATCCGTTTATACTTGTCTGCTAGCTGCCACGGAAAGATCATCGACTCCGTCTAACATCACTAATAATTTAGGAAACATCGTATGTGGTAAGCGCCGAGGTGTGATCAACAGCAGCGGCAGCAGGAGCTGGCCGCTTCAGGTAAAAATATATCGTAATGCACTGCTCCATCTATATTTCTATACTAGTTGTGATAGAAACATTATCAACTCTGAAAATACATACGTTTACCCCCACGCCCTGGTGGGGACGTCTCATGCGCGTCATCACCGGAATCTCGAGGCCTCTTTCGAGATAGGCTAGTTTCCGAATCCCCGGACATGGTGTACAGGCCGTTGGGAAGAACAGTCTCCTCACGAACAAATCGAATTGGCGCCGCTTGGATAGCGTCATAAATCTGTTTGAGGAGATCATATTTTACCCCCTCAAACCCTTTGCCAGAATTCGTGCCAAGGTGCTCGCCAGGTTGTGGTACTCCATCCGGCCAATTGATCATCTCAACTCCGTTGTCGTCCAGCATAGTCTTAAATTGACGCCACGGTAGCTTGAATTCACCGTCCTTTGTCTTTGAAAGGGGAATCCCAACGCGTACTAATGTAGACTGTCAATGACAGGAAGATTCTCATGATAACAAAAGAACTCGCCCATTCCATCAGTAATATGCTTCTTTATATACTGTGCCATTGGCCCTTTATCTGGTCGTGAATGTTTGCCTGTAGGAACCACAGTGCCAGAGGTATGGGACCTGGTATACCTACTGGTCAATACAACTCATGGGGAGACACTAGTGACGACTTCACTGGGAATTTATGCGAGGTGTATTTCTCGATCTGAATCCCACATCTCGCTCGATATCGAGAGCACTCGCGATCTGCGGTCGAACATGATTTCCAGTTGGATAAATTACCGCAGAGCTGTAAACGCAAGGAATGATGACATAGAATGCACTGACTCGGATCACTTACGCTTCCGTCGGTACATAATCTCCGAGTCCGCCAATTTGCCCCATAGATGTTCTTTGATCGGTCATGATTATCAAACGATGTTTGTATTTATATCACTCACCTTTCAGCAAAAATTGCGGGACTAGTCACATCCCTAATATATCCCTGTTGTCGCCCGACAACGGCATCTGATCCACCCTCGGGAAGTCCCTGGTTCCATGGAGCCAGAGTCCCACCTTGATTTGTGCTTGAATTGGGTGGCCAGTTCTGAATGGAAGCCAACGCAGGTGGATGCAGAGGTAGATCAGGGATATGCCCAAATGAATGATCAGAGCCGCTATGTCAGAATATCATTAGTCGAGTAACGAGGCACAAGGTCAGATCACTTGCAAGCCACTGTAAATGGTTGAAAGTGCATTGATCTGTTGGGAGTCGTGACTTTCTTGTCCATCGAAATTTCCGGGGCCCTTGACATCATAAACATTCTTAAACATATCAGGTAATGTGGCGCACTTACTATTGAGTACGGATGGGGATTTTCGGATGAGGGATTGGTAAAAATCAGGCGTCTGGTCATGTCTGCAGACTCTTCATCAACATCTACAGCTTCATTGTCGTAAATAACCCCAGGGATTGGATTATTTTCTCGGTGGTTTGTGGTAGTGTTGTCCTAAGTGAAGAGAAAATGAGAAATATCATCCATAGAGCGAGACAAATCACCTACTTGTGAGGGATGGATAAGCGCCTCTGGGGCGCTCTCATCCTCCCCAGAAGCTTCATCAACATCTGATCCTCCATCCTCATCTTCAGACTCCTCGGAGCCGTCTAAGAAATCAGCGCGGCTGATCTGAAAAATGTTCAGCAACTAGAGGAGAAAAGGGAGAAAAGATCAGATAGAACTCACAAATTTCTTCTGCACACATGTTAAGATGTCATCCCAAGCTACCTTCCGTCTAGAACACTCGGTCCGCTGAGGAATCATTAGCGGGGGCTCCGGAGATTAGTATTGTTCGCACCAGCATGACCAGAACCTTGATCAGATCCGCCTCGAATGCTGGCTCCTCCACCGGTAAAGTCTCACCCAAGCTCCTCAAACGCCACTGCAAACGGCAAACTTGGCATCTCGAGTCCTTCTGCATATCAATGCCCACAACTTTCGGATCCTCCTCGAGGAAGGCCATAGCTGCGGCGTAATCATCCATGGCTGCAGCATAGTCAATCACCTCTCCGTCTTCGTCTTCATGTTCCTCCCAGCATGTGTGTCCCGACTCTCGAATGGCATCACAGAATTCTGGTGCGGGTGTTGGTGGTGGAAGGGAACAAGACCACCGAAAGGTAAAGGAGCCCCAGACAGCAATGAACCGCTCCATGCGGGTGGAATGTGAGAGCCCTGGCGGCATCATCCTCCAACGCATGACCGCGCACCATGAGCGGATGTTCAGAGACCCGCCGCGCACTGAGGGTTTGATGCAGTCCTCCATAGCCTGCCATTCCGTGAGAGTGTATCGTGTGACAGTATAACGAAGGCGACGAGGATATGCATTGACCCAAGAAAGATACCGGTCATCATCAGTATCTCGGGCCAAGCTATTAAGAAATCCATTGGCTTCTTTGAATCCATATATGGGTTGGCGCGATAACCATTTTGAAAAGTCGCGTCTTTCGTTGTAGTGCCATTCAATGTTGTCCCACATATCTTGGAGTGCAACAAGGGCAGGTTCAGGGATCCAGGAGGGCGGTGATTTGGATCCGCAGGTAGGTTTACTTGAACTAGGTTAGATATGTCAATGACAAATAATGTACTCACTGAACTAAACAAGGAGCGCAATGTTCATCCCTGATATAGATGACACTGTCTTGTTGGGTAGGGAACAAGTGAGATCTCATGAATAACCACCATCTAACCGATTTTACTGTTTGCCTGTGGCAACTATGTCCGACGTGATCCATCACTCCAGTGAATGCTCGATCATCGTAGCTTTTGCTGTGGTGATCAAACCATCGACGCACTCTCCAGGGAAGCCCCCAGAACCAATTTTCGATCAACTCTTTCATATCCCACTCCTCACAATCACGCACTCCGCGCTCTTCGTCTGCACGCTTATACGCCGCAGATGTCAATGCCACCCATACAGTCATCGCAGCACGCATTTCAAACGTTGCAGACTCGACTTCCCTCCTCCGCAGAGTCTGCGCTGGAGTTCGTGCGAGGCGTCTTTCCAGGGCCGTAGCTGCTGATGTCCAGGGTGGAGGTGAATCCCATTGATCCTCATCCCATTCCAACAAGGCCTCATCTCCTTCATTCCACAGCCACACATCTTGTCCATCGTCACTGCCTTGCAGCAATTTGAGGAAGACTCGCTGTCGGAGGCTGCTGGGAAGCCTACGCAAGGCATACCACAGGAATGTGACCCTCTTCCCGCCTTTGATCATCTTCTCCTCATCATTAGCCATAGTCCGCTCTCGTGCATTGCGGATGAATTCTTTGTCATCCTGGATGTATAGTCCAATAGCAGAGGGGGTTTCCGAATCCGAGAGTTCCTCCGAGGATTGTGATGGAGCAGAGGTCATGGTGGTTGAAGGAGAAGAGCTTAAGCGCCCATGATACAGCTTTTTACGACTCGTGGGCTTCTTGTTTCCGTGGCACCGGGATGATCGGAGGTACAAAAATACCTGACAGTGTTGATCCCAGCATGTCAGCGCCCCTGGAAATAGCTTGTTTTATTGGGTTCTACAAGCTTCTGAATGGATAGTGAGGGTAGCTGCTACACTAATATTACATTTCCGGCACCAAGGGCGGACTGTATGAAGATCAGCAGACGCGCTCACCACGTGCTGCGAATCTTAGATTCCAGTCACGATTGTGACAGTGCCGTGACCTTGCCAGCCCGCCTCTGTCACCGCCGTCGCCCCAATACCTAATGCCCATATTGCCACTGGCGGTGATCAGGCGATTCGACGGTCAGGGTCTGAATATGGCGCAAGAGACATTGATCCACTGGAATACCCGCCGTTGAGCAACAAAGTGGGAAGCCACGAGCTATTTATTACATAACCAGACGAGCGCTAATAGCCTCACACCGCGGGAAAATCATGATGCACCTGTGGTACATGCAGTCAGGCTGCACTCAACTCGCACTCAAGTTGCACCTGCCAAAATGTGTGCTTCTTTTGGACACATTTTCCCACATGTGATGTGATCGGGGGCTGTGTAGAAAAGATTTGACACCAAGTCCGCTTTTTTTTTGCTTGTATTGCATCATTTGTTATTCCTTGACTTGAAGGGTTTGGTGTCATTCATGGCCAGTTTTGTGAGCAGTTAACCCTAACCCTAATAACTGGTGAAGATTGACAAAGTACAGAAAGCATTAAAATAGGGTGATCTCACGATGTGTCATTGGCATCTCAGCATCACACACCCTCCAACATTGTTCACTCAAAATGGCAACTGTCAAGTTTCGGATCTATTATTTGACCTGGTGACTCAATTTTCAGGTGCGAGTTGAGTGCAGGTTGAGTGCAGTTCAGGTGCATGTTCCATGGTGCATCCTGATTTGCCCGCGGTGTCAGTCAATGAATCTCACAACAAACATAGCAGTCAATGAGAGTACTGTATATCGATCTACAGAATGTTCCGAGACCTCACATTGTCTGTCTGGTTCGGATCTCAAAGATTGGCGCGCATATTTCAATTGACAGGGCGCAGCTGGTCATAAGGCCCAATAATGAGGCCAATGAGGCAAGTAGCCATATGGAAGCCACAGAAACACTCTGATAGGGAATGACACTTTAAATTTTTCGCATAAGTAGTGTACTTGGTGCTGTGAAATTCTCAGATTATGTGATTATTACGCTTTTGGACACCGATCCCGATACCCCCGACGCGTGCCGACGACTCCCGGGTATCGTAACTCACGCGTATGACGTAACCACCAGAATATTCCAGATGATTCTGGTTGTTCCAAATCGGGAAATCGTTATTCCTCGAGTCGGATTACCGTGTTCTTGTCTGTGTGTCCATTCACGCCGTGCAGATGATAGATCCAACGAATATAGATGGTATCCAGTGGGTTGAACTGACTGGTTGGTCTCGATGAATAGTCTTATACTGCTGTCTCGTATATATCCAGGTGCACAACTACCGGTGGTCAAGAGTGTTTCCTTCAACTTCATTCTTCATCAAGGATGCCTCGTGGATCATAATGCTCCACTCGGCGCTCGTTTCATACGAGTCCCCGCGACATCGCTGAGTGAGCAATGCCGAATGGAATACTTGAGAATCGGATATATAGTCTGATTTCTGGTCCCAACCCCCATCGACCTGTTCCCTTGTGGCGTCCTCATTTGCTCAAGCTGATCATCCTTCCCATATCATGCCGACCTCTCAGATATATTACATTCTTGACGATACTGATGTCGGGTCTTTTAACACTGGCCCATCGAAATGGGGTATATCTGCTCATGCTCAAGATTTGCTGCCAGTTGACTTTTATCCTTACTAGTTCCCGCCCAGGACACCGCCTACTTTAAAGGGACCAGCACCTGGGACCAGGCGAATGAGCTGGCGTATATCAATGTCACATTCCAAGGCAGGTCTTCATAATCAGCTCGATAGCATCGCCTGACTGGCTGCCGACGCAGGTGTAGGCATCGCCCTCTATGGTGATATTTATACGGGGACCCCAAGCCTTGCGTTCAATGTGTCCGTTGACGGCAAACCTGCAACACAGTCGTCAGTTACATCTACAGCTGGTTTTTTCGGTGTCCCCTCGTACTTTCCATTTTGGCAATCGAGTGTCGTTGGTCTTGCCTCTGGTGACGACACGCATACGATCGATATCGCTCAGTTGCCGTATATCGGTTTGGATTTCATTCTCGTGACACCGGGTACAACGACTCCGCTGAGTGGAAAGACTGTGATCGTCGATGATGATTATGCCGATCGATATCACGCAGTTGCCTTATATCGCTTTGGATTTCATTCTCGTGAACTAGGTACAACGACTCCGCTGAGTGGAAAGACTGATCGTCGATGATGATTATGCCAATACACAGTATGTCGGTCACTGGCAGACATCCAAGGGTCAGCAACTCCAAGGCCCATGGGGTGACGATGACCGTGAGCCAGCATGGGCCTTTGAAAATGCGACACATGAAACCACTACTCCGGGAGATTATTTCCAGTTTGGATATACCGGTACTATGTGCTCGATTTTATGCATGAACTCTGCGCTGAAACACCGATAGGTACAAACCTGACTTTGTACGGAGTTTTCCCTGGGAACCAGCCTGGGACATACAGAATCACAGTGTCGGTCGATGGAGGGACGGCTTTGCCATTTCAATTCAGCTCCTTGGCTGCAGCGGCTAGTAGACCTCAGATCAACTTTCCCCTTTTCATGACTGAGAAGCTTGATGCTGGTGATCATACCATCCTGGTCAATCTCACAGAATGCGACAGCAGCACGCTCATTGTTGACTACATAGCCTATGAGCCGTCATTCACTTCATGGTCGACGATGCCGAATATCTCGCTTCGATCCCTTGGTTCTCAGGGAACTACAGCATCGCCCGGCGCTACAACGACTCCTGTAACGACATCTGGCTCCAAGAAGACACCTGCCGGCGCCATTGCTGGCGGAATTGTCGGTGCCTGGGTTCTATTAACACTCCTCGGACTCTTTATCTTTTGGAGGCATAAGCATCAGCGCAAAGAAATGTCAGAACGTATGTGGCGTGACCTCTCGTTTAGGCAACTGGCATATATGTACAAACAATTACTTAAGTTTAGCATAGCCACCGATGTTAGTTTCCTAGTTTAATCACTCATCTCGTTTGCTCTTACGTGTATTCAGCGGCTCAGTGGCATTAGTCTTAACAAGAAAAACCCACCGCATTCACCGATCAACGGGATCCTGGATCTTTTGTGAGAGAAAGTACGTACCCTTTTCTTGAACACATTTCTCTCAAGTCTTGGAACATTTATGTACCTCCTGGACAGGAAGCTTACACAGCTTTGCATCCAGCGTATATAGCAACTTTGAACGAAGCTGGAGTGGAAGCGTCAGAGTCGAGCCCGAAAAGCGTATATTCGGAGAAAGGTTCTGTCACGCTCAGTTACAGACCGTTCTCATCTGCATCAATTGATTCTTCGACTGCGGGAGGCTCGTCTTCAGCAGCGCAAGACCGCTCCGAGATTCGACGCAGGATTATGGAGCTCGAAAAACTTGTGGAAGAGTCGGAAGCGAAAGAAGATGAGGAATCTCCAGCAATTACTCAGATGAAGGAAAGGATCCAGATGCTCACCCAGGAGACTCGCGTCATTGGCTGAAGCTCCACCGTCATATATTGCGTCCGATTCTGGGGCATCGTCTGCTGCTGGGGATGTCAAGGGAAATAACAGTGTCTTGAAGGTAGAGGATGTACAACAAGATTTTCTTATTAGTTATGTATCCGCCTAAATCATTATATATGCTTAGCGAAATCGAGTGTACAGGGCACGGGTACAGCCACATGAACTTTGACGTCGGGAGGCGGCATTGCGTCCGCGCGCGTGAAATATCTTTCTGGTAATGCTCGAGAATGTTGAGTCGTAGACGTTGTCGATGCATGCGTAGTTGTTTTAGCGTGTATACTCAGTTTTATCCAGTCATTATATATATCCTCCTCATCCGCGGCCGGCGCTGTTATCGTATGCAATCCGTCCCTTTTTCATTGTCATCAGTTTCTAAACCTGGACAGCGCTGAACAAGGGGCGTTCGATAGTCTAGTCCGACGGGATCTAGCTGAGTAAGTCTTTTTTGCAGAGTCGTTCTTATTGGCCATCGAACATCATCTGCAGTGATTCAACCTCAAATTCCGGCTTTGTATTCTTGGTTCTTTCAATCGTTG
This sequence comes from Mycena floridula, assembly GCA_029320655.1. Taxonomy (NCBI): domain Eukaryota; kingdom Fungi; phylum Basidiomycota; class Agaricomycetes; order Agaricales; family Mycenaceae; genus Mycena; species Mycena floridula. The sequence continues at coordinate 1,154,281 of JARIHS010000015.1, read as the reverse complement.
TCTTTGCATCGGTCTCGGCGGTCCTCTTTCACGTCGGATTCTTCGGCAATTGCGGACGATATCTGGTCAGGGTCATTCAGACCATGTTGCGTTCTACCAGGCGTGCTCCATCTAGACCTGTTCGACCGCTCAGACCCTTGAAATCGGCTGTGGACTGTCCACCGAGCATTGCTGGATCGCCATCGGTCCGGTCCTCAATAGCTTCTTCGATCGCGTCTTCGTACGTGAGCTCACCATTTTACGACGGCACTGGCATAATTTCTGCTGCGAATATGGTCACGATTCCGGCTAGGGTCTATTGGGGCAGTCCAAGTGTGGCATCAAACTCGTGGATGTCCTTCGGTAGTTCGACGTCTCCTGTACCGCGATATTCACAGCTTCCACCAGTCTATTCATACCAGTAGCTTCATATCTCGAGATACTCATTCTTTACGCTCCTTTCAAAATCATTTACGGTACTAGCACCTTGTCTTTGTATGATTGTATGAAATTGGAGTTTGAAACTCGTCCGTCGAGAGAAATTTGTAAGACAGGATTCCCCGGAGACAAAAGGCAATGCTGGAGGCTATGTGTTCGAAGGTATTCCTGTCACTATACATCACAGAACGAACAATGTTTTCCTGATCATACTTGGTCCAGTATTAGGTTAGCCTCAATTCCTGATTTGAGCAGAGGAACCATTGTTCAGGTATAAGTAGTAACACGCCAAATCATTTTCCTACTTGTTCATTACAAAATTCACTGTCAATCATGATTCAACACCGATCTTTTGTCCGTCTTTAACTGGGATGTAAACGTGTAAACCTACACCGAGATGGTAGTGTCATCACATCATCTCTGCACGTCACGCATCCAATATTTCCGCCTACGTAACCACTCCTCACGATCGCCATCGCTGCCCTCAAAATCTCTGCCTGCAACATCTCCGCGCCATATGTCCCGGCATGCTGAAAATCCTGTACCTCTGCAAAGAAGTCTCAATCCTGTACTCTGCCAAGAAGTCCCCTTCCATTGGTTGGGAAGCAAGTAATCATTGTCTTTGATGGATACTAAGTCCCAGTTCGGACAAAAACTCAGCGAAAAAGGCAAATTCCGGTTCTGACAAAAATGCCCAATTTTTGCCGATTTCGGATCAAACATCTAGGGCTATTATCGGGGGTCCTGGGAGTGCTTTAGTCATGACCGTAAGGCACTCTGCTCTGGGCCCCCGGCCTTGCCCCCGGTGATATCTAAGCCTTCTTAGCTCTTCTTAGTCACGATACTGTCGTCATGTGAGATCAATAATATAAAGCCCAACGTTTCATGACCTCAGATAATCAGCTCAGCTTCCTTCCACGATGACTTCGTCCTATAAATCCTTTGCTGTTGTAGGAGCAGGTGGTATTGGTGAGGTCATCATCAAGTCCTTGATATCTAACAATGCCAGTACTATCATCTTGAGCCGCAAGAGCTCCAAGTCCACTCCGGACTTTGGCGCTCAGGTGTTCAAGGTCGATTATGACGATGTCGCAAGTGTCACGTCGATCTTCAAAGACCATGCTGTTGATGTGGTGATTTCCACCTTGTCACCACTAGGAGGACTTCCCTTGCAATATCCCATTGCCGAAGCTGCGAAGGCCGCAGGCGTCAAACTCTTCGCCCCCTCCGAATTTGGCCCTGTGACTGAGGGTGCCATCGGGGATCCGGAGAAGTCGTTCCAGGTCTACAAGTTCAATTTTGCGCGTGAGTCTTCTGTTCTTTCAAATGTTCAACTGAGTAGATGATGGTTGATAGAGCATCTGAAGGCAATAGGACTCCCCTCTGTGCGTTTCTATGTGAGTTGATAGCAACCAAATTAAGTTCTTCGATTCACATATCATCCAAAGACCGGATGTTTCTTTTCTTATGTTCCATGGTTTACGGATTTAACCGTCAATGGAAAGGTCAACATCCTCAACAGACATTCTGGTACCCAGCCAATTAGCTGGACAGCCAACGAAGACATTGGAGGTGAGATCATTCATCGAGTATGATATATCATGATACTACCGGATGTTGATTTACTTTGCAGGGTTCGTAGCTCATGTTTTGACAACTCTACCTGCCAAGGACATCGAGTTCAAGGAGTTCAGGATACAGGGTCAGCGCGCTTCACTTGTGGAGATTGCCGGCCTGCTTGACAAGGAAATCGCACGCGTCGATGAGCTACCTGGAGAGCATGTCCAAATCAAGATAATGTTGCTGGACGAATTTGAGAAAGGAATTGGGAGTACTGGATGGGATTCATCAACCCAAAGAGAGGGCTACAAACTAGCCGGTAGTGCCAACAAGCTATGGCCTGGGCACGAATGGGTGACGCTCCAGCAGTTTTACAACTGAAAGTAAAAGCTTTAGCTGAGTTCAGAAGAACAAAAGATACAACGTACTAGACACTTTGAATCGAGAACTGATATTCAATACATAGTAAAGGCTGAAGAAACAAGATGGCGACTACAAGTCGTTGCTTGTGGCGCAAACTTCAAATACCTAGACCTCGACTCGTGCCTTGACATCTAAATGATTATGCTTGCTCGTCCCGGTTATCTATTCTGTAAACTAAACTATGTCTAGCCCGTAGGGGAACCGGTTATGGATATCACTAAATATTCTTACGATTCCCATTTACCTCTCACATTCATCATGACTTCTCCCATAGTGAGCAGAGGCGCTCCCTGTAGCACACTTCATATTTCTCATATCCATGATTATAGGTCTTGACACAGGATCATATTCAATGAAAGCCGGATGTGAGTTTGTGGCGTTTTTTTTCTCTGTTCTGTTCTCATCTGCTTCCTTCTGGAGTGATTACAATACCAGTAAGATGAAAGTTGTGTGGGAGCAAGTAAAAGTTGTTATGTCTAAAAGTGGGTCGGGTTTTGCCGGTGACATGAAACGTCAGTGACCATCGCGCCCAAACCGCGCCTCCTGTATCCCATTGTTTCATTGTTTGATGATGTAGAGAATGGCTTGTTGAGACACGTGGACATTGTTGATTTCTCTTGCTACTATAATCCACTGGTTCACATATTTTATGAACAAAGCTGAGACCGATTGTATTCTGGAGTGTCAAATCAGGCGTGTTTTATTGACTGTTTGAGATTGTCTCTCTCTCTCATTCAGTACCACAGATTATTCCTTGAAGGGGAAGAGGATTGTTTCTCGGATCAAAATGCCTCTTGATGGATCTCCTTCTGAATTCTGACCCTGATTCTCGCAGTACCTTCAACAAAAGGTTGGTAAACCAGTCATGGCAGCACCACCAAAGGTTTCTGACTCGACACCGATACCAGGCTTCGGCTGCCATGTCAACTAGTATGTCCAAGTCCACTGCCAGTACTTAATATTGTGGATAAGTATTTCAATGATGACTCAGATCATCAGCCCTCGACACCGGTTCCTGTCGCACCTATTTCCACTAAGCGTTCGCGAAATGAAAGGCTGAGGTACTGGCTATCATTAACCTTTCCGACGACAAGTTAGTTATCACTGTATCTCTGACTCTAGCCCTCTAGTCACTTTTTCTTGCGTGTATATTGCATTTTATGCTAGTATCAGGTCAAAGAATGAATAGAAAACAAGCAAATTGTAAAATATAACATACTATAACCTTTACTGGTTTGATCGGCACCTGTCACAATAGGGCATAGGTTTTTTGAAGTGTTGCCTGAAGTGTGTGAAGAAAATCGAAGAAAATTGAAGTGTCAAGAAAAGTGTTGAGAAGTGTCAGTGAAGTGTCGAGAAGTGTTGGTGAAGTGTCGAGAAGTGCTGATCAAAGAGTTGGGAAGAAATTGAAGATGACTTTGTGAAGCCAGTCAGAACATGTTTGAAGCATAGCATGTCCGTATTTGAGCCATAAACATGATGTTCGTGAGCAGTTGAACGGCGAGACGCAAGTTGACATGTCAGTCACATCCACGTGACCTCGGCAAACAATTTCGCCGTTTGTTTCCCGCTATCACGTTGTTTTTCTATGGTGCTTGTAAGCCTTTAGTTTGTTGGTATTCTGTAAATCTCTCTCAAATTCTGTTTCCAGGGCTTCTTTCGACATGTTTGGTCCTACTGGGATTTGACTGGGATAGCCCAGCTGCACCGGCTACTGCGGCTCCTCCAGTGGTGTCTAGCTCTTCAGGAGCCCTAGTCCCATCGTATAACGAGCAAAGTCAGCCCCTCCTGATCTTAATAACCACAATATTCATGTCTTCTGCAGATGTTCACATTGGCTTCGTTCAGACAGGTCCAACGGTCCCCGGAGCCGTTAAACGCGAACCGGCCATTGGTCCTGTTCTCGTTCCCTCATCAAAGCTTCCACAGCTTGTTGAACCACTAGTTAGATCCATTCTCAAACTACAGACATGGTTGTCATCTGCTCAACGTAGCTCTGTGCCCAAAAAGGTGCCCTGGAAGGGCCAGACAGGAATCTCAAGTTCAATTTCAATGAGGATGAAATGAATCAAACTGGAAGGCTTATGACACTGGGCTTGCAGCAATTACGGTAGTCACACTGGCTCACCAGATGCTGATACTTGGCAAAAAGGACAGTGTACGACACGGACTTGTCTCGGAATCATGTTTTGCGACAACGATGATTGCATGATCAAGAAGAGACAGAAGAACCTTGAAGAGTACTGAAGTGACATTAAAGTGGACTGAAGTGTCACTTGAAGAACACAAAGGGAATTTGAAGTGTCATGAAGAAAAACTCAAGTGTCGTGAAGTGCCATGAAGTGCCGTGTGAAGTGCCTTGAAGCAGTGGCGAAGAGTCATGCATGAATTGGCCCAAAGTCAATCATACATGATATAAACTGATAAAAGTTCTTCAATGGTGTCCCAAAACAGCAAGATTTGCCACCAAAGGTAATCATTGAGAGAATGCGGGTCATAGTCCTGCTCATGACTTATTTGAGAGTCGGAAAATACTATGAAGTGATGGTTTCAGCATGTGGGGACCTGTTAAGCTATATACACCCATTCTAGGAACTTACAATGACTGATGAAGTTCAAAAACTCACTCCATAGTGATGCAGTGAAGCAAGAAATATGTCAACAATGATGACATAACATGGCCCAAAAAGGAAACCGAGAATCGAAGTGCCGAGAAGTGCGAGTGAAGCGTCGAGAAGAAATTTTGCAGAACTTTGGTTCTTCACCCTTGCACTTCAATTTATCTTGTCCCGTCACAATAGGGGGTTCGGTCCCGGAGATTGTTCTTTCGCCAGCATCATCAAGTAATAACACTATTGATGGCTTACTATAGTGGGATATTCAGTAATCATATCTGGATAATTGTGGCGCAGCGATTATCAGGCCAGCCGGTGAACAATAAGTATGTGCCCACATCGAGCTTATCTCTCCTCCTCATCTCAACTCTCAACAGATTCAGATCTCTTGCTCTGCCACAATACTAAGACAGAGATTTATCTAGGGCATCAAAGAGAGCGTCTCCGGATTTCCTCATCGCTGATAGGGTCTGTATAATTTTCAAGATGCTCGGAGTCTATTGATCGCGTGGCAACGACGCCAAGCATTTGTGTCCGGATAATGACCCAGAATCTCAGAGGCTGCACATAGCTGCGAGCGCATCTGAAATTCACATCGTTCTTCCACGTCTTAGGCTTAGGCTGTGAATATGGCCTTTCTCGATACAGTATTGTACGACCAATGAATCATCTTTTTTTATCATTTCTGACCCCAATGATGATACTTGATCCGAAATAATTGCTTCATGGTGCATTGGGTATCCTTACAGCATTTGAGAAATAGATCAAGGATTATATTCGCAATCGAAAAGACTAAGATAGCGCTTTTCCTGACAATGTTCTCGGTTATATCAGATAAAACTCTGGCATTGAGTTTTTGCGACTGCTGGGGCTTTGGATTGGCTTTCTCCATTTAGTAGAGCCCTGACCCGCAAATGTCATCCCGCTCAGTGCGCTGAACGACATCACCTGATTTGCGATGGTTTCAAGCAAACTTTGATGGAGTGGAAAGCAACTTTGGCGATGAGAAAATCGGTAATATCCATGTAGAAAAGACCTTCCCAGATACTGTACATAGTATCTGGCTCTTGAATAGTTCTTGATAGCATTGGATAGCGATGAGCTTGCCGGTGGTATCAGCACTATATAGACAGGGGCGTGCTCTCGTTCGGCACAAGCCAGAACCAGTAATTTATGTATTTTACACTGCCGATATTGCCATTATATCAGGTACGAAAGACTGATTGAATGAACTTCAATGTTCAACAGTGCTCAGAGTCATGCCGGTAGCAATCGTGCTACCATTGGATCCCCGCAACATCTCAGCACGTTTCTAACATTCTCTCTGCTCTCAAGGGTTCATTTAAAGAGACAATCCAACATTTCATAGTCATGGTAAGGTATGTTCACAACACACTAGAATGGTCTGCAATCAATCTTGACCATTCGGTCGCTGACTTTGACAGGGAAATTAAAGACTGTCACAGATGTGACAGTGACGCCGCGTCATCTTTCCGCGGACCACCAGCACTGGGACCAATTGGTGCTCTCTTCCAATGGTCCATCAGCCAGCACCGAATGCATTCTCAATCTATTGTGTATGAGGTTTTTTTTCGATAAAAATTATCACGGCTGCATGGCATTCGGCTAGCAATTTTCTCACACATCGGCACTCGGTTGTCGCTGCTATCGGTGCACGGTGCTTCTTTACGCTCGCGTGCTCCTGATGAGTTGAATCCGGTATGGTCCTGTTTTCCCGACATATGTTGGACATATATCAGCACCCAATTTCCTTCCTGAGATTTTCTCGGGTTGGAATACTTGTGTGTTGGAAAGTTATCAAGTCAATCAATTGGGATCCACTAGTATTCCGGCATGAGGAACCCAAGCCAGACCTTACTAGTAGTTAGCAAGATAAAGTTGTTGCTAATAGAAGCTTTTAGCACATTGATAAAAGATGAATACTTGCACAGTCACTGGCCAGCAGAAAAGTAGGCCTCATAGGAGATAATTGGAGTCAAATTCGAGTTGCAACAGTTCAAGTTTGAGCACCGATATTCGGGCGCGATGCCGTCGCTGATAATGCCCGAATATGTACCGATTTGGTGTTCAGGCGGGAGTCGGTCGACATATGTAGAGTATTTATACCAGGAGAAGGGCCGAGCGCCAACAACTGATCAAAAGCCAGGACCTGCTCGGCGGCATCGGCATTCCAGATGCCGATGACACAGTGCAAAGATTGTTTATTTTGTGCCCTGCAATCCATGGAATGAGCTGATATCTAGCCATGTAGATGACAGAATGTGCCATTTCAAGTGTTGAGGACAATAAGTATCGAAAGAAGACCTTATACTTGTGGGATGTGACTTTCTTCTTTCATGACCTCTCTGCTGGACCGAGGTGAGAGGTGGGACCAAATCAGCAGCTGCCAGCAATTCAGCTATTGCCTTTTTCGCATCAAAACTCTGTCACTTCCTTGCCAGCTTCGAGCTCTGTGCGGATATATCAAAATCATGCGTGTCCTGTGGTGCTTGATATGTCTTGACCCTTTTAAAGCTCATTCACTGATCCACCGGGATCGCTTAGAACAATTTGCACCGACTCGTTGCCTTGAACTCAGTATTGGAGTTGGATTACTAATCAAGCCCCATTCGTACTCATCTTTGATTATCAGTTGCCATCACATACAGCCTTCGGTTATTTCTCTTATAAGTATACTTGTTCTTCATTCATTTGACCGCCCATGAGGTCTCGGGTCCAAACACAATTCATTGTTTTATTTCATTCCTCTCGGAGTCCTGAATCTACGACAATACTCAGACCTATTCAAGTTCAACTTTCTGTGCTGGACTTGTCACGTCTTGTTTCTTCTTAAACTCGACCGTTGATGCCTCCCAACCATCATCTTTTCCATACTATTTTCGGCTCACGCTTCAATTTTTCTCTATTCATACATCATGATTCCTTCCCGATATCATCCATTGGCTTTTCTATGCTCGGTAAGCCTCTTTCTGTCTCGCGGTGTCTTCCCAGCTTGCTGATTTTGTCCAGTTTGTGTTGAGTACTTTTCAGCATGACTTGTTGGTAAGTTTCTGATATCATCTTGCAAATCTCTCCTTTGCTCACTGATGTTCTGTCTACATACAGTTCAATCGGCTCATCAAGACCTGCTGTCTCGGGTATCCTTTGATACTTATGGTATGTTTCTAATTTGATCTTGTATTTCCTTTGCTCAGTCATATTCCGCAGGTTAACTCTGTTCAATATGGATCTGGTATTGAGGGGCGCCGGAGAGGTATGAGGTAATTTTCGTGGTACTATCATTGTATACTGCACTGTCAGTCAATATTATTCCCTTTGCTTCATCATGCTGAGGACTCAAATAAATGCCCGATTGCGCTATCTGACGCCGAATAGTAACGGCTACTGGACCTTATAGAGTACTAGCATAACAACCTACAGTTGTAGTGTGCTATATAAAGCTATCTGGGAAGAGGGACTGCTATCTGACACTTTGTAAAAGGGGACTTGGCTATCTGACTATTCAAACTATTTGGCTCATGTGACAGACAATTAGCTGAGTCTTTTTTCCCTGATCGGCGTTCGCTGCGTGAATTCAAACTGTTCTCGATGACTTTTCAGGCAAATGACGTCCAATCAACCATTGCAGGATCTGAGATTTCCCATCTAAATCTGCCAATCGTTCAGGTTTGGATATCCCGTCTCAGGCCTTGGGGATCTTAAGTGTCAAAAGTGGCATCTAGCACTCTTCATTGTATTCCTTTACGTGTTGATCAGCAAGCAAGGTCTCTTTCACCCCCCTTAATTCAGTGCCAAGATTTTTTTTCACAAATAGGAGTAAATATTGGTGTAATACTGATTATGTCCTGGGTTCAACCCCGTCTGGTCGCATGTATTCTGTTCAAGTTGTTTTTGACAAATGTCTTAGCTCGCAGGGGGTCTGGGGGGGAACGCCCCAGCATGAATCATTGAAGAATTTAGCAATGATTTTTTTCCCAAGCAAGGTCTCTGCTGAAGAATTCAGCATTTCCCCTAGTTCCTTTACGTGTTGATCATTATTCACTGTTTTCACTTGATGGCTGCATCAATTGCTGCTTGACGTCTCGCTTAGTGATTCGAAGAAGGTCGCTGATCATCAAGAAATGAGGCCAGATGATGCTTGCCTGCTGGTTGCTGATCTACCGATTTAGTTTGAGGGTATACAAGCTACATGTGTCCCAATGTCTCACGGGACCCAAAACATAGAGTTGAAAAATGATCAATTTTCTAGTGATGCTGATAATTCTAGTGCTTCATACGAATGACCAGTGTTTGACAGACATTGTTTTGACGAGCAGAGGATCGCTACATAGGGCTCACTACGTGAGGTTTTTTTCTCTTCAGCTATATAGTTTGAATTTGATTGATTGGAAAAGGGGGAGCCTAAGCAAATGTAGGAGACCTATGCAATTTATGCCGCTAATGTGACCAAACTGTGACTGTGGTTCTCAGCATGACCGCCATCAGTGGCTGTGTAGTGACCTGCCGCCTTTTTGCGCGCCATAAGTCCAAAATGAAACCAGGAGCAAGAGGCCTCCCAATAATCTGCCAAATTAACTCTCTAGGGACTCCACTAAAATACATTTGTGTCGGCCCCGCGAGGATGCGAGCTGCGCAGTCAGACCTCATATGTCAGCACCAAGTATTGTTCTGACACGTGACGGGCTGATGCCACTTGATTTCTATCGCACTCTGTACGCTGTTCCAAAGGCTAAAAACTTCAGTTTATGAGTTCCAATGCTATCTGATATAGCATGTCAAATTACAGAGGAAAATACATTAGATTGATCATGAACACTTGGTGGATGATTTCTTTTTACAATGATCTTGTTGCAAACAGTTTGTCCTTGTTTGTTGGAAACTTTGCGCTCTAGTGATGAATAATGAATTGCTTTGCTACGCTCGCAATAAAGCCCTGGACCGCTGAGTCATCTCAGAATCCTGGTTTAGAAAGCTCGGTGAATCCTTGAACCTTGAATCAAATATCTGGCAGTATCACCTGAGGTCTCAGGTGATCTCAATCCTTCATTTTCAGCTGATTCCTTATTTTGCGATGAAAAGTATGTTTTTATAAGCAGGGCGTACACACATCAGGAACAGAATGTAATTGGGAAATCCTGGTCTCGCGGGATTCGCGACTTGGAGTATTTCCAGATTTGATTTGTATTCATTATGTGCGTGATTCAAGGAAAACCTGAGAGTGTGATCCTCGGCGTGGAAAAAACTAGTCATATAATTCAGACTCAAATGCTAAATCCTACTGAAGGTGGAGCCTCAAGGCATGGTATGATTGACCCCAGTTCATGTCAGTTCATGGCAATGAGAGAGCCAATTAGATTCTTGAGATCCGAACATGAAAACCTTCAATCTGAACATCGGAAGCTTTGGATCTGAAGTTGGAAACTCTTGATGCAAGGTATGCCTCCTTGAATCACAAGTTCGACAATAAAAAGTCGGAGTTTCTGTTCTCAAGTTCGCCCTTTTCACCTCAAGATTGAGCCCAAGTTGGGTGAAAGAAATCACTTTTTGGGCCCAAGTAAGTCAAAAATGACCAAAGTCTGGGTTGATTTTGACCTATTATTATGGCCATGATGGTCCCAAGCAAGCTTTGATGTTCAGGATTTTTATGGATATTTGATAATCTAAAGACATCAATGAGTGAGCGTCGTGGATTGTCCCGCCACCACTCACGATTCTCGAGGTATGTTTCTCAATGGAAATGTCGGATTTTGCATGTGGATAGCACTTGGGATCTGGCGTCGAGCGGGATTTGCAGTTGGATAAGTTTCCTCAGAGCTGTAAACGCAATGAATGATGACATAGAATACACTGACTCGGATCACTTACGCTTCTATCGGTACATAATCTCCGAGTCCGCCAATTTGCCCCACAGATGCTCTTTGATCAGTCATGATTATCAAATGATGTTCGTATTTATATCACTCACCTTTCAGCAAAAATTGAGGCATTGGTCTCACCCTCAATATAACCCTGTTGTTGCCCGACAATGGGATCTGATCCACCCCCGGAAAGCCCTTGGTGCCATGGAACCGGAGTCCCATCGTGAGAGCTGATGTCTGTTTGAGGATATGCAGGCGGATGCTGAGGTACATCAGGGATATACCCGAATGAACGATCGAAGCCAGTATGTCTGAATATCGTCAGTTTAGTGACGAAGCAGAAGGTGAATTTACTTACAAGCCATTGGGAATTGCTGATTGTAGATTGATCGGTTGGCAATCATGAATCAGTGGCCCATGGATGATGGCACCATCTGAGTCCTTGACGCAATGAACATCGTTGGAGATATCAGTTACTGTGGCGCACTTACCCCTAGGCGTATATGCTGATATCCAGATGTGAGGTTTAAAAAATCGCCACCCCGAGCTACCTGCCGTCTAGAACGTTCTTTTCTCTGAGGCATCGTCAATACTGGTGGCAGGCAATGATATTGTTCATACCAGCATGCCTTCAAGCTCAGTCAGATGCGTTCGTCTGTAGTCATTGCGTCTGTTACAAGACATATAATTCCAGCCAAGACTCACATGAATGAATGATTGACTCAAGTCAGAGTATGGAAGAAAATATGAATAAATTATACAGAGTTGATACATTTCTCCGCATCTTGTTGATTTGACCATCCAGACAGCTCTGTCCCAATGAGACCTTTGAATCAATGTTTGGTCAGCGCCAAAATTCAAATCAAGATTCTGCAATTGTTGTTCAGTTTGTGAGCACGTGCGGCCACGTCCACCGCTCGTGATTGGCTCGTGACCATACGCGACTTTTTTGGGACAAGTAGAACCGCGTTAAAGCTCCATTCACGTCGTAAGATTAGATACAAGTTAATGTCGCAGGACAAAGAAGAAGCATCTATAGAAGTAACTAGCTTCTGTAGCACTGTATATCTACATGGGTGCAACGTCACACAAGTCAAGCTGTTTCTGCTGGATTTCGTTGTTCGTCACTCCTAAGACCATGGCCTCGACTGTGTTTGGTTAAGTACAACACTTAGTCCATGGATTTGAAGATAAAAACATACCTCTGAGCTAAGTTCACTTCAGCCTGGGGCGGCGCTGGTACTCGGCCGCCAATATTTCCCAGCTCAACTTGATTTTCTGCGCCTTGATTCGTGAGTCGCAATGCAACAGCATCACATAACAAGTGCACAACAAGCGGAATAGGAGTGATCACGACCAGTAGAAGAACCGTTGCTGGACTGGGGGAAACAATGATGACGGCGCGAAAGACGAGGGCGGTGGTCATGAGACCGGGGACAGAGTTAACGAGGGTGAAGCCCAATGGACCCATAATATTAACTCGCTTCTGGAATGCGGGTCAATACTAAAATCAGGAAAATTGATAATGAAATATACCTTGAACCCGTCATGGTCGAGGCCATCATAGAGCACTGCAATAGACCGAACAAGGAGGATTGCCGCCAGGGCAAATAGGCTGTCTGTGGGCCGCTTGGCCTGGATGTGGAAACTGTTCAGAAAGGTGGGCGGTCAGTATGGCAAATAAGGGAATAATATGGAACGCGGACGCAAAGAGACAACAGAGCTATGATTTCACAATGAGTTCAGATGGCAAGAAGAATGCTGACAGAAACATACGATAGCAAGATCCAGTGCTCGAGTCCGACCCAGGCTCTCAATGATAGCTCGTGTATTCATCGCGTCGTCGGAGTTGGCTGCATTTGCTGTCGCCTCGTAGAGATTTTTGACTGGCAGAAGCGATATAAGGGACGGGGACATCTTTGCTGGGAATGTCGGAAGGGAAGGAAAGAAAGATAAGATGCTGATACTATTCATTCCCGAAGAACCTTTTAACAAGTAGGAAAAGGCGCAGTCAGTGGATGTCTTGACAGCATCTACAATAATAAGAGCAGCAGTAGCACCCCAATCGGGAATGTTACGTTGATGTCAAGGCTGTTTAAACGCCGAGACATCAATTCATGCAGCAGGTAACCATTGGATCTTATCATAAAGTGAGGTACCGGGGCCTTACAGGTTTATGGGAGCAGCAGTAGCAGCCAAATTGGGGACAAGTAATACATTGATGTTGATGCTGTTAAGCCCCAAGATCACTCCAGGTAACGCGAAAACAGATTGATGAGAGCAGCAGCAGCGTCCAAATTGGGCTGCGGGATCATCGGCCATTCATCCTATCTGAGTGATGATGGCACACATCAGGCAGCAGTAGCAGCTCGTTCTGGTAAGATATGTCGTAATAATTACATGTAACTCAGCACATTTAACTATACAAGGACCGGTTCTATACAGCCAACGTTGACATCTCTATAAACGCATGATCAGTGTGTCATAACGTTTTGGTGGTCGGGACATTTCGTCGTCTGAATCCCCCCGGGGTCTCTTTCGAGATGAACCAACCTCACGTTGTTCGTCGGGCATCCTGTACATTGCGGTATCCTCGCCCGGACCATCACGGATCAGCTGAAGTGGCGCCGTTCGATCGTGAATGGCCCGGTAGATTTTCCGGAGGTCCTGGATGTTTAATCCAGCAATCCCTTTTCTGGGATCGTCCGAAAGACCCTTACCCGGCTGTTCCAGTCCAACTGGCCAATTGATCATGGTGATTTTGTGATCTTTCAAAGTCTTTTGAAAGTCGAGCCATGGGAGCTTGGGTTCATTGCCTTTGTATTGCAGCTGAACTCCATGCTGCTCTAGTTTAAAATAGTGAGTCAGAATGCTCAAGATCATGAAAACAACTTACCCATTGCATCTGTGAGGAATTTCTTGACTTCATCGCGCATCTGGCCCTTTGGAGGCAATTTAGCGGTGTGGGACACTACATTTGTGTGTCTTTCCGGGGATCCATGACTGGGATAATTTAGCTGGTCGTCACAAATTAATTGGAGAGTTACCTTGAAGTGATCATATTGGGATTGTGTTCTGAGGGCATCATCCGCTCCGAGTTTGCTTGTTGAACAGACGCAGCAGCTCTGGCAAGTTCTCCAATTAATAATAATTTGAAGGATTCAAAAGGGATCTTACGGATTATCTTGTGTCATTGTTGCTCCCTCAATAAAAGTGTTTCGACGCCGCGAGGTTATATCATTCTCAACAGACCTGAAATAATGTCACTTCTTGGCGATTAATGTGAAAGAAGAACCCACGGATTCACAAGATCTGGTATCGATAATGGGGTCGATCGTCTACCGGGAACTTCAGTCTGTAATGGCTCAAAGTCTTGCAACAGACTAGAATGAACTTTGCATGAATATACTAAGACAATATGATGTGCCACTCACTGCTGATAATACGGGTCCCAGGTCTGTCCATAGACGTTGTGATTCGATTCCTCAGGTCTCATTGAATGTGTATAGCTGCAACGCGCTGGAGTTCAGTCATTGCACAAGATTGGGATGAAATCTCACGATGGCGGCTGGATATCATGAAACGGCGGGTATTGAACACTGTCTTCGTCCTGTATTCCGTCGGCGATCCCCATCGCAGTCGCAGAATGATGGTCATGCTGCAAACCGGTTGAATGATGTTGAGCATCTCTGGATTGTTTCAGAAAAGCTATATAAAGGATCACAATACATACGGAATATGTGTATGTGGATGAAAGATATGGGCGTTACTCTCCGTCAGATGGAGAGCTTGGGATATTGGCGGTCGTGGGCGATGTGGGACATGTATCTCAATATGATCAGGTCTCATATTGTGACTATGGTCATCCTCAGCGTCAAGAATATGGTGCAAATCCTTGAGATAATCAAGTCTAGTGGACATGAGTCTGGGTAGACATTGAATTAACTCACCTGTTGCTCCTGATAGTCTGAGTTTGACATAGGCCTAGGAACATCGTGATGTTGAACCGATGCTAGGATGCCACCCCGAGCTAGTATCCGTCTAGAACGCTCAGTCCGCTGAGGCATCGTCAATACAGGCGGCAGACAACAACATTGTTCATACCAGCATGTCTTCGAGCTCAGTTAGATCTGCCTCGAATTCCCACTCCTCCACCAGTAAATTCTCACCCAAGCTTCTCAAACGCCACTGCAAATGGCAAACTGGGCATCTCGAGTCCTTGCGCACATCAATGCCCACAACCTTGGCTTCCTCATCGAGGAAGGCCATAGCTGCGGCGTAGTCATCCATGGCTGCAGCATAGTCAAACACACCTTCCTCTTCTTCTTCCTCTTCCTTTTCCTCCCAGCATGTATGTCCCGAATCTCGAATGGCATCACGGAATTCGGGTGCGGGTGCTGGTGGTGGAAGGAAGTCCAACACCTGCAGGACAGAGTAGCGCAATGCATCAATGAACTGCTTCACATGGGCGGAATGTGAGAGCCCTCGCGGCATCATCCTCCAAGACATGGTCGCACACCACGAACGGATGTTCAGAGAGCCGCTGCGCTCTGAGGTTGTGATGCAGTCATCCATAGCCTGCCATTCCACGAGAGTGCATTTTGTGACAGTATAACGAAGGCAACGAGGATATGCATTGACCCAAGGAAGATACTTGTTCCCATCAGTGTCTCGGGGCAGGCTCCTGAGAAATTCATTGGCTTCTTTTATTCCATATATAGGTTGGTGCGATAACCATCTGGAAAAATCGCGGCTTTCCTCAATCTCATCACGGTTCTCCTGAGTAGAGTCCCAGATAAACCGAAGTGCCACAAGGGCACATGAAGGAGTCCAGGAGGGCGGTGATTCAGGTCCGGGAATAGGTTTACTTGAAGTAGGTTAGATATGTCAATGATAAATAATGCACTCACTGAGCTAGACAAGGAGCGCAATGTTTATCCCCAAAATGGATGATGCTGTCTTGTTGGGCAGGCAACAGTTCAGATCTCATGAATAGCCAACATGTAACCTCTTCTTCTCTCTGCTTGTGGCAACTGTGTCCGTCCTGATCCATTGCTCTAGTGAATGCTAGATCATCATAGCTTTTACTGTGGTGATCCAACCATCGACGCACTCTCCAGGGAAGCCCCCAGTACCAAACTCCCATCAATCCTCGTATATCCCACTCCTCACGATCGCGCACTCCGCGCTCCTCGTCTGCACTCTTAGACGCCGCGGATGTCAACGCCAACCATCCAATCATGGCAGCACGCATCTCAAACGCGGCAGACTCGACTTCCCTCCTCCGCAGAGTCCGCGGAGGAGTCCGTGCGAGGCGTTTTTCTAGCGCCGCGGCTGCTGATGTCCAGGGTGGGGGTGACTTTGACCAATACCATTCCAATTCAATCAAGGCCTCATCTCCTTCATTCCACAGCCATACATCTTCTCCGTCGTCGCTGCCTTGCAACAACTCGAGGAAGACTCGCTTTTGGAGGCTGCTGGGAAGCTTACGCAAGGCCTCCCACAGAAATGCGACCCTCTTCCCGCCTTTGATCATCTCCCTCCCATATACATCCACCATATTCCGCGCCCTCGCATTGCGGATGAATTCTTTGTCATCCTCGATGCAAGGTCCAATAGCAGAGGGGGTTTCCGAATCCGAGAGTTCCTCCGGGGATTGCGATGGATAAGAGGTCATGGTGGTTGAAGGAGAGGAGATTAGGCGCCCGTGATACAGCTTTTCGCCTCGTGGTTTCCTTGCTTCCGTGACGCCAGGTATAAAGACAGCTGGAATGGTTGATTTGTGATCCCAGGATGTCATATTGTTATCAGTGCAGGAACATTATGGGAACCGAGACCAATCAACAGCAATCTAGCAGACCTTCGTCAAGTCGGCACAAGCTCGGGAAGAGCCAGACATCAATGCTCGTGATTTCGGCCGGCCAAATCACCGTCTCCCAGTATCACCGAACCCGAGGCGGTCCGAGATTCCGAGACTCGGGTCTGTTTACTCGGCTCCGTCTGGAACCTTTCATCACTTCTTCTTGACGCCCACCTTGGAGCTTCAATTATCCTGGGAGTCGCTTTCCAGAAGTTTCCACAATTTCGCCTGGAAATCCCTCTGGCCTCAGGCTTTGACAGACCTGTTCATTCTCTCAGGAAAGGTCTGCCAAGTGGCTTGCGTGTCATTCCAAAAGCTGACCTGTTTATTTATAGACGATGCAAGACCTTTGGAACATCGGGACTCTCTCATCCAGGACCTCATAATAACGCAAGCTAAGGTCGGTCAAAGTCGCTCTGTCCAAGACATTACCTGATGCGTCTCGCGCACAACCAAGATCGCCGCTCCGTCTTGATTCGGTCTCGAAAAATATTATCGTGGACTTGGGCAAACACATTGCCCTTGCCAACGAGCTCATCGTGCAGCAATGGTCTGTGAATTCGCTTTACCCAATTCCTAGGTCACTGACCTTTGGGAAGTTCCATCCGAATTGGCTCGCTCTTTTTCTGGCGCAATCGATAAGGGCACTGGTTCAATTGCTAATGATATCTGTGAGGCTGTTTCCGTCAACGACGTCTTCATTGATGCCCGCTGCCGATTTCATGCCACTCGACACCTCATCTACCGAAACCATGACCGTCAACAATGATGCCATTCTCTTCACGGTTGGACCGCGGAAGGAGCTCTTTCGTATATACAAGAAGGACTGTGTGCTGAGAGTTGGTGCTGGTGTCGTTTGGAGCCGTCGTACGTCGCCTTTCTTTTGCTTTATGTTTCACTGATGACTCCTTTTTCTCGCTCTCGAATGAACGCTGATTGGGACCTTACAATTCTCATCCAATGTCAGATTGATAATACTCATTCCTACCCCTGGTTTGAAGACGGCTCTCGCCTCCACCGTCTTCGTCACCTCCATGTGATCCACATCGCATTACGCCGTCACCTCATCGACCGCAAGAGGTGATCACGGATCTTCTACGTGGAAGAGGTGATCTCATGTGATGAGAGTTGATGTGCGCGGTGGGTTAGTCGCCGTATGGGATGGTTGATGGCGAGGCTCATGGAGGAGCATATATCGACGTGCGGAGGAGGAGCTGATCGCTTCCGACGCTCTTCCTTCACGAGTATCTGGGATATCAAGAGCGTCGGTTTGGGCGATTTGAAAGGAACAGCGGGGATTCCAAGGTATGTTTTATGTGAAGCTTTTGTGGTTTCGGGCTGCTTTTTCCTCTTTGTAGCTTGATCATCATTAAATTTCTTTTTGACTTTATTCATTGTTGCTCATTGTCGTCAACATCATGCTCGCTGTTGTCGGTTTTTCTTTTTGGTGATCTGGGAGCCTAGTATTATTTGTGTACCCTGGATTGGAGCCTTGCTAAAGCGACCAAACAGAGAAGAGAAGCAGAGAAGAAATCAAACCAATGTACTTATCAACTAGCTGTCAAGTTCAATCACAGTGCTATTATATTCTCTCAGTATTCCTTATGGCTTGACTTTCTATTGTCATTTTGGCTCACTCAACTTGAGTTCGACTTGATCACAGTGTGTTCTACTTCTTAACGTCTTGGTCTGGTCCGGTCGTCCCTGAACCTGTCAAATTACACAGCGATACCTCTTGTTGAATTCACACTGAAGCTGTTTGTTCTTCATTGACATGTTGCCGTCATTTGTCTTTTGTTCACAAGGAACAGGAAATTGCAGTCTCAAGGACAAGGTATACCCAGGCCTTTTGTCTTGACAACAGAGTGCTGCCACCATATCTCGTTGGTTCAAACCTAAGATGTCTCAATTGCATTTTGGTTCAAACAGACACTTTGATTGAACCATACATTAAACCGTATACACCAGAAAAGCTATTTAAATGAGCTGTTCAAACAATGTTCTCGTGAGACAAAGTATAGCGAGGGGAAAAGGAAACTCACTGATCAATCCGGATTGAACGGCCCTGTTCAATCGTCGTTCAATACTCCGCGCTAAGGGTCGTCAGACGAACCTGATTAGTAACAATACATGCTTGCGCCGCTCTCAAATTCGCACTCAAAGCGCTTCCACCATTGAATCCAAACCATCCAAACCACAATAAAGCAGTTCCTAAAATAACATAGCTGGTATTATGCGGTTTGTACGCCAAGTTCCTTGTTCCGTATCGAGTGCGTTTGCCCAAGTACACCGGAATAGCAAGTCCAGCTGCACCAGAGAAAATATGGACTGGAGTACCTCCAGCAAAGTCCAATCCTCCGATTCGGAAGGACCAGTCACTGGGATTCCAGTTCCAAGCGGCAATTGGGTTGTAGACAAGTGTAAACCAGATTGCTACGAATGTCATGAGGGGACCGAGATGGCCGCGCTCTGCTACGGCACCGATAGCCAGCATCGGGCTGGATAAAATCAGTATCTACATCTATGATAATGAGAACACATACGTGATTGCGGCGAACATCAGTTGATAAATACAAAATAAAAGTGCCGGAATTCTTGCACTGCCGACTGAAGGTTGTGCCAGTACGCCTTTCAGACCAAAGTATTCTGCAAGATATGATCAACCACATCTCAATGAAGCAAATACAGTAGAAAACCCACTCAGATCACCAATAAAAGCACTCCCTGTTTCGCTGAAAGACAATGAATAGCCCCAGAAGAACCACTGGGAAGAAACCAAGGTCAGAGATATGGCGCAGTATTCGGCAAATCCACGCAGACCTGGAATGACACAGTCGCAAGAGTCATCATACTGAGATACATCATCGATAAAGCATCCTTGCGCCGCAGTAGGCCTGCATAGAAGAATCCCAATCCAGGGATCATGATAAAGACTAGGGCGGTGGATGAGAGGACCCAAGCATTGTCCCCGAGATTGTACACAGCGACATTCCCGAGATCATCGGCCCAATTTGGATGAGCATAGTACTTGGGGGAATGGGAAAGAGGGATAGGAAAGATGATCAAACAGCAAAGATTTGAATGAATGGATATATATGGGAAGAGATATGTATGCGAATATGGCCGAGCGAGGATGAAATCCCAGAGATAATCCATTGAAGCGTGCACTCACAAGCATCATAGGTGATGTTGAGCATTGGAGGAAGAGATAACCGAATGAAGTGACTAGCACATCAAAGCCTCGATAATTCTTTTAACGAGTTCACTGAGATAGCGCTGGCAAAAAAGGGCAAAGGGATACAGGTGTAAAAAGTCGAACGGGACCTATCCTTCAAGACGTCGTCTATAATGAGATCAAAAGCAGTGACTGTCAATCAGAAGTGGTTCACGTACGTCGGATCATCAGCATCCATCAGGTTGCTGACGTCCATGGCATCTCCGCCAGATGTGCACCACGATCGTCCTGTTTCGTCATCATGTGTCAAGTTGGAATGCAGGCGGGGTTCAGCGAGTAGAAGGTCATCAAGAATGCTGCAAGGAAGCATCAGCACCCGTAAAACGCTTGAAGTGAAATTTTTAGCTCATCTAGGTACCGGCTAGTCAACCATTGTCCGTCGAGGGTGCGCGATGACGGGCCACTAATCGTCACGTGAATCCTGCGATGTGGCTCGTGACCTTTACGCGCTCGTGAGTCTGACTCAAGCTTGACGTGTTACCAGGAGAAATTACGCGACTTGTGCGACTGGATTCAAGGTGAGTGGGCCATCATTGTCTATGATAAATATAGTTTCTCAACTCCCGATTTCGGCCGAGAAATGGAGACAGGAAATGAACGAACTAATCCATGAGGGTTGAATATATCCTCTGGTCACAACTCTCTGACTGTAGCGGGCTTTCGGACACCGTACGATCCAATTCAACCTATGTCCCTCTCGTTCGCTGCATGAACCTCAGCGCTACAAGGTCACAAGTCAGCTGGATGATCGCTGGCAGCAGTATTATCAGGATTTGAGCGACAATGAAAGACGGTGAAGGGGATACAATGATCATCACTCGAAACACCAGTCCGGCAGTGACGAGATTCGGAATAGAATTCATGACAGTGAATCCGAAAACCCCGATGCTGGTGATACGAGCCTAGCTTGAAATAAGTATTGTTAAGGAAAAAGTATCGTAGGCCACTCTACCTCAAAGGATTCCGAGTCGAGACCATCATAAAGCGCGCCGATGCAGAGTGTGACCACAATGGCACTCAGAGCCAACACCTGGTCCTTGTTTTATTGGGTTCTACGAGCTTCTGAATGGATAGTGGGAGTATCTACTACAGTAATATTACATTCCCGGCGCCAAGTGCGGACTGTATGAAGATCAGCAGATGCGCTCACCACGTGCTACAAATTTCAGATTTCAGTCACATCAGGGAAACAATTTGCTCTGTACAGAATTGTACAGCGCTGTACAGTGTTTTTTTCTCCAAAGTGACCAAAGCTTCATCCGACTTCTACAGTGCTCTACAGACCCAAAATTTGAGCTCTTGCTGTGGTTCTCTGTACAGCACCGTAGAGAGGACCACAGTAGAGCAAATCTACCTCACAGCAGCTCACATTGGACAATAGATGATCTTTTTGCATGATTATAATAGGCATAAATGGTATGATAATAAATTGGATTCATGCTACGATAGTACACTGGACAATAGAGAAATGACACCGCCTCCTGCAACCGGTTGGACTCTAGCACCAAAGATGTATATTAGGCTAATCGGTGGTGAGCACAGACAACTGCGTTAAGAAATGGGCCCATACCATTGTTGGGCCCGCCCCAAATTCTGCCACTCTGACCGCATTCCTGGGTCACCACCATCCCCGGGCCAATGATATTCAAAGAGTGACTACAAATAACTGAGAAGAGCTGCAGAATAGAATCAATAATACGGTTGACAATAAAATGGAAAAGTCCTTACGACGTCGAGCATGAGATGAGAGGATGATGACTTGAAGCGAGCCAGCGGTATTGTGAGCAAGACAGTCAGCGATGTGAGTCACAAACTCATGAGTCACAAATAAACTCACAAGTAAATGTGCCACACAAGTATATACAAGTACTCAGCAAATAACTTGTAAGTAAATTGTGACAATTCATCATACATATACACCTTCAATATATCCAAGTTGCATCCATATCAACATCAGCATCAACATCAATAGTCTCCTCCTGAGTCGCCAGAGGTGTTTTGAGTTGACCCAGTTCTGACAAGTCTTGTACTGTATTCTGACAATGGTTCTCTAGATATTTGACCACAGTACGACCGCTGTTCATGCTTTTGCCATTCAGAGAGTCGATTCAGCCTGAGTGAGAACCCATTGGGCTTTGAAGCTTGTTTGTGTATGTACCATGTGCGGTCTCAGGCATTAATCCATTCTCATGTCAGTTCTCTTAGCTTTTATATGTTCAGTATCAATCTAACAACATCATTCATGTCAGTGCTGATCCATACAATGATGATGAGACTGATGATGATATGCCAACCCTCATTGATCCATGGGATTTGGATTCAGGATATGGCTCTGCATAGAAAATTATACTGTACAATTAGCTTCATTTTATTCATCTATCTTCACTGCTATATGAGTCCTGTTGAACTTTTCAATTACTTAGACAAGTACTTTGATACAAGTACTTGGGGTCCAGAAAATCCCAGAATCGACCACTTGTACTCGGAGGTACCCATGGGAACTGAGTACTTGTATTCACGAGTACCAGAACTTGTGAGTTTCTCACGAGTGAAACTCAGGGATAATCGTGAGTTGTCAGTAATCATGGGATGCTCTAAGTTGAATGGTTGTGAGTTTGGAGGAATCCATCATGACATAAATCACCCTCCTCCTTCAGCAGGCGACCAATGACATAGTCACGTTCTGCGTTACGGGAATCGGTGTCGAGACGTTTGATAATGTCGGAGAATTCGGGGCGAGGAAGTGAAGAAATAATCCGGGCAATAACCATGGAAGGGGATAGCTCAAGAGGGGCCTCGAAATCAGCAAGGCGACCGGTAATCTCAATGAGACCACCAATATGGTCCTTGAGCTCGACCAAATAGTCGGTGTACTGGATGCTGAAGAACTGCTTCCAGGTGCTGAGTTTATCATTAGCAGCCCTGCCGCTTGTATGAAAAAGCTCAAGGCGCTGCCACATGCCATGAGGGTCGGTACGGATGTCCTTGATATGAGCAATCTGGTCATCACCAAGCGACTCGATAAGGTCAGCTGCCGCCGCCGCGGCCTTGACATCCCATTTACGCTGGGCAGCGATAGGAACAGCAGGTGGACAAGCTGTAAGACCGAGCAAGAAAGGCTCAAATCCTTTTGGACCAGCAGCTGCCAAGTGTCAGATGGAATATGAATCCCAGTTGCTGTTGCCTAACTGAGTGGATTCTCCGCGGACCATGATGAGAGGGAAAGAATGGCGGGGAAGAAAAGAAAATGGGCGAGTGGATCAATTTGTAAGGGGAAATCAAAGTGATCGATCGCAAAACACGTATCAAGTTGATTGCGCCGAATGACGAACGCGGCCCTGATCGCCGTGGAAACGGGGGTCACTGCTCCTGACACAAGCAGGACAGAAACGCGGAGGGTATATGAACCTCTGCCACCAACACTAGCAGAAAATCGATAGGGAGATGAGGAAGTCGTCGTTAAGTCGTCGTTAAGTCGGTAAGTCGGTAAGTCGGTCGGTTGGTAGATCCAGTATAAAGTCGGTTCATAGATTCAATGAAGAACCCAACCAGAGCTCACTGCAAGGAACAGCAAGAGCGAATGGTGTGCAACGGAAGGCCCATAACCTGTCAGAGGGAGATCCGAATGACCAGCTGCAGAGCAGGCAGCTCCAGCAAAAGGGTATAACAATGTGGATAAAGGTAAAAGATAGTACAGGGGTTCGGCTCGGTATATAGGATCGGATGATGCCGAGTATGACGAAATACGGGATGACTCATCCCTCCTCTAACAGCCATTGTTTTGGGTTCGCGCCTTGTTCGCGTCTGGACGGAATCACTGAATCTAGGGCCTGGGAATTTGAAGAAAAGAGAATCCTGGAATAATCATGATGTTAACATCCTAAAGACTACATGCGAGAATAAATGTCTGCAGGCTCACCTTGTAACCACTGGATCTCTTCGGCGCTTGTGGCACGCGCTTATCGGACTTTGCCTCTGAAGATCTGGGAAGACCCGGAGCCGTCCGATCTTCCGGCACTCGGGTCTGTTTGCTCGGCTCCGTGATGATTTTTCATCGCTTCTTCTTGACGTCCACCTCGTCGCTCTGGGTTATCCTCCCTTTCCATAGGCAGTTTCTGTCTTGCAAATCCCATGGTTATCTGCTCCGGCATTGCTGCTCACTGGTCTTGATAAAGATGTGCCAGGCGGCTTGTATTTTGTTGCAAGAGCTGACCTGTTTTTCCAGGTGTCAAATAATACTTAATACATTATCTGGGATTCCTGAACGTCGTTTTTATGGCGAATTAGGTTGGTCGAATATTTTTGTCCCGAGCTTGCGGCCTGACCTGTCTCGTCTCGCCAAGCAACCAAGGTCGCTGCTGTCTTTATATGCTCTCGTGGCTTTCTTTATGCCAGCATACTGCCGTCAACTCAGCAGAGCTCATCGCCCTCGCCAATGAGCTTCTCTTGCCCGATAATGGTCAGTCAATTCATCCACTTTTTGTCGGCTCACTGACCATTTAACCGTCAAGCAGATTCTGTCCGAAACAACTCCCTCTTTTTCCCATTGATGAGGGTGGTGGCTCAATTGATAACAATATCCACTATATCTTCCATCAAGAATGTGCTCAATGATATCTTCAACGACCTCTTTAACGATGCCTCGAACGACATCCACGGCTGACCGTGACGTTTCTTGGGATAGATATTCGCTGCTGGACAAATCGGGCCAAAGTGCGCGGTGGATATAAAAAGCTGAAGCGTCCAGCTGGAGCAAGAGGTGTGTTTCATCATCGTTTTTTATCTTTTACCCTTTGCTGAACGGGTTTCGCAGGTCAAATGCGTATTTCCTACCAATAGACACCTCAGATACCGAAACCATTGTCATCATCGGACCTTTGGCGACTGCAAAGGGATCTTTTGTTTAGAGGAGAAAGTCAGTAGGGAGGAAAGAGATGGCACTGGTGTCATTTAAATCTGTTGTACGTCGCCCTGTTAAGCATCGTAAATAAATCCAATGCCGAACATTTACCTTGCCCGAATACCTTTTCCATCACCATCATCTTCTGCTGAAGCTTCTCCCACGATGATGCATATTTCTTTGAGTCAATCTTGACTTTACAATCCTCAATCAATGTCAAATTCAGAATACTCGATCCATTTCCAACATTTTCCTGCCATCGCTTCTTATCTGAAGACGGCTCTCGCCTACACCATCTTCATTGCCTCCATGGCATCTGCTTCGCCCGAGAGCCGATGTATGTGCGTACATGGGTTAGTTACTACGTAGGATGGGTTGAGTTGATGGAGGATGGAGGATAGAGAGAGGATGATGGGGTGGATGTCGATGTGCAGAGGAGGAACCGATTGTGAACCCCAGCGGTTTCCAAATCATGTTTTTCATGATTCTTTTGTGGTTTTCAGATTGCTTATTCCTCTTTGCAAGCATTATTGTCATCAGATTCTTTCTCCAGCTTGACCTCGATAGGATTAGCTCGGCTAGTGCTCTGTGTACTGTATGAGATAGGACTCAATAGATATCATCCTACATCTGCTCATTTTTTGTGTAGGATAATCAAATGACATTTGGTTACTGAGCAACGTCTTCCTGTGGCACATCCATGATGGAGAGGATGTCAGACAAGGGGGTTGGGGCATAGGAAGGAGTGGACAGTCAAGGTGGACTTGGAGGAGGTAGGTGTGCTGCGGGTATGAGGAGAGTCACGGAGAGTGAATCTATGGGACTAGATGTGCGTAGAGAGTTTGCTGAGATAATGTAATGTCGCTCCTGCTACCGTCTGTCTGTCTCTCCGTCACTGCTGTCTCTTCGGCGAGGGGTAGCCCATCTCGTTGCATGGATAATTGAGTCAGATAAGGTATTCAGGAAGATATTGAGGTGCATTTATTTTTCTTTTCCTTGCTCCTTCGGTTCGCTCATCCAGCTCAGCAGCTGCATCATCCTCCTCGAATCTATATGCCCAATCTGCTCGGTGCGTCTTGGAGCATTGTCGTCTGTTGGAGATTTCACTGTCGCCCTCGTCGTCGAAGCAGATATCGAGTAGTCTTTCATTCATGTTTGTCTATCCATCCTTCCTGGTTGCATTTGCTTTTGGGCATTAATTATTTTCGGTGTCGTAAACCATACCTGGCGCGGTGACGGTCTTCCTTGTCTGGTGCAATTAATCGGAGATGCAGCTGGAGGTCAGTCTCGCTTTTATTCTTCCTTTCCTGTGCTGAATCCATCTACAGGAATGCCCATGGTGAACTGCAGCTTCGATACCCGTACCAAATACATTAGTGCGGTTCTACCATGTCACAAGGCGTCGTCGTCGAGGGAAGACCTGGTCAGTGCATCGTCATTGAATGAAGTTGATCGATGTTTAGGTGCTCTTTCCTTCTTTTCTTCGCTTCTCGTTATCTCAAGGCTGTATCTTTTCCACCATGGACATACTTATTCCCTCGCCTTGAACTCGTCAATGGCATTGGAGCTGTGTGGAATCAGAAGGACTAAGGAGGAAAGCAAGAAGAGCATGCTCCAGTTTCTCCTTTGGTATGTCGGCATGGTCTTTTTTTCGCTTGGAAAATTACTGAATGTCTTCTCCAGGGCACATGTGATAATGGGGTACGTCCAGCATCCTCTTGACCCTCGTAATGTCCTCAATTGTCAGTTACGTTTTCTTCCTTCCTTTACACCTATCTGCTCAAGGTTTCGTAGCTATATCTATCAAATTATATGAGGACCTTGTGTGGTATACTAGACAATGCAATCTCTTTTTATATGATGTCTACTTTACTCCTACGACTGACTTCTTTGTGGATTTCAATGGCTGCCTTCATTGCTGTGACCGTGAGATGCATCCGCACGGTAAAAGCGAGAGCGGGCGGTGGGCTCATCTGTGAGTCCGCGGTGCAGTTCGGAGTAAGACTCCGATGATGGATTGCGTGGGAGTCTGCAGGAGGTAGAGGGCGTCGAGGCATTGATCCCAGCAGAGGTATGTAAACCAGATTTAATTCTGTTGCAAATCCAAAACCTTTGGAGTAGCAGGGTTCTCTCATCTGGGATGTCATAATAATGCGAGACACGGTCAGTACATGTTACTATGCTCAAGACAACTCCTCAGATTTGGGTACATCTCCTTCATCTTTTTCCTTTGTATGTCGCTGAAATGCCATCCCAGTTTATCTGCTATTCTCTTCAGGTTATGATAGGATGATAGCTCTTTGAATAAGATATGGGTTCTACATCAGCAAGATGACACATAACTTTTTGCGCTTTTTTGGGCTTGTAAACACGTAAAAAAGCGCAAAAACACGCAAAAACCATGCCGAAATACGTAAAACACGTAAAAAGCTGAAACTTTTTATGTCCGAAATGCTACAAGCGGAACACTGCAGACAGTGCAAAAAGTTGAACTATTGGCAAGATTATTGCCTACAGCTTTTCAAGTGACCTCTACCTTACTTCCAAAGTACTTGACCACCTAGTTTCAGGTCCATTCTGTGCACCAGGTCTGCTCATTGCCACGGTTCGGGGTTATGACAGCCGTGAGAGTGTGACCACGGCGACGACGATCAGGACCTTTTCCGGCATCCCACAGATCCTGATCGGCGTCCAGAGAGCTCTCACATCCCTGTTGAGACGCTACATGGCATAAACTCAAGTTTCACGCCCTTCAGGAACTGCTTTGGATATCTCGCGCTTTTTACGAGCTGAAATGCGCAAAAAGCGGACAAGTTCATTGCAATTTTGCTGATGTAGCTCCATTTTGCGAGAAATTTGTCACGTCAAGCAGGGTACAACAGGTTCTGCAATCTCCTTTCGCGCTCATCTTGCTCGTTCTCCTCAGGTTTTGATTTATTATTTATGGTACTGTTGTAAACCTTTTCAATCAGATATCGTTTCGTCAATATTCACGTCGGAGACTCTGTTCATCGTGTGTCGCCTGACACTGCGATCTCATCTTACGACCAAAGTAACTTGTGCCAGCATTTGTTTCTATGGTGCTCATGTTGGTATTCCATATTGAGGTCGAGGAGAAAGAAATTCCATTGGCGAGATCAGCTTGTGTCGTTTGTGGCATCTCTTCCGCATTTTGAACCGACATTTATCATTTCAACCCGTCTGGAGGCTACGATTTCTGGGATCACGGAGTCTGGTCTCAAGTAGCATCTTTGTCGGGGTCGAGCCTTTCATTGGGCTTGATATGCTGAGAACGAGTCATAATGTCCCAGGGAGACTTTGAAGATAGAGTATATATGTATCCTGGACCTCAAGTTGTAAAAGCAGCCAAGTACATTTGTTGGTCATGGTTGCATAGGGACTCGATGATTTGCTTTTTTTTGCCGGTTCAATGTGCGCCTTGACCTCCTGTGTCCAGGCTCCAAGACCACATCTGGAAAGATATATATAGCTCACATGTACTCAACTCGCCTTGATTTATGGCGAAGCTCATTGATCCTATTCCGAGGCGGCAGGAGGTACCACTGAGATTTCGGAGTCATGCCATCTCTGAATTGTCTTATACACCATTTTGAGGTCGCCGTCGCACATTCAGGTATACATTGAGAGTCAGCGGAACAAAATTGACGTGAGCCCTGACCATGTCTGTGCAAACTGTGACTTTTCTCAGAGGGGCTCCAGAGACGCATGGAATATATAAGTGGTGACAATAGACAGAGAACCGGCATATATTGAGAGCAATCTAAGATGCATGCTTTCCTCCCGACGTAGTTCTAGAAAACGGGAGCGAGAATGTCATTAAGTATTTGGAAGATAGCAGACGTGAACTCAAGAAAGAATCGAACCTGTCTTCAAGATGACAACCAGCAAGAGGGCGAGCTCTTTGAATGGACGCAATGTGACGCTCAAATATTCGTCATGACCGTGCAAACGACCATTTTCTCCTCTCATCCTGTTGATGATGACCTCACAGTGTCACTTGCGCGATCCTATAACTACTGTGCCAAACCTCGTGGGACGTCATTCAGAAATAAGTACCAGCATGAAATCTATACTATGAACTTGATACGCGATATATTGAACATGCAGAACAGGGCACTTTCGAATAGCCGTCAATATTATATATTTCACTATCAACTACAATTTGGCTCTCTGAATCTGAGCGAAGATACAGTCTGCTTCAATCCGATCAATCCATCATTTTGATCAGAAATATCAAGCCTAAAGTGGAATGAATCATGTGAGGTGATGTCGCGCGTTGTCTTGTCTGATCAACCTCTCTGATGGGTTTGCAGTTCATTCAAATCTTTGCAAACCACGAGCTATTGAAAATCAAATATTGTGGAACCTGTCTCGAATGCAGTAACAGCTTTCCAACGGCCCCAAAGTCCGGAATATACTCATCGTTATTGCGAAGGTATTGACGCAGCGTGAGTGTTTAGCGGTCCACATGATCCTTCCTCATTCCGCCTTGATTCCACTTTATGGGCCAAACTATGCAGCTACGAGGCTCTGCTAAGTGAACAGAGGATTGAAACAGAGAGCGGAGGGCATGGGCAGTACAATGTCAAGGCTCTCATTGATCTCATTGCCCGACCTCACTCCATTCATCAGCAGCAAGTGTCTCCCACTGAAGTCAATCCCTCCCCGTTTGCCCGGTACATCCGATCGCCCGCATTGTACAGTCAGTGGTGAAAATCCACCTTCTGCCCACCTCACTCGAATGTGCTGGACAGGATATGCCAGTGGTGATTTTTGGTTCGCCGCTCAATGACTCCTAGTTTTCTAAACTTTTAAAGGGTCTCCCAGACAGGGGGCAATCTTTATGGAAGAGTCAGGTGACTCAAGCGAGGAGCCGTCCAAGTTGAAATCTTTTGAAAATTTTCATTGAGTTCCCTTTACAGGATGTGTCCGGCGAGAAAGACAGATACTGTCTAGGTTTGATGGAAATACGTACCAATAAACACTATAATAACCGATCGAATCTGGGGAGAATGCCAAGGCATTCAAAAGAGTTGAGATTTGCTCAATATAGAATGTACTAGTCTCAACCTGCAGAATACGCCCTCGCGACAAGAATACAACTGAAAGTTTGAAGAAAGCCATGCTTGAACCTAGTGTGTCCGCGGCTTAAATGATGTTTTTCGATGTTTTACACTTTCTGAGCTTAATTATCGAATGTATATAACAAGTAGTATATCATCTGGGACCTAGTTAGGTACATTTCATTGGTCAGAAGTGACTTCCGCCCCGAGTTGCTCTTGGCCGAGATATAAGGCAAATATGCTCGGCTAATGATCGGCTAAGTTTAGCCGGCTTATTTTCATAGCCGATGGGATTCTGGCCCACAGACTCCGGTCTAGAAAAAATCCTTCCAGAGGGTGAAATGGGTGCCATGGGCCTATGTTTCGAGACACTGCTTGTAGTGATAGTATTGCAAACTCATTCAGGAAACTCAATTTACTTTTTGGCATCGGCTTATTTCCAGCTAAGCCGCGGCAACACTACAGTTGAACCGACACCGGCGTATCAATGGCATCTCAAACCAGCCAAAATGTTTAGCGCAACAGATGAATTCAGAGTAGCATATCTAATTCCCACACTGGTACACAGCAATATAGAGAAAACTATCCCTCAAGCGAAGGACAGACTGGACCTCATCAATTGAGTGCAGTACTGGCGGTGATGGTATATCGGACTCCAATTATCAAGTAAGTATTGCCGCATTTGATTGTCGCATCTTGCAATAGCCTTGCGACGATTGTCTCCTGGGTTTCCCACGCTCCTTCGAGGCGTCTCATATTCTCTGTAGGCTCTGTATTATCTCACGTACTCAATGTAGCCAGAAGAGGATTAATTTGTTGGTCAGGCAGTTGTAGAAAATTGAGCAACATGATTTTTTCAACAGGTTCGTAGCCTCAACATCAGGCTCTTTGAAAGAACAAGATAAATCTTGACAGAGAGTCTGATACAGCAGACTTGAAAAATTGCTGTGATGAATTTTGAAGTACGGAGGCTGGTGACGTCCTGAATGTATGTAACTACTTGAATAGTGCTGCATCATCACCCTTTCACCAACACAGTACTGGTCTTCCAGAATTTGTTGAAGACAGCTCGGGGATGGACGCGGAGATCATTTCAAGCATATATAGCAAAAGCTCACAAGTGTCAATGAAGCTCAGACCGCAAATGTCCCGAATTGATTCGAGCGCTCTGAATGAGTGACTGAAGCATCTTGCATGTTCCGTTACTTGGAACCAAGTCGCGCTATCTTGGGCAGGATAGAGCCCTGTAATGAAGAAAACAGTGGAACACTCGATGGATGAGTGATGAATTTGGTTCCCCTGCGATAGAACAAGACAAAGTGGTTCTGTGCTAGCATCAATCAAAGAGTTATTCATACCCATGAGCAGCTATTGATTCTTACCGAAGACTGGGGAACTGCTAGTGAATAAAAGAATTCAACTTCACTGCAAAGTCCCTCGCACCAAGGAAGCCCCAGCATTCAATTTGACTGGGTCTTGTCCTGCATGTGACCCTATATCCTTGGGGCATGGGCTTTTCAAAGTGTCGCTTGAAGTGTGCAAAGAAAATTGAAGTGTTGAGGAAAGAGTCCTGAAGTGGTGGTGAAGTGTCGAGAAGTATTGATCAAAGAGTTGGGAAGAAATTGAAGATGACTGTCAAGCCAGTAAGAACATGCTGGAAGCACAGCATGTTCCATATTTGAGCCATAACGGTATCAGATGTGATGTTTGTGAGCAGTTGAACGGCGAGACGCAAGTTGACGTGACAATCACATCAACATGATGTCACCAGAAAATTTCGCCGCTTGTTTCCCGCTATCGCATCATTTTTCTATGGTGCTTGCAATTCTTCTCTCTGTCAGTATCCTGTACATCTTTCTGAAATTCCATTTGCAGGGCAGCTTTCGACATGTTTAGTCCTATTAGGATAGCCTGATCATGATTCTCCCGATGTGGCGTATATCCATCCTCACGTTGAAGTGGGACTTCGGAGCTTAGTTTCTGTCATGGTCTCTGGCAGTATTCACCTAGTTTAGTGCTGATGATTTGCTAAATCAAGCTGAAATCTCAGGTAGTATGTCAAACCTTCTATGGGTCGAGTATGCGGGCTCATGAAAGCAAGGGAGTTCGCATCTTCCTTGCTTTCTTAGATTAGTGTCTCTGCATTTTTGCCACACTTGACCCCGCTGACTCTTGGACAGTGCCAATTGAACCCAACTACAGTTCCATAAGACAGGAGTTGAAGATACCAAACTGAAGTGCAGACTCCGAGTTGGGTTGACCGCGCAACAAAACATATGCAAGAATGCGAAGAGGTTATGACTCGGCGAGAAATTAAGGCTGTATCAGGAAGTCCAAGGTCAAGCTTCATATTCACACCAAAGGTCACCGGCCCGACTTGAGCCTCTGGTAGTGCTACTTGATCGAGAATTACTTCGAGGAAAGTAGCTTGATGTGTGTAACATGCCTTCTCTACCATAAAGACGGAGCGCTTGAACTCGGTTTCTGGCTAGCTACGAGATCTGAAACGCAGTCTCAGAACACAATAGTAGAGGAACAGTGTCACATCGATCTCACGGTCCTCGCGATCCAGACGAGATCCAGACAGTAAATTGAGGGAGCAGATAATTCAGGACAGGTAAGGTCAACTCCTGGTCTAACTCGATACGAAGATCTATCCAGCAGAGCAAAGACTGAACCCCTTGACATGGGGCTATGACCTTGCAACTTATAAGGCGGGGTGGGACGACTTTGCGGATGCGAGGAAGACGACGCAGATGCGCGAGATGTCGCATGGGGTAGCGCTGTCGGCATGAGTAGATTGTAGCGTGATGATTGACTGCAATTTGGACAGGTCGATGGCATTCAAGATTGGTATACAGTCTCGCTTGACGAATTCGAAGATCCAGCGTGTACAGTTGTCCTCTGGATCGTCGCTGTCTACATGTGTCCAGCAAGGTCCTTCACTTTGTTTGTCCTGGACTCTACTCTGAAATGTCCAAGACCCCGAAACCTTTGCTACCGGTGGCATGTGGGGAGTCGAACAAAAAAGTAGCACAATTGTTACTTATTCAGCTAGAATAGATCAAAGTCATCCAGCCGTGTTCTACCTGGGTAGAGTAAGGGGGTTCTTGGTCTCTTTTGTATCTGATTAAATGATCCAACAGAGGTGATCTCGGAGTCATAGACAGCAACAATTCGTCTATCGTACGTGAAAGGAAAGGACACATGCGTATTGAGTAGGTGCTATACGACAGTAACTTTTAGCCCTTTCGAGAGGTCCTGAAGAGATCCCGAGGTGAAAAAAAGTGCAAATAGTGTCTGAGCCTCAAGATTATGACATCTAAAAAGCTCATCAGTAAAGATCTCAGGATTGAACCGGACCAAAAATCGTAGAAACTGCCAATGTCACATATCGCTGGCATTCGACTGACAGAACGTGCTAGCTACCATGTTCTATTCTTTCCCAGGTAGAGCCGGATATATGGATAATACAGGGGTTTCACTCCAGTACATGGAAAGGGACAACATCAGCACGACTTGGGAAATAATTCAATGACTTGAACAGACAGAGTCTTACAGGAGATCGTCAACAATGGATCATAGATTCTCAACTGCAGTGCTTGCTATAGTTTCGTGCGCCCAAAGGTATATTACAGGCCATATTTTAGGTCATTTCTGCCTGTCTGAACTCGGTCTCTAAGAGCGATCTCTGTTTAGTTTTGTTCGACTTGGTCTCAGGAAACATCCACATCCTGATTGCATCTCGCAAGAAAGCTCTAGTCGAGTATCGGAGGATTCCCCAGTGAATGTGCAATTTTCCTGTCGCAATATCATTGTTGAAATGAAGCCCATTTTGGATTTGATGTCAAACAGGTCTCTGTCAGCTAGCCCAGGCAGATGTGTTACAACCTGGGAAACAACGGCACGGAAGGAGCCTGAACTCGATAGAGAGCCGAAAACTACTTGATAGCTACCAACTTATCTCATCGAAGCACTCAATTCGCATCTGCAATTGTTTCATATTGACACTGCCCTGCCATTGTTTTTGGTCCGCGCCTTGTTCGCGCCTGGACGGAATCACCGAATCTGGGGCCTGGGAATTTGAAGAAAAGAGAATCCTGGAATAATCATGATGTTAACATCCTAAAGACTACATTCGAGAATAAATGTCTGCAGGCTCACCTTCTAACCACTGAATCCCTTCGGCGCTCGGCCAGCGTTTATCGGACTTTGCCTCCGATGAGCAGCGAAGACCCGGAGCGGTCCGATCTTCCGGCACTCGGCTCTGGTCGGCTCCGTGATGATTTTTCATCGCTTCTTCTTGACGTCCACCTCGTTGCTCTGGGTTATCCTCCCTTTCCATAGGCAGTTTCTGTCTTGCAAATCCCATGGTTCTCTGCTCCAGTATTGCTGCTAACTGGTCTTGATAAAGGTGTGCCAGGTGGCTTGTGTTTGTTGCAAGAGCTGAACTGTTTTTCCAGGCGTTGAATGTTGAATAATACATTATCTGGAATTCCTGGATGTCGTTTTTATGACGAATTAGGTTGGTCGAATATTTTTGTCCGGAGCTTGCGGCCTGACCTGTCTCGTCTCACCAAGCAACCAGTCTTTATATGCTCTCGTGGCTTTCTTTATGCCAGCATACTGCCGTCAACTCGGCCGAGCTCATCGCCCTCGCCAACGAGCTTCTCTTGCCCGATAATGGTCAGTCAATTTATCCACCTTTTGCCGGCTCGCTGACCATTCAACCGTCAAGCAGATTCTGTCCGAAACAACTCCCTCTTTTTCCCATTGATCAGGGCGGTGGCTCAATCGATAACAACATCTATCTTCCATCAAGAATGTGCTCAATGATATCTTCAACAACCTCTTTAACGATGCCTCGAACGGCATCCACGGCTGACCTCACTGTCTTGTTCCGTGAAGTTTCTTGGGATGGATATTCGCTGCTGGACAAATCGGGCCAAAATGAGCGGTGGATATAAAAAGCTGAAGTGGCCAGCTGGAGCAAGAGGTGCGTTTCATCGTCGTTTTTTATCCTTTACCCTTTGCTCAACGGGTTTCGCAGGTCAAATGCCTATTTCATACCAGTAGACACCTCAGATACTGAAACCATTGTCGTCATCGGACCTCTGGCGACCGCAAAGAGATCTTTTGTTTAGAGAAGAAAGTCAATAGGGAGGAAAGAGATGGCACTGGTGTCGTTTAAATCTGTTGTACATCGCCTTGTTAAGCATCGCTAATAAATCCAATGCCAGAACATTTACCTTGCCCGAATACCTTTTCCGTCACCATCGTCTTCTGTTGAAGCTTCGCCCACGATGATGCATATTTCTTTGAGTCAACGTTGACTTTACAATTCTCAATCAATGTCAGATTCAGAATACTCGATCCATTTCCAACATTCTCCTGCCATTGCTTCTTATCTGAAGACGGCTACACCATCTTCATTGCCTCCATGGCATCTGCGTCGCCCTAGTAGGCCATCACCTGGTTGGGAGGGTGATGGAGGAGGTTATGGGAGGGAGGTGATGAGAGCCGATGGGTGTGCGTGCATGGGTTAGTCACTACGTGGGATGGGTTGAGTTGATGGAAGAGAGAGGATGATGGGTGTATGTCAATGTGCAGAGGAGTGAACCCCAGCGATTTCCAAGCCATGTTTTTCATTCAGTGTTTGTGGTTTTCAGGTTGCTTATTCCTCTTTGCAAGCTTGATCATCATTGAATTCTTTGTCCAGCTTGACCTCGATAGGATTAGCTCGACTAGTGTTCTATGTACTGTATGAGATAGGACTCAATAGGATGTCATCTTACATCTGCATATTTCTGTGTATAGGATAATCAAATGACATTTGGTTACTGAGAGATGTCAGACGAGAGGTCAGAGCATGGGAAAGAGGGTCAAGGTGGAGTCGGAGGAGGTGGTGTGCTGTGGGCATGGGGAGAGTTGCGGAGAGTGAGTGTGTGGGGACTGGATGCGCTTAGAGAGTTTGGTGAGATAATACAATATTTTTATCATTGCTTCGGTCACTGCGCTGTTGACTCTGACATCATATATATAAACTGATGCAAATGAGGACAGCACTAGTCACCATCGGTTTACCCTGAAGAAAATTGACCTGACTATTGCAATGTCACTTATGTCTCTGGAAACCGACAAGGTCGTCCAGTCGGGTATAATAGCTGACTGAGCAATTCAAGATCACAAGCCATAGGGCACAGAAGGATAATGTGGTCTATGACTAATAAAGAATAACAACTGTTAATCAAGAAAGCAGTGAGGGACACATTCAGTATGTGGCGCAGAGGCCGATGTCTACTTCGACTAAATTCCAGGACGTGGATAGTTTATTGCCACTTCATCAACTTGTTGGTACATTATTCAAGGTTCAGCATTCAATTTTCGAGTTTTTCCTGATGATTAAAGGTTACAGGCAACTATTTTGGGGGCACAGCGTTCCAGAGCTGAAAGAAAGTGACTCAAGAAAGTTCCTCAGTACCAGGGAATTCACATCATAAAGTTCAAGTCCCCTGCGCATTGTATTCCTTTCTGCATTGAACAACTTATGGTCCAAATCCTCTGCATTCCAACCCATGAAGCACATCAGGCTAGCAATGGATAAAATTGAAATATTATTAGTATATATGTTTCTACTTATTCCTCCCTAGATGTTTCCAGAACCTGCACCTTCTGTTTGAGATCCTGAGTTCCCGACTCTATAGTGATTTCCCGCTGTCTGGCCCTCCGTCTCCTATTCATGATCTCACAGAGAACTCCAATGAGCACTGGAATGAATGCCACAACAATTTGAAGAATCATAACAACCACCGAAGGGGAGACAATTATCACTGTGCGAAGGACCAATGCTGCAGTGACAAGTCGTGGTATCGAGTTGATGATGGTGAATCCAATCAGGCCAGGACTACTTCTGATGTGATGCTAGGGCAGAATGTGAACTCTTTGCGTGAGGTAACTTTCAGACAGCTCATACCTTGAAGGAATTATGATCAAGTCCATCATAGAGAACTCCGATGATGATAATGATAAGCATGCCGGTAGAGACAGAAATCATGTCAATGTATCTGGTTGATTGGGCATGAAAGCTACAAGGATCCCTGATGAGCGATTCAGGATTGGAAGTGTGGAATAGACTGACGAGAATAAAATACAGAGCTGGATGGAATATAATCAGCACAAAATTTGAAGTCTTCCCAGGACACTCACGACAGCAAGGTACAAAGCTCGAGCACAGGTCAGACTCTCGATGATGGCTCTGGAACTGGTAGGATCATCAAGAGAAAGAGCAGCATGACCGGTATTGTAGTTGTTTGTGATGGGTTGAAAGACAACAGAGAGCGGGTTGGACATTGTGGCTGATGACTGGTGTTCGTTATAACGGAAGGAAGGAAGAGATATTCTGAATCTCCCTGTTCAATGTGAATGTTTTTATAGTGAAATGACAGCATCTCCGTCTTGAACAACATTGGCGCGCCAATTAACCAGGAGGAGGGAGGAAGGCCTCAATTTGGAAGAGAGGCTGTTGTAGATCCCATCAAATGATGCCGACAGCCAGCTGTAATCAAATCGGTAGGAGGGAGGAGGAAAGCGGTATGCACATGACACGGAGGCTGTTCTTGTCTGTTTCTAAAATTAGCCAGCTGGACCAATGTAACTGAGCCCCGTGCTAGTAGTAAAAAATAGCATTGTAGAAATACAGAACTAATCAATTTGAATATTTACATTCTGTCAAATGACAGCAAGTTTCCCAGCCGCATCTGCTTTGTCGGTCTCTGAATGTTTCCCTCTCCGTCTCTTGCGCGCTTGCTCGAAGTTCCGGCTTGGGGTCCCGAGGAACGTCGGAGTTCCAATGGCGCAGTCGTGCTATGAATAGCCCGATATATTGCTGTGAGATCCCGCACCGATATCCCTGCAATGCCTTTATTAGGATCAGCTCTCTCGTCCTTTCCTGGTTCAGGGACTCCATTTGGCCAATTGATAAGCTCAAGACCTTCATCTTTGAGCTTTGTCTCAAAGTCAACCCAAGGCAATTTTGGGCGACCATTATGAGTGCGAGCAAGATAAACACTGTGACGGTCTATTCAAATGATTTAGAGATTTTCTGAGAGAGATTGGTAAACCTCACCAAGTTCACTAGTGAGGAAGGTCTTTATTTTTTCAATCATCTTCGGTTTGGATGCCGCTGGGACTGCAGTATATTGTAGATGATGTGAAGCGTGAGTGCTGGGTTTTCTGTGAGGTGATTGGTGGTCACTGGTGTGCGCGTCATAAACAGTTAACGATTGAAAACGGATCTTACGGATTGTCTTGTGTCATTGTTACACCACCATCTCGGGGCTGGGAAAACATGTCATTCTCGACCGACCTGAAATATGTCACTTCTTGGCGACTGTTGTGAAAGAAGCACCCACGGATTCACAAGTTCCGGTATCGACAATGGGGTCGATCGTCTACCAGCAACTTCAGTCTGTAGTACCCCAAGATCTTGCATCATACTGCAATGAATTTTGCATAAGTATGATATAAGAAGATGACGTGCGACTCACGGCTGTTCATATGGGACCCAAGGTTGTCCATAGGCGGTGTAATTGCCATTGCCAGATCTTGTTGAATTAGTGTAGCTGTAGTAAATTGAGTTCAGTCACTGCACTAAATTGTGATAGAATCTCACGATGGCGGCTGAATATCATGAAGCGTGGGATATTGAGCATTGTCTTGGTCCTCTATTCCGTAGGTGATCGCGATCGCGGGTACAGAATGATGGGCATGCTGCAAAGTGGTTGAATGGTGTTGAACATATCTAGATAGCTTGAGATAAGCTCTATAAAAGATTGAAATACACACGGAATATTTATGTCTGGGTGAAAGATATGGGTGATATCCTGTGTCAAATCGCGGACTTGAGATATTGGTGGCTGTGGGTGATATGGAGCATTTAGATGATCAGTACTCATTTCGTGGCGCTGTTCATCATGATCATAAAGGGTATAGTGCGGATCCTTGAGTCAATTAACTTTAACGAAGACAAGTCCGGATAGACATTGAATCAACTCACCTGTTGCTCCTGATGGTCCGAGTTTGACATAGGCCCAGTGACATGGTGATGTTGAATGGATGCTAGGGTGCCATCCCCAACTATTCTCCGTCTAGAACGCTCTTTCCTCTGAGGCATCATCAATAGTGGCTGCAGACAATGATATTGTTCGTACCAGCAAGTCTTCAAGCTCAGTCAGATCCGCCTCGAATGCCCGCTCCTCCACCAGTAAATTCTCACCCAAGCTCCTCAAACGCCACTGCAAACGGCAAACTTGGCATCTCGAGTTCTTCTCCACATCAATGCCCACAACTTTGGCTTCCTCATCAAGGAAGGCCATAGCTGCAGTGTAGTCATCCATGTCATCCTGTCCCCAGCATGTGTGTCCCGACTCTCGAATGGCATCACGGAATTTTTGTGCGGGTGTTGGTGATGTAAGGAAGTCCCAGATCCGCAGGACAGAGTAGGGCAAGTAATGGATGAACCGCATCACACGGGCGGAATGTGAGAGCTCTTGTGGCATCATCTTCCAACATATGGCGGCGCACCACGAACGGATGTTCAGAGACTCACCCTGCGCAGAGATTTTGATGCAGTCATCCATGGCCTGCCATTCCTCGAGAGTGTATTCCGTGATACTAAAACGAAGGCAACGAGGATATGTGTTGACCCAAGAGAAATACTTATCCTCATCAGCTTCTCGGGGCAAGCTACGGAAGTATTCATTGACTTCTTTCAATCCATATATGGGTTGGTCTGATAACCATTTTGAACAGTCACGGCCTTTCTCAATCTTGTCCCACATGGACCGAAGAGCCACAAGGGCAGGTGAAGGGGTCCAAGAGGGCGGTGATTCAGATCCAGGGGTAGGTTTACTTGAAGCAGGTTAGATGTGTCAATGACGAATAATACACTCACTGAGATAGACAAGCTCTGCAGCCATGATCCCTGAGATAGATGATGTCGTCCTGTTGGGCAGGAAACAGTTGAGATCTCATGAATAGCCAACATGTAATGACTAGTCTTCTCATTCGGTGGCAAATATGTCCGGCCTGATCCATTGCTGCGGTAAATGCTTGATCATCATAGCTTTTGCTCTGTTGAACCAACCATTGATTCGCTCTACCGGGGAGGGAATACCACCAATAATTGATACATCCTTGCATATTCAATTCCTCACGATCATGAACTCCGCGCTCCTCGACTGTACTCTTGTACGTGCTGGACACCAATGCCAACCATACAATCATGGCAGCACGCATCTCGAACGTGGCAGCCTCAACTTCCCTCCTCTGCAGAGTCTGCACAGGAGTTTGTGCGAGGCGTCTTTCCAGGGCCGTCGCTGCTGAGTGCCAGGGTGGAGGTGAACCCAACCAATAGAATTCTTCCATCAAGGCCTCATCTCCTTGATTCCAAAGCCACACATCTTCTCTGTTGTCACTACCTTGCAGCAATTCAAGGAAGATTTGTGGTTGGAGGCTTCTGGGAAGCTCACGCAAGGCCCACCATAGCAATGTGACCCTCTTCCCACCCTTGATCATCTTCCTCCCATCCACATTGACCATAGTCCGCGCCCTCACATTGCGGATGAATTCTTTGTCATCCTCGATGCAGGGTATGATAGCCGCAGAGGTTTCTGAATCAGAGAAATCCTCTGCAAATTCCAAAGGAGAAGAGCTCATGGTGGTTGAAGGAGAAGAGATTAGGCGCCTGGGATACAGCTTTTACGAATCGTGGCCTATCTGCTTCCGTGGCGCCGGGATGATCGGAGGTACAAAAATACCTGGAACAATTGATCCCAGCATATCAGCGCACCCTGGAAACAGCTTGTTTTATTAGGTTCTACGAGCTTCTGAATGGATAGTGAGAGTAGCTACTATACTAATATTACATTTCTGGTGCCAAGTGCAGACTGTATAAAGATCAGCACACGCGCTCACCACGTGCTGCAAATTTTAGATTCCAGTCACGATTGTGGCAGTAGCGTGACCTTGCCAGCCCGCCGCTGTCACCGCTGTCGCCCCAATACCGGAAAGCTACATCCTTGTCCAAACCAGCAGATAAATCCCAGAACCATAGCACCATCCATAAGAGTGGTAGCTCAAGCTGGGTAGCAGTGTCTGAATCCACTCCAGCGATGACTCAAAACATACTCCAATTCGTCCGAAATCTGTTTGAATATCCAGCGCCTATATTCAGCGCCCGTTGGATGTAGCGACGCAATAACTGAAAATGACCGACAATCCGAGTAGCCGCTACTCGGTTCCCCTTCCCCGTCTCCGCATCATTAGCCACAGTCCGCTCCCTCACATTGCGGATGAATTGTTTGTCATCCTCGAAGCAGGGTATGATAGCCGCAGAGGTTTCCAAACCTGAAAAATCTGAAGATTGTGATACTGCAGAGGTCATGGTGGTCGAAGGAGAAGAGATCAAGCGCCCATGATACAGCTTTTACGATGCATGGTTTCCTTGCTTCTGTGGCGTGGGCATGATCGGAGGTACAAAAATAGCTGGAACATATCAGTGTCCCCTGGAAACGGCTTGCTTTATTGCATCTTACGAGCTTCTGGCTTGAATATCCAGCGCCTATATTCAGCGCCCATCGGACGTAGCGACGCAATCACCGAAAATGACCGACGATCCGAGTAGCCGCTACTCGGGTCCCCTTCCTCGGCTTCCGTAAAATTTTCATCGCATCGCTGCTTCTTCCCCCATCTTGTCAATCTCATCTCATTTCTTTTGGTCTTGTAAACGTGGATCTCATGGCGCCGCTTGCATCATGCTGTATGAATAATCCTCCTCTTCATCGTCGCAAGCTGTTTCTGACCGCTTTTCCAGGCAACGTAAGTAGCCTTTTATGCAGTGCTTTTTCTGACAGAATTTATCATGTTCAGGTCGGATTATTGTCGAGGAGGTGAGCAAAAGCGGTTCTGGCTCCCTGAGCCTCGCTGATTTGTCTCGACAGGCCATGTCTTTGTCCTCCGTATAAGTACGTGCAGGCCGCCCTTGACGAGGTCATGCTTGACAATATAGGTCAAGCACATCGTCTTCGATAAGTCCGTCGTTACAGGCTTTGACCTGGGTATTGCTGACCGTTTCTTAGTGGAAGGCTAATCCCAACACCTACTAATGTAGACTGTCAATGACAAGCCGGAGGATATTCATGTTAACAAAAGAACTTGCCCATTTCATCAGTAAGATGCTTCTTGATTTTCTCTGCCACTGGTATTTTTTTTAGGCAATCGAGGCCTGACCGTGGCAGGATGGAATACATACTGTAATAAGGGCCGCGAAACTTGATCAATGGAAAGATTCTCAGGAATGCTACTACAATTTCAGCATATGTATCATCGAGCCTGATCGGGATGACTTGATGATTCACTCTTGAAGTCATTGTACAGTTACTCAAGTAATACATCTCCGACATAGTGGCAAAGAGTCACGAAAAGTTGACTGAACATTTCAAAGTCCATACTCAACAGTGGCATAAACATTCCGGTCCCATGTCACCATCGAGCGAGCAGTATTTGAACGATCATTGAATGTTCACCCAGAACCACAATTCAAATCAAGATCCTTTTGTCACCATTACCAATTGCCGCTTGATTCTGCGACAGGCAGCACGATAAGGGAGACATTGTATACCGGTTGTTGGATGCTCCTTGCTCGTTCGTCTGTTACAAGACATATAATTCCAGCCAAGACTCACATGAATGATTGATTGACTCAAGTCAGAGTAGGAAAGGAAATATGAATAAATTATACAGAGTTGATGCATTTCCCCACGAGAACCACAAACGAAAGCTCAACTGAAGGTCTCCAGACACAATTAACAGCATTTCAAACACTTCTTGTTGATTTGACCATCCAGATAGCTCTGTCACAATGAGACCTTTGAATCAATGTTTGCTCAGCGCCAAAATTCAAATCAAGATTCTGCAATTGTTGTTCAGTTTGTGAGCACGTGCGGTCACGTCCACCGCTCGTGATTGGCTCGTGACCATACGCGACTTTTTTGGGACAAGTAGAACCGCGTTAAAGCTCCATTCACGTCATAAGATTAGATACAAGTTAATGTCGCAGGACAAAGAAGAAGCATCTATAGAAGTAACTAGCTTCTGTAGCACTGTATATTTACATGGGTGCAACGTCACACAGGTCAAGCTGTTTCTGCTGGATTTCGTTGTTCGTCACTCCTAAGACCGTGGCCTCGACTGTGTTTGGTTAAGTACAACACTTAGTCCATAGATTTGAAGATAAAAACACACCTCTGAGTTAAGTTCACGCCAGCCTGAGGCGCCGCTGGTACTCGGTCGCCAATATTTCCCAGCTCTACTTGATCTTCTGTGCCTTGATTCGTGAGTCGCAAGGCAACAGCATCACATAACAAGTGTACGGCAAGCGGAATAGGAGTGATCACGACCAGTAGAGCAACCAATGCTGGACTCGGGGAAACAATGATGACAGCACGAAAGACGAGGACGGTGGTGATGAGACCGGGGACAGAGTTGACAAGAGTAAAGCCCAACGGACTGATACTGTTGACTCGCTTCTGGAATGCGGGTCAATACTGACATTGAGAAATTTGATAATGGAATATACCTTGAACCCGTCATGGTCGAGGCCATCATAGAGCACTGCAATAGACCGAAGAAGGATGATTGCCGCCAGGGCAAATAGGCTGTCTGTGGATCGTTTGGCCGAGATGTGGAAACTGTTCGGAAAGGTGGGCGGTCAGTACGGAAAATAAGGGAATAATATGGAATGCGGACGCAAAGAGACCACAGAGCTATGATTTCACAATGAGTTCAGATGGGCAAGAAGAATGCTGACAGAAACATACGATAGCAAGATCCAGTGCTCGAGTCCGACCCAGACTCTCAACGATGGCTCGTGTCTTCATCACATCATCGGAGCTGACTGCATTTGTTGTCGCCTCATAGAGATTTTTGACTGGCAGGAGCGATATGAAAGACTGAGGCATCTTTGCTGGAAATGTCGGAAGAAGGAAACAAGGAAGAAGACGATGGTACTGTTGAAGTTCGGAGGTCCTTTTACACCAGTGATATACATATCTCAGAATGACGGACAGTGCCCTGATTAATTTAGGACTCCTACGTGATAAGCGGCAACGTGGGATCAGCAGCAGCGGGAGCAGGAGCAGGCCGCTTTTAGTAAAAAGC
Source organism: Mycena floridula (assembly GCA_029320655.1). Classification (NCBI taxonomy): domain Eukaryota; kingdom Fungi; phylum Basidiomycota; class Agaricomycetes; order Agaricales; family Mycenaceae; genus Mycena; species Mycena floridula. The sequence continues at coordinate 1,110,091 of JARIHS010000015.1, read as the reverse complement.
TGTCATAATGCACATACTTGTCTCTAGCTGTGACGGACACATTATCAACTCCGTCTAACATCACAATTAATTTAGGAAACATCATATGTGGTAAGCACCGAGGTGTGATCAGCAGCAGCGGCAGCAGGAACTGGCCGCTTTAGGTAAAAATATATCATAATGCACTACTCCATCTATACTTCTATACTAGCTGTGATAGAAACATTATCAACTACCAAAATACATACGTTTACCCCCACGCTCTGGTTGCGACATCTCATGCTCGTCATCACCGGAATCTCGAGGCCTCTTTCGAGATACGCTAGTTTCAGGATCCCCGGACATGGTGTACAGGCCGTTGGGAAGAACAGTCTCGTCACGAAGTAGTTGAATTGGCGCCGTTGAATCGCGAATAGCGCGATAAATCTTGGTGAGAGAATCGAGTCTCACCCCATATATCCCTTTGCTAGTATCCTTGCTAAGATCCTTGCCGGGTCGTGCTACTCCAGCGGGCCAATTGATCATTCTGACTCTGTTTTCTCCCAGCGTAGTCTCGAAGTCAAGCCACGGTAGCTTGACCTGACCTTTGTCTGTCTGTGCCAGGCTAATCCCGACACGTACTAACCAAACTGTCAATGACAATCCAAAGATATTCATGTTAACAAAAGGACTTGCCCATTTCATCCGTAAGATGCTTCTTTATTTCGTCTGCCATCTGCCGTTTAGATGGCAATGCAAGTCCGACCGCAGCAACGCTGGAGGCATGAGACCTGGGATACCTACTGGTCAGTGTAATTCAGGGAGAGACACTAGTGATGACTTCACTGGGAATTTATGGGAGGTGTATTTCTCGATGTGAATCTCACATCTCGCTCGATGTCGACAGCACTCGCGATCTGCGGTCGAACAGGACTCTCAGTTGGATAAGTTACCCCAGAGCTGTAAACGCAAGGAATAATGACATAGAATGCACTGACTCGGATCACTTACGCTTCTATCGGTACATAATCTCCGAGTCCGCCATTTTACCTCACAGATGCTCTTTGATCGGTCATGATTATCAAACGATGTTCGTATTTATATCATTCACCTTGCAACAAGATTCAAGGCACTGGTCCCATCCTTGATATATCCCCGTTGTCGCCCGACAATGGTATCTGATCCACCCTCGGGAAGACCATGGTTCCATGGAGCCACAGTCCCACCTTGATAACCCATGTATGTTTGGGGATTTGTGAATGTCGGTGGATGCAGAGGTACATCAGGGACATGCCCGAATGAACCATCAGAGCCGATATGTCTGAATATCATCAGTTGAGTAACGAGGCACAAGGTCAGATCACTTGCAAGCCACTGTAAATAGTTGGAAGTGCATTGATCTGTTGGGAGTCGTGACTTTCTTGTCTATCGAAATTCCCGGGGCCCTTGACATAATAAACATTCTTAAACATATCAGGCAATGTGGCGCACTTACCATTGAGTACGGATGGGGATTTTCGGATGAGGGATTGGTGAAATTCGGACGTCCAGATGCATCTGCAGACTCCTCTTCAACATCTACAACTTTCTCGGTCTGAACAAGCTCAGAGCTTCGATTATTTTCTCCGTGGCCTGCGGTGTTGACCTGAATGAAGAGAAAATGAGAAGTATTATTCATAGAGCGAGACAAATGACCTACCTGTGAGGGATGGATAAGCGCTTCTGGGGCTCTCTTGTCCTCCCCAGAAGCTTCATCAACATCCGATCCTGCATCACTAATTTCAGCCTCTTCACTGAAATCTGACAAACCGCTGTTGATCTGAGAAATGGTCAGCAACAAGAGAAGCAATATTTGTTTGAATAGAACTCACAAATTTCTTTTGCACAGATGTTAAGATGTCATCCCAAGCTACTTTCCGTCTAGAACATTCATTCCCCTGAACAATTATTAGCGCTGGGTGCGGGGAAAGATCTTGTCCGTACCAGCGAGAACAGAAGCTCAGTCAGATCCACCTCGAATGCCCGCTCCTCCACTGGTAAAGTCTGACCCAACTCCTTCAAATGCCACTGCAAACGGCAAACTTGACATTCAGAGTCCTCCTTCACATCAATGCCCACAACCTTTGGATCCTCCTCGAGGAAGGCCATAGCTGCGGCGTAGTTGTCCATTTGCGGCTCCTCCCAGCATGTGTGTCCTGAATCTCGAATGTCATCACGGAATTCTGGTGCGGGTGTTGGTGGTGGAAGGAGCTGCCACCGCCAGGGGACAGAGTAGCGCAAGGCATCGATGAACTGCTTCACATAGGCGGAATGTGAGAGCTCTCGCGGTATCATCCTCCAACACATGGCCGCACACCACGAACGGATGTTCAGAGACCCGCCGCGCTCTGCGGGTTAGATGCAGTCCTCCATAGTCTGCCATTCCTCGGGGCTGTATTGGGTGACGGTATCACGAAGGTCAGAAGGATATGTGTTAACCCAAGAAAGATACCGGTCTTCATCAGTGTCTTGGGGCAGGCTATGAAAAAATCCATTGGCTTCTTTGAATCCATATATGGGTTGGTACAATAACCATTTGGAAAAGTTGTGGCTTGTGTCAGAGCGTCGGTCAATGTCGTCCCACATACATCTAAGTGCCACAAGGGCACATGAAGGGGTCCAGGAGGGCGGTGATTTGGGTCCAGGCATAGGTTTACTTCAAGCAGGTTAGATGTGTCAATGTCAAATAATGTACTCACTGAACTAAACAAGGAGTGCAATGTTCACCCCCGAGATAGATGATGTGGTCTTGTTGGGCGGGCAACAGTTCAGATCTCATGAATAGCCACCATGTAACCCATTCTTCTGTTTCCTGGTGGCAACTATGTCCAGCCTGATCCATTACTTCAGTGAATGCTTGATGATCATAGTGTTTGCTGTGTTCCGCCAACCATTCATCCACTATGAGTGGGAGGCTCAACCACCAATCCTCAATCCATCCTTCCATATTCCACTCCTCATGATCGCGCATTCCGCGCTCCTTGTCTGTACTCTTATACACCGCAGATGTCAACGCCAGCCATACAATCATCGCAGCACGCATCTCGAATGCGGCAGACTTGACTTGCCTCCTCCGCAGAGTCTGCGTAGGAGTCCATGTGAGGCGTCTTTCCAGGGCTGTAGCTGCTGATGTCCAGGGTGGAGGTGAACCATACCAATAGTCGTCCCATTCCATCAATGCCTCATCTCCTTCATTCCACAGCCATATATCTTCTCCATCGTCACTGCCTTGCAACAACTCGAGGAAGACTCGCTTTCGGAGACTGTCGGGAAGGAGACGCAAGACATACCACAGCAATGCCACCCTCTTCCCACCCTCGATCATCCTCTCTGCATCATTAGCCATATTCCGCGCCCTCGCATTGCGGATGAATTCTTTGTCATCCTCGATGCAAGGTCCAATAGCAGAGGGGGTTTCCGAATCCGAGAGTTCCTCCGAAGATTGCGATGGAACAGAGGTCATGGTGGTGGAAGGAGAAGAGCTTAAGCGCCCATGATACAGCTTTGACAGCTCGTCGTTTCATTGCTTCCGTGGAGCCGTCATGATCGGAAGTATAAAAATACCTGGAACAGTGGTTGATCCTTGGTCTATTTTCGTTTTGGAGGTGGAACCGGGAAGACCCCGTATTATCTAACTGTTGGAGTTTGAAGCACGGAGGAGCTCACACCGCGGGCAAAGTGTCATGCACCATGGGACATGCACCTAGCCTGTACTAGGGCTGCACTCATGTCGTACCTAGAATAGATTGATCAAGAGATTTAAAATTGACAGCTGCCCCTTTTGGCGAACAATGGGCGGGTGTTAAATCGGAGTTCAACCACGTACACGCGGTGTTCATGCCTTGATTCGGTCACGCTCTGCAACGCGTTGACAGGCCGCGTGACATTTTCTTTCTTTGTTCTTCCATTTCACTATTTCTTCCCTAATCCTCTGTATTCAGCCCATTCTATAACCTTGCATTCATCTCAATCTATCTCTTTCACATGTCATCAGCATCCGGCGGCCATAAGCGGCCACATTCAACGACAAATGATGGTGCCGGGCCATCTACTTCTACAGCCCGTCCTTCAAAGAAATCAAAGCAGACAAGTACTCCTGATGAACCCAAACATCCAGACAATTCTAAACCTTTTCATCTTGAGAAAGGAAGAGTGCCTAAGAAGGCTGGAGGTATCAAGGTGCGTATTTTTCTTTCTTTCTCTACTTTTCTTTGTCATGCTGAAATAGATAATTTCTGCTACAAGGCTGCTTTTTACCTGCATATCCGACTTCTGTCGAGATGTTATCATCGTAATGCCATTCCTACACCACCCACTGCTGAGCACAAGGCAGAATTTTCTCGTCGATTCAATGACCTCAAGTCGGTTGAAGAGCGCAGTGGTGCTGGACCTCCGATAGTTGAGCAGGTATCCTCCCTTATGCTTGATGCACTCCGGGATCTTCCTCCCAAAGGCCGCATTGCTACAAATCTTCGTCGCATTCGCCACGATATCATTTCTGTCATTTTCTCCTACCTTGCCAATTATGGTTTCACTTCTTGGGCCCCTGATCTCACAGAGACTCCAACGTCAATGTGGAATATTGCCTGCCAGAATGTAGCTCTAGACTCATTCAAGCAAGCAATGGCCAGTCATGGCTATGCTTTCCTTTCCCCCAATCATGACTATCTAACCAATCGCCTCTTTCTTACTGATATATACAACCAGTTTGTCTGGACTTACATGAAAAGTCTTCATGAACTTGAACTCAGAAATGCTGGTGCTATTGCCAGTAGGACTGAGAACAGTGAGGTTTACCGACGTCGAAAGGAGGTAAGTGAATAAATTTATATGTATAGTAGGACTTATACTTATTTTCAATCACAGCTTGCAACCCAGCGTTCAAAGTGGGCACGTGAAGAGAATTATCCCAAGCGTGTCTATGAACAGCTTGGTGATCCATTCTGCACGTCTGAAGATGAGAAAGTTGAAGAAAACTTCATCGTCAGGTCCAAGCCTGGCTGTTCTCAGCTTTGGACTGAGTTCAAGGTCCAGGTTGATAGCAAGATACTTTTGCAGAAGCAGTTGGCTGGACAATCTGCTCATGCAAAGAAACTTCAATGCCGCATTCGCCCTGCCCCAGGTGAAACTCAGAAATCTGGTGAATTTCTCTGACTTCCTAATCCTAAAACTGCCACCCTCGACTATTTCGATCTACAGCAATTCAACAATCTGCCTATGCAGGTTCGATTTCAATATGCCAATCGCCCCATTGCACTTCCAGACAATGCTACCTGGATTTTCAATGAGGACAATTCCAAGGAGGGTCGGGTTTGGAAGAAGATGTCAGACAAGGAGTTTATGGAGAAGTATGGCAATGCAGTGGTAGAGAAACTGGGGTACAATCTGCCAACAGAGGAAGATATGGCTGCAGCTGATGATGAAGATGAAGATGATGATGAGGAGATGGACCAGACTGCTGGTTAAATGAATCAAATAGTTTCTTCTATGCTTACTACTCATACATTTCTCAGTTTCATAGTTTTATGCCCATGTTATATGTGTATGATATGACCCTCAATATATGAATTATGTTTATGCCTAGAAAGTTCATATTAAATGCAACTTGAAGACCATAGCAGGTTTGTACAAACATAACCAAAGAAATGCCAGTTCTGTTGCTTTGACTGTGTCAACTTTGATCATGTGCTGTGTCATTGACTTAGCACATGATGTATATAAATTTTAGTACATGATTAGTGGAAAATTCTCCAAGTTGCAAATAAAAACAGCCAAATAAAGATTCCTCTCAATTTCGGCCCCGATTCAAGGCACAACATACTACAAGAATATCGATATCAATCTCATATGTTCCCTTTGGCCTTTTCCAAGCTACTACATGAGATATAAGTTGTTGTGCATCAATAATGTGTTGAACACCAGACTCTTCAGCACTGAATATTGTGGTGTGAAAACGTGGAAGCTTGACATATGGTGCCATTTGTTCTTGATCAGCCTGAAGGGGCTGATGTTCACGAATCTGAAGAAATGTATGTAAAATCCCTTTGAATGGTATTTGCCAGATGGTTTCAATGAAACCAGTGAGCTTTGTGCTGCTGCCAATATGAACATAAAATTGCACAGCACTGTTGCCAGGATGAGACTGGTGGTGACTGTATGTTCGTCCTCTGAAGTGAATTTCTGAGTGTACTTGGGCTCTTGGTGGAAGAACAAGTGCATCTTCTGGATGGTTTGGCTGAATATATGATCGACATGAGGGCTCTGCCAAGCGAACATGATCAAGTAAATTTCTGTAGTCATGAGCACTGAGATCTGGAGCAGATGCAAGATGCTGGGCAACTTCTTCTGAAGTTAGGGGTTCACCTTCAGCTGAAATGTCAGGTGATGGAGGATCAAGAATATCTGCTAGTTGGCTGAGTGGTGAGCCATCAGATGTTTGATCCTGCAGAAGTGCATCCAAACGGCTGCGGCGGCACATTTGCTGAAACAAAGTGAAATCCATATCATCTACAACATCATTGATTTGGTTTGTATCATGAAACTAGACAGGACTCACACATATGCTTGTTTGTATTGATATGTTGAAACATTCCAAGCAGCCGCTCACCAGGAAATTCACTCAGTCCAGCCAATGGACCCCAATATTTAAGAAGATCAGGGTTGTGCATGGCATAGTGGTGGTTTGGTTTAGAGTGATAGTTTGGGAAAATGGTGGGTGCACTGCTTCGGTAGTCAAGATAGTGGTACCCATAGGCATCAGCTTCTTCATTTGATGTTGTGAATGATGCAATGATATTGGTTGATGCAACAAGAGAATATAAGTTGTCCAATAGAAGTTGTTCTGCCTGCCCAGTGGCTTCACCATTGAAGAACCACATTTCAGGAAGGATAATAGGCAAGATGATAGTGAAAATAATAAGGAGTTCATTGGCTTTAAGCTTTCCATGTCCTGCTTCACCCAGATTCACAGGAGGTCGATTGACATATGTTGGCAATGGAATGTTTTGGAGACATGCACGGATTGTTGCAAGTTGGGATGATGAAAAATCAAATGCTCGCTCAAAGGGTGGATTGATGTAGGTGTCATCAGCAGGGTCTATATCCATATCATCATCAGCTAGATCATGAATGGTGGCTTGATCATCAGATATGGTACTCATTGGCGGTTCTGAGATTGGAGTTTGAGATTCCCTCCAAATGTGGAACTGAGGAAGGTCTATATCATGAGTTTGTGACTCATCCAAGAGGTCTTCAAGTTCAGAATCAATGTCTGAATATTCCTCTGGCTGAAATATCTCCCCATCACCTTCACTGTTCCGAATCCGATTGACCTCTGCAGATGTTCGACCAATGCCATATAAATCACGAAGATGGTATGCTAGAATACCCTCCAATGTATTATGCATAAAGCCCAGAACTAACTGATCGACAGGACGCCAATATGGGAGATCATGAAGTGGTGTCCAGCGGACTCCATTCTTTTGTGCAATTGCAACCCGCCCAGTCTTTGTGTGACAGGCTTTCCATTCTTGAACTGCCTCTCGGACCTGCTCATTGGTACGCTTGATCCAGTTATGCATATCCAGGTCCTCTATATCCTGTACCTTGCAATAGCAAAAGGAGCAAAAGAGGGTGGCTGAATGGCTGAGAAACCCAGTGATCTTTCGAATTGCTACAAGATCTGCAATAACTGGACAAACACAGATTCGGATATTGATTCCATCTCTGTGGCGGTATGTTGGTAGGACCTTTCCAGTCCAAAATTGAGCAAGTGTTACCTCAAGAGGGGCAAGGATATGAGATATAGTGACAAAGTCTGGCTCATTTGGCCCTGGGGTAAGACCAACAATAAACACATTTTCTGGAAGATGGCAAACATCATGTGGGAGGTTTAAGCAATATAGAACAATTGCACCACATGAAATGACCTTCCCTACAATTAATCAGTAACAGTAGAAGGAGAAGAGGAAAACACAGACCAGCAATTTTGTTGGTGAGAGGATTGAACCAGTCTACATATAAAGCAAAAGTGAGATTGCCCTGAATGAACCGAAAGTCTCCAAGGTGCCGGGCTGCAGGACTATCCCAAAATCCTTGCATGTTTGGATTTGGAGCATGCACATAAGACTTGTTGATAAGATCCTCAATGCCAGGTCTCCCAAGAAAGTATCGGAGCCACAATTCCAATGATTGTGTGGTGTAGAGCCTGCGAGGAATCTCTTTGATACTAGAGCGCAGGCGTGTAGTCTTGTAAAGTGGCTCATTACATATCCGTGCCTTTGGGGATTCTCGCCAGATACACTTGCGAGGGCCAGGATTATCATTGAGGGGATATAATGCAAAGCACTTTGGGCATGCAATTGTACGCGTGAAGTCAGGATTGAGACTTTCTCTGCTGTACACAGCACGGATATCTCGAGGGATCTTGAAGTGTGGAAATTCAACACCAGAAATGCCTGAAGCACGTACAATGAGAGTGAACAGTACAGCAACAGCATTGAGAATGAGACCGAGAGCTTGAAGGACTTGATTTGCCTTTGCTCGGCTTAATCCAGCCCGCAGCTGAAGCCAAGCAACAAGTAAAAGACAAAGCCGAACAATTTCTTCTGCATCTGTTGTGGAATCTATTGTCCCAGGTAAGCATATGTCCAAACTGAAAACAACCTACCAACTGACTGAAATTATCCAAAGTGGAAGTAAAGTCATCAACAGGTTCACCATCTACAACTTTGTTCTGGCGATGGTGTTCTGCATCAGCTTCTTCATGCCGAAGTCATGTTGATCTGACTACTTGACGTCCAGGGTATTGATGACCATCTTTCTGGTAGGTGAGCTTTGAGCAGACCGAGCAGACACATACTACTAGCATGGTGGGAGGGGGCAAGAATCAATAGACATGTGGCAAATTCAACAGATCATTATAAATGATGGGATTTGGCTGTGGCAATGAGATATCTGAACTGTCATTAAATCTCTCACACAGTGATTGATTGACAGCGGTGACGCAACAGTCATGCGCTGGGAAAAGCGGCATTGATGGCCATGATCACTGCGATGTCATCGGCCTCAAAATAGAAGATAAAGATATCAAACTGTCATGTCTATTGACTAATTGATAGAACATGTTGCAACCATGAGGCAGCACAGCATATAGAACAGGTGCAACCTGGGTGCGAGCCAGGTGCAAGCTAGGTGCATGTCCCACAGGTGCTTCTTGCTTTGCCCGCGGTGTCACTCGCGTATGTTGATGTGCGGAGAAGGAGGAGTGTATGCGGATGGAGGCGGTATGAAAGGCGCTTGATAATGCACTACGGTCATGGATAGCAAATGGATCGAGCTACATTCCCCAAACTGATCATGATATCACGCTTTCCTGTAGATATCTCTCAGAAATTGTCCGTTGAATGTGCTACTGAGACTTTGAGCTTGAGATATCACGTCTATAAAGGGCTCAGTGCTCATCTACAAAACCTTGAATCCATCTCCTACCTGCCACCTATGCGGCGTAGGTAGGAGGCAGGAGATGGAGTCCCTAAGCGCCCATCGGACTTGTTCCGCGATGCCTTCACCGGACATCCTGATAACTCGAGATCCCGATACTCGGGTCTGCTTACTCGGATCCCGTGATTTTTTCATCGCTTCGTCTTTTCGCCCATCTTGTTTCCCATTTTCCTGCCGTTTCTCTCTTTTCCCTGTAGCCTCCTGCATCGTGCTGTGGTCGCTATTGGGTTATCCTTGAATGATCCAGGTCGGTCTTGTTGGTTCTGCCACAGCCTCTTTCTGACCTTTTTTGTAGACGCTGTAAAACCTTTTTTAATATGAATTCTTTATCTCCACAACGCAAATCCTTCATGGCCATCTTCCTTCGCTGACCCATCTCGTCAGACCAAGCTCCATGCTCTCTGTATATGAGCATGCTTTCTTGGTCGTCGACAAGCTCATCATCATTGATATAGTCCAGGTTATTGCCTTCAATAAAGGTTCATCTATCCAAGTTTTGACATTTTTGGATGTGGCTGACGTTTCCTCAGCGACTCTAGTCGCTGACCTTTTTCATTGATAACAGCACAGTGCCTCCATCAATAGCAATGATCATGTCGGTGTCATCACCATGCTTGTCTCATTGTCGACGCCAATCCCAAGCAAAACCCATCACAGTTGCAATACCTTCTTCTCTCGCTCTCGTCATCATCGTCGCTGTTTGTATGGATTGCTATCTGATTCTTTAGGTCAGTCCTCCACTTTGTCGTCGCAAGCTGTTTCTGACCGTCGTAGCCTGCGGCGCTTTTCAATTTCTGACGAGATGTTTCATGTTCAGGTCGGATTGTCGTCAAGGAGGTGAGCCAACGGCAGCTGTGATGATCGACGACCGTCTAAGCCTCACTGATTAGTCTCGACAGGCCACGTCTTTGTCCTCCATATACGTATAGGCTGCTCTCGAAGAGGTCACGCTTAAAAATATGGATCGAGCACATCATCTTTGATAAAGGTTCGATGCTCTTTCACTGTTCTTTTGTCTTCTTTGCTTGTTGGAATATAAAGGTCATTCAATGTCGTCAAATACCACCTGGCTTTACTCCCTGTCCCGGACATCTGAGTCTACTGAGATGATCATACATAACAGCTGTTTCGTAATACGAGAATCGGGAAATCTTTTGGTTGTAAAGATTGGCTGTTTTGCTGAGGATATTTAGCTAGCGCTTTGGGTACGTCTGTCACTGCTTTTGCCTTTGGCCGGCGTTGATATGGTTTCATCTTGAGCTTTCATCACTATCGTGCGAGCTTGGTCGTCGACTTGAATGATTGCGCTGTGAATTCCAGGCCCGCTCTTTGCTGTCGAATTTTTCTTTCTTCACGCCCTTGAGTTCATGCCCTGTTCTTTCACATCTTGTTTCAGTCATTGCTAAGGCATAGAGTCCATGTCCGTTGTATCCCAAGATAATGGTCTTCTGTCGTTTCCAGATGCCTATTTTGACAAGACCCTTTCGCACACAAGAGTCAGTCTGGTGCCTTGGATGAGAGGATTCAGCATCAGAGACCAGATAAAATGTACAAAGATATCTTTTCCCTTTCTTGCCAGGCTGAATGATATCCTTGGGTAGTTTTCTCATTCCTCGAGCGCATCCTTTGTCGCCGCTGCCATACAATGTACGAGAACAATATTTCTGATTGTTATCGCTTGAATCGTTTCGCTGATACGTGAGGTCACTCTGCCCAGGGAGATTGTCTGCAATCAGGAGCAGCCGCGGTAGTACGACATCAATCATACATGGAATGAGGAGGTGAGGTCTGCATTGAGAATATTGGGAGGTTGCAGTCTGTGAGGGAAGAGCAGTTACACTATTGTTCTTGTCTTGCTTGGCCTAAATACAACTTTGTCCTTTTCGCTCGCATTGCTTTTCGGATCAGGTCCGGTCGTCTCTGAATATCTCTAAACCTTGTCAAATTACCAAGTGATACCCCCTTGTTCATTCCTACTGATACCTGTTGTTCTTCAGTGATGTGTTTCTGTCGTTTGCCTTAACTATGCAAGGACCAAGGTATCGTATTCTCGTGGGTACGGTATACTTTGGACCCGAAGAAAGCTAATGTCACAGCCCCTTCATCTCGTTGGTTCAATCAATTGTGGGGGCTCCCAAAGGATGGTTCAATCCATTGATTAATCAGTACTACATACATACAGTGGTATCTAATCTACTACAATGATTGTACCGGATTAATCACCTTGGATCACCTGCTTGTTCAATCCTTGTACGGATTGAACAGCCCTGTTCACGTACCAGTTCAATCACTGTTCAATACTCTGCTCAAAGGGTCATCAGCAAATACACAGATAATCAATCAAATTCACACACCTCGAATGTGTCAGTCCATCGAACCTTGGAACCGGGTCAGGGGAGGGGGTGGCTGTGACGAATCTCCTGGTTTGCTGCAAGGAAATGAATCGGGGCGACACAAGGATTGGCGAGCTGAAGGGAAGGCTGGATTTGTGATGAGAATGACAACAGAAGAAGGAGCGAATGAAGACTCACCAGAAAGGACAACAAGAACTAGGCAAGCATGTCACAGGCAAGAAGGAATTCGAGCTGATAGTCGTTCAGTATATGCAGAGACATGAGGATTTAACAAACATACAATGAAAGAGAAAAACATGTCGAATAGGTGGGGTAGAATATGAGGAGGGAATGGGTGATGGTGGTCAACGAACAAGAGCGCTGGTGACTGTCACAGTCACTTATTCCGGGTTTGTAGACATCAACACGTGACTGCGCTCCTGTGAATCGTCGTCCGGCAGTCGCGGGCAGTAACTTGACGCTTGTGCGGTCTCCCACAGAGTAAAGGCGATTCAGTTTGCTGCTCGGTAAGCATCTTTCTGACGATATACTTATATGGCGGAGCATGGTTCAAAGTGATTTCCTTTCACAACCACTGTAAAAACATGACAGTAAGTTCACCCATTATTACGCGTTACGGCTGAACTTGGCCTAAAGTCACACTGGGGGCAAGGCCCAGAGCACTCCTTTTGGAGTGCCTTATGGTCATGACCGAAGCACTCGCTTATCACTCCATCATCACTCCACTTTTCGCAGCTGATGGGAGAAAATCTGAAGTTGAAGCGGGAGTGCTGATGGAGTGCTCTGGGCCTTGCCCCTGGTGACAGTTCAGCCGTCAAAAATTGGTGTTACGGCTTGAATTGCAGTTCATTTTTGGCGGCCGCTCCGGTAGCCCTGAAGCGTTACGGAGCTCGAAAAATGTCAGTTCAGCTGGCCTTGTTACACATTACGAACACCGGTAGGAAGTGAGTTCATGGGTATGGAAAGCCGGAGAGTCCTACACTCGCTAAACAGCTTGCCGAGTACGTGATACCTCTTTTGGACGTGTCAGACCCCAGAGACCGTCTTTCCATCAAATCGTGCAAAGAATACAGTTGACGAAGTAATATTTCCTCTGTCATCAGTCAAGAGAGTCTGGACCCGTGAGATGCAAGAATTCTTGCTCGTGCTCATACGTCCTTTTCAGCGCTCAGTCCTTATAATCAGAGAACTGTGCGGCAACGTTCGGACCATCCTGTATGTCCTCAGATGGTCCCCATCCACCATTCACCCCACCCTGATAGTGATGACCTATGGCTTGTGGTAACTCCTGATCTTGGATTAGAGGCAAGGCATCGTCATCCCATCAGTCTTCACAGCCAAGAGTGAAGCTTGCATTCCATTCTGGAGTGAAAGAATCTATCGCAATGATCATCTAGACGACAGAAACCATCCAAAATGAAGAGATACACATCCCAAATATTGTCTCGAGTGATAGTGGGTGATCCCAGAACTTGAAGCAGTAGTTGTGGAATGATGGAGGAACAAGCTTAAATACTGGGTGATCAGCTGGTGCAAGCCTCTCTTGACTGTACGGACATGAGCAGGGTCAACTGTAATCTGTATAGAATCAGAATCAATAGGTAGAATGCATGTACAAACAATATCTGACCTTGAAGTCGAGACATTCATAGGCTTCGGGCTCCTCATAAATATGTGCAGGTACATCATGTGGTAGAACTTTGTTTCAATCAGCTCTTTTGGTGGTGAAGTTTATGCACTCCCTGTAAGCATCCAGCTCAGCCTGTAACCAGGGAATAAATACCCAGCGGAATGCAAGACTAGAGGACAGTCGAGGCTTGCAGAGTATTTCACAGTTAAGAGACAAACTTCGGCTTTTCATATTCACTTGACAATCAATATTTTGTCTCGCAGTCTGTTGGCGTGCAATGAATTGACTCATCAGGGAAATCATTGGAATGAGAATCGCTCTCAGACGTCCTCACACATGTTTCCTATCTATATCACATGAATAATGAGTAACTATGATATTCACATGATACACCAAAATTCCGAAAGACCAGCGTCTTCCAGATATATACTGTTTCCAATGTACGCCGCATTTACTGACTCAGCAGTCACATAAATCCCCCTCACTGCAGGGCTGCTAATGTCTTATTATAATCAAGAGCCAGTTCAACTACTATTCAACAATGTGTACTGATTGAAGCTGCTGCAATTCAGGCTGAGACGCTCGAAATCATTCCGCTGCCGCATGATTGATTGTGACTGTGACAGAGCAAAAAACGACCATCGCGATTACTGGAGCAGAATCACAGGTTCTAATACAAAATTAATGAAAGGTTTCAGGCTTGAGGCTTTGTGCACTTGGCCGACATATAATGCTGATGCACTGTTCAAATAGTGACAGAAGATTTCAATCAGGAGAGGAACTACCATACAGTATAGGATAACGCCCCGATTGAACAACCCTGAAATGGGTAAGTAGCCTGATTGAACCACTTGGAACCCTGAAGAAGAACTGTAGTCAAATTGAACAGACATGTCTCTGTACTGTAGAATATGGTACAGTATAATGTGTCATAATGCATAATATCATAACAAGGTGTGCCATCGCTGTGCTCCGGCTTAGCTCTGATTTCAATTCTTTTTTAAGACCTTAATTATATCCATTGTCCAGTACCGATCCAAAAAACCTGTGAAATACAATTCCAGCTAGTCTCTCAGGGACAGGACTCGTTGTGATCAATCCACATGTTGCATGCTGTCGCTTCACCCAAAGTGACCAACATCATATGAGCAAGAGAGCCCAATTGAAGAAGTCGAAGTGTTCGCTTTCTCCACCATAAGCTAAGACTTTAGTGAGCATCCACAACAAAGGAAACCGGACAGAGCAGAACTCACAGAAGCAATGTCAGGGCAGCCAACATTGGGGCAACTTGATTTGGGCCTGTAACGATCTGATCAGCGGAAGGGTCAGTTCACAGAATAGTTAATCTTACAGGCTCGGAAGCTTGAGTAAAATGGCAAAGGGGCCAAGGGGAGGCTAGAATGGGGTCACGGAATGGAATTTTGAAGTTGCGCCTTAAGGAAATATCCGGTAACGGGGCACAATGTTGAGGCAGTACCGAAGGTGGCAGGAATTCAAGGAAAGAGAGTACCGAGACGGGCAGAAAAACACTGATTGAGAACTGACTGATTCTATTCAATTTCTGAAAAGGCACAGGAAAGCAGGGTCAAAGTGATCCGATTCTGTCATGGCCATGGGGAGCCTGACAAAGTTGAACAATTAATGAATGCACGCCTCTTACCAGGCACCATCAAAGATCCCAAAACCGCTTTTACCTTTGCACTGCTGAAGCAGTACCATCTGCAACATCTAGAAACCAAATCTTCAGCCTATGACTTCTTTGATGCTTTGGTTCCTTCGGTGCATTGACAGTTTCAACATGATGAGCAGGAATTGGAATTTGATTGCGGAACGTAGCGGGTGCGGTGCTTGTGCATATGCTCTTCAGAAGTTGGCCATGTATTCCCAGATGGAGCGACAATGTCGTGACTAGTTTGGGGCTGCAGGATACGGAGTCTCACCGGAAAATGATGTGCCTGGAATTCTGGAATATATCAATCAGCAGCAGGCCGCAGAGCGAGAATTACTGTCCAGAGAATTACTTCTATGACGTACACAGTCCCAATATAATTTCTACTCGCACAAAATAAATGATCTAGCAGTCATCATTGAACTGATTGAACTGGATTGAACAGCACATGTTCAATCTTCAGATGAACAGAAGAACCTTGTGGCCAAGAGTACCACCAGTGCAGCTACATGCAGCACATGCACAAGCGTCATCATTACACTGATTGAACCGGATTGAACAGCAACTGTTCAATCTCCACATGAACAGAAGGACACTGGCTGCAAAGAGTACCACCGAAGGTGGCCACGTGCAACACATGCGCAAGCTGCACTTACCATGTATGATTGGCCAGCTGCTGTTCCAACAGCTATTGATCACTGTTTGAACAATAATAGGTCACTAAGAGGCATATCCCAAAGGTCTACACCAGCCTACCAGCATGCCTATGGAGATATCAAAGAGATAAGCGACACTAGCCGAGGTTTGATCCGATGATTGATCCATCCTTTGGGAGCGCCCATAATTGATTGATCCGACGGCATGGTAGTTCTTAATGTCATTGGTCCTGACCTCAAGCAGGGTTGAGGTGGCTCCGCTGATTTCTCCTAATGTATGTCATAAAGAAACCCACAGCTGACTGAATGGTCTCTTTAAATGTTACCTGGAAATATCTCTTTATATATTTCATGCCTAAATCCCACCGTTACATGGCTAAATTTTGATTGCCACTGCTTCTTTATTCACCTGGATACGGCTACACATGTTTATGTCTCTAGTCGGATCAAACTCATGTATACCTAATGATTTTACCGAATGACTGGAAGATTCCACACTCTTTCCGGAAAGAGCGGGAGAGGTGTGGGATTGATGCGCATCATTGGATTGGGATTGGTGCGGATCATTCGATTTTGATTTCGCGTGCGAGCTTTGGCGTTTACGTTTACGTTTTCCTGATGATGTGCTATTCTTTCAGCATTTTCAGCACTTTCGGACAAGATGTCATACTGACGACAGGACATTGCATTGACTGCTGGGCAGACGGAGAATGGTACGCTCAGAGAGACAGTGTATCCGGACTAACCACTGTTGGTAAATTTACATTATGATACAGTAAGGGAGCTCAAGTGCATGACAGAGATTCAACTGTAGGGTTCAATTACTGTCAGTAATTTGATGGTATGAACTAAAGTCAGTGATTCAATGGTGGTTGTTCAATTCAATGGTAATCTCAGCTTGATTGAATTGAATCCTCAGGCTGAGTCCAGTATTGAACAATTCTTTACTTGATTAGTGCTACTTGACACTTCAATCTGATACAAGTACAAGTGCAGCAGGTACTTACTGGTGCAGACTTGAAAGTACATGAATGTGCAAAGATTCCACAGAAATAGTATGACTGCAATTAGTATGAATCTATACTTTGAGGTTGGTGAACATTTTCTGTGTAGGCTCGCTCCTAACAAACAAGCCCAGATATGAATTGTCTTCAAATGATGTTCAATGTTTGTTGCTACTCAATTTATCTGTTAGTATTCACAAGGTGCGCCGACTTTGACAATCAATTTGACTCAATATTTCCTCATCTTCTCGCAGGTAGGCTTGTCACCTGGAGTCAAGAAATGATTTGTCAAGATGATAATCATGTAATCAGTCAGCTACCTATATATATGGTGTTATATGTGATGTGAAACCAGGGTCACTCGAGATCATAAGTCGTTACTGTGATATGGCTAGATATGAGGGAGATGAAGAACAACATAGAAGAGAAAAGAAAGAAAAGAAAAAGAGAATGAAACTGATCTTTATATTTGGCCTTCACACATGTCAATGATCAAATTCAATCCCAATGGTCACCATGTTGCATGAATGATTCATTAAAGATCTGTCAGGATTTCAGAATGGGCATGACATTATATACAGCTCAACAACCACACTCACCAGACGGGTCCGCTTCAAAGGTGTGGTACTTTCGTCAAAGTCCGTATCAACAGTGTTCCGTTTGCGTTGTTTTCCCTGACTCTTGTTAACTAGGTCCACAGACCCCAAGTCATTGTCTGATGAATCAAGATCTGAAAGCTCATCACTCCCTATGTCCAACACAGTGGAAATTGGAGTCGATGAGCGCCGTGCACCGGGCAGAAGCATCTCGAGTTGCTTAATAGATGGAAGAAGAGGGTTGTCCCGCAATGATGAACGCAATCCGCGAGCAAAAGATTCATCCCACTCAGTATCTGAGTTCGGACGATCCAGTCCAGAAACCTCTGGCATGGCACTGAGTCGTCGGACAATTTCCTCAGCTGTTGGTCTCTCATCAGGATTTTGTTTCCAACAGTCTTCCATGCAATTCCAAACTGTGTCGTTCAATTTGGAGGATGCAGGTCGCATTGGCCTTTCACCTTTCATGACCTTCAACATGATGGCCATATCACTGAAATTCACCTGCTCACAGAAGGGTCGTTTCCCGGTAAAGACCTGGATTGAGCTGATTAGAGATACTGATCCAAGCTAAACAAGACAAACCTCATAGCACACACAGGCAAAGGAGTACATGTCACTCTTCTGGGTATTTCTGCCATGGTATTCCAAGATCTCTGGTGCTTGCCATGCCGGGGTTCCCGCACTGTTTGATGAGGCACTGGATGTCATTTGAGATGCAGCAATTGTGGACAATCCAAAGTCCATGATACAAGCGCGAAGTGAAGGCGTCACAAGAACATTCAGCTCCAGAGACTCAGCCTTGTCCAACATAGGAACACAAATTGACATACTGCTTTCAAATCACCATGGATGATTGATTGTTGATGGAGGTACTGAAGACCACATGCAATATCAAGTATCTAAAAACATTCAGGACAGATGGATGTTAAGGAGGCAGAGGAACATACTAGGCAAGACCAATTGACACTCTCGTATGGTGTCTCATTAAGGAATTGTAGGAGATTCCCATTCTCCATCCACGGAGACACAATGCAAGGCCGGAATGTACCATGATCATTCAGATAATAGATCCCATAGAAAGGCAGGACGTTTGGGTGTGACAATTGGCTCCATATGATGATCTCACGGGAGAAATCCTGAACTGGTGTGAATCATCAAATCCACAAGAATGGGCAAGTGTCTTACTTTCAAGAGTCTCTTCAGGTCCCGTTGAGCCACTCTGGGGGTTTTGAGAGAGACTTTAGCACCTTGAAGGAGGCCAATCGAGACATCCCCAAAGCCGCCACCATCAACACGCCCCCCAATCTGCTGCAAACCATTTAATGTCAAGCATTCTGGATATAGTCCTGTTTTCCTGCACAGACGAGCCATAGCTTTCATAAAACATGATCTGACTTTTCGTGGGATATCATCCAAGTCAAGAAGCTGAATCATCCCAATTATCAGTATTGAGAAAGACTGAACAGCTGAACACACCTGCAACAACAGATTGAGTGATTCCTGAGCCTCTCTCAATGGCTGGGACTCTGAGGTGAATTGCTTGTAATCATCTTGATTATTGATAACGTTCAGCAAGTAAGTGCAGATTGTTATGGTATCCAAATAGATTATCCTGTGTATTTGATCAAGGTCAAAAGTGCCCTGGTACCATTTTAGCCCTCCCATACAAATGCTGAGAAACAGTGACCACGAACCTCTGGGAACTCGGCAAATAATTTCATAATCATGGGCTTCCAGGCTAGATACTTGGACATGGTCGCAAGGGCTGTGCTGTGGTGGATATCGAGAGTCAAATCTGAGTATTCAATGGACTCAGTGTCAACAGTCATTGAATACATATATATGAGGCCCTGTGAGATCGGTCAGCATATTTTGCAAGAAAAACCTGAACATACCAATGGCAACTTGCAGATCAATTTGGATGAGTCAATGCATACCATTTTGCGATCATTAATCCATCCCTGACGATCATCAAATGCACCATGTCTCTCCTCCAGTAATGTTTCACCCAAGCTCCGCAAATACCACTGCAATTTGCAAATTTGACACCTTGTGTCCTTCCGCACATCAATGCCCACAATTTCAGGTTCCTTGTTGAGGAAGGCCATAGCTGCGGCATAGTCATCCATTTCCTCCTCTTCCCAGCATGTGTGCCTGGAATCCTGAATGGCATCACAGAATTCTGGTGCTGGTGCTGGTGCTGGAAGGAAATCAGCCGACTGAAAGGTAGAGTTGTGCCAGGCATCAGTGAACCGCTTCACACGGATGTGATATGAGATATCATTTGGAATCATGTCCCAAAGCATGGCCGCACACCAAAAACGGATGTTCACAGACCCGCTGTACTGTGAAACTGTGATGTAGTCGTCCATAGCCTGCCATTCCTTGACAGTGTATCGTGTGACAGTAGAACGAAGAGCAGAAGGATATGTGTTGACCCAAGAGAGATATGCGACCTCATCAGGTTCCTGGGGCAAGCTACTGAAAGCTTCATTGGCTTCTTTCAATCCATATTTGATTCGGTCTAATAGCCATTTGGAAAAGTCACGGCTTCCTTCAATGTTGTCCCACATACACCGAAGTGCAACAAGGGCAGGTGAAGGGGTCCAGAGGGGTGGTGATTCAGATTCTATTGTAGGGTTACTTGAAGTAGGTTAGATGTGCCAATCATGAATAATGTACTCACTGAGCTTGACAAGGAGTGCAAGAGTTGCTGTACCTGAGATAGATGATGTGGTCTTTTTGGGTTGGTAACAGTTGGGATCTCATGAATAGCCACCATGTAAACCATTGTTGGGTTTGCTTGTGGCAGCTATGTCCAGCCTGATCCATGACTTCAGTGAATGCTCGATCATCATAGCTTTCACTCTGTTGAGCCAACCATTTCTCTAGGCTGTCTGGGAGACAAGACCTCCAACGTCTGATCCATCTCTCCATATCACAATTGTGCAATCCTCGCTGCTTGTCTGCACTCCTATACACCGTGGATGTCAACACGAGCCAAGAAATCATCGCAATACGCATTTTGACCGTGGCAGACTGGACTTTCCCCCTCCATGGAGTCTCTACAGGAGGTCGGGTGAGGCGTCTTTCTAGGGCCATAGCTGCCGATGTCCAGGGTGGAGGTGAATCCTCCCAATACCCCCAATCCACTTCAGAGAAATCATCATCCACAAGTGGCTCATCCCCATCATTCCATAGCCATATATCTTCTCTATCATCACTGCCTTGCAGCAATTCAATGAAGATTCGGGGTCGGAAGGTGCTGGAATGCCAATGCAAGGCCCTCCACAGAAGTGCGACCCTCTGCCCTCCCTTGATCCTCCTCTGCCCATCTTCAAAGTCCAGATTCTGCTCTTGCACAGTGCGAATGAATTCTTGATCATCCTTGATGCATGTCATGATAGGAGCAACGGTTGCTGGATCAGAAACATCCTCTGAGGACTGTGATACAGAAGAGGTCATGATGGTACAAGGAGAAGAGATCAAGCACTCATGATACAGCTTTTATATTCGTGGCTTGTTCCTGCTTCTGTGGCGCCGACATGATCGGAGATACAGAAATACCTCGAATGGTTGCCCAGGATACCAGAATGGCAGAATTATGGCAGCAGCATATAACCGGTGACCAACCAGGACACAATGAACTGGAATCCAACCGGTTTTTCTCAAGTCTGGCACAAACTCGGGAAGATTCGGAGATCACAGCAGCCACTACGTTCCCGCCTGTTCTATTTTAGGGTCAGAGTATCTGACATCAGGTCGGAGCTACGCTATTCTTGGATATATCCGGCCCATCAATCACATCATATCAGACATGAGATATATCATATGGCCCGTATGCACGGTCTAATTAGACCGCTTTGATGCCGACCCTCTATGTATTGTTAAATATGGTTAATTATGAGGGGCTTTTACTACAAAGTCCTAGAGATCGGTTGCTCCTGCAGTATACCATTGAGGGATGACATGGGCAAGTGACCAGTCGATCAGTACAACGGAGTTACCGGACATATCAGTAAGTTGTTCGTAAGTATCGACTTTTAGACAGATGAGTAACTAAGTATGACATGCTACAAACCATGTGACTTACAAGGCCGCCCACGCGGCCCAAAAACACCGAGTTTTGATCTAAGGTAGCCTCACGGCTTCGCTGGAAGAAATGATGCAGATGAAACACAGTTTCGGATAAATCCGGAAATGCTTTTTTGTAAACAGGCTCGTGTCGAGTCTGAGCTGAGAAATCTCTTAAGAGACTTGAAGCAGCAAAGAGACAACTTGGACGAGCCTTGTACACAAGGTACTCTGGGATGTCAAGCGAGAATCCGAGAATACCACGAGGAGCAGCGCTACATGCAACGAAGGAGCCGCTGACGGATGACCCGTAGATGGTCCAGAAAACCCGATCAAGTGATGCGAACAAGCCCATTCAGATAATGCAAGCACCGAACTAAAACAACACTGTGTAGATACGAAGGAACAGGATCAAGTTGAAAGACAGAAGAAATAAGGTATGAAATTATAGCAGATCATCGGCGCTCTCGCGATGACCGTGAAGTGAAGCAAATGCCCGCATTTGAGTATCCCAGGCCCGAGCAATTGCTGATGGAATAACTTGTTCAAGCCGTCTCCAATAGATCAAGAAGGCTAGAGACGACCACCCGCCGAGTTTCATGACAAACTCTGGTGAGACACCTGCGAGTAGCAGTTCCAAAGTATGGAAGAGTCGGGTAGCTGAAATCTGTTGAAAATCTTCGTTCAGTTGCCTTTACAGGATGTATCCAGCGAGAAAGACAGATACTGTCTAGGTTTGATGGAAATGCGTACGGGAAAACACGATAATTTCCGATCAAATCTCGGGCAAATGCCAAGGTGCTCAAAAGAGTTAGGATTTTGCTCAATATACAATGTACCAGTCTCAACCTGTAGAATAGGCCCTCGCGACAAGAATACGACTGAAAGTTTGGAGAAAGCCGTCCTTGAACCGACACCGGCCTATCAAATAGCATCTCAAACCAGCCAAAACGTTTAGTACGACAGATGAATCCAGGGTAGCGGATCTAATTTCTACACTGGTACACAGCGATATAGCAAAAACTATTCCTCAAGTGAAGGACGGGCTGGGCTTCGTTCCGGTTAATTGAGTGCAGTACTGACAGTGATGGTATCGGACTCCAATTATTTGAAGTAAGTATTGCCGCATTCGATTGTCGCGTCTTGCAATAACCTCGCGACAACTGTCTCTTGAGTATTCCATACTCCATCAACGCATAAGGCTGTGGGCCCCGTATTTTCTCACATACTCAATGTAGCCAAGGAGGATTAATTCGCTGGTCAGGCAGTTGTAGAAAATTGAGCCTTCCGAACCTCCGGGGAGAACTTGAAGCATGGGATGTCCTGAATGTATGTAGCTATTTGAATAGTGCTGCATCATTACCCCCTCTACCAACACAGTACCAGTCTTCTAGAATTTGTTGAAGACAGAGCCTGGGGATGGACGCGGAGACCGTGTCAAGCATATATAGCCAAAACTCCCAAGCGTCAACGAACCTCAGACCGCAAATGTACTTGATAGCTACCAACTTATCCCATCGAAGCACTCAATTCGCATCTGCAATTGCTTCATATTGAACTGCCCGCCATTGTTTTTGGTTCGCGCCTCATGCGCGCCTTGTTCGTGTCTGGACGGAATCCTGAATCCGGCGGGGCCTAGGAATTTGAAGAAAAGGGAATCCTGGAATAATCATGATGTTAAGATCCTAAAGGCTGCATGCGAGAATAAATGTCTGCAGGCTCACCTTGTAACCACTGGATCCCCTCGGCGGTTGTGGCACGCGCTTATCGGACTTTGCCTCCTAAGAGCAGCGAAGACCCGGAGCGGTCCGATCTTCCGGCACTCGGCTCTGGTCGGCTCCGTGATGATTTTCATCGCTTCTTCTTACGTCCACCTCGTCGCTCTGGGTTATCCTCCCTTTCCATAGGCCGTTTCTGTCTCGAAAATCCCACGGTTCTCTGCTCCGGTATTGCTGCTCACTGGTCTTGATAAAGGTGTGCCAGGCGGCTTGTGTTTTGTTGCAACAGCTGACCTGTTTTTCCAGGCGTTGAATGTTGAACAATACATTATCTGGAATCCCTGGACATCATTTCTATGGAGAATTAGGCTGGTCAAATATTTTTGTCCCGAGCTTGCGGCGTGACCTGTCTCGTCTCGCCAGGCAACCAAGGTCGCTGCTGTCTTTATATGCTCTCGTGGCTTTCTTTATGCCAGCATACTGCCGTCAACTCGGCCGAGCTCATCACCCTCACCAACGAGCTTCTCTTGCCCGATAAATCGATAACAATATCCATCTTCCGTCAACAATGTGCTCAATGATATTTTCAACGACCTCTTTAACGATGCCTCGAACGCCATCCACGGCTGACCTCACCGTCTTGTTCTGTGACGTTGCTCGGAAGTGAGTAGGGAGGAAAGAGATGGCACTGGTGTCGTTTAAATCTGTTGTATGTCGCCTTGTTAAGCATCGCTAATAAATCCAATGCCAGAACATTTACCTTGCCCGAATACCTTTTCCATCACCACTGTCTTCTGCTGAAGCTTCGCTTACGATGATGCATATTTCCTTGAGTCAACGTTGACTTTACAATTCTCAATCAATGTCACATTCAGAATACTCGATCCATTTCCAACATTCTCCCGCCATGCTTCTTATCTGAAGACGGCTCTCACCTACACCATCTTCATTGCCTCCATGGCATCTGTCTCGCCCTAGTAGGCCGTCACTTAGTTGGGAGGGTGATGGAGGAGGTGATGGGAGGGAGGTGATGAGGGCCGATGTGTGTGCGTGCATAGGTTAGTCACTACGTGAGATGGGTTGAGTTGATGGAGGATGGAGAGAGGATGATGGGGTGTATGTCAACATTATTGTCATCAAATTTTTTTTCCAGCTTGAGCTCGATAGGATTATCTTCGCTAGTGTTCGGTGTACTGTATGAGATAGGACTCAATAGGATATCATCCTACATCTGCATATTTCTGTGTATAGGATAATCAAATGACATTTGGTTACTGAGAGATGTTGGACGAGAGGTCAGAGCATGGGAAGGAGGGTCAAAGTAGAGTCAGAGGAGGCGGTGTGCTGTGGGCATGGGGAGAGTTGCGGAGAGTGAGTGTGTGGGGACTGGATGCGCTTAGAGAGTTTGTTGAGATAATACAATGTTTTTATCATCGCTTTGGTCGCTGAGTTGTTGACTCTGACATCATATATATAAACTGATGCGAATGAGGACAGCACTACCTCACCGTCGGTTTACCCTGAAGAAAATTGACCTGACTATTGCAATGTCACTTATGTCCCTGGAAACCGACAAGGTCGTCCAGGCGGGTATAATAGCTGACTGAGCAACTCAAGATCACAAACCATGGAGGACAGAAGGAGATTGTTGTCTATGACTAATAAAGAATAACAACTGTCCATTGACAAACCAGCGAGTGATACATTCAGTATGTGGCGCAGAGGTTGATGTCCGCTTCAACTAAATTACAGGACACAAATAGTGCATTGCCACTTCATGACCTTGTTGGTACATTATTCAAGGTTCAGCATTCAATTTCTAGTTTTTCATAGATGATGATGGTAAAAGGCAATTCTTGTTGGGTCACAGCATTCCAGAGCTGAAAGAAAGTGACTCAAGAAAGTCCTTTATTACCAGAGAATTCACACCATAAGTCTAGATCCCTACATTGTATTCTGTTCACATTGAACAACTTATGGTCCAAACCCCCTGCATTCTAACCCATAAAGCACATCAGGCTAGCAATAGATAAAATTGAAATATTATTAGTATATATGTTTCTACTTATTCCTCCCTAGATGTTTCCAGAACCTGCGCCTTCTGTTTGAGATCCTGAGTTCCCGAATCTATAGTGATTTCCTGCTGTCTGGCCCTCCGTCTCCTAGACATGATCTCACAGAGAACTCCAATGAGCACTGGAATGAATGCCACAACAATTTGAAGAATCATAACAACCACTGAAGGGGAGACAATGATCACAGTGCGAAGGACCAATGCTGCAGTGACAAGCCGTGGTATCGAGTTGATGATGGCGAATCCAATCAGGCCAGGACTACTTCTGATGTGATGCTAGGGCAGAATCACTGCGTTTCACGGCCACCTGATCCAACCCTGACAGGGTCTGATCAGGTCTGACTAGGTCTGATTAGGTGTGACTAGGTACCTAATCCGACCCTAGTCACACTTAGTCAGACTCGATCAAACCCGCTCAGGGTTGGATTAGGCTCTGTTTGGCTGCCACATCAAAATCAATTGCACGTGCCGGCAAAATCTGCGGTTTAGTTCCGACTCGGCAGCAAACTTCAACCTGTCACCGTTGTCAAGGTGCAGGGCGGGGTCCCACGGTGCTCGCTCCTTGTACTACCTATAGAGGGCTCATAGAGATTTCAAATGCAATAAAACCTGGATATTTAGAAATATAACTTTGTCTGAAATACATTATAACCGCATTCACAATAGTTCGGGTAGTCTGAGGAAGTGGCGGCTCTAATAGTGGACCGCCCTTCCCGCGCACAGTCACATCAGTCACGATGACACATGTCTCGAGTTTGAACTCCGCTGGAGCAATATTTCCGAAGATCACGTTTACATCCTCATATGGAAGGTGATGAGCGACATCACATCAAAATCGTGGCAGCCAAACGGAGCCTTAGGTGGCGGTGAAACGCAGTGAATGTGAACTCTTTGCGTGAGGTAACTTTCAGACACCTCATACCTTCAAGGAATTATGATCAAGTCCGTCATAGAGAACTCCAATGATCAGAATGATGAGCATGCCGGTAGAGACAGAAATCATGTCAATGTATCTGGTGGATTGGGCATGAAAGCTACAAGGATCCCTGATGAGCGGTTCAGGATTGGAAGTGTGGAATAGACTGACGAGAATAAAACACAGAGCTTGACGGAATATAATCAGCCCAAAATTTGAAGTCTTCCCAGGACACTCACGACAGCAAGGTACAAAGCTCGAGCACAGGTCAGACTCTCAATGATGGCTCTGGAACTGGTAGGATTGTCAAGAGCAAGAGCAGCATGACCGGCATTGTAGTTGTTTGTGATGGGTTGAAAGACAACAGAGAGCAGGTTGGACATTGTGGCTGATGACTGGTGTTCGTTATAACGGAAGGAAGGAAGAGATATTCTGAATCTCCCTGTTCAATGTGAATGTTTTTATAGTGAAATGACAGCATCTCCATCTTGAACAACATTGGCGCGCCAATTAACCAGGAGGAGGGAGGGAGGCCTCAATTCGGAAGAGAGGCTGTTGTAGATCCTATCAAATGATGCCGACAGCCGGCTGTAATCAAATCGGTAGGAGGGAAGAGGAAAGTGGTATGCACATGATACGGAGGCTGTTCTTGTCTGTTTCTAAAATTAGCCAGCTGGACCAATGTAGCCGAGCTTCGTGCTGATAGCGCAAATAGCATTGTACAAATACAAAACTCATCAATATTTACATTCTGTCAAATGACAGCAAGTTTCCCAGCCGGATCTGCTTTGTTGGTCTCTGAATGTTTCCCTCTCCGTCTCTTGCGCGCTTGCTCGAAGTTCCGGCTTGGGGTCCCGAGGAACGTCGGAGTTCCAATGGCGCAGTCGTGCTATGAATAGCCCGATATATTGCTGTGAGATCCCGCACCGATATACCTGCAATGCCTTTATTAGGATCAGCTCTCCCGTCCTTTCCTGGTTCAGGGACTCCATTTGGCCAATTGGCAAGTTCAAGACCTTCATCTTTGAGCTTTGTCTCAAAGTCAACCCAAGGCAATTTTGTGCGTCCATTATGAGTGCGAGCAAGATAAACACTGTGACGGTCTATTCAAATGATTTAGAGATTTTCTGAGAGAGATTGGTAAACCTCACCAAGTTCACTAGTAAGGAAGGTCTTTATTTTTTCAATCATCTTGGGTTTGGATGCCGCTGGGACTGCAGGAGCCGCAGCATATTGAGGATGATGTGAAGTGTGAGTGCTGGGTATTTTGTGAGGTGATTGGTGGTCACTGGTGGGCCCGTCATAAACAGTCAACGATTGAAAAAGGATCTTACGGATTGTCTTGTGTCATTGTTGCTCCAGGATCTTGGGGGTGTGAAGTCATATCATTCTCGACCGACCTGAAATAGTGTGATTTCTCAAAAACCATCACGAAGGAAACACCCACGGATTCACAAGATCCGATATTAACAATGGGGTTGATCGTCTACCGGGGACTTGAGTCTGTACTGCCTCAAAATCTTGCAGCATGCTGTAATGAATGTTTCAGGAGTACGATATAACACGATGATGTGCAACTCACGGCTGATCGTATGGGACCCAAGATTGTCCATAAGCACTGTAATTCGCATCCCCCGATCTTGTTGAATTAGTGTAGCTAAAACGCCATGAAGTTCAGTCATTGCACAAAATCATAATAAAATCTTACGATGGCAGCTGGATATCATGAAGCGTGGGGTATTGAGCCCCGCTGTCCTGGCCTTGTGTTCCGTTGGTGATATGGTTCGCCATCTGAGTCATAGAATAATTGCCATGCTGCGAACTGGTTGAACTGTGCTGAATATATCTGGATAGCTTGAGATAAGCTCTATAAAATATCGAAATACATACGGAATATTCATGTCTGGATGAAAGATATGGGTGATACCCTCCGTCCTAGGGAGGGCTCCGGATATCGGTGGTTGTGGGCGAGGCGGGACATTTATATCAGTGTGATCAATTCTCATACCATGGCCCTTGTCAACACTATCATCAGGAGTATAGTGCAGATCCTTGAAAGAATCGGTCACCAGTCTGGGTAGACATTGAATCAGCTCACCTGTTGCTCTTGATGGTCTGAGTTTGACATAGGTGCAGGTACATCACGATGTTGAATGGATGCTAGGATATTATTCCATGGTACTTTCCGTCTAGAGCACTCATTCCTCTGACAAATCATTAGCGCTGGCTGCAGAGAAAGATCTTGTTTCTACCAGCATGACCAGAAGCTCAGTCAGATTTGCCTCGAATTTCTGCTCCTCCACCGGTATGGTCCCACTCAAGTCCTTCAAACGCCACTGAAAACGGCAAACCTGGCATTTTGAATCCTTCCGCACATTGGTGCCCACAGCTTTAGGATCCTTGTTGAGGATGGCCATGGTTGCGGCGTAGTCGTCGATGGCTTCAGCATAGTCATCCATGTCTTTATTGTCCTCTTCCTCCCAGCATGTGTGTCCCGCTTCTTGAATGGCATCACAGAATTCTAGGGCGGGTGTTGGTTGTGGAAGGAAGTCTAACCTCCACTGGACACAGTCATACCAGGCATCAATGAACTGCTCCACACGGGTGGAATACGAGGAATCATTCGACATCATCCTCCAAAGCATGACTGCACACCATGAGCGAATGTTCAGAGACCCACCGTGCGCTGAGGGTTTAATGCAGTCCTCCATAGCCTGCCATTCTGCGAGGGTGTATCGGGTAACAGTTTGACGAAGAAAACGAGGATATATGTTGACCCAAGGAAGATACTTGTTCTCAGTGCATCGGAACAGGTCACTGAAGAATTTATCGGCTTCATTCATTCCATATATGGGTTGGTTCGATAACCATTTGGAAAAGTCATGGCTTTCCTTAATGTTGTCCCACATACACCGAAGAGCCACAAGGGCAGGTGAAGGGGTCCAGGAGGGCAGTGATTTGGATCCGCGGGTAGGTTTACTTGAAGTAGATTAGATGTGTTAATGACAAATAAAGCACTCACTGAGCTAGACAAGGAGCACAAGAGTTGCCATCCCCAAGATAGATCATGTGGCCTTGTTGGGTAGGCCACATTTGAGATCTCATGAATAGCCAAGATCTAACTGATTCTCTTATTTGCTTATGGCAACTATGTCCAGCCTGATTCAGTGCCTCAGTGAATACTCGATCATTGTAGCCTCTGCTCTCTAGAGCCAACCATTGTTGCACTCTCCAGGGGAGGGAAAAAAACCAAACTTCAATCCAGTTGTGCACCTCCCATTCCTCATGATCGCGCCTTCTCCGCTCCTGGTCTGCACTCTTATATGCTGTAGATGTCAACGCTACCCATACAGTCATCGCCACACGCATGTCAAACGTTGCAGACTGGACTTTCTTTCTCTGCAAAGTCTGTACAGGAACACATGTGAGGCGTCTTTGCAGGGCCCTGGCTGCTGATGTCCAGGGAGGAAGTGATTCCCACCAATGTACCTCCTCCATCCAAGTCTCATCCCTGTCATTCCACAGCCACACATCTTCTCTGTCGTCACTGCCTTGCAACAATTCGAGGAAGACCTGCTGTCGGAGACAGACGGGAAGGTGACGCAAGGCATACCACAGAAATGCAACCCTCTTCCCGCCTTTGATCATCCTTCCATTCACACTGCCCATATTCCGCACCCTCGCATTGCGGATGAATTCTTTGTCATCCTCGAAGCAGGGTATGATAGCCGCAGAGGTTTCTGAATCAGAGAAATCCTCTGAAAATTCTGAAGGAGAAGAGCTCATGGTGGTAGAGGGAGAACAGATTGAGTGCCAGTGATACAGCTTTTTACGACTCGTGGCTTGTTTCCGCTTCCGTGGCGCCGGCATGATCGGGGGTACAAAAATACCTGGAATGGTTGCCCAGGATATCAGCATCCCTCCGAAGACAGCTTGCTTATGTGGGTTCTATGAGCATCTCAATGCATACTAATATTACATCTGCAGCGCCAGGGCAGAATGTTATCAAGATCATCGCGTAAAATCCGGATGCGCTCACCACGTGCTGCGAATTTGCGTTCTAGTCACAATCGGGACAGTAGCGTAACCTTGCCAGGCCCCTGTCACCGCCGCCGCCCCGATACCTGGAGGCTACAATCTCGTCCAAACCACTGAATAAAATTCTAGAACCATATCACCATCCATAAGAGTTGTAGCTCAAGCTGGGTAGCAGTATCTGAATCTACTCCACCGAAGATGACTTGAAACACACTCTAATTCCTGCTAAATCTGCTTGAATATCCAGCGCCTATATTCAGCGCCCGTCAGACGTAGCGACGCAATCACCGAAAATGACCGACGATCCGAGTAGCCGCTACTTGGGTCCCCTTCCTCGGCTTCCGTAAAACTTTCATCGCATCGCTGCTTCTTCCCCCATCTCGTCAATCTCATCCCTTTTCTTTTGGTCTTGTAAACGTGGATCTCATGGAGCTGCTTGCATCATGCTGTATGAATAATCCTCCGCTTTGTCGTCGCAAGCTGTTTCTGACCGCTTTTCCAGGCAACGTAGCCTTTTATGCAGCGCTTTTTCTGAAGGAATTTGTCATGTTCCGGTTGGATTATCGTCGAGGAGGTGAGCAAAAGCGGCTCTGGCTCCTTGAGCCTTGCTGAATTGTTTTGAAAGGCCATGTCTTTGGCCTCCTTATATGTGCAGGCTGTCCTCAACGAGGTCACTGCTTGACAATATGGGTCGAGCTCATCGTCTTCGATAAAGGTTCGTCAACGGCTCCTTTCTTCCTCGTTGCGTTTGGCTGACCATGTCTCCAGGGATTCTATTTGCTCGAGCCATTTCCTTCGACAAGGGCGCAACGCATGCTGGTCCATCACGCTCGATAACAGTGAAATTTTTTAGCTCATCTAGGTACCGGCTGGTCAACCATCGTCGCTGTAGAGGCCTAGCCTGGATCTCAGGCTCACGTATGACTCTCCTGGATGCCTCTACGACATTGAAATTTTTCAGGGGCGAAGGACCACGTAGGATGGAATAAGGGGCAAATTCGTCGAGGGTGCGCGATGACGGCACTAATCGACACGTGCATCCCGCGATGTGGCTCGTGACCTTTACGCGCTCGTGAGTCTGACTCAAGCTTGACGTGTTACCACTGATACCAGGAGAAATTACGCGACTTGCGCGACTGGATTCAAGGTGAGTGGGCCATTATTGTCTATGATAAATATCGTTTCTCAAATCCCGATTTCGGCCGAGAAATGGAGATGGGAAATGTACGGAGTAATCCATGAGGTTTGAATATGTCTTTTAGTCACAACTCTCCGACTGTGGCGGGCTTTCGGACACCGTACGATCCAATTCAACCTATGTCCCTCTCGTTCGCTGCATGAACCTCAGCGCTACAAGCTCACAAGTCAGCTGGATGTTCGCTGGGAGCAGTATTATCAGGATTTGAGCGGCAATGAAAGACGGTGAGGGGGATACAATGATCATCACTCGAAACACCAGTCCGGCAGTGACGAGATTCGGAATAGAATTCATGACAGTGAATCCGAAAACCCCGATGCTGGTGATACGAGCCTATCCTGAAGTAAGTATTGTTAAGGAAAAAGTATCGAGGACCACTCTACCTCAAAGGATTCCGAGTCGAGACCATCATAAAGCGCGCCGATGCAGAGTGTAACCACGATGGCACTCAGAGCCAACACCTGGTCCGCAGCACGGTGATATTGAGCATGATATCTGTGGCATATCAGAATGATGTCCATGAAATAGGGGTAAGACCAACGCGAAGAGCCCAAAGAGCTGTTGGATCATGCATGAACATCGTATTGAGGACTTGAAAAGAGCAATATTGGAGACTTACCACGGCAAGACATAATGTACGAGACTTGGCGAGATGCTTCACGACATCTTTGGCTCTGCCTGGATGATTGACAGCATGTTGGATCATGGAATACATCGAAAAGGACGGGATAACACGATGAGGCATTGAGCAGTAAGTGGGCAGAAGGTATGAGATGGTGTCAATCAAGCGAAAATTCCCTCAAATTTATAGAAAATTGAACGCCCTAGACTATCCGGTTCTGACGATCCCCGAATACAGGGACGGAACCAGATATATTGATGGAATGCGGTATGTTGGTAGGAGGTAGAAAAAAAGGAAACCGTGGCTTATGAGATCTAAGATCTGCAGTACCGTCGTGACGTTCATCATGAGGAGTAACAAGCTAACCGAATGTCCAACTGGGGAAGAGAGGAGTAGCAGTACGCAAACAACAAGATTTCCTTTTCTAGAACTCATGTGATGATGGCAATCACCGTTTACATAAATACGAGCGACATTATGGTCCATAAATACTACAGCTTCAATCAGTCCTGTAGAGAGTGAGTGACAGCTCCAGGAACCAGTGCAGACAAACCTTCCACGCCTCCATGACTCCATCATACCGAATATTCTTGAACACGAGTTGTTTCTTCGGCCGACTATCTTTATCAGTCTCAGCGTCTCTTGGGCGCTTTCGGGATCCCGAAGCCGAGGACTCGGCAAAGAATTCCTGCTGCGAGACAGCCTGACCAGGCTTTCGAGCACCAGGAATATGTCGAAGCTCCAATTTGGCTGTATCACTATGGATGGCTTTATAGATCTTCTTGAGATCGCGGACAGGTACGCCTGCGAGTCCTTTGCTCGAGTTTGAACCTTTGCCTGGTGTCAGTACGTCTTTTGGCCAGTTCACCATCTCGATTCCCTCATCGTCAAGTGTATCGTCAAATTGGAGCCACGGGAGCTTCTTGTTTCGCTTTGTTCCGTGAAGCTCGACACCGAGTCGTTCTGAATTGCTTTGTTAGGCTGATCAGCGGAAGAGGAATGGGAATACCGAAGGATTCAGTGAAGAATTTCTTGATTTCCTTGATCATATCATCCTTTGAGAGATCTGCCTTATCCGAGATGATTTCTTGTTGAACAGACACAGCGGCTCTGGGAAGTTGAAAGTGCCTCAGTCAATCACGATTCGAAAGATTGGAAACGCCTCTTACAGATTATCTTGATTCATTGTTGCTCCAGAGTCTCGGGGCTGTGAATACACGTCATTCTCAACCGACCTAAAATAATGTCACGCTTGGAGACTATCGAGAATGAAGTACCTACGGATTCACAGGATCCGATATTAACAATGGGCTTGGTTGTCTACCGGGAACTTCAGTCTGTAATGGCTCAAAGTCTTGCAGCAGGCTAGAACGAACTTTGCATGAGTATAATAGGACAATATGAGATGCAAATCACCTCTGATCGTACAGGACCCAGGCTGGTCCATAAGTGTAATTGCCAGCGCCAGATCTTGTTGAGTTGGTGTAGCTGTAATAAATTGACTTCAGTCAATACACTAAATCATGACAGAATCTTACAATGGCGGCTGAATATTCAGAAGCGCGGGGTATTGAGCATTGCCTTGGTCCTGTATTCCGTCGGTGATAGGGTTCGCCATCGGGGTCACAGAATAATTGTCCTGTTGTGAACCGGTGGAATTGTGTCGCACATATCTGGACAGCTTGAGAAAGCTTTAGAAAAGATCAAAATACATACGGAATATTTATGTCTTGATGAGATGTATTGCTGATGCTTTGGCTCAAATGGCGGACTTGAGATATTGGTAGCTGTGGGTGATATGGAGCATTTAGATGATCAGTGCTCATTTCGTGGCGCTGTTCATCATGATCATAAAGGGTATGGTGCGGATCCTTGAGTCAATTAACTTTAATGAACACAAGTCTGGATAGACATTGAATCAACTCACCTGTTGCTCCTGATGGTCCGAGTTTGACATAGGCCTAGGTACACTGTGTTGTTGAACAGATACTAGGATGCCACCCCGAGCTAGTATCCGTCTAGAACGCTCAGTCCGCTGAGGCATCGTCAATACTGGTGGCAGACAATGATATTGTTCATACCAGCATGTCTTCAAGCTCAGTCAGATCCGCCTCGAATGCCCGCTCCTCCGCCGGTAAATTCTCACCCAAGCTCCTCAAACGCCACTGCAACCGACAAACCTGGCATTCAGAGTACTTCCTCACATCAATGCCCACAACCTTGGCTTCTTCATCGAGGAAGGCCATAGCTGTGGCGTAGTCGTCCATTTGCGGCTCCTCCCAGCATGTGTGTCCCAAATCTCGAATGGCATCACGGAATTCTGGTGCGGATGTTGGTGGTGGAAGGAAGTCCCACTGACACAGAACAGAGTAGCACCAGGCATCGATGAACTGCTCCAGACAGGTGGAATGTAAGAGATAATCTGGCGTCATCCTCCAACACATGGCCGCACACCATGAACGGATGTTCGGAGACCCGCCGCGCTCTGAGGGTCGGATGCAGTCATTCATACCCTGCCATTCCTCGAGGCTGTATTTGGTGACAGTATCATGAAGGCAAGGAGGATATGTGTTGACCCAAGGAAGATACTTGTCCTCAGTGCCTTGGGGTAAGCTACTGAGAAATTCATTGGCTTCTTTGAATTCATATATGGGTTGCTGTAACAACCATTTTGGAAAGTCACGTCTTTCGTCGTAGTGTGACTCAATGGTGTCCCACATATCTCGGAGTGCGACAAGGGCACGTGAAGGGGTCCAGGAGGGCGGTGACTCGGATCCGGGAATCAGTTTACTTGAAGTACGTCAGACATGTCAATGTCAAATAATGCACTCACTGAGCTAGACAACGAGCACAATGTTCACCCCCGAGATAGATAATGCTGTCTTGTTGAGTAGGAAACAGTTGAGATCTCATGAATAGCCAGCAACTGTTCACTACGCCTCTCGTTTGGTGGCAACTATGTCCAGCCTGATCCATTGTTTCGATGAATTCTCGGTCATCATAGCTTTGGCTGTGTTGAGTCAACCATTCCTGCACTCTGCTGGGAACAGAATACCACCAAACAGTGATCAAGGTTTGCATATCCCATTCCTCACGATCGCGCACTCCATGCTCCTCGTCTGCACTCTTATACGCCGTGGATGTCAATGCCAACCATCCAATCATAGCCGCACGCATCTCAAACGCGGCAGACTGGACTTCCCTCCTCCGCAGAGTCTGTGGAGGAGTTCATGCGAGGTGTCTTTCCAGGGCCGCAGCTTCTGATGTCCAGGGTGGAGCTGAACTCAACCAACAGACTTTCCATTCCATCAAGGCCTCATCTCCTTCATTCCACAGCCATATATCTTCTCTGTCATTGCTGCCCTGCAGCAAATCAAGCAAGACTCGCGGTCGGAGGCTGCTCGAAAGTTGACGCAAGGTATACCGCAGAAATCCGACCCTCTCTCCACCCTTGATCATCCTCCCCCAACGTACATCCACCATAGTCCGCGCCCTCACATTGCGGATGAATTCTTTGTCATCCTTGATGCAGGTCATGTTAGGAGCAAGGGTTTCTGAATCCAAGAAATCCTCTGAAAATTCCAAAGGAGGAGAGCTCATGGTGGTAGAAGGAGAACAGATTGAGACAGCTTTTCGCCTCTTGGTTTCTTTGCTTCCGTGGCGCCGGCATGATCGGAGGTACAAAGACAGTTGGAATGGTTGAGTTGTCATCCCAGAATAGCGGCAAAGGAGCATTATTATGGAAACAGCATATGACTGAGACGAATCAATAGCAATATAGCAACCTTTGCGGATGAAGCCAGGGATCAATGATCAGAGCGGTCCCGATTTTGGCCGATAAAATCACTGAGTCCACTGAATATCAAGCTGGCAATATTTTTCAACGTCAGAAGGTTGGTGGTGCAGACTTTGTGCAGACTTTGTGCAGACACTTTTCCTAACCAATGAATGCTCTCAGCGCTTCCGTCGCGCGCCGATCGGACTTTTTTTCCGAATATCACGGAGGACCCGAAATGGCCCGAGATTCCGGGACTCGGGTCTTCTTACTCGGTTCTGTAAGGCCGTTTTCATCACTTCTTCTTGACCCGCTTCCTGCTCCCATCTCATCTCTTGGTCTATCCCGTCTCCGTTGCGAGCCTCTCGTCACATCTGGATTCCGTACGGCCTCCGATGAATGAATCTGTGACTATGGTTTGTTGGCCATGCTGCTGCCTTGCTTTCATTGATGCCGTTTTCTAGGTAAACCCGGAATTCTGGGTTTCTTTTCGACGCATTATGGTCATCATTCCCTCCTGGCTACAGTCACACAATCTCCTTAGCTCCTCGTTGCGCTTCCTGACCTTGTGCAGGGCACAGTTTCTGTATTGATAAGCTGCCACTGCTGATTGACAACGATAAGAAAAATCATTCTATGGATCCAATCACAACCATGAATACGGTGAGATATCCGTTTGCGGTCGACGTTTGGCTGACCGTGCTCGGCAGGATTTCTTGCCGTCTCCCCTGAGACATTTTATCTCAGTCTGACCTAATATCCGGAGACGGTTGGACTGGAGATTTGGAGAAGGCAGCGGCTGGAAATCCTGAGCTTGGTGATGCTAGTGGGTGATTCAATGAATGGTGCGTCGTCTTTGATCTCTGCTCCTTGATCATTGACGGTCTTTATAGCGACTTGCTTTGTCGTCATCCTTGTTATTCGGCTCGAGAATCGCTGTATACCCCAAGGATGTCCTTCACAGCCAAGCTATGCCTATCGTGGTTCCTGCAGGTCTTCCTTCGCCAGCGGTCCTTTTTTGGATCAGAAGAGGCTCCTTCTTCATCGCTTCATCATTCATTCATGATCAAGGATACGGCGCCGCCTTCATCATCCCGCCTTTCATCATTCGCGGCTTCATTCATTCCCACCGCTGTCGCTTGATCGCTCCATCTATTGTTTAAACACACGCCTTGTGTCGCTTCTTGACCCTCGATGTCGACGTTCCATCCACCGCACGACTGCAAAGTTGCCTAAATAAGTGGGGAGCCCGAGCTCGGCTGGATTTGGTTAGGACAATGGAGCTGGTGGATATAATTGGAAGAATGCGGAGCAATAACACGTATGTCTGCTTTCTCTTTATTTCAGGATGACATTGAACTCATTGTCGCAGGTCAATATACCTTTTCCGTGGGTCTGGCTCGAGCGCTCTGCTCTGTCCATCTTATCCCCTCATAAATTTGTCCTGATAATTCATAAATTCTTTTATCATGTATTCGTTGGGAAAGATGAGCTCATCGTACGTCAAGATCTTTGTCCATTACCGATATCATTGCTCATCCCATTCTCTAGGTCCCTCAAATCTCTTTGCAGCTAGTCTTCAATCAGGACCCTTCTTTGAGGATTTTCTTGCGTCATCGGCCATCTCCTTTGTATTGCTAGCAATATCTAGAATCATTGGATATGTTCGGTATGGATTTCGGGGAGGGAAGCACATGGAAAGAAGCTCGAGATTTGGGATGTATGCCATAACTGCTTTCATAGACCATCTTCTTGGGGGCATTGGTATTTGGGAGATTTGATGGGAGATGTGGGAGATTTGGGAGATGATATGGGAGCATCGTGGGAGCATCGTGGGAGCATCATGGGAGATGATGGGAGATGAATGGGAGAATAGTGGAGATATTTGTGAGGGCACTGGCAGATCACACATTGAACCTAATTGAGTCTTTCAGTCTGCTCAAATTGTGATCAGAGGGATAATTGGGCTGAAATCAGCGTTCAACCAGTAAAGTCACAGTGTCTCATTTTTGTGACACGGCGATTGCGGGGTGAAATTTTCAACCTGTTTCTTACCGGCATGACGGCCATGGTTTTCGTACGTTTCATTCATATTCTCGAGGTCAACTATTTATTAGTCAATGCTAGGGGCTTCTTCAGCACATTGTATCCTATTGGCAACCTGCTATGCCAAACCAACCAAATCCTCAGGCTGCTGTTATTCCGGTGCCAGCTCCGAATGTGGGGCCTTCAGCTCTTATGCCATTGTTCAATAGTGACAGTGAGTGCTTCATAACACCATTGAATCCGAATTGATCTGTCTCAGATGTGCAAATCAGCTTTGTTCAGCCAAATGCGTCTGTAAGAACTGTTGAGCCCTCTCCACCAGCCAAACCACTGCAGCCTATCCTTATACCATCTTCAAATTCCTCAGCAGGGGTGAAACCCCCAGATAAATCTATCCTTGATCCCCGCACTTGGCTTTTTCCGAGTCAAGCTGCAGCTATCTCCACACTTCACCATTTTGACTCATACAGTTCATAGCATGGTCCTCAATATCCAGTGGAAGCTGAACCAAAACCAGCAGACTTGGAGGTGCCAAAAGTTGTCACCACTGGGCGGAGGCCGAAACCAAAACCGAGACCAGTACCAGCCAGAAAGCCGAGACGCGCGTAGACATATCCCAATAAGGAGAAGTCCCATCACTTGAAGCATCGGGATAATGGGAGATGCATGGGAGATTTGGGAGATGTGTGGGAGATTAATGGGAGATGTTGGGAGATGCGTGGGAGATGTGTGGGAGATTTTGGGAGATTTTGGGAGATTTTGGGAGATGCGTGGGAGATTTTGGGAGATGTTGGGAGATTTTGGGAGATGCGTGGGAGATGACCGGGAGATTAACTTAGCGAGTCTCAATCAAGTTTATGAGCATATTCTGTGGACCAGAATGAGCCATTTCAAGTGGAATTGATACTACTTGACCTCTGTTTTGCCTGCAGACCCAATATAAGGACTAGTAACTTGAATTTGAGACCGGCTTACTCATGGAAGGCATATGAAAATAGTCTGAACTGGACTTGGGTGAGTGAAAGACATTGACAAAGACTACTTGATTGTATAAGACAACTGGAGAAGTCACTTAACGCAATGAACGAGGCCAATGAAATCAGTCAAACTGATGACATAATATCACCGAAGCCATGGGAGATTTTGGGAGATTTTGGGAGATTTCCCACAGCTCCCAAAAAATCTCCCATTTCTCATGGCCCTCTTCTTGGTATGGTTTGTCCTAGAATATAATCATCTTGTATCTTTCTCCTGCTCCTCGAGATAAGCTTTGATTGGGCTTTGCATATGTATCATCGGATGCATCGTTGGCTCTCGTCCGCGCCTCCTGCATAGCATCCATGTCACCGTATGCGGTCACATCCATGCCGGGGGCTCCGACTCGCCTCGTGGGATGACAGCTGCAGATGTGTGCGGTGACACCGCGGGCAAATCATGATGCACCTGTGGTACATGCGGTCAGGCTGCACTCAACTCGCACTCAAGTTGCACCTGCCAAAATGTGTGCTTCTTTTGGACACATTTTCCCACATGTGATGTGATCGCGGGCTGTGTAGAAAAGATTTGACACCAAGTCCGCTTTTTTTTTGCTTGTATTGCATCATTTGTTATTCCTTGACTTGAAGGGTCTGGTGTCATTCATGGCCAATTTTGTGAGCAGTTAACCCTAACCCTAATGACTGGTGAAGATTGACAAAGTACAGAAAGCATTAAAAGAGGGTGATCTCACGGTATGTCATTGGCATCTCAGCATCACACACCCTCCAACATTGTTCACTCAAAATGGCAACTGTCAAGTTTCGGATCTATTATTTGACCTGGTGACTCAATTTTCAGGTGCGAGTTGAGTGCAGGCTGAGTGCAGTTCAGGTGCATGTTCCATGGTGCATCCTGATTTGCCCGCGGTGTGATTACATGGGAGTAGGTTGGGTTGATGGAGGAGTTGATTGCTTCCGATGCCTTTCCTTTCATGAGTATCCGGTATATGAAGAGTGTCGGTTTGGGGATTCGAGAGGAACAGCCAGGATTTTCAAGTTATGTTGTTTTGGTATGTTTTTTTGTTTTTGTTCAGCTTTTGGTTTTCAGGTTCCTTATTCTCCTTTGCAGCTTGGTCATTGTCAAATTCCTTGTTCAGCTTGACCTTGTTGTCAGTTTTCGTTTTCAGTGATTTGAGAGTCTGGTATTATTTATGCACCCTAGAGGCTAAAAGAGAAGGAACATAGAAGAGAAAGAAATCTGACTGATGTAATGTAGTTATTAACTCTTGAAACCAAACCAAATAATGACCGAACGACCGAAATATTTTCACATTTCCTTGGGAAGAGCGGGAGAGGGACGGGATTGGTACCCAGCCCCGGATTTGGATTTGAATTGATGCATCATTCAATCTTGATTTCACATGTGGGGTTTGACGTTTACATTTCCCTGATGATGTACTCTGACTTCGGGACTTTCGGACAGGATGTCGTGTTGAATCTTCGATAGGACTGCATTGACTGCTGGACAGAGGGGAAATAGTATACACAGAGCAAAATTTGAAATGGTATCAGGTAATTTTACAATACAGTAGGGAAGTTTGGGTGCAACATAGAGATTCCATCATAGGTTCTCAATCAATGAAAGTGATTCACCGGTATGCGCTCAGGTCAATGATTCAATGGTAGGTGCTCAAGTCAATGGGGGTCTCAGCCTGCTTGAATCAAAATTAGTACCAAAAAATCATTTACTTCTTCAGCTACTTAACATTTCAAGTAATCCAGCCTTTTTGATGAACTCCTGATGCAAGTATAAATGCAGCTACAGGTACTTACTGGTGAGGACTTAGAAAGTACAATGAATGTGCAAATATTCCACAGCAATACTATGACTGCAATTGTTATGAATCTACACTTCAAGGTCGGTGAATGTTTTGTGCGCAGACTCCCTCCTAACAAACAAGCCCAGATATGAATTGTCTTCAAATGGTGTTCAATGTTTGTTGCCACTCAATTTCTGTTAATGTTCATATTGATATCCAATGGTATTCAACTCAATGATTGTCATGCCATTCTCCCATCATCCATATCAGTAGTTTTGTACTGATGTTGTGACACAGCTTTGAGAAGCTTTGTCTATGGAATTGGTACTGGCCTTATTCTGATGAGACCAGCAAGCTGAGCGGTGTCTGCATGGTTCCCATTCAAAACAGAGACAAGTATTGCTTGTCAGCTCGAGCTATGTCTCTTGACATTTCGGTTCCTCCTTCTGGATGAGCATCCAGCAAAGAGAAGAGACAGAAACCTCAGGCCCTGTTCAGGATCCTGCGTAGCTAAATTCGAGGAAGAAAATCAGAATTATCTAAATTCTCCGAAACGGGTATCTTCATTTCCCACAGGTTTAGAAAATCGGTCACAAAATGTCACTGCTCACATGCCATCGGAAGCCTTGCCGATAGGGCGCCAATCACAGCGCCAATCAGAAGAGTTCAAGTTCCGCTACCAACAAATTTTTAAACGGGCATTGGTGGGACTATTTTTGATGAGATAGGCGTCCGGAATAATGCTAAAACCCTGTATAGACATTTGTCTCAGTCTATCAATTATTTTACAGCCCTCAAAAGGAAATAAAAATGTCCCATGGAGGACCCGCGGAACAACGGCTCTGCACTCGGCATTTCGGATTGACATTCACATTCTCAGAAACTATGGGCTGCTGACAGCGTGACATTGTGTGAGCTACGCAACAGTTTTCAGCCGAACGGTTTCGAAAATTATCTGAATTTTCACACGAATTATCGAAATCCTACGCGGCTGATTTTCTAAATCACCCACCTACGCGGGATCCCGAACAGGGCCGCAAGAAATAATTTAACAATATGATGATCGTGTATTGAGTCGGCTACCTACATATATATAGTGTTATATGTGATGTGACATGAAGGTCACTCGAGATCGTAAGTCGTTACTGTAATATGACTAGATATGAGGGAGTTAAAGAATAGGAAGTAAAGAATATCAAAGAGAAAAGAGAAAAGAGAAAAGAGAAAAGAGAAAAGAGAAAAGAGAAAAGGGATGAAAGGAAAAAGAGAATGAAACAGATCTTTATATTTGGCCTCCACACATGTCAACAATCAAATTCATTCCCAACAGTCACCATGTGGCATGAGTTATTCATTAAAGATCTATCAGGATTTCGGAATGTGCATGAAATTATATACAGCTCAGCGACCACACTCACCCAGGCGAGTCCGCTTCAAAGGCACGGTATTTTCCTCCGAGTCCATATCAACAGTGCTAGGTTTGCGTTGATTTCCTTGGTTCTTGTTATCTGAGTCCATGGACTCCGAGTCACTGCCCAATGAATCAACATCTGAAAGTTCATCACTGCTCCCTGCGTCCCACACAGTGGAAATTAAAGTTGATGAGCGCCGCGCACCAGGCAGAAGCATCTGGAGTTGCTCGATAGTTGGAAGAAGAGGGTTCTCCCGCAACGAGGAACGCAATCTGCGAGCAAAAGATTCATCCCACTCGGTATCTGAGTTTGGACAATCCAGTCCAGAAAGCTCTGGCATGGCACTGAGTCGTTGGACGATTTCTTCAGCTGTTGGTCTCTCGTCGGGATTGTGTTTCCAGCAGTCCGTCATGCAATTCCAAACAGTATCGTTCAATTTGGAGGAAGCAGGTCGGGTGGGTCTTTCATTGTTCAAGACCTTGAGCATGATTGCCATCTCACGGATCATCTCTAGTTCACAGAAGGGAGGTTTCCCGGTAAACACCTAGGTCAACATAGTTAGAGGTGCTGATGAAAGCCAAGCAAGACGAACCTCATAGCAGACACAGGCAAAAGAGTACATGTCACTCTTTTGAGTATTTCTGGACACATGGATCATGGTCTCTGGTGCTTGCCATGCCAAAGTTTCTGCATTGCTTGATGAGTTACTTGATGTTATCATTTGAGATGCAGCAATTGTGGACAGTCCAAAGTCCATGATACAAGCTCGACGCGAAGGCGTCACAAGAACATTGAGCTTGAGAGAACCCAATTAACAGCATTTCAAACACTTCTTGTTGATTTGACCATCCAGATAGCGCTGTCACAATGAGACCTTTGAATCAATGTTTGCTCAGCGCCACATTTCAAATCAAGATTCTGCAATTGCAATTGTTGTTCAGTTTGTGAGCACGTGAGGTCACGTCCTGTGCTCGTGATTGGCTCGTGACCATACGCGACTTTATTTCGGACAAGCAGAGCACGGTAAAGCACGAGTCTTGATGCTGATGCGCGGACAGGTTAAGTACAACTTGATTTTGACACGATAAAAGAAGACATAGTCTACAGAAGTACTAGCTTCTGTGGTAATGTGTATCTTAAAAATTTGCAGGGTTCTTGGGTGAAATTTCAAGCAGGTCAGGCTGTTTCTGTTACATTTTTCTCCCAGGACTACGGCCTCAACTATGTTCATCTGAGCATTACATCGAGTTCATAGTCTTGAAGACAAAAACATACCTCTGAGCTAAGTTCACTTCCGGCGCTGGTACTCGGCCGTCAATATTTCCCAGCTCTACTTGATTTTCTGCGCCTTGATTCGTGAGTCGCAAGGCAACAGCATCACATAACAAGTGTACGGCAAGCGGAATAGGAGTGATCACGCCCAGTAGAACGACCGATGCTGGACTCGGGGAAACAATGATGACAGCACGAAAGACCAGGGCGGTGGTCATGAGACCGGGGACAGAGTTGACAAGAGTAAAGCCCAACGGACTGATACTGTTGACTCGCTTCTGGAATGCGGGTCAATACTGACATTGAGAAAATTTGATAATGAAATATACCTTGAACCCTTCATGGTCAAGACCGTCATAAAGAGCTCCGATGGACCGAACAAGCAAGATTGCCGCCAGGACAAATAAGCTGTCTGTGGGTCGCTTGGCCTGGATGTGGAAACTGTGGCGGTGAGCGGTCAGTACGGCAAATAAGGGAACAATGTGGAATGCGGACGCAAAGAGAACACAGAGCTATGATTTTACGATGATTTCAGATGGGCAAGAAGAATTCTGACAGAAACATACAATAGCAAGATCCAGTGCTCGAGTCCGACCCAGGCTCTCAATGATAGCTCGTGTATTAATCGCCTCATTGGAGTTGACTGCATTTGTTGTTGCCTCATAAAGATTTTTGACTGGCAGGAGCGATATAAAAGACTGAGGCATCTTTGCTGGAAATGTCGGAAGAAGGAAACAAGGAAGGGGACAATAGTACTGTTGAAGTTCGGAGTCCTTTTAAACCAGTGATATACATATCTCATGGAATGACGGACAGTGGCCCTGATTAATCTAGGACTCATACGTGATAAGCGGCAACGTGGGATCAGCAGCAGCGGGAGCAGGAGCTGGCCGCTTTGCGTAAAAAGCTGTCGTAATGCACCGCATCAGTTTATACTTGTCTGCTAGCTGCCACGGAAAGATCATCGACTCCGTCTAACATCACTAATGATTTAGGAAACATCGTATGTGGTAAGCACCGAGGTGTGATCAGCAGCAGCGGCAGCAGGAGCTGGCCGCTTTAGGTAAAAATATATCGTAATGCACTACTCCATCTATACTTCTATACTAGCTGTGATGGAAACATGATCAACTACCAAAATACATACGTTTACCCCCACGCTCTGGTGGGGACGTCTCATGTTCGTCATCACCGGAATCTCGAGGCCTCTTTCGAGATACGCTAGTTTCCGGATCCCCGGACATGGTGTACAGGCCGTTGGGCAGAACAGTCTCTTCACGAAGTAGTTGAATTGGCGCCGTTGGATGGTGGATAGCGCGATAAATCTTCGTGAGGGGATCCAATGTTACTCCTTTGATCCCTTTGCTGGTATCCGTGCCAAGGTCCTTGCCAGGTCGTGCTACTCCAACGGGCCAGTTGATCATTCTGACTCGGTTCTTAGCCAGTGTGGTCTCGAAGTCAAGCCAAGGTAGCTTGACTTGACCTTGACCTGTCTGTGGAAGGCTAATACCAACACGGACTAATTGAGACAGTCAATGACAAGACAAAGATATCCATGTCAACAAAA
The DNA here is from genome assembly GCA_029320655.1 of Mycena floridula. Classification (NCBI taxonomy): domain Eukaryota; kingdom Fungi; phylum Basidiomycota; class Agaricomycetes; order Agaricales; family Mycenaceae; genus Mycena; species Mycena floridula. The sequence continues at coordinate 1,065,172 of JARIHS010000015.1, read as the reverse complement.
GAACTTGCCCATTTCATCCGTAAGATGCTTCTTTATTTCGTCTGCCATCTGCCATCTGCCGTTTAGATGGCAATGCAAGTCCGACCGCAGCAACGCTGGAGGCATGAGACCTGGAATACCTACTGGTCAGTGTAATTCACGGAGAGACACTAGTGATGACTTCACTGGGAATTTATGGGAGGTGTATTCCTCGATGTGAATCCCACATCTTGCTCGATGTCGATAGCACTCGGGGCCTGGCGTCGAATAGGATTTCCATTTGCATAAGTTGCCCCAGAGCTGTAAACACAAGGAATGATGAGATGGGATACATGGATTCGGATCACTTACGCTTCCGTCGATGCATAATCTCCGAGTCCGCCAATTTGCCTCACAGATGCTCTGTGATCGGTCATGATTATCAAACGATGTTTGTATTTATATCACTCACCTTTCAGCAAAAATTGTGGGACTAGTCACATCCCTAATATATCCCGGTTGTCGCCCGACAATGGGATCTGATCCACCTCTAGGAAGTCCTTGGTGCCACGGAAGCGGAGTCCCATCGTGAGAGCTGAGGTCTGTTTGGGTATTTGTGCTTGAATAGGGTGGCCAGTCCTGAATGGAGTCCAACGTAGGTGGATGCAGAAGTACATCAGGGATATGCCCGAATGAACGATCAGAGCCGCCATGTCTGAATATCATCAGTTGAGTAACGAGGCACAAGGTCAGATCACTTGCAAGCCACTGTAAATGGTTGAAAGTGCATTGATCTGTTGGGAGTCGTGAATTTGTCGTCCGTGGATGATGGCTTCACCAAAATTGACGGGGCCCTTGACACAATAAACATTCTCAAACATATCAGCTAATGTGGCGCACTCACTATTGAGTACAGATGAGGATTTTCGGATGGGAGATTGGTGAAATTCGGACGTCGAACTGCGTCTGCAGACTCCTCTTCAACATCTACAACTTTCTCGGTCTGAACAAGCCCAGAGCTTGGATTATTTTCTCCGTGGCCTGCGGTGTTGACCTGAATGAAGAGAAAATGAGAAATATCATTCATAGAGTGAGACAAATCACCTACCTGTCACGGATGGATAACCGCAACTGGGGCTCTCTTGTCCTCCCCAGAAGCTTCATCAACATCCGATCCTGCATCACTAATTTCAGCCTCTTCACTGAAATCTGAGAAATCGGTGTTGATCTGAGAAATGGTCAGCAACAGGAGAAGCAATATTTGTTTGAATAGAACTCACAAATTCCTTCTGCGCAGATGTTAAGATGTCATCCCAAGCTACTTTCCGTCTAGAACACTCGGTCCGCTGGGTGATCATTAGCGCTGGTTGCAAAAAAAGATCATGTTCGTACCAGCATGACCAGAAGCTCAGTAAGATCCTCTGAGAATGCTTGCTCCTCCACCGGTAATGTCTCACCCCACTCTTGCAAACGCCACTGCAACTCGCAAACTTGGCATCCCGAGTACTCCCGCACACAAATGCCCACAACTTTCGGATCCTCTTTGAGGACAGCCATAGCTGCCGCGTAGTTGTCCATTTGCGACTGCTCCCAGCATGTGTGTCCCGACTCTCGAATGGCATCACGGAATTCTGGTGCGGGTGTTGGTGGTGGAAGGAAATCCAACCTCGGCAGAACAGAGTAGTACCAGGCATAGATGAACCGCTTCACATGGGCAGAATGTGAAAGCTCTTGCGGCTTCATCCTCCAACACATGGCTGCACACCACGAACGGATGTTCCGAGACCCGATGCGCTCGGAACCAGTGAGGCAGTCATCCATAGCCTGCCATTCCTCGAGGGTGTATTTGGTGACAGTATAACGAAGGGCAGAAGGATATTCGTTGACCCAAGAAACATACTTGTCCTCATCAGTGTCTCGGGGCAGGCTATTGAAAAGATCATTGACTCCTGTCAATCTATATATGGGTTCATCCGATAACCATTTGGAAAAGTCACGGCTTTCCTGAATGTCATCCCATATACACCAAAGAGCCACAAGGGCAGGTGAAGGGGTCCAGGAGGGCAGTGAGTCGGATCCGCAGGTAGGTTTACTTGAACTACGTTAGATGTGTCAATGATGAATAATGTACTCACTGAGGTAGACAAGGAGCGCAATGTTTATCCCTGAGATAGATGATGCGGTCTTGTTGGGCAGGCAACAAATGAGATCCCATGAATAGCCAAGATCTAACCGATTCTCTCATTTGCTTGTGGCAACTATGTCCAGCTTGATCCATCGCTCCAGTGAATGCTCGATCATCATAGCTATTGCAGTGGTGATCCAACCATTCCCGCACTCTGTCGGGAAGCCCCCAGTACCAATCTGCGATCAACTGTCATATATCCCATTCCTCACGATCGCGCACTCCCCGCTCCTCGGCTGCACTCTTATACGCCTCGGATGTCAACGCCAACCATCCAATTATAGCAGTGCGCATCTCAAACGCTGGGACTTCACTCCTCCGCAGAGTCTGCGGAGGAGTCCGTGCGAGGCGTCTTTCCAGGGCCGCGGCTGCTGACTGCCAGGGTGGAGGTGGACGATACCAATCCCATTCCATCAAGGCCTCATCTCCTGCATTCCACAGCCATACATCTTCTCTGTCATCACTGCCTTCCAACAACTTGAGGAAGACTCGCTTTCGGAGACTGTCAGGAAGCCAATGCAAGGCATACCACAGAAATTTGACCCTCTTCCCGCCTTTGATCATCCTCTCCGCACCATTAGCCATAGTCCGCGCCCTCGCATTGCGGATGAATTCTTTGTCATCCTGGATGCAAGGTCCAACAGAGGGGGTTTCCGAATCCAAGAGTTCCTCGGAAGATTGTGACGGAGTAGAGGTCATGATGGTTGAAGGAGAAGAGTTTAAGCGCCCATGATACAGCTTTTACAACTTATGACTCATCTACTGCCATGGCATCGGCTTGATCGAAGGTACAAAAATACCTGGAATGGTTGCCAAGATATCAGTACAGCGTAGGCATGACAACGGCATATAACTTGTGACAACCAGAGAACCAATCCACAACAATAGATCCACCCAATCTTGTCCCAGTCTGGCAGAAGCGCGGGCGGAGCGAGATCACCAAGATTAGAGCAGTAGCTATAGAAAGTTCAGTCTATTGTGTTCGGATGAAGAAATTTTGCTCATGGAATTGGGACTAAGTATGATACAAAGAATTGAGTTTGTCATGAGACTCGATGACATGTATCTACATTTGGATTTGAGTTAAGTATATTGTCTGGGAGTCAGGAAGATGGGGCTGACATGTGGATCTCGACAGAGATCTAAATTTGGACTTCCAATGATCATGTAAGAACCTAAGACTAGATGATCAACACGGCTCCCAGCTGCAATCTTGCTGCAATCTAATCGCAACTGGAATCTAATCACATCGTAATGGTCGCTACTTTTGGGTGAGGGTGGGGCGCGCCACTCTCCATTATGGGCAAGGTCCTGGGAAAGACCTGTCAAGAAGCACCAACTGGTGATACATTATAGTCTGTCAACTCTAGACTAGAGTCAACAATGTATCGCGTAGTGGCCTACAGTATAGTTCAAATGATGTATTATATTGTCATTATGGGCTCGTTATGTCTCGCTATTGCCCGGCTGATCCTTGTTTTACCAGGCTACGGCTGAATTATCACTGCTTCTTTATCACCTGTTTGTGTCTCGCTATTATTACATGTCTATGTCTGTCTCTGTGTCTACTCGGTCCAGTTATGTAAGATTTGACTCTGTTGCTGATGAATGCAGTGTACATGCTCAACAATTTCAGGTTTTCATTTAGAAGGCTTGGCACCTATTTGTCACCAAAATGACTTCGAACTTACACCCAAGAGAGCGGGAGAGGTGCGGGATAATGTCGCGGGGCGTGACTGATGCGATCAACGAACAACAATGTGGACCAGTACTGGCATGAAATAATGATTCACTCGGGTCAGTGTACAGTTACTCAAGCAATACATCTCCTGGTTACTGGGAAGGGAAGAGTCACAAAAATTTGACCAAAGGCTTTTGAGGTCCATCCTAACCAGCAGCTTAAACAATCCTTCTAATATGGCCATCCAAACAGAAATACTTGGACAATCATTGAATGTTTGCTCAGCGCCACAATTCAAATCAACATTCTTCAATCATCAAATGTTGTTCAATTCTGCTCCAGGCACTATGGAAAGGAGACATCTAATTCAGCCGTGTTGCACCCCTCCGCTGCGGATGAAATTTCAGCTCCAATCACTGCCTGAATGATCTTCCTTTTCGGTGTAAGCTTGTCACCAATGGGCGTCACGAAAATGGACCCTGGATCTTTTGAGAATCCAGACTTTGGTCCTCCTTTCATGGATCTTGTTGATTCATCTTTGGATCCAGGATGACCTTCCTCACCTAAAGAAAACTCGCTGTGAATATGCGTTAGAATATGGCTGGCTGGCTCGGTGTGCTGCTTTGCACGGCGCTGACTACGGCGGATTGACACCACTTTCGTCAAGTGTTCACAAAGGGTAAGATTGGGACTAGCTCTGACTTGGGTTCAGACCTGTTTCTGGTAAGTGAAGTGATGATGTATGTATTTGATAGAAATAGTCTAAAATGAGGTAAAGCTAAGTTGCAAGTTCTTGATCGCTGTTCACGACGATGCTCAGCGTAGAGCTCGTCGTTGATGGGAACAGTGCCGAGACAAAAAGGGGGATCGCAAGATGCCCTTCTCTTTCATTTCCCTGTCCTTTTATACCCTCTGAACCTGTGCCTAGATATAAAAATAGATTACTGCGCATCGTCTTGTTCCTGGATAGAAGACCAGCTTGTTTCCAGCCATATGACTCCGTGCTTCTTTCTACAGCTTTTCACAAGTTTCCAGAGCAACCATAATTTAGGAAGCCTTCTTGCATAGCTCCCAACAGCGCCCATATATCCTGAGTGCTTCTGCACAGTTTCTACATAGTTTCGGGTGCCTAGTTGTGCCTGTGCCGGATATTGGAGTTTCAAGGAAGATCTGACAATCACTAGCTCAGAGTGGCGCTAAATGAGTGTATGCTTGTAGGTCCATAATGGCTTGTTACGCGTTCAGCCAGTACTGAGACGTGACATCGGGTGAGGTAGAATGCCTCTGACCGTCAGGGTGACATGCAACTTTGTCTTGAGGATGGAAGAAGGACATAATTAGTCTCGCTGTTGAGCTGTCTCAGGTTGTCCCACCTATCATGGATTTATTGGCAGTATTATGTGGTATATACAAGGCAGAGAATATGTAAGTATCCGCTGAAGCGACGAAGCTTTAATTTGGACTTTGAACTCCAATTCATTCTTTGACATCATTTGAAAAAGATAATTGTAAAGGATTTTGACCCACGGACAAAGACCTATCCGCTCTCCTTGTGTGGTACTCCTACAGGTCGGCAAAGGGATCTCAACTCAAGGTTGCTTTGAGAAAGAGGGAACAGCCACCTCAACGCCTTGAACATGTGCGGCCTCAATCCATGAAAGCTCAAAAGTCGGAGTTTGGGAGCACGTGCGGTCACGTCCATTACTCGTGATTGGCTCGTGACCATACGCGACTTTTTTCGGACAAGTAAAGCACGTGAAAGCTTTATTCCTGACGCGTGGTCAAGGTAAATACAGGTTGATATGGCAGGATAGAAGAAGTAGTCTGCAGAAGTTACTTAGCTTCTGTGGTACTGTATATTTTAAAAGTTTGCAAGGGCTCTTGGGCGAAACGTGAAATAGGTCAAGCTGTTTCTGTTACACTTCGTTGCTGGAGTCTCCGCGGACCATTTCCTCCACTGTGCTCGGGTGAATACCACACAGAGTCCATAGATAAGACAGAAACATACCCTGGAATTGTGTTCACTGCGAGCTGACTAGCCGCTGGTACTCGACCGTCAATGTTTCCCAACTCGACTTGACTCTCTGCTCCTCGGGTTGTGAGCCGCAAGGCAACAGCATCACACATAAACTGCACAAATAGAGGAATGAGTGTGGCCAGGACCAGTAGCACAACCAATGCTGGACTTGATGTAACAATGGCGACAGCACGGAAAACGAGGGAGGTGGTGACAAGGCCGGGGAGAGAGTTAACGAAGGTGAATCCCAATGGGGTGATACTGTTGACTCTCTTCTAGAATGCGAGTCAATACAGACATCGAGAAAAATTCATAATGAAATATACCTTGAACCCTTCATGGTCAAGACCGTCATAAAGAACTCCGATAGATCGAACAAGCAAGATTGCCGCCAGGACAAATAGGCTGTCTGTGGATCGTTTGGCCGAGATGTGGAAACTGTTCCGAACGGCGAGTAATGAGTACGGCAAATAGGAGAACAATATGGACTGCTAACGCAAAGAGACCACAGAGCTATGATTTCACGAGGTGAGTTCAGATGGACATCAAGGACATCAAGAAAAACTTACAATAGCGAGATCTAGCGCTCGAGTCCGATCGAGGCTCTCGAGGATGGCTCTCGTGTTCGTCGCGTCGTTGGAGTTGACTGCATTTGTTGTCGCCTCGTAGAGATTCATGAATGGCAGGAGAGATATACGAGACTGGGACATTTTTGCTGGTGATGTTGAGAAGAAAGGAAGGGAGATGAATATGACAATAATGTTCAAGATTGGGGCCCTTTTAACCGGCAGAAAACAATGTGCTGTTCTGCAACATCCGACAGCATCTTCGATTATGGAATCTGTAGTAGCAGTCAAATCAGGACTGTCATGGCTGTTTAACCACCGAGACTTCACTTTGAACTGCAACAATCAATTAGCGCTCATGGTAATTCGACGTATAGAAGCATAAGGGCTCGTGAGAACAGTAGTAGATACCAAATTTGGGATTCGATAACGACGATACAGACAGCATCGACAATGACGATAAGTGTAGTAGGACCCAAATTGGGAATAATGTGGCTATCTAAGCCTGATACATCAGTTTAGACTGCGCAACAATTATAGCTGACCGTAATTTCAGGTACTGAAGATTCATGGGAACAGTAGTAGCAGCCAAATGGGGGATATGATACCGATGTCAATGCTGTTTAACCTCCGAGGCATCACCCTACACTGCATGCGTGGCGCTCACCATACTGAACCCTGCAAGTAGTTGCATTCCAATCGGGACAATGCATATCAGCCGTTGATTCCATTCGTGTGAAAGATTACAGAAGACAGTAGTAGCTGCTAATTTGGGAAACATATGTCGTGATAATTACACTAAAGCCAGAAGATTCAACTATCCGAGCTCCGGTCGAAATGCATAGGTACGCCATGGTGGTGTTTTGGGCGGGAAATCCCGTCATCCGAGTCTCCCCGCCGTCTTTTTCGAGACGGACCGGCTCCAGAATCGCCGAGCATCGTGTTCGAACCAGAGGGACCATCCGCAATAAGCCGAAGTGGCGCCGTCGGATGGTGAATGGCGCGATAGATTGTTGCGAGGTCCCCAGGTTTCACTCCAGCGATCCCTTTGGTTGGATGGTTCGAGAGACCCCTGCCTGGTTTTTCTAGTCCGGCCGGCCAATTCTCCATTTTGACTTTGTTGGCTTTCAAAGTGCTCTCAAAGTCAATCCAAGGGAGCTTGGGCTGATTGCGTTTATATTGCAGGTGAATTCCGTGTCCCTCTGGTCGAATTAGTTAGTGGAGATAAGGACTAGACTACAACAAGGACTTGCCCATCGCATCAGTGAAGAACTTTTTGATTTCACAAATCATCTTTTGTGTCGGGGGCAACTGAATGAAGTCTGCGGGGGGTGATATATTGCTTCAATGATTTAGTTATGTGTCACAAACTGCTAGGTAGATATCTCACCCTAAAGTCATTGTCCTGTGATTGCGCTTTGAGGGCATCACCGGCTGCAAGGTAGTCTCCTTAAACTGAGTAAAGTATGGCGTATTATCAATATTGGTGCTCGTCCTGGCAGGTAGTACTGGTCGCATGCTCTGTTCTAGATTCGGATCGACATTTGATGATCTAAAGACGTCAATGATTGAACGTCATAGATTGTACCGCCACCACTCACGATTCTCCCCAATGCGCTGGATGACTTGTTGAAGATGTTGGAGGGACCATATAATACATGCCTTGCTGATGATGGTCTGAAACACTGGTGACAAAGCCTAAGCCCAAGATGATAGAAGAGCATTGATTCTCACTTCTCGACCAGATCCTTGACAGACATCCCCATTGATCTTGTCAAGTTTTCGTCGCGTTCTACGTTCTGCGCCATATTTAAATTGGGGGCCTCAAATGTACTTTCTTCTATGTTAGATCCGGAATATCGGACATTATGCAGAGTTAGCTGAGCGGGATTGACTGTTGGAGGGTCATACATGGGACGAGACGCTTCTCCATCGTGAAGGACCAGTGAAAATGATCTTGGTGGGTCCCCCCGAACTGAGCTTTCACAAGCTATTTCTGACCGCTTTTCCAGGCAACGTAGCCTTTTATGCAGCGCGCGCTTTTTCTGATGGAATTTGTCCGATTATCATCGAGGAGGTGAGCAAAAGCGGCTCTGCCTTCCTGAGCCTTGCTGATTTGGCCTGAAAGGCTATGTCTTTGGCCTCCTTATACATGCAGGCTGTCCTCGACGAGGTCACAATATGGGTCGAGCATATGGTCTTTGATAAGGTCCGTTGTTACAGGCTTCGACTTGGGTATTGCTGACCGTTTGTTAGCTCCCAGTCGTCTGACCTTTTTCATCGATAAGCGCCAACGTTGATTGATAACAATGACCGCATTTTTTTCGTGCCCTCACCGTTGCTGTTGCCGTCGAAGCAAATGTCAAATATCGAGCTTGATGCTCTCCGAGTCGTCATTATTATTCATGTTCATCCATCCATCCTTTCTGGTTACGTTCGGCTGACCGATCCGGGCTTTACTACATTATCGTCAATCCAGTAAACGAGGACCTTTTGTGGTATACTAGACAATGCAAACTCTTTTTCTATGACGTCTACATTACTCCTACGACTGGCTTCTTTGTGGATTTCAATGTCTGCCTTCATCGCTATGACCGTGAGATGCATCCGCGTGGTAAAAGCGGGAGCGGGCGGCGGGCTCGTCTGTAAGTCTGCGGTGTGGTTCGCAGTAAGAGTCCGATGATGGATTGCGTGGGAGTCTGCCGGAGGTGGAAGGCGTCAAGGCACTGATCCCATTAAAGGTATGGAATAGCAGGGTTCTCTTGTCTGGGATGTCATAATAATGCGAGACACGGTCAGTCCACGTTGCTATGCTCAAGACAGCTCGTCAGCTTTGGGTACGTCTCCTTCATCTTTTTCCTTTGAACATCGTGAAATGCTGTCCCAGCTTATCTGCTATTCTCTTCAGGTGGTGATGGGATGGTAGCTCTTCAAATAGGATATTGGTTCTAGCTCCATTTTGCGAGAAATTTGTCGTGTCAAGCAGGGTACAACAAGCTTTTCACGGTTAGTTCTGTCATCTCTTTTCGCGCTCATCTCGCTTGTTCTCCTCAGGTTTTGATTTATTATTTATGGTACTGTCGTAAAGCTTTCAATCAGACATCGCACCCCAAAGACTTGGAATTTAGCACCGAAAAAACTTCAAACTTCCTTACCTCTCAACGGTTAACCTTCCACCGAAGCTAGAGCGAAAGTCGAACACCAACACAAGACCCCTTTCAATCCGCAAAATCAAAATCAACAATCGGTCGATTATATATGCTTGGGGGATCTGCAATGTTAAAAAAGCTTGAGAAAGATCAGAGTCTTGGAGATATACCATTTTCAACATCACGTTGAAGATCAAAGCGGACGATAGCTCCTGGATATGTAGGGTTCACTTCCGGAAGAAAGGTACATGAAGCAAGCGGCCCGGAAAGGTGTCGATAAATGGGCGCCAAAAACGCCGAGAAAAGAGAATGACCAGTTGACATCGCTTGCTGGGATGCTTTATCATCGAAGGGTGGAAAAGAATCCACGATAGCAGGGGATTTTCACGAGCATTAAGGAATGGCACCGGGGGCAAAAGCTCTCGCACCTGAGTTCACTGCACCTTGACCTGCACCTTGACCTGCACCTTGAGAGATTATCTCACGTTTTGTCAAAGAGGCTGTGTCGGCAACTTTCGGCAACACACTTTTGGACAAATTCTCTCATGCTTCATCTGATCAGGCCTGTGTCGGAACTTCATCGGAATATTTCATTGCAGCTGAGTGACAGACACGGCGGACAATCAGCTGTCATTGCTGATTGTTGTGCTACAGTCATTGGTACTGTTATTGGACTAGTCATTGTTCTGTCATTTTACAATCTCTTTGTGTTATTATAGAATATTCACTCTTACTCAATATCAGCTATGAAGGAAAGTTCAGTGGGCAAGAGGGATTATGATGTCTGTCTTTGCTGGTCTCATGACTCCAAAGGAAAAACATGGCAATCAAAGGACAGACAAATGAAGAAGGAAAACAGGGTGCATACAGCATAGCAGAGACAGTATAAGGAAGGCCAAAAACTGGAGGAAGAAAAAGTGTTGCCACTAGTAAGATCTTACTGAAATGCTTGCCATTTTTATCCTTTCACTGTAGACCCAGGATCCAGTTTCTGAGCCCAGGACAGAAACAGCATCCCAGAAACCTCATTGCTTCAGCCTGTTTTGTAACTTGTATTACAAGACTCAGACAATGAGCAGAGTGCAGCAGGAAATGACAGTGTGGGCTCATTTCTCACAGGTGATGAGTATGTTAATGGCAAGGGTGAGGCGGATTTTGAAAGTGACGCAGTTGAGAATGACAGAGATGGCAAGTATGAAGCTGGAGTCCAGAGATGGTGATTATGAATCTATGATGTTGGGGATGATAATCATATGGCTGTGTACAAGGTCTCAATGGAAGGCTTGGATGTGCAGAGGCAGGCTTTGAAGGAGGAGATCTCTGGTTTGAAGGATGACTCTATGGAATGAGTTTCTGGTTCTTCTCTATTTTTTCTCTCTCTCTCTGTCTATATTCCTCACATTCTAACATAGTATCAACTTCAATATCAACTTATATTGCACTCCTTATGAATACATCGAAAGGAGCTTTGACATGATTCTCTGGGACATTCTAAACACCCAAAGATGAGTCAAGTCTACTGGACTGGTCTATGGTCTCACCGTTCACTGAAGCCCGCCCAAAACCCAGAGCCAAAAGACGAAGGAACAAAAGGATAACCACAAAAGGAAACTGTGGCCTCAGACAAAGAGAGAGAACAAAGAGATCCCAAATGACAGTACAATGGCAGCACCAATGACTGTAGCATGACAATCACCTCTGACAGCTGATTGTCCGCCATGAGACTTTGCGCTAACATTGCCTTCAAGTCTATTGTTGCATTTACTTATACTGTGAATTTTCTGGCCCAGTTTACATGTATATATCATTAACAAGTGACATCTGGTCCGGAATGCTTCCGTTTTTGGCTACCTGAGGCAGATGACATGTGAATGTGAATGAATTGGGAGTAAACAAGACTGGAGAGCTGCAGAATGCAGAGGAATTGGTTGGAATATGGGCAGAAGAAGGAACAAAGAGAATGATCATGTGTCCTGTCATCAAACACGTCAAAGACTGTGACTAACGCGACACGCGCAGAGTGCATGTACATGTTTCCAACTCAGATTTAACATCCGCCCATTGTTCCTCAAAAGGGGTAACTGTCAGATCTCATCATATAATCAATCAATCTGGTAACTAAAATTACATAGGTGCGACCACAGGTGCGACCACAGGTACAGGTGAGGTGCACTGAACATGGTGCACGTCACATTGCCCCCGGTGTGGGCGACGTTGTCTGTTCGTGGTTTCTTGTGCCATGATCACAGCGTTATGGGCGTTCGCCGTCCGGATACAAGGTATGATCATCTAGGAAAGGCAGGGAATTGTCCTGTATCCCATATGAAAATGGTCATCAAAATGGTGCAAGACATGTCAAAAACAGCGCACTGACCGATGGATATTGATGGATACCGCAACCCATCCATCGCGGAATGCTATGACTCATGCAGGTGAAAGTTTGATTCCTGAAGTGAAGAAACCTGGAGATGTGGAGAAGGAGAAAGCCTAAATTCGTACTGTGTGGTGCCATGTAAGTACTAGAAATTCACTCACAGATATTCCAGAGAGTCGGCGTAGAGATCGACGATCCGGGCCAATGGCACCTTTACTGGAAGCAGTTTGAAATCATGTTCGAGGATAAGGATACCTTGTCATGGTCACACAAGGGAGGAAGGAGGCGAAACACATGTCTGGGCATCCACCGGCTCCGGCTAAACCCGATAAGCCGGATTCGGCATTACGTGTTCAGGCCACATGCGGTGCAGCCACTCCGGTCCAGGCGCTGACTCGGTCTCACCTTCCCCTTTGACCACAACATCAAGGATGGCAGCACCAGAATTCTCAGCATTTTCCTCTTGTCAGTTTCTTGTTTCGTGTAGATATCATTTCCGCTGACTTGAGTCCATTAATCAGTGCAGGCTGTTCCACCAGAGCTCATCGAACAATTTGTTGACCACCATAGCACTGACATTCCAACGTTGTGCGCGATATGTGCCACTTCAAAAACATTGAGACCCTTTGCCATCAAGCATCTCTTTTCGAGTATTAACCCTTCCTACTGCTCTGATATTGTTCAGTGGCACGAAATGGTCAAACGAGCACCAGAGCTTGAGACCAGCATTGTCAAGAGAGTCACATTTGACCCAGATAACATGTTGAACCGGACTTTGATTTCCGACGAGAAACATTGGGAACCTCGGTCATATGCTCTTCAAATTCATTCTATGCCAAGTGTTTGCACTTTGGACTGTTTTGCGACTCCACCGGCCGGTCAGCGCTTCCTTCGCTTATTCCCCAACATCACTAGTCTTCACTTCAATGGATTCAAGCTCTATGACTGGCTTGAGCTTGCCGAATTTCTCGGGGTGTTTCCTCAGCTTAAAACGTTGCAGCTGGAGGACCTCGAATTCGGAGCAGACTTGAACTGTGACGAAAACTCCGAGGGCGAGGAGAGATATTCGAGCCGACCGACTCCGGCAATTTTCCCTTGTGACCTTGGTCCTCTGGAAAGTTTGAGCATCTTGGGTTACCTTGATGAAACTATTGACCGTCTCTTGTTGAAATCTACACCAAATAGCCTCAAGTCGCTGCAGATCGGCGACTGGTACGACAATGGGACCTGTTCTGTTGCTTTTATAGAGAAGCTGCTAGCATTGAATGCTGGCACAATTCAAGACCTATATTTCAACTCTAGATGCATCAGTGGTACGTTAATCATTACGTTCCTGCATTCCATCTGAGATCGCGTTTTAAATTAGGTACAGTAACGCTCGCACAGTTGTTGTCTAAATCACCACCAATGAAGGCCCTCCGTTCCATCTCGCTGCCTCAGATTCTTGGTGGAGTCAGCTCGGACTCGGACTCTCCCCATGCAGCTGCTTATGTTCACTGGGAGGGACACCAGCTAGATAGCGCCAAACTTGTCTTCTCCGACTGGCCCCGATTCATGGAAGAATTTTTCCCTAAAATCTTCCCCTCGCTTAGACGGGTTGTTTTGGTGTTATTTTGCTTCCGGAGACCAAGTGAATTGGCACGCAGATCGATCAAACGCGGCATTTGCAGCCAGATTCCACAGACATTTGGCTCTCTCTTCTCTATTGTCTGGACTTGGGTCGACCAGACACTGCATCAGGACACTGGGGAAGATAAGTTGGATTACAATGATGTGAGTTCGCTTGAAAAGTTGGAAGAGGAGCAGGGACATGAGGTATAACCCAATCATGTGGAGTGGAATTTCACTCAAGAACCCGACGGGCAGGGGGAGGTTGAAGCAGCGGCGTAGGAGAAGCTTGAGGCAATACCCGGTGACTCGGGAAATCATGGCCACGACTAGGATACTTCGGAGGGTGATTAAAGTGAGTCTACCGGGAAGCTATGACCGGAGAGCCATGAAACACCACGAACTTCATTCTGTCCTTTCTTTTAGTTCCTTTCTTCAATCTTTATATCTTTTTGGTGGCAAGATCGGTGATAAAGTATACAGATCTCAGGGAGCAGCTCTGAGTCACGTATTCTTTGTGATAACTCTACATACATATCAGGATATCTCTCTCCTTCACATAGAATAAAGGGCACCATCTAAGTTTATCGAGTTTTAACACTGGTTTATACAAGAGTAATTGTCTGGTGAGTAATCAATCCTTCATGCCCTGTAGCATGTATTTCTCATTGTTGACCTGCTTCAGTTGCAGCAGGTGAGTCCGGGCCATTGACGCTCGTGATTCCAAACCTTGTCGCAGGGAGTGTAAACCCGCACGGAGATGTTGGCGTCACATTTCCGCACGGCACACCTCCACAGCTCCACCGCCACCACTCTGCACAATCACCAACGCTGCCCTCAACATCTCGAGTTATATGCCCGGAACGTCGAGCTTCCCACCCAACACCTAGTAATGTAGACTGTCAATGACAAGCCGGAGGATATTCATGTTAACAAAAGAACTTGCACATTTCATCAGTAAGATGCTTCTTGATTTTCTCTGCCACTGGTATTTTTTTAGGCAATCGAGGCCTGATCGTGGCAGGATGTAATACATACTGTAACAAGGACCACGAAACTTGATCAATGGAAAGATTCTCGGGAATGCTACTACGATCTCAGCATATGTATCATCGAGCCTGATCGGGATGAATTGATGATTCACTCTTGAAGTCATTGTACAGTTACTCAAGTAATACATCTCCGACATAGTGGGAAAGAGTCACGAAAAGTTGACTGAACATTTCAAAGTCCATACTCAATAGTGGCATAAACAATCCGCTCCCATGTCACCATTGAGCGAGCAGTATTTGAACGATCATTGAATGTTCACTCAGAACCACAATTCAAATCAAGATCCTTTGGTCACCATTACTAATTGCCGCTTGATTCTGAGACAGGCACCACGATAAGGGAGACATTGTTTACTGGTTGTTGGATGCTCCTTGCTCGTTCGTCTGTAGTCATTGCGTCTGTTACAAGACATATAATTCCAGCCAAGACTCACATGAATGATTGATTGACTCAACTCAGAGTATGAAAGAAAATATGAATAAATTATACAGAGTTGATAAATTTCTCTGCAAGAACCACAAACGAAAGCTCAACTGAAGGTCTCTGGGCACAATTAACAGCATTTCAGACACTTGTTGATTTGACCATCCAGACAGCTGTCACAATTAGACCTTTGAATCAATGTTTGGTCAGCGCCACAATTCGATTCAGAATTCTGCAATTGTTGTTCAATTTGCGAGCACGTGCAGTCACGTGCAGTACTCGTGATTAGCTCGTGACCGTACGCGACTTTATTTCGGACAAGCAAAGCACGGTAAAGCATGAGTCCGGATCCTGATGCGAGGACAGGTTAAATACAAGTCAATGTCGCAGGATGAAAGAAGAAGTAGTCTATAGAAGCGACTAGCTTCTGTGGTACTGTATATTTTAAAAGTTTGCAAGGGCTCTTGGGCGAAACTTGAAATAGGTCAAGCGGTTTCTGTTGCATTTTGTTGCTGGAGTCTCCCTAGACCATTTAGTCTGCTGTGTTTGGTTGAATACCACACAGAGGCTATACAAGGCAGAAACATACCCTGTAATTGTGTTCACTGCGAGCTGACTAGCCGCTGGTACTCGACCGTCAATGTTTCCCAACTCGACTTGACTCTCTGCTCCTCGAGTTGTGAGCCGCAAGGCAACAGCATCACACATAAACTGCACAAATAGAGGAATGAGTGTGGCCAGGACCAGTAGCACAACCAATGCTGGACTTGATGTAACAATGGCGACAGCACGGAAAACGAGGGAGGTGGTGACAAGGCCGGGGAGAGAGTTGACAAGAGTAAAGCCCAATGGACTAAGACTATTGATTTGCTTCTATAACCAACTTCAGTCCTTACATGGATAAAATAATAATGAAATGTACCTTGAACCCGTCGTGGTCAAGACCATCAGTGAGCACTCCAATAGACCGAACAAGGAGGATTGCCGCAAGGACATAGAAACTGTCTGTGGATCTTTTGGCCTGAATGTGAAAACTGTTCCGAACGGCGAGCAATGAGTACAGCAAATAGGGGAACAATATGGACTGCTGACGCAAAGAGACCACAGAGCTATGATTTCACGAGATGAGTTCAGATGGGGATGAAGGACACCGAGAGAAACTTACAATAGCGAGATCTAGCGCTCGAGTCCGACCGAGGCTCTCGAGGATGGCTCTCGTGTTCGTCGCGTCGTTGGAGTTGACTGCCTTTGTTGTCGCCTCGTAGAGATTCATGAATGGCAGGAGAGATATACGAGACTGGGGCATTTTTGGCGGTGATGTTGGGAAGAGGGAAAGGGAGATGAATATGACAATGATGTTCAAGATTGGGGCCCTTTTAACCGGCAGAAAACGATGTGCTGTTCTGCAACGTCCTGACGGCATCGTCAATCATGGAAGTGTAGTAGTAGTCAAATCAGGACTATCATGGCTGTTTAACCGCCGAAACTTCATTCTGAACTACAGCGATCAATTAGCGCTCATGATAATCCGACGTATAGAAGCATAAGGGCTCGTGAGAACAGTAGTAGATACCAAATCTGGGATTCGATATCGACGGTACAGACAGCATCTACAATGATGATACGTGTAGTAGGTCCCAATTGGGAATAATGTGGCTGTCTAAGTCATGATACGCGCAACAATTATAGCTTACCAGGATTTCGGGTACTAAAGCCTACAGATTCGTGGGAAGGAACAGTAGTAGCGGTCAAAGGGGGGATATGATACCGACGTCAATGCTGTTTAACCCCCGAGGCATCATCCTATACTGCACGCGTGGCGCTCACCATACTGAACCCTGCAAGTAGTTGCATCCCAATCGGGACAAGACATATCAGCCGTTGATCCTATTCGCGTGAGGAATTACAGAAGACAGTAGTAGCTGCTAATTTGGGAAACATATGTCGTGATAATTACGCTAAAGCCAGAAGATTCAACTATCCGAGCTCCGGTCGAAATGCATAGGTACGCCATGGTGGTGTTTTGGGCGGGAAATCCTGTCATCCGAGTCTCCCCGCCGTCTCTTTGGAGACGGACCGGCTCCAGAATCTCCGAGCATCGTGTTCGAACCGGAGGGACCATCCGGAATAAGCCGAAGTGGCTTCGTCGGATGGTGAATCGCTCGATAGATTGTGGCGAGGTCCCCGGGTTTCACTCCAGCAATTCCCTTGGTTGGATGGTTCGAGAGACCCCTGCCTGGTTCTTCTAGTCCTGCTGGCCAATTCTCCATTCTGACTCTACTGGCTTTCAAAGTGCTTTTAAAGTCAATCCAAGGGAGCTTGGGCTCATTGCGTTTATATTGCAGGTGAATTCCGTGTCCCTCTGGTTAAATTAGTTAGTGGAGATAAAGACTAGACTACAACAAGGACTTGCCCATCGCATCAGTGAAGAACTTTTTGATTTCACAAATCATCTTTTGTGTCGGGGGCAACTGGATGAAGTCTGCAGGGGGTGATATATCACTTCAATGTTTTAGTTATGTGTCACAAGCTGCTAGGTAGATATCTCACCCTGAAGTCATTGTCCTGTGATTGCGCTTTGAGGGGATCACCGGCTGCAAGGTAGTCTCCTTAAACTGAGTAAAGTATGGCGTATTATCAATATTGGTGCTCGTCCTGGCAGGTAGTACTGGTTGCATGCTCTGTTCTAGATTCGGATCGACATTTGATGATCTAAAGACGTCAATGATTGAACGTCATAGATTGTACCGCCACCACTCACGATTCTCCCCAATGCGCTGGATGACTTGTTGAAGATGTCGGAGGGACCATATAATACATGCCTTGCTGATGATGGTCTGGAACACTGGTGACAAAGCTTCAGCCAAAGATGATAGAAGAGCATTGATTCTTACTTATCGACCAGATCCCTGACGGACATCCCCATTGATCTTGTCAAGTTTTCGTCGCGTTCTACGTTCTGCGCCATATTTAAATTGGGGGCCTCAAATGTACTTTCTTCTATGTTAGATCCGGAATATCGGACATTATGCAGAGTTAGCTGAGCGGGATTGACTGTTGGAGGGTCATACATGGGACGAGACACTTCTCCATCGTGAAGGACCAGTGCAAATGATCTTGGTGGGTCCCCCCGAACTGAACTTTCGGAGTTGTTATCAGGAAATGATCTGGATATGACCGGTCCACTGAGGTGATATGTAGGGGACCCTGGTCTTGAATTGTTTTCTCCATGGCGTGCGGTGTTGTCCTGAAGGAAGAAATCATGAGAAATATCATGGAGCAGAACAAATCACTTACATGTGACTGATGAATAAGTACGACTGAGGCTCTCTCGTCCACCCTAGAAGCATCATCATGATCTGATCCTCCATCTCCATCTTCAGACTCCTCACTACCGTCTAAGGAATCAGTGCGGCTGA
Source organism: Mycena floridula (assembly GCA_029320655.1). Classification (NCBI taxonomy): domain Eukaryota; kingdom Fungi; phylum Basidiomycota; class Agaricomycetes; order Agaricales; family Mycenaceae; genus Mycena; species Mycena floridula. The sequence goes on along the minus strand of JARIHS010000015.1, from coordinate 1,046,739 downwards.
TCTGAAAAATGCTCAGCAACAAGAGGAGAATTGGTCACATAGAACTCAAGTACAACTGAGGCTCTCTCATCCACCCTACAAGCTTCATCATCATCTGATCCTCCATCTCCATCTTCAGACTCCTCGCTGCCATCTAAGGAATCAGCGCGGCTGATCTGAAAAATGCTCAGCAACAAGAGGAGAATTGGTCACATAGAACTCAAGTACGACTGAAGCTCTCTCGTCCTCCCCATAAGCTTCATCATCATCCGTTCCTGCATCACTACTTTCAGCCTCTTCACTGAAATCTGAGAAACCGCTATTGATCTGAGAAATGGTCAGCAACAAGAGAAGCAACATTTGTTTGAATAGAACACACAAATTTCTTCTGCGCACTTGTTGAGATTTCACTCCAAGCTACCTTCCGTCTAGAACACTCAGTCCGCTGAGCAATGGTTAGCACTGGGTGCGGAAAATGATCTTATTTGTACCAGCGAGAACAGAAGCTCAGTCAGATCCACCTCGAATGCTGGCTCCTCCACCGGTAAATTCTCACCCAAGCTCCTCAAACGCCACTGCAAATGGCAAACATCGCATCCCGAGTACTTCCGCACATCAACGCCCACAACTTTGGTTTCCTTATAGAGGAAAGCCATAGCTGTGGCATAGTCGTCCATTTGCGGCTCCTCCCAGCATGTGTGTCCCGAAACTCGAATGGTATCACGGAACTCTGGTGCGGGTGTTGGTGGTGGAAAGAAGTCCCACCTCTCCAGGCCAGAATGGTGCAAGGCATCAATGAACTGCTTCACACGGATGGAATGTGAGAGATCATCCGGAATCATCATCCAACACATGGCCGCACACCACGAACGGATGTTCAGAGACCCGCCGCGCTCAGAGGTTGTGATGCAATCATCCATAGCCTTCCATTCCACGAGAGTGTATCCGGTGACAGTATAACGAAGGCAACGAGGATATGCATTGACCCAAGGAAGATACTTGTTCCCATCAGTGTCTCGGGGCAGGCTCCTGAGAAATTCATTGGCTTCTTTTATTCCATATATAGGTTGGTGCGATAACCATCTGGAAAAATCGCGGCTTTCCTCAATCTCATCACGGTTCTCCTGAGTAGAGTCCCAGATAAACCGAAGTGCCACAAGGGCACATGAAGGAGTCCAGGAGGGCGGTGATTCAGGTCCGGGAATAGGTTTACTTGAAGTAGGTTAGATATGTCAATGATAAATAATGCACTCACTGAGCTAGACAAGGAGCGCAATGTTTATCCCCAAAATGGATGATGCTGTCTTGTTGGGCAGGCAACAGTTCAGATCTCATGAATAGCCAACATGTAACCTCTTCTTCTCTCTGCTTGTGGCAACTGTGTCCGTCCTGATCCATTGCTTTAGTGAATGCTCGATCATCATAGCTTTTGCGGTGTTGATCCGACCATGGACGCACTCCATGGGTAAGCCCCCAATACCAATTTTCAATCAAATCTCGCATATCCCACTCCTCACGATCGCGCACTCCCCGCTCCTCATCCGCACTCTTATACGCCGCGGATGTCAACGCCAACCATACAATCACCGCAGCGCGCATCTCAAACGCGGCGCACTGCACTTTCCTCCTCCGCAGAGTCTGCGCAGGAGTTTGTGCGAGGCGTCTTTCCAGGGCCGCGGCTGCTGATGTCCAGGGAACTGAATCCCACCAATCCTCCTCCTCCTCCCATTCCTCCCATTCCATCAAAGCCTCATCTCCTTCATTCCACAGCCATATATCGTCTCCGTCGTCACTGCCTTGCAACAACTCAAGAAAGACTCGCTGTCGGAGGCTGCTGGGAAGCTCACGTAAGGCCTCCCATAGCAATGTGACCCTCCCTCCACTCTTGATCATGCTGTCCACCTCCTCAGCCATAGTCCGCGCCCTCGCATTGCGGATGAATTCTTTGTCATCCTCCATGCAAGGTCCAATAGCAGAGGGGGTTTCTGAATTTGAGAGTTCCTCCGAGGATTGCGATGGATAAGAGGTCATGGTGGTGGAAAGAGAAGAGCTTAAGCGCCAGTGATACAGCTTTTTGCCTCGTGGTCTTCTTGCTTCCATGACGCCAGGTATAAAGACAGCTGGAATGGTTCAGTTGTAATCCCAGGATATCATATTATTATCAGCGCAAGAATATTATGGAAACCAAGACCCAATCAACAGCAATCTAGCAGACCTTCATCGAGTCGGCACAAGCTCAAGAAGAGCCAGACATCAATGATCAGAGCGGTCGCGATTTCGGCCGGCCAGATCACCGCCTCCCAGTGTCACCGAACCCGAGGCGGTCCGAGATTCCGAGACTCGGGTCTCAGCTCCATCTGGAACTTTTCATCACTTCTTCTTGACGCCCACCTTGGAGCTTCGATTATCCTGCGAGTCGTTTTGACAGACCTGTTCATTTTTCTCAAGAAAGGTCTGCCAAGTGGCTTGTGTGTCAGTGCAAAAGCTGACCTGTTTATAGACGATGCGAGACCTTTGGAACATCGGAACTCCCTCATCCGGGACGTCATAATAACGCAAGCTAAGGTCGGTCAAAGTCGCTCTGTCCAAGACATTACCTGATGCGTCTCGCGCACAACCAAGATCGCCGCTCCGTCTTGATTCGGTCTCGAAAAATATTATCGTGGACTTGGGCAAACACATTGCCCTTGCCAACAAGCTCATCATGCGGCAATGGTCTGTGAATTCGCTTTACCCAATCCCTAGGTCACGGACATTTGGGAGGTTCCATCCGAATTGGCTCGCTCTATTTCTGGCGCAATCGATAAGGGCACTGGTTCAATTGATAATGATATCTGTGAGGCTGTTTCCGTCAACGACGTCTTCATTGATGCCCGATGCCTATTTCATGCCACTCGACACCTCGTCTACCGAAACCATGACCGTCAACAATGATGCCATTCTCTTCACGGTTGGACCGCGGAAGGAGCTCTTTCGTATATACAAGAAGGACTGTGTGCTGACAGTTGGTGCTGGTGTCATTTGGAGCCGTCGTACGTCGCCTTTCTTTTGCTTTATGTATCACTGATGACTCCAATGCCAGAACATTTTCCTTTTCCTTTGTCTTCGATATTCCCTTTTTCTCGCTCTTGAATCAACGCTGACCGGGACCTTACAATTCTCATCCAATGTCAGATTGATAATACTCATTCCTACCCCTGGTTTGAAGACAGCTCTCGCCTCCACCGTCTTCGTCACCTCCATGTGATCCACATCGTATTACGCCGTGACCTCATTGACCGCAAGAGGTGATCACGGATCTTCTACGTGGAGGAGGTGATCACTTCCGACACTCTTCCTTCGCGAGTATCCGGGATATCAAGAGCGTCGGTTTGGGCGATTCGAGAGAAACAGCGGGGATTCCAAGGTATGTTTTATGTGAAGCTTTTATGGTTTCGGGTTGCTTATTCCTCTTTGTAGCTTCATCATCATTAAATTCCTTTTTGACTTTACTCATTGTTGCTCATTGTCGTCAACATCATGCTCGCTGTTGTCGGTTTTTCTTTTGGTGATCTGGGAGTCTAATATTATTTGTGTGCCCTGGATTGGAGCCTTGCTAAAGCGACCAAACAGAGAAGAGAAGCAGAGAAGAAATCAAACCAATGTACTTATCAACTAGCTGTCAAGTTCAATCACAGTGCTATTATATTCTCTCAGTATTCCTTATGGCTCGACTTTCTATTGTCATTTTGGCTCACTCAACTTGAGTTCGACTTGATCACAGTGTGTTCTACTTCTTACCGTCTTGATCTGGCCCGGGCGTCCCTGAACCTGTCAAATTACACAGTAATACCTCTTGTTGAATTCACACTGATGCTGTTTGTTCTTCATTGACATGTTGCCATCATTTGTCTTTTGTTCACAAGGAACAGGGAATTTCAGTCTCAAGGACAAGGTATACCCAGGCCTTTGGTCTTGACAACAGAGTGCTGCCGCCATATCTCGTTGGTTCAAACAGACACTTTGATTGAACCATACATTAAACCGTATACACCAGAAAAGCTATTTAAATGAGCTGTTCAAACAATGTTCTCGTGAGACAAAGTATAGCGAAGGGAAAAGGAAACTCACTGATCAATCCGGATTGAACGGCTCTGTTCAATCGTCGTTCAATACTCCGCGCTAAGGGTCGTCAGACGAACCAGATTAGTAACAATACATGCTTGCGCCGCTCTCAAATTCGCACTCAAAGCGCTTCCACCATTGAATCCAAACCATCCAAACCACAATAAAGCAGTTCCTAAAATAACATAGCTGGTATTATGCGGTTTGTACGTCAAGTTCCTTGTTCCGTATCGAGTGCGTTTGCCCAAGTACACCGGAATAGCAAGTCCAGCTGCACCAGAGAAAATATGGACTGGAGTACCTCCAGCAAAGTCCAATCCTCCGATTCGGAAGGACCAGTCACTGGGATTCCAGTTCCAAGCGGCAATTGGGTTGTAGACAAGTGTAAACCAGATTGCTACGAATGTCATGAGGGGACCGAGATGGCCGCGCTCTGCTACGGCACCGATAGCCAGCATCGGGCTGGATAAAATCAGTATCTACATCTATGATAATGAGAACACATACGTGATTGCGGCGAACATCAGTTGATAAATACAAAATAAAAGTGCCGGAATTCTTGCACTGCCGACTGAAGGTTGTGCCAGTACGCCTTTCAGACCAAAGTATTCTGCAAGATATGATCAACCACATCTCAATGAAGCAAATACAGTAGAAAACCCACTCAGATCACCAATAAAAGCACTCCCTGTTTCGCTGAAAGACAATGAATAGCCCCAGAAGAACCACTGGGAAGAAACCAAGGTCAGAGATATGGCGCAGTATTCGGCAAATCCACGCAGACCTGGAATGACACAGTCGCAAGAGTCGTCATACTGAGATACATCATCGATAAAGCATTCTTGCGCCGCAGTACGCCTGCATAGAAGAATCCCAATCCAGGGATCATGATAAAGACTAGGGCGGTGGATGAGAGGACCCAAGCATTGTCCCCGAGATTGTACACAGCGACATTCCCGAGATCATCGGTCCAGTTGAGGTCTCCGGCTGTCACTTGGATGAGCATAGTACTTGGGGGAATGGGAAAGAGGGATAGGAAAGATGATCAAACAGCAAAGATTTGAATGAATGGATATATATGGGAAGAGATATGTATGAGAATATGGCCGAGCGAGGATGAAATCTCAGAGATAATCCACCAAAGAGTGCACTCACAAGCATCATAGGTGATGTTGAGCATTGGAGGAAGAGATAACCGAATGAAGTGACTAGCACGTCAAAGCCTCGATAATTCTTTTAACGAGTTCACTGAGATAGCGCTGGCAAAAAAGGGCAAAGGGATACAGGTGTAAAAGGTCGAACGGGACCTATCCTTTAAGACGTCGTCTATAATGAGATCAAAAGCAGTGACTGTCAATCAGAAGTGGTTCACGTACGTCGGATCACCAGCATCCATCAGGTTGCTGACGTCCATGGCATCTCCGCCAGATGTGCACCACGATCGTCCTATTTCGTCATCATGTGTCAAGTTGGAATGCAGGCTGGGTTCAGCGAGTAGAAGGTCATCAAGAATGCTGCAAGGAAGCATCAGCACCTGTAAAACGCTTGAAGTGAAATTTTTTAGCTCATCTAGGTACCGGCTGGTCAACCATTGTCGCTGTAGAAGCCTAGCCTGGATCTCAGGCTCACGTATGAATCTCCTGGATGCCTCTACGACATTGAAATTTTTCCAGGGCGAAGGACCACGTAGGATGGAATAAGGGGCAAATTCGTCGAGGGTGCGCGATGACGGGCCACTAATCGTCACGTGGATCCTGCGATGTGGCTCGTGACCTTTACGCGCTCGTGAGTCTGACTCAAGCTTGACGTGTTACCAGGAGAAATTACGCGACTTGTGCGACTGGATTCAAGGTGAGTGGGCCATTACTGTCTTTTTTCGACCACAAGTTCATTCCCACGCTCATCACATGACATGTCACACTATTTTTTCAGTTCAAAGCTCGGGATAGAGTGTGACATACCGACATATCAGTTCATCGTCATTTTTTTTTGTGTCATACAGCATCATTGACCTTGCTTCTGTGTCTTTGGAACATGTTAATATAGCTGAAAAACTGAATTGCATGGCTTTTTGGACTTTTTGGAACCGCTTTGAAGGAAAATCGCCTTTTTTGGTGCGTGGGAATGTCACAATCTCTAGTTCAGAGCTTAAAATTTGGTGTGATGTCACGCCATTTTCAGTTCAGTTCAGAGGTCCGTGTGACGTGTGACGAACTTGTGGTCGAAAAACTACAGTATTGTCTATGATAAATATAGTTTCTCAACTCCCGATTTCGGCTGAGAAATGGAGACAGGAAATGAACGAACTAATCCATGAGGTTTGAATATATCCTCGAGTCACAATTCTCCGACGTGGCGGGTTTTGGACACCGTACGATCCAATTCAACCTATGTCCCTCTCGTTCGCTGCATGAACCTCAGCGCTACAAGCTCACAAGTCAGCTGGATGATCGCTGGCAGCAGTATTATCAGGATTTGAGCGACAATGAAAGACGGTGAAGGGGATACAATGATCATCACTCGAAACACCAGTCCGGCAGTGACGAGATTCGGAATAGAATTCATGACAGTGAATCTGAAAACCCCGATGCTGGTGATACGAGCCTAGCTTGAAGTAAGTATTGTTAAGGAAAAAGTATCGTAGGCCACTCTACCTCAAAGGATTCCGAGTCGAGACCATCATAAAGCGCGCCGATGCAGAGTGTGACCACAATGGCACTCAGAGCCAACACCTGGTCCTTGTTTTATTGGGTTCTACGAGCTTCTGAATGGATAGTGAGAGTATCTACTACAGTAATATTACATTCCCGGCGCCAAGTGCGGACTGTATGAAGATCAGCAGATGCGCTCACCACGTGCTACAAATTTCAGATTTCAGTCACATCAGGGAAACAATTTGCTCTGTACAGAATTGTACAGCGCTGTACAGTGTTTTTTTCTCCAAAGTGACCAAAGCTTCATCCGACTTCTACAGTGCTCTACAGACCCAAAATTTGAGCTCTTGCTGTGGTTCTCTGTACAGCACCATAGAGAGGACCACAGTAGAGCAAATCTACCTCACAGCAGCTCACATTGGATAATAGATGATCTTTTCGCATGATTATAATAGGCATAAATGGTATGATAATAAATTGGATTCATGCTACGATAGTACACTGGACAATAGAGAAATGACACCGCCTCCTGCAACCGGTTGGACTCTAGCACCAAAGATGTATATTGGGCTAATCGGTGGTGAGCACAGACAACTGCGTTAAGAAATGGGCCCATACCATTGTTGGGCCTGCCCCAAATTCTGCCACTCTGACCGCATTCCTGGGTCACCACCATCCCCGGGCCAATGATATTCAAAGAGTGACTACAAATAACTGAGAAGAGCTGCAGAATAGAATCAATAATACGGTTGACAATAAAATGGAAAAGTCCTTACGACGTCGAGCATGAGATGAGAGGATGATGACTTGAAGCGAGCCAGCGGTATTGTGAGCAAGACGGTCAGCGATGTGAGTCACAAACTCATGAGTCACAAATAAACTCACAAGTAAATGTGCCACACAAGTATATACAAGTACTCAGCAAATAACTTGTAAGTAAATTGTGACAATTCATCATACATATACACCTTCAATATATCCAAGTTGCATCCATATCAACATCAGCATCAACATCAATAGTCTCCTCCTGAGTCGCCAGAGGTGTTTTGAGTTGACCCAGTTCTGACAAGTCTTGTACTGTATTCTGACAATGGTTCTCTAGATATTTGACCACAGTATGACCGCTGTTCATGCTTTTGCCATTCAGAGAGTCGATTCAGCCTGAGTGAGAACCCATTGGGCTTTGAAGCTTGTTTGTGTATGTACCATGTGCGGTCTCAGGCATTAATCCATTCTCATGTCAGTTCTCTTAGCTTTTATATGTTCAGTATCAATCTAACAACATCATTCATGTCAGTGCTGATCCATACAATGATGATGAGACTGATGATGATATGCCAACCCTCATTGATCCATGGGATTTGGATTCAGGATATGGCTCTGCATAGAAAATTATACTGTACAATTAGCTTCATTTTATTCATCTATCTTCACTGCTATATGAGTCCTGTTGAACTTTTCAATTACTTAGACAAGTACTTTGATACAAGTACTTGGGGTCCAGAAAATCCCAGAATCGACCACTTGTACTCGGAGGTACCCATGGGAACTGAGTACTTGTATTCACGAGTACCAGAACTTGTGAGTTTCTCACGAGTGAAACTCAGGGATAATCGTGAGTTGTCAGTAATCATGGGATGCTCTAAGTTGAATGGTTGTGAGTTTGGAGGAATCCATCATGACATAAATCACCCTCCTCCTTCAGCAGGCGACCAATGACATAGTCACGTTCTGCGTTACGGGAATCGGTGTCGAGACGTTTGATAATGTCGGAGAATTCGGGGCGAGGAAGTGAAGAAATAATCCGGGCAATAACCATGGAAGGGGATAGCTCAAGAGGGGCCTCGAAATCAGCAAGGCGACCGGTAATCTCAATGAGACCACCAATATGGTCCTTGAGCTCGACCAAATAGTCGGTGTACTGGATGCTGAAGAACTGCTTCCAGGTGCTGAGTTTATCATTAGCAGCCCTGCCGCTTGTATGAAAAAGCTCAAGGCGCTGCCACATGCCATGAGGGTCGGTACGGATGTCCTTGATATGAGCAATCTGGTCATCACCAAGCGACTCGATAAGGTCAGCTGCCGCCGCCGCGGCCTTGACATCCCATTTACGCTGGGCAGCGATAGGAACAGCAGGTGGACAAGCTGTAAGACCGAGCAAGAAAGGCTCAAATCCTTTTGGACCAGCAGCTGCCAAGTGTCAGATGGAATATGAATCCCAGTTGCTGTTGCCTAACTGAGTGGACAGGTGGACAAGCTGTAAGACCGAGCAAGAAAGGCTCAAATCCTTTTGGACCAGCAGCTGCCAAGTGTCAGATGGAATATGAATCCCAGTTGCTGTTGCCTAACTGAGTGGATTCTCCGCGGACCATGATGAGAGGGAAAGAATGGCGGGGAAGAAAAGAAAATGGGCGAGTGGATCAATTTGTAAGGGGAAATCAAAGTGATCGATCGCAAAACACGTATCAAGTTGATTGCGCCGAATGACGAACGCGGCCCTGATCGCCGTGGAAACGGGGGTCACTGCTCCTGACACAAGCAGGACAGAAACGCGGAGGGTATATGAACCTCTGCCACCGACACTAGCAGAAAATCGATAGGGAGATGAGGAAGTCGTCGTTAAGTCGTCGTTAAGTCGGTAAGTCGGTAAGTCGGTCGGTTGGTAGATCCAGTATAAAGTCGGTTCATAGATTCAATGAAGAACCCAACCAGAGCTCACTGCAAGGAACAGCAAGAGCGAATGGTGTGCAACGGAAGGCCCATAACCTGTCAGAGGGAGATCCGAATGACCAGCTGCAGAGCAGGCAGCTCCAGCAAAAGGGTATAACAATGTGGATAAAGGTAAAAGATAGTACAGGGGTTCGGCTCGGTATATAGGATCGGATGATGCCGAGTATGACGAAATACGGGATGACTCATCCCTCCTCTAACAGCCATTGTTTTGGGTTCGCGCCTTGTTCGCGTCTGGACGGAATCACTGAATCTAGGGCCTGGGAATTTGAAGAAAAGAGAATCCTGGAATAATCATGATGTTAACATCCTAAAGACTACATGCGAGAATAAATGTCTGCAGGCTCACCTTGTAACCACTGGATCCCTTCGGCGCTTGTGGCACGCGCTTATCGGACTTTGCCTCTGAAGATCTGGGAAGACCCGGAGCCGTCCGATCTTCCGGCACTCGGGTCTGTTTGCTCGGCTCCGTGATGATTTTTCATCGCTTCTTCTTGACGTCCACCTCGTTGCTCTGGGTTATCCTCCCTTTCCATAGGCAGTTTCTGTCTCGCAAATCCCATGGTTATCTGCTCCGGCATTGCTGCTCACTGGTCTTGATAAAGATGTGCCAGGCGGCTTGTATTTTGTTGCAAGAGCTGACCTGTTTTTCCAGGTGTCAAATAATACTTAATACATTATCTGGGATTCCTGAACGTCGTTTTTATGGCGAATTAGGTTGGTCGAATATTTTTGTCCCGAGCTTGCGGCCTGACCTGTCTCGTCTCGCCAAGCAACCAAGGTCGCTGCTGTCTTTATATGCTCTCGTGGCTTTCTTTATGCCAGCATACTGCCGTCAACTCAGCAGAGCTCATCGCCCTCGCCAATGAGCTTCTCTTGCCCGATAATGGTCAGTCAATTCATCCACTTTTTGTCGGCTCACTGACCATTTAACCGTCAAGCAGATTCTGTCCGAAACAACTCCCTCTTTTTCCCATTGATGAGGGTGGTGGCTCAATTGATAACAATATCCACTGTATCTTCCATCAAGAATGTGCTCAATGATATCTTCAACGACCTCTTTAACGATGCCTCGAACGACATCCACGGCTGACCGTGACGTTTCTTGGGATAGATATTCGCTGCTGGAAAAATCGGGCCAAAGTGCGCGGTGGATATAAAAAGCTGAAGCGTCCAGCTGGAGCAAGAGGTGCGTTTCATCGTCGTTTTTTATCTTTTACCCTTTGCTGAACGGGTTTCGCAGGTCAAATGTGTATTTCCTACCAATAGACACCTCAGATACCGAAACCACTGTCATCATCGGACCTTTGGCGACTGCAAAGGGATCTTTTGTTTAGAGGAGAAAGTCAGTAGGGAGGAAAGAGATGGCACTGGTGTCATTTAAATCTGTTGTACGTCGCCCTGTTAAGCATCGTAAATAAATCCAATGCCGAACATTTACCTTGCCCGAATACCTTTTCCATCACCATCATCTTCTGCTGAAGCTTCTCCCACGATGATGCATATTTCTTTGAGTCAATCTTGACTTTACAATCCTCAATCAATGTCAAATTCAGAATACTCGATCCATTTCCAACATTTTCCTGCCATCGCTTCTTATCTGAAGACGGCTCTCGCCTACACCATCTTCATTGCCTCCATGGCATCTGCTTCGCCCGAGAGCCGATGTATGTGCGTACATGGGTTAGTCACTACGTAGGATGGGTTGAGTTGATGGAGGATGGAGGATAGAGAGAGGATGATGGGGTGGATGTCGATGTGCAGAGGAGGAACCGATTGTGAACCCCAGCGGTTTCCAAATCATGTTTTTCATGATTCTTTTGTGGTTTTCAGATTGCTTATTCCTCTTTGCAAGCATTATTGTCATCAGATTCTTTCTCCAGCTTGACCTCGATAGGATTAGCTCGGCTAGTGCTCTGTGTACTGTATGAGATAGGACTCAATAGATATCATCCTACATCTGCTCATTTTTTGTGTAGGATAATCAAATGACATTTGGTTACTGAGCAACGTCTTCCTGTGGCACATCCATGATGGAGAGGATGTCAGACAAGGGGGTTGGGGCATAGGAAGGAGTGGACAGTCAAGGTGGACTTGGAGGAGGTAGGTGTGCTGCGGGTATGAGGAGAGTCACGGAGAGTGAATCTATGGGACTAGATGTGCGTAGAGAGTTTGCTGAGATAATGTAATGTCGCTCCTGCTACCGTCTGTCTGTCTCTCCGTCACTGCTGCCTCTTCGGCGAGGGGTAGCCCATCTCGTTGCATGGATAATTGAATCAGATAAGGTATTCAGGAAGATATTGAGGTGCATTTATTTTTCTTTTCCTTGCTCCTTCGGTTCGCTCATCCAGCTCAGCAGCTGCATCATCCTCCTCGAATCTATATGCCCAATCTGCTCGGTGCGTCTTGGAGCATTGTCGTCTGTTGGAGATTTCACTGTCGCCCTCGTCGTCGAAGCAGATATCGAGTAGTCTTTCATTCATGTTTGTCTATCCATCCTTCCTGGTTGCATTTGCTTTTGGGCATTAATTATTTTCGGTGTCGTAAACCATACCTGGCGCGGTGACGGTCTTCCTTGTCTGGTGTAATTAATCGGAGATGCAGCTGGAGGTCAGTCTCGCTTTTATTCTTCCTTTCCTGTGCTGAATCCATCTACAGGAATGCCCATGGTGAACTGCAGCTTCGATACCCGTACCAAATACATTAGTGCAGTTCTACCATGTCACAAGGCGTCGTCGAGGGAAGACCTGGTCAGTGCATCGTCATTGAATGAAGTTGATCGATGTTTAGGTGCTCTTTCCTTCTTTTCTTCGCTTCTCGTTATCTCAAGGCTGTATCTTTTCCACCATGGACATACTTATTCCCTCGCCTTGAACTCGTCAATGGCATTGGAGCTGTGTGGAATCAGAAGGACTAAGGAGGAAAGCAAGAAGAGCATGCTCCAGTTTCTCCTTTGGTATGTCGGCATGGTCTTTTTTTCGCTTGGAAAATTACTGAATGTCTTCTCCAGGGCACATGTGATAATGGGGTACGTCCAGCATCCTCTTGACCCTCGTAATGTCCTCAATTGTCAGTTACGTTTTCTTCCTTCCTTTACACCTATCTGCTCAAGGTTTCATAGCTATATCTATCAAATTATATGAGGACCTTGTGTGGTATACTAGACAATGCAATCTCTTTTTATATGATGTCTACTTTACTCCTACGACTGACTTCTTTGTGGATTTCAATGGCTGCCTTCATTGCTGTGACCGTGAGATGCATCCGCACGGTAAAAGCGAGAGCGGGCGGTGGGCTCATCTGTGAGTCCGCGGTGCAGTTCGGAGTAAGACTCCGATGATGGATTGCGTGGGAGTCTGCAGGAGGTAGAGGGCGTCGAGGCATTGATCCCAGCAGAGGTATGTAAACCAGATTTAATTCTGTTGCAAATCCAAAACCTTTGGAGTAGCAGGGTTCTCTCATCTGGGATGTCATAATAATGCGAGACACGGTCAGTACATGTTACTATGCTCAAGACAGCTCCTCAGATTTGGGTACATCTCCTTCATCTTTTTCCTTTGTATGTCGCTGAAATGCCATCCCAGTTTATCTGCTATTCTCTTCAGGTTATGATAGGATGATAGCTCTTTGAATAAGATATGGGTTCTAGCATCAGCAAGATGACACATAACTTTTTGCGCTTTTTTGGGCTTGTAAACACGTAAAAAAGCGCAAAAACACGCAAAAACCATGCCGAAATACGTAAAACACGTAAAAAGCTGAAACATGCCACTTTTTATGTCCGAAATGCTACAAGCGGAACACTGCAGACAGTGCAAAAAGTTGAACTATTGGCAAGATTATTGCCTACAGCTTTTCAAGTGACCTCTACCTTACTTCCAAAGTACTTGACCACCTAGTTTCAGGTCCATTCTGTGCACCAGGTCTGCTCATTGCCACGGTTCGGGGTTATGACAGCCGTGAGAGTGTGACCACGGCGACGACGATCAGGACCTTTTCCGGCATCCCACAGATCCTGATCGGCGTCCAGAGAGCTCTCACATCCCTGTTGAGACGCTACATGGCATAAACTCAAGTTTCACGCCCTTCAGGAACTGCTTTGGATATCTCGCGCTTTTTACGAGCTGAAATGCGCAAAAAGCGGACAAGTTCATTGCAATTTTGCTGATGTAGCTCCATTTTGCGAGAAATTTGTCACGTCAAGCAGGGTATAACAGGTTCTGCAATCTCCTTTCGCGCTCATCTTGCTCGTTCTCCTCAGGTTTTGATTTATTATTTATGGTACTGTTGTAAACCTTTTCAATCAGATATCGTTTCGTCAATATTCACGTCGGAGACTCTGTTCATCGTGTTTCGCCTGACACTGCGATCTCATCTTACGACCAAAGTAACTTGTGCCAGCATTTGTTTCTATGGTGCTCATGTTGGTATTCCATATTGAGGTCGAGGAGAAAGAAATTCCATTGGCGAGATCAGCTTGTGTCGTTTGTGGCATCTCTTCCGCATTTTGAACCGACATTTATCATTTCAACCCGTCTGGAGGCTACGATTTCTGGGATCACGGAGTCTGGTCTCAAGTAGCATCTTTGTCGGGGTCGAGCCTTTCATTGGGCTTGATATGCTGAGAACGAGTCATAATGTCCCAGGGAGACTTTGAAGATAGAGTATATATGTATCCTGGACCTCAAGTTGTAAAAGCAGCCAAGTACATCTGTTGGTCATGGTTGCATAGGGACTCGATGATTTGCTTTTTTTTGCCGGTTCAATGTGCGCCTTGACCTCCTGTGTCCAGGCTCCAAGACCACATCTGGAAAGATATATATAGCTCACATGTACTCAACTCGCCTTGATTTATGGCGAAGCTCATTGATCCTATTCCGAGGCGGCAGGAGGTACCACTGAGATTTCGGAGTCATGCCATCTCTGAATTGTCTTATACACCATTTTGAGGTCGCCGTCGCACATTCAGGTATACATTGAGTCAGCGGAACAAAATTGACGTGGGCCCTGACCATGTCTGTGCAAACTGTGACTTTTCTCAGAGGGGCTCCAGAGACGCATGGAATATATAAGTGGTGACAATAGACAGAGAACCGGCATATATTGAGAGCAATCTAAGATGCATGCTTTCCTCCCGACGTAGTTCTAGAAAACGGGAGCGAGAATGTCATTAAGTATTTGGAAGATAGCAGACGTGAACTCAAGAAAGAATAGAACCTGTCTTCAAGATGACAACCAGCAAGAGGGCGAGCTCTTTGAATGGACGCAATGTGACGCTCAAATATTCGTCATGACCGTGCAAACGACCATTTTCTCCTCTCATCCTGTTGATGATGACCTCACAGTGTCACTTGCGCGATCCTATAACTACTGTGCCAAACCTCGTGGGACGTCATTCAGAAATAAGTACCAGCATGAAATCTATACTATGAACTTGATACGCGATATATTGAACATGCAGAACAGGGCACTTTCGAATAGCCGTCAATATTATATATTTCACTATCAACTACAATTTGGCTCTCTGAATCTGAGCGAAGATACAGTCTGCTTCAATCCGATCAATCCATCATTTTGATCAGAAATATCAAGCCTAAAGTGGAATGAATCATGTGAGGTGATGTCGCGCGTTGTCTTGTCTGATCAACCTCTCTGATGGGTTTGCAGTTCATTCAAATCTTTGCAAACCACGAGCTATTGAAAATCAAATATTGTGGAACCTGTCTCGAATGCAGTAACAGCTTTCCAACGGCCCCAAAGTCCGGAATATACTCATCGTTATTGCGAAGGTATTGACGCAGCGTGAGTGTTTAGCGGTCCACATGATCCTTCCTCATTCCGCCTTGATTCCACTTTATGGGCCAAACTATGCAGCTATGAGGCTCTGCTAAGTGAACAGAGGATTGAAACAGAGAGCGGAGGGCATGGGCAGTACAATGTCAAGGCTCTCATTGATCTCATTGCCCGACCTCACTCCATTCATCAGCAGCAAGTGTCTCCCACTGAAGTCAATCCCTCCCCGTTTGCCCGGTACATCCGATCGCCCGCATTGTACAGTCAGTGGTGAAAATCCACCTTCTGCCCACCTCACTCGAATGTGCTGGACAGGATATGCCAGTGGTGATTTTTGGTTCGCCGCTCAATGACTCCTAGTTTTCTAAACTTTTAAAGGGTCTCCCAGACAGGGGGCAATCTTTATGGAAGAGTCAGGTGACTCAAGCGAGGAGCCGTCCAAGTTGAAATCTTTTGAAAATTTTCATTGAGTTCCCTTTACAGGATGTGTCCGGCGAGAAAGACAGATACTGTCCAGGTTTGATGGAAATATGTACCAATAACACCGGGGGCAATGTGACGTGCACCATGTTCAGTGCACCTCACCTGTACCTGTGGTCGCACCTGTGGTCGCACCTATGTAATTTTAGTTACCAGATTGATTGATTATATGATGAGATCTGACAGTTACCCCTTTTGAGGAACAATGGGCGGATGTTAAATCTGAGTTGGAAACACGTACATGCACTCTGCGTGTGTCGCGTTAGTCACAGTCTTTGATGCGTTTGATGACAGGACACATGGTCATTCTCTTTGTTCCTTCTTCTGCCCATATTCCAACCAATTCCTCTGCATTCTGCAGCTCTCCAGTCTTGTTTACTCCCAATTCATTCACATTCACATGTCATCTGCCTCAGGTAGCCAAAAACGGAAGCATTCCAGACCAGATGTCACTTGCTAATGATATATACATGTAAACTGGGCCAGCAAATTCACAGTATAAGTAAATGCAACAACAGACTTGAGGGCAATGTTAGCGCAAAGTCTCACGGCGGACACTCAGCTGTCAGAGGTGATTGTCATGCTACAGTCATTGGTGCTGCCATTGTACTGTCATTTGGGATCTCTTTGTTCTCTCTCTTTGTCCGAGGCCGCAGTTTCCTTTTGTGGTTATCCTTTTGTTCCTTCGTCTTTTGGCTCTGGGTTTTGGGCGGGCTTGAGTGAACGGTGAGACCCTAGACCAGTCCAGTAGACTTGACTCGTCTTTGGGTGTTTAGAATGTCCCAGAGAATCATGTCAAAGCTCCTTTCGATGTATTCATAAGGAGTGCAATATAAGTTGATATTGAAGGTGATACTATGCTAGAATGTGAGGAATATAGACAGAGAGAGAGAAAAAATAGAGAAGAACCAGAAACTCATTCCATAGAGTCATCCTTCAAACCAGAGATCTCCTCCTTCAAAGCCTGCCTCTGCACATCCAAGCCTTCCATTGAGACCTTGTACACAGCCATGTGATTATCATCCCCAACATCATAGATTCATAATCACTATCTCTGGACTCCAGCTTCATACTTGCCATCTCTGTCATTTTCAACTGGGTCACTTTCAAAATCCGCCTCACCCTTGCCATTAACATACTCATCATCTGTGAGAAATGAGCCCACACTGTCATTTCCTGCTGCACTCTGCTCATTGTCTGAGTCTTGCAATACAAGTTACAAAATAGGCTGAAGCAATGGGGTTTCTGGGATGCTGTTTCTGTCCTGGGCTCAGAAACTGGATCCTGGGCCTACAGTGAAAGGATAAAAATGGCAAGCATTTCAGTAAGATCTTACTAGTGGCAACACTTTTTCTTCCTCCAGTTTTTGGCCTTCATTATACTGTCTCTGATATGCTGTATGCACCCTGTTTTCCTTCTTCATTTGTCTGTCCTTTGATTGCCATGTTTTTCCTTTGGAGTCATGAGACTAGCAAAGACAGACATCATAATCCCTCTTGCCCACTGAACTTTCCTTCATAGCTGATATTGAGTAAGAGTGTGCAATCCAAGAGATGGTGAGTGTGCAGTCAGAGAGAGACAGCAACCAGACAAATCCGGATTCCGGCAAGGGTGCTTTGTACCAATTTGGGAAGTTCGTTTGTTTAATAAAAAAAGGGAATATTCTATAATAACACAAAGAGATTGTAAAATGACAGAACAATGACTAGTCCAATGACAGTACCAATGACTGTAGCACAACAATCAGCAATGACAGCTGATTGTCCGCCGTGTCTGTCACCCAGCTGCAATGAAATATTCCGATGAAGTTCCGACACAGGCCTGATCAGATGAAGCATGAGAGAATTTGTCCAAAAGTGTGTTGCCGAAAGTTGCCGACACAGCCTCTTTGACAGAACGTGAGATAATCTCTCAAGGTGCAGGTCAAGGTGCAGGTCAAGGTGCAGTGAACTCAGGTGCGAGAGCTTTTGCCCCCGGTGTAAACACTATAATAACCGATCGAATCTGGGGAGAATGCCAAGGCATTCAAAAGAGTTGAGATTTGCTCAATATAGAATGTACTAGTCTCAACCTGCAGAATACGCCCTCGCGACAAGAATACAACTGAAAGTTTGAAGAAAGCCATGCTTGAACCTAGTGTTGCCGCGGCTTAAATGATGTTTTTCGATGTTTTACACTTTCTGAGCTTAATTATCGAATGTATATAACAAGTAGTATATCATCTGGGACCTAGTTAGGTACATTTCATTGGTCAGAAGTGACTTCCGCCCCGAGTTGCTCTTGGCCGAGATATAAGGCAAATATGCTCGGCTAATGATCGGCTAAGTTTAGCCGGCTTATTTTCATAGCCGATGGGATTCTGGCCCACAGACTCCGGTCTAGAAAAAATCCTTCCAGAGGGTGAAATGGGTGCCATGGGCCTATGTTTCGAGACACTGCTTGTAGTGATAGTATTGCAAACTCATTCAGGAAACTCAATTTACTTTTTGGCATCGGCTTATTTCCAGCTAAGCCGCGGCAACACTACAGTTGAACCGACACCGGCGTATCAATGGCATCTCAAACTAGCCAAAATGTTTAGCGCAACAGATGAATTCAGAGTAGCATATCTAATTCCCACACTGGTACACAGCAATATAGAGAAAACTATCCCTCAAGCGAAGGACAGACTGGACCTCATCAATTGAGTGCAGTACTGGCGGTGATGGTATATCGGACTCCAATTATCAAGTAAGTATTGCCGCATTTGATTGTCGCATCTTGCAATAGCCTTGCGACGATTGTCTCCTGGGTTTCCCACGCTCCTTCGAGGCGTCTCATATTCTCTGTAGGCTCTGTATTATCTCACGTACTCAATGTAGCCAGAAGAGGATTAATTTGTTGGTCAGGCAGTTGTAGAAAATTGAGCAGCATGATTTTTTCAACAGGTTCGTAGCCTCAACATCAGGCTCTTTGAAAGAACAAGATAAATCTTGACAGAGAGTCTGATACAGCAGACTTGAAAAATTGCTGTGATGAATTTTGAAGTACGGAGGCTGGTGATGTCCTGAATGTATGTAACTACTTGAATAGTGCTGCATCATCACCCTTTCACCAACACAGTACTGGTCTTCCAGAATTTGTTGAAGACAGCTCGGGGATGGACGCGGAGATCATTTCAAGCATATATAGCAAAAGCTCACAAGTGTCAATGAAGCTCAGACCGCAAATGTCCCGAATTGATTCGAGCGCTCTGAATGAGTGACTGAAGCATCTTGCATGTTCCGTTACTTGGAACCAAGTCGCGCTATCTTGGGCAGGATAGAGCCCTGTAATGAAGAAAACAGTGGAACACTCGATGGATGAGTGATGAATTTGGTTCCCCTGCGATAGAACAAGACAAAGTGGTTCTGTGCTAGCATCAATCAAAGAGTTATTCATACCCATGAGCAGCTATTGATTCTTACCGAAGACTGGGGAACTGCTAGTGAATAAAAGAATTCAACTTCACTGCAAAGTCCCTCGCACCAAGGAAGCCCCAGCATTCAATTTGACTGGGTCTTGTCCTGCATGTGACCCCATATCCTTGGGGCATGGGCTTTTCAAAGTGTCGCTTGAAGTGTGCAAAGAAAATTGAAGTGTTGAGGAAAGAGTCCTGAAGTGGTGGTGAAGTGTCGAGAAGTATTGATCAAAGAGTTGGGAAGAAATTGAAGATGACTGTCAAGCCAGTAAGAACATGCTGGAAGCACAGCATGTTCCATATTTGAGCCATAACGGTATCAGATGTGATGTTTGTGAGCAGTTGAACGGCGAGACGCAAGTTGACGTGACAATCACATCAACATGATGTCACCAGAAAATTTCGCCGCTTGTTTCCCGCTATCGCATCATTTTTCTATGGTGCTTGCAAGTCTTCTCTCTGTCAGTATCCTGTACATCTTTCTGAAATTCCATTTGCAGGGCAGCTTTCGACATGTTTAGTCCTATTAGGATAGCCTGATCATGATTCTCCCGATGTGGCGTATATCCATCCTCACGTTGAAGTGGGACTTCGGAGCTTAGTTTCTGTCATGGTCTCTGGCAGTATTCACCTAGTTTAGTGCTGATGATTTGCTAAATCAAGCTGAAATCTCAGGTAGTATGTCAAACCTTCTATGGGTCGAGTATGCGGGCTCATGAAAGCAAGGGAGTTCGCATCTTCCTTGCTTTCTTAGATTAGTGTCTCTGCATTTTTGCCACACTTGACCCCGCTGACTCTTGGACAGTGCCAATTGAACCCAACTACAGTTCCATAAGACAGGAGTTGAAGATACCAAACTGAAGTGCAGACTCCGAGTTGGGTTGACCGCGCAACAAAACATATGCAAGAATGCGAAGAGGTTATGACTCGGCGAGAAATTAAGGCTGTATCAGGAAGTCCAAGGTCAAGCTTCATATTCACACCAAAGGTCACCGGCCCGACTTGAGCCTCTGGTAGTGCTACTTGATCGAGAATTACTTCGAGGAAAGTAGCTTGATGTGTGTAACATGCCTTCTCTACCATAAAGACGGAGCGCTTGAACTCGGTTTCTGGCTAGCTACGAGATCTGAAACGCAGTCTCAGAACACAATAGTAGAGGAACAGTGTCACATCGATCTCACGGTCCTCGCGATCCAGACGAGATCCAGACAGTAAATTGAGGGAGCAGATAATTCAGGACAGGTAAGGTCAACTCCTGGTCTAACTCGATACGAAGATCTATCCAGCAGAGCAAAGACTGAACCCCTTGACATGGGGCTATGACCTTGCAACTTATAAGGCGGGGTGGGACGACTTTGCGGATGCGAGGAAGACGACGCAGATGCGCGAGATGTCGCATGGGGTAGCGCTGTCGGCATGAGTAGATTGTAGCGTGATGATTGACTGCAATTTGGACAGGTCGATGGCATTCAAGATTGGTATACAGTCTCGCTTGACGAATTCGAAGATCCAGCGTGTACAGTTGTCCTCTGGATCGTCGCTGTCTACATGTGTCCAGCAAGGTCCTTCACTTTGTTTGTCCTGGACTCTACTCTGAAATGTCCAAGACCCCGAAACCTTTGCTACCGGTGGCATGTGGGGAGTCGAACAAAAAAGTAGCACAATTGTTACTTATTCAGCTAGAATAGATCAAAGTCATCCAGCCGTGTTCTACCTGGGTAGAGTAAGGGGGTTCTTGGTCTCTTTTGTATCTGATTAAATGATCCAACAGAGGTGATCTCGGAGTCATAGACAGCAACAATTCGTCTATCGTACGTGAAAGGAAAGGACACATGCGTATTGAGTAGGTGCTATACGACAGTAACTTTTAGCCCTTTCGAGAGGTCCTGAAGAGATCCCGAGGTGAAAAAAAGTGCAAATAGTGTCTGAGCCTCAAGATTATGACATCTAAAAAGCTCATCAGTAAAGATCTCAGGATTGAACCGGACCAAAAATCGTAGAAACTGCCAATGTCACATATCGCTGGCATTCGACTGACAGAACGTGCTAGCTACCATGTTCTATTCTTTCCCAGGTAGAGCCGGATATATGGATAATACAGGGGTTTCACTCCAGTACATGGAAAGGGACAACATCAGCACGACTTGGGAAATAATTCAATGACTTGAACAGACAGAGTCTTACAGGAGATCGTCAACAATGGATCATAGATTCTCAACTGCAGTGCTTGCTATAGTTTCGTGCGCCCAAAGGTATATTACAGGCCATATTTTAGGTCATTTCTGCCTGTCTGAACTCGGTCTCTAAGAGCGATCTCTGTTTAGTTTTGTTCGACTTGGTCTCAGGAAACATCCACATCCTGATTGCATCTCGCAAGAAAGCTCTAGTCGAGTATCGGAGGATTCCCCAGTGAATGTGCAATTTTCCTGTCGCAATATCATTGTTGAAATGAAGCCCATTTTGGATTTGATGTCAAACAGGTCTCTGTCAGCTAGCCCAGGCAGATGTGTTACAACCTGGGAAACAACGGCACGGAAGGAGCCTGAACTCGATAGAGAGCCGAAAACTACTTGATAGCTACCAACTTATCTCATCGAAGCACTCAATTCGCATCTGCAATTGTTTCATATTGACACTGCCCTGCCATTGTTTTTGGTCCGCGCCTTGTTCGCGCCTGGACGGAATCACCGAATCTGGGGCCTGGGAATTTGAAGAAAAGAGAATCCTGGAATAATCATGATGTTAACATCCTAAAGACTACATTCGAGAATAAATGTCTGCAGGCTCACCTTCTAACCACTGAATCCCTTCGGCGCTCGGCCAGCGTTTATCGGACTTTGCCTCCGATGAGCAGCGAAGACCCGGAGCGGTCCGATCTTCCGGCACTCGGCTCTGGTCGGCTCCGTGATGATTTTTCATCGCTTCTTCTTGACGTCCACCTCGTTGCTCTGGGTTATCCTCCCTTTCCATAGGCAGTTTCTGTCTTGCAAATCCCATGGTTCTCTGCTCCAGTATTGCTGCTAACTGGTCTTGATAAAGGTGTGCCAGGTGGCTTGTGTTTGTTGCAAGAGCTGAACTGTTTTTCCAGGCGTTGAATGTTGAATAATACATTATCTGGAATTCCTGGATGTCGTTTTTATGACGAATTAGGTTGGTCGAATATTTTTGTCCGGAGCTTGCGGCCTGACCTGTCTCGTCTCACCAAGCAACCAGTCTTTATATGCTCTCGTGGCTTTCTTTATGCCAGCATACTGCCGTCAACTCGGCCGAGCTCATCGCCCTCGCCAACGAGCTTCTCTTGCCCGATAATGGTCAGTCAATTTATCCACCTTTTGCCGGCTCGCTGACCATTCAACCGTCAAGCAGATTCTGTCCGAAACAACTCCCTCTTTTTCCCATTGATCAGGGCGGTGGCTCAATCGATAACAACATCTATCTTCCATCAAGAATGTGCTCAATGATATCTTCAACAACCTCTTTAACGATGCCTCGAACGGCATCCACGGCTGACCTCACTGTCTTGTTCCGTGAAGTTTCTTGGGATGGATATTCGCTGCTGGACAAATCGGGCCAAAATGAGCGGTGGATATAAAAAGCTGAAGTGGCCAGCTGGAGCAAGAGGTGCGTTTCATCGTCGTTTTTTATCCTTTACCCTTTGCTCAACGGGTTTCGCAGGTCAAATGCCTATTTCATACCAGTAGACACCTCAGATACTGAAACCATTGTCGTCATCGGACCTCTGGCGACCGCAAAGAGATCTTTTGTTTAGAGAAGAAAGTCAATAGGGAGGAAAGAGATGGCACTGGTGTCGTTTAAATCTGTTGTACATCGCCTTGTTAAGCATCGCTAATAAATCCAATGCCAGAACATTTACCTTGCCCGAATACCTTTTCCGTCACCATCGTCTTCTGTTGAAGCTTCGCCCACGATGATGCATATTTCTTTGAGTCAACGTTGACTTTACAATTCTCAATCAATGTCAGATTCAGAATACTCGATCCATTTCCAACATTCTCCTGCCATTGCTTCTTATCTGAAGACGGCTACACCATCTTCATTGCCTCCATGGCATCTGCGTCGCCCTAGTAGGCCATCACCTGGTTGGGAGGGTGATGGAGGAGGTTATGGGAGGGAGGTGATGAGAGCCGATGTGTGTGCGTGCATGGGTTAGTCACTAGGTGGGATGGGTTGAGTTGATGGAAGAGAGAGGATGATGGGTGTATGTCAATGTGCAGAGGAGTGAACCCCAGCGATTTCCAAGCCATGTTTTTCATCCAGTGTTTGTGGTTTTCAGGTTGCTTATTCCTCTTTGCAAGCTTGATCATCATTGAATTCTTTGTCCAGCTTGACCTCGATAGGATTAGCTCGGCTAGTGTTCTATGTACTGTATGAGATAGGACTCAATAGGATGTCATCTTACATCTGCATATTTCTGTGTATAGGATAATCAAATGACATTTGGTTACTGAGAGATGTCAGACGAGAGGTCAGAGCATGGGAAAGAGGGTCAAGGTGGAGTCGGAGGAGGCGGTGTGCTGTGGGCATGGGGAGAGTTGCGGAGAGTGAGTGTGTGGGGACTGGATGCGCTTAGAGTGTTTGGTGAGATAATACAATATTTTTATCATTGCTTCGGTCACTGCGCTGTTGACTCTGACATCATATATATAAACTGATGCAAATGAGGACAGCACTAGTCACCGTCGGTTTACCCTGAAGAAAATTGACCTGACTATTGCAATGTCACTTATGTCTCTGGAAACCGACAAGGTCGTCCAGTCGGGTATAATAGCTGACTGAGCAATTCAAGATCACAAGCCATAGGGCACAGAAGGATAATGTGGTCTATGACTAATAAAGAATAACAACTGTTAATCAAGAAAGCAGTGAGGGACACATTCAGTATGTGGCGCAGAGGCCGATGTCTACTTCGACTAAATTCCAGGACGTGGATAGTTTATTGCCACTTCATCAACTTGTTGGTACATTATTCAAGGTTCAGCATTCAATTTTCGAGTTTTTCCTGATGATTAAAGGTTACAGGCAACTATTTTGGGGGCACAGCGTTCCAGAGCTGAAAGAAAGTGACTCAAGAAAGTTCCTCAGTACCAGGGAATTCACATCATAAAGTTCAAGTCCCCTGCGCAT
This sequence comes from Mycena floridula, assembly GCA_029320655.1. NCBI lineage: Eukaryota > Fungi > Basidiomycota > Agaricomycetes > Agaricales > Mycenaceae > Mycena > Mycena floridula. The sequence goes on along the minus strand of JARIHS010000015.1, from coordinate 1,022,415 downwards.
TGTATTCCTTTCTGCATTGAACAACTTATGATCCAAATCCTCTGCATTCCAACCCATGAAGCACATCAGGCTAGCAATGGATAAAATTGAAATATTATTAGTATATATGTTTCTACTTATTCCTCCCTAGATGTTTCCAGAACCTGCACCTTCTGTTTGAGATCCTGAGTTCCCGACTCTATAGTGATTTCCCGCTGTCTGGCCCTCCGTCTCCTATTCATGATCTCACAGAGAACTCCAATGAGCACTGGAATGAATGCCACAACAATTTGAAGAATCATAACAACCACCGAAGGGGAGACAATTATCACTGTGCGAAGGACCAATGCTGCAGTGACAAGTCGTGGTATCGAGTTGATGATGGTGAATCCAATCAGGCCAGGACTACTTCTGATGTGATGCTAGGGCAGAATGTGAACTCTTTGCGTGAGGTAACTTTCAGACAGCTCATACCTTGAAGGAATTATGATCAAGTCCATCATAGAGAACTCCGATGATGATAATGATAAGCATGCCGGTAGAGACAGAAATCATGTCAATGTATCTGGTTGATTGGGCATGAAAGCTACAAGGATCCCTGATGAGCGATTCAGGATTGGAAGTGTGGAATAGACTGACGAGAATAAAATACAGAGCTGGATGGAATATAATCAGCACAAAATTTGAAGTCTTCCCAGGACACTCACGACAGCAAGGTACAAAGCTCGAGCACAGGTCAGACTCTCGATGATGGCTCTGGAACTGGTAGGATCATCAAGAGAAAGAGCAGCATGACCGGTATTGTAGTTGTTTGTGATGGGTTGAAAGACAACAGAGAGCGGGTTGGACATTGTGGCTGATGACTGGTGTTCGTTATAACGGAAGGAAGGAAGAGATATTCTGAATCTCCCTGTTCAATGTGAATGTTTTTATAGTGAAATGACAGCATCTCCGTCTTGAACAACATTGGCGCGCCAATTAACCAGGAGGAGGGAGGAAGGCCTCAATTTGGAAGAGAGGCTGTTGTAGATCCCATCAAATGATGCCGACAGCCAGCTGTAATCAAATCGGTAGGAGGGAGGAGGAAAGCGGTATGCACATGACACGGAGGCTGTTCTTGTCTGTTTCTAAAATTAGCCAGCTGGACCAATGTAACTGAGCCCCGTGCTAGTAGTAAAAAATAGCATTGTAGAAATACAGAACTAATCAATTTGAATATTTACATTCTGTCAAATGACAGCAAGTTTCCCAGCCGCATCTGCTTTGTCGGTCTCTGAATGTTTCCCTCTCCGTCTCTTGCGCGCTTGCTCGAAGTTCCGGCTTGGGGTCCCGAGGAACGTCGGAGTTCCAATGGCGCAGTCGTGCTATGAATAGCCCGATATATTGCTGTGAGATCCCGCACCGATATCCCTGCAATGCCTTTATTAGGATCAGCTCTCTCGTCCTTTCCTGGTTCAGGGACTCCATTTGGCCAATTGATAAGCTCAAGACCTTCATCTTTGAGCTTTGTCTCAAAGTCAACCCAAGGCAATTTTGGGCGACCATTATGAGTGCGAGCAAGATAAACACTGTGACGGTCTATTCAAATGATTTAGAGATTTTCTGAGAGAGATTGGTAAACCTCACCAAGTTCACTAGTGAGGAAGGTCTTTATTTTTTCAATCATCTTCGGTTTGGATGCCGCTGGGACTGCAGTATATTGTAGATGATGTGAAGCGTGAGTGCTGGGTTTTCTGTGAGGTGATTGGTGGTCACTGGTGTGCGCGTCATAAACAGTTAACGATTGAAAACGGATCTTACGGATTGTCTTGTGTCATTGTTACACCACCATCTCGGGGCTGGGAAAACATGTCATTCTCGACCGACCTGAAATATGTCACTTCTTGGCGACTGTTGTGAAAGAAGCACCCACGGATTCACAAGTTCCGGTATCGACAATGGGGTCGATCGTCTACCAGCAACTTCAGTCTGTAGTACCCCAAGATCTTGCATCATACTGCAATGAATTTTGCATAAGTATGATATAAGAAGATGACGTGCGACTCACGGCTGTTCATATGGGACCCAAGGTTGTCCATAGGCGGTGTAATTGCCATTGCCAGATCTTGTTGAATTAGTGTAGCTGTAGTAAATTGAGTTCAGTCACTGCACTAAATTGTGATAGAATCTCACGATGGCGGCTGAATATCATGAAGCGTGGGATATTGAGCATTGTCTTGGTCCTCTATTCCGTAGGTGATCGCGATCGCGGGTACAGAATGATGGGCATGCTGCAAAGTGGTTGAATGGTGTTGAACATATCTAGATAGCTTGAGATAAGCTCTATAAAAGATTGAAATACACACGGAATATTTATGTCTGGGTGAAAGATATGGGTGATATCCTGTGTCAAATCGCGGACTTGAGATATTGGTGGCTGTGGGTGATATGGAGCATTTAGATGATCAGTACTCATTTCGTGGCGCTGTTCATCATGATCATAAAGGGTATAGTGCGGATCCTTGAGTCAATTAACTTTAACGAAGACAAGTCCGGATAGACATTGAATCAACTCACCTGTTGCTCCTGATGGTCCGAGTTTGACATAGGCCCAGTGACATGGTGATGTTGAATGGATGCTAGGGTGCCATCCCCAACTATTCTCCGTCTAGAACGCTCTTTCCTCTGAGGCATCATCAATAGTGGCTGCAGACAATGATATTGTTCGTACCAGCAAGTCTTCAAGCTCAGTCAGATCCGCCTCGAATGCCCGCTCCTCCACCAGTAAATTCTCACCCAAGCTCCTCAAACGCCACTGCAAACGGCAAACTTGGCATCTCGAGTTCTTCTCCACATCAATGCCCACAACTTTGGCTTCCTCATCAAGGAAGGCCATAGCTGCAGTGTAGTCATCCATGTCATCCTGTCCCCAGCATGTGTGTCCCGACTCTCGAATGGCATCACGGAATTTTTGTGCGGGTGTTGGTGATGTAAGGAAGTCCCAGATCCGCAGGACAGAGTAGGGCAAGTAATGGATGAACCGCATCACACGGGCGGAATGTGAGAGCTCTTGTGGCATCATCTTCCAACATATGGCGGCGCACCACGAACGGATGTTCAGAGACTCACCCTGCGCAGAGATTTTGATGCAGTCATCCATGGCCTGCCATTCCTCGAGAGTGTATTCCGTGATACTAAAACGAAGGCAACGAGGATATGTGTTGACCCAAGAGAAATACTTATCCTCATCAGCTTCTCGGGGCAAGCTACGGAAGTATTCATTGACTTCTTTCAATCCATATATGGGTTGGTCTGATAACCATTTTGAAAAGTCACGGCCTTTCTCAATCTTGTCCCACATGGACCGAAGAGCCACAAGGGCAGGTGAAGGGGTCCAAGAGGGCGGTGATTCAGATCCAGGGGTAGGTTTACTTGAAGCAGGTTAGATGTGTCAATGACGAATAATACACTCACTGAGATAGACAAGCTCTGCAGCCATGATCCCTGAGATAGATGATGTCGTCCTGTTGGGCAGGAAACAGTTGAGATCTCATGAATAGCCAACATGTAATGACTAGTCTTCTCATTCGGTGGCAAATATGTCCGGCCTGATCCATTGCTGCGGTGAATGCTTGATCATCATAGCTTTTGCTCTGTTGAACCAACCATTGATTCGCTCTACCGGGGAGGGAATACCACCAATAATTGATACATCCTTGCATATTCAATTCCTCACGATCATGAACTCCGCGCTCCTCGACTGTACTCTTGTACGTGCTGGACACCAATGCCAACCATACAATCATGGCAGCACGCATCTCGAACGTGGCAGCCTCAACTTCCCTCCTCTGCAGAGTCTGCACAGGAGTTTGTGCGAGGCGTCTTTCCAGGGCCGTCGCTGCTGAGTGCCAGGGTGGAGGTGAACCCAACCAATAGAATTCTTCCATCAAGGCCTCATCTCCTTGATTCCACAGCCACACATCTTCTCTGTTGTCACTACCTTGCAGCAATTCAAGGAAGATTTGTGGTTGGAGGCTTCTGGGAAGCTCACGCAAGGCCCACCATAGCAATGTGACCCTCTTCCCACCCTTGATCATCTTCCTCCCATCCACATTGACCATAGTCCGCGCCCTCACATTGCGGATGAATTCTTTGTCATCCTCGATGCAGGGTATGATAGCCGCAGAGGTTTCTGAATCAGAGAAATCCTCTGCAAATTCCAAAGGAAAAGAGCTCATGGTGGTTGAAGGAGAAGAGATTAGGCGCCTGGGATACAGCTTTTACGAATCGTGGCCTATCTGCTTCCGTGGCGCCGGGATGATCGGAGGTACAAAAATACCTGGAACAATTGATCCCAGCATATCAGCGCACCCTGGAAACAGCTTGTTTTATTAGGTTCTACGAGCTTCTGAATGGATAGTGAGAGTAGCTACTATACTAATATTACATTTCTGGTGCCAAGTGCAGACTGTATAAAGATCAGCACACGCGCTCACCACGTGCTGCAAATTTTAGATTCCGGTCACGATTGTGGCAGTAGCGTGACCTTGCCAGCCCGCCGCTGTCACCGCTGTTGCCCCAATACCGGAAAGCTACATCCTTGTCCAAACCAGCAGATAAATCCCAGAACCATAGCACCATCCATAAGAGTGGTAGCTCAAGCTGGGTAGCAGTGTCTGAATCCACTCCAGCGATGACTCAAAACATACTCCAATTCGTCCGAAATCTGTTTGAATATCCAGCGCCTATATTCAGCGCCCGTTGGATGTAGCGACGCAATAACTGAAAATGACCGACAATCCGAGTAGCCGCTACTCGGTTCCCCTTCCCCGTCTCCGCATCATTAGCCACAGTCCGCTCCCTCACATTGCGGATGAATTGTTTGTCATCCTCGAAGCAGGGTATGATAGCCGCAGAGGTTTCCAAACCTGAAAAATCTGAAGATTGTGATACTGCAGAGGTCATGGTGGTCGAAGGAGAAGAGATCAAGCGCCCATGATACAGCTTTTACGATGCATGGTTTCCTTGCTTCTGTGGCGTGGGCATGATCGGAGGTACAAAAATAGCTGGAACATATCAGTGTCCCCTGGAAACGGCTTGCTTTATTGCATCTTACGAGCTTCTGGCTTGAATATCCAGCGCCTATATTCAGCGCCCATCGGACGTAGCGACGCAATCACCGAAAATGACCGACGATCCGAGTAGCCGCTACTCGGGTCCCCTTCCTCGGCTTCCGTAAAATTTTCATCGCATCGCTGCTTCTTCCCCCATCTCGTCAATCTCATCTCTTTTCTTTTGGTCTTGTAAACGTGGATCTCATGGCGCCGCTTGCATCATGCTGTATGAATAATCCTCCTCTTCGTCGTCGCAAGCTGTTTCTGACCGCTTTTCCAGGCAACGTAAGTAGCCTTTTATGCAGTGCTTTTTCTGACAGAATTTATCATGTTCAGGTCGGATTATTGTCGAGGAGGTGAGCAAAAGCGGTTCTGGCTCCCTGAGCCTCGCTGATTTGTCTCGACAGGCCATGTCTTTGTCCTCCGTATAAGTACGTGCAGGCCGCCCTTGACGAGGTCATGCTTGACAATATAGGTCAAGCACATCGTCTTCGATAAGTCCGTTGTTACAGGCTTATTGCTGACCGTTTCTTAGTGGAAGGCTAATCCCAACACCTACTAATGTAGACTGTCAATGACAAGCCGGAGGATATTCATGTTAACAAAAGAACTTGCCCATTTCATCAGTAAGATGCTTCTTGATTTTCTCTGCCACTGGTATTTTTTTTAGGCAATCGAGGCCTGACCGTGACAGGATGGAATACATACTGTAATAAGGGCCGCGAAACTTGATCAATGGAAAGATTCTCAGGAATGCTACTACAATTTCAGCATATGTATCATCGAGCCTGATCGGGATGACTTGATGATTCACTCTTGAAGTCATTGTACAGTTACTCAAGTAATACATCTCCGACATAGTGGCAAAGAGTCACGAAAAGTTGACTGAACATTTCGAAGTCCATACTCAACAGTGGCATAAACAATCCGCTCCCATGTCACCATCGAGCGAGCAGTATTTGAACGATCATTGAATGTTCACTCAGAACCACAATTCAAATCAAGATCCTTTTGTCACCATTACCAATTGCCGCTTGATTCTGTGACAGGCAGCACGATAAGGGAGACATTGTATACCGGTTGTTGGATGCTCCTTGCTCGTTCGTCTGTTACAAGACATATAATTCCAGCCAAGACTCACATGAATGATTGATTGACTCAAGTCAGAGTAGGAAAGGAAATATGAATAAATTATACAGAGTTGATGCATTTCCCCACGAGAACCACAAACGAAAGCTCAACCGAAGGTCTCCGGTCCCAATTAACAGCATTTCAAACACTTCTTGTTGATTTGACCATCCAGACAGCTCTGTCCCAATGAGACCTTTGAATCGATGTTTGGTCAGCGCCAAAATTCAAATCAAGATTCTGCAATTGTTGTTCAGTTTGTGAGCACGTGCAGTCACGTCCACCGCTCGTGATTGGCTCGTGACCATACGCGACTTTTTTGGGACAAGTAGAACCGCGTTAAAGCTCCATTCACGTCGTAAGATTAGATACAAGTTAATGTCGCAGGACAAAGAAGAAGCATCTATAGAAGTAACTAGCTTCTGTAGCACTGTATATTTACGTGGGTGCAACGTCACACAGGTCAAGCTGTTTCTGCTGGATTTCGTTGTTCGTCACTCCTAAGACCACGGCCTCGACTGTGTTTGGTTAAGTACAACACTTGGTCCATAGATTTGAAGATAAAAACACACCTCTGAGTTAAGTTCACGCCAGCCTGAGGCGCCGCTGGTACTCTGTCGCCAATATTTCCCAGCTCTACTTGATTTTCTGTGCCTTGATTCGTGAGTCGCAATGCAACAGCATCACATAACGAGTGTACGGCAAGCGGAATAGGAGTGATCACGACCAGTAGAAGAACCATTGCTGGACTGGGGGAAACAATGATGACAGCACGAAAGACCAGGGCGGTGGTCATGAGACCGGGGACAGAGTTGACAAGAGTAAAGCCCAACGGACTGATACTGTTGACTCGCTTCTGGAATGCGGGTCAATACTGACATTGAGAAAATTTGATAATGAAATATACCTTGAACCCTTCATGGTCAAGACCGTCATAAAGAGCTCCGATGGACCGAACAAGCAAGATTGCCGCCAGGACAAATAAGCTGTCTGTGGGTCGCTTGGCCTGGATGTGGAAACTGTGGCGGTGAGCGGTCAGTACGGCAAATAAGGGAACAATGTGGAATGCGGACGCAAAGAGAACACAGAGCTATGATTTTACGATGATTTCAGATGGGCAAGAAGAATTCTGACAGAAACATACAATAGCAAGATCCAGTGCTCGAGTCCGACCCAGGCTCTCAATGATAGCTCGTGTATTAATCGCCTCATTGGAGTTGACTGCATTTGTTGTTGCCTCATAAAGATTTTTGACTGGCAGGAGCGATATAAAAGACTGAGGCATCTTTGCTGGAAATATCGGAAGAAGGAAACAAGGAAGAAGACGATAGTGCTGTTGAAGTTCGGAGGTCCTTTTAAACCAGTGATACACATATCTCATGGAATGACGGACAGCGGCCCTGATCAATTTAGGATTCATACGTGATAAGCGCCAACGTGGGATCAGCAGCAGCGGGAGCAGGAGCTGGCCGCTTTTGGTAAAAAGCTGTCGTAATGCACCGCATCAGTTTATACTTGTCTGCTAGCTGCCACGGAAAGATCATCGACTCCGTCTAACATCACTAATAATTTAGGAAACATCGTATGTGGTAAGCACCGAGGTGTGATCAGCAGCAGCGGCAGCAGGAGCTCGCCGCTTTGGGTAAAAGATATCGTAATTCACTGCTCCATCTATACTTCTATGCTAGCTGTGATGGAAACATTATCAAGTCTGAAAATACATACGTTTACCCCCACGCTCTGGTGGAGACATCTCATGGTCGTCATCGCCGGAATCTCGAGTCCTCTTTCGAGATACGCTAGTTTCCGGATCCTCGGACATTGTGTACAGGCCACTGGAAGAAACAGTCTCCTCGCGAAGTAGTTGAATTGGTGCCGTTGAATCACGAATAGCCCGATAAATCTTGGTGAGAGAATCGAGTCTCACCCCGTATATCCCTTTGCTAGTATCCTTGCTAAGATCCTTGCCGGGTCGTGCTACTCCAGCGGGCCAATTGATCATTCTGACTCTGTTTTCCCCCAGCGTAGTCTCGAAGTCAAGCCACGGTAGCTTGACCTGACCTTTGTCTGTCTGTGCCAGGCTAATCCCGACACGTACTAACCAAACTGTTAATAACAATCCAAAGATATTCATGTTAACAAAAGGACTTGCCCATTTCATCCGTAAGATGCTTCTTTATTTCGTCTGCCATCTGCCGTTTAGATGGCAATGCAAGTCCGACCGCAGCAACGTTGGAGGCATGAGACCTGGAATACCTACAGGTCAATACAGTTCACGAGGAGACACTAGTGACGACTTCACTGGGAATTTATGGGAGGTGTATTTCTTGATGTGAATCTCACATCTTGCTCGATGTCGACAGCACTCGCGATCTGCGGTCGAACAGGACTCCCAGTTGGATAAGTTACCCCAGAGCTGTAAACGCAAGGAATCATGACATAGGATACACTGACTCGGATCACTTACGGTTCCGTCGTTGCATAATATCCAGCATTTTGCCACAGAGATTCTCTTTGATTGCTGAGAGAGATAGGATGAAGTGTCGTATTTGTATCACTGTGTTCAACCGCCCTGGAGTTCATCTTGAATTGACCGTTATCAAGGTGGGGTAATTGGCTCAACCCTTCATGGAAATTTGGGGTAGTAGTCCGATCCTCTATATATTCCCATTGTTGCCCGACCATAGGATCTGATCCACTCCCGGAAAAATTCTGGAGCCATGGAGACGGGGTCCCATTTTGGATATGCTGAGGTGAGGGCGGATCCAGATACATATGTCTGAATAAACGATCAGAACCAGCATACAACCCTTGTCTGAATATCATTAGTTCAGTGGGGAGGCACAAGGCGAGTTTACTTACGAGCCACCAGAATTGGTTGAAAGTGCATTGATCTGTTGGGAGTCGTGAATTTGTCGTCCGTGGATGACGGCTTCACCAAAATTGACGGGGCCCTTGACACAATAAACATTCTCAAACATATCAGCTAACGTAACGCACTTACTGTTGAGTACGGATGGGGATTTTCGGATAGGAGATTGGTGAAATTCGGACGTCGAACTGCGTCTGCAGACTCCTCATCAACATCTACAACTTCCTCGTTCTGAACAAGCCCAGAGCTTGGATTATTTTCTCCGTGGCCTGCGGTGTTGATCTGAATGAAGAGAGAATGAGAAGTATTATTCATAGTGGGACAAATCACCTACTTGTGAGGGATGGATAAGCGCTTCTGGGGCTCTATCGTCCTCCCCAGAAGCTTCATCATCATCTGATCCTCCATCTCCATCATCAGACTCCTCACTGCTGTCTAAGGAATCACCGCCGGCGACCTGATGAATGGTCAGCAACAGGAGAAGCAATATTTGTTTGAATAGAACACACAAATTTCTTCTGCACAGACATTAAGACGTCATCCCAGGCTACCTTTCGTCTAGAACACTCGGTCCGCTGGGCGACATTAGCACTGGCTGCAGAGAAAGATCCTGTTCATACCAGCATGACCAGAAGCTCAGTCATATCTGCCTCGAATGCCCGCTCCTCCACCGGTAAAGTCTGACCCAACTCCTTGAAACCCCACTGAAAACGGCAAACTTGGCATGTCGAGTACTCCAGGACATCAATACCCACGACATTTGGAACCTCCTCGAGGAAGGCCATAGCTGCAGCGTAGTCGTCGATTTGCGGCTCCTCCCAGCATGTATGTCCCGAATCTCGAATGGCATCACGGAAATCTGGTGCGGGTGTTGGTGGTGGAAGGGAGTCCCACATCTCCAAGTCAGAGCAGCGCCAGCCACGAATGAACCACTTCACATGGGCGGAATGTGAGAGCTCTCGCGGTGTCATCCTCCAAAGCATACCCGCCCACCACGAACGGATGTTTAGCAACCCGCCGCACTCTGAGGGTTGGATGCAGTCGTCCATCGCCTGCCATTCCGCGAGAGTGTATCGGATGACAGTATCACGAAATTGAAGAGGATATGTGTTGACCCAATAAAGATACTCATTTTCATCAGTGTCTCGGGGCAGGCTCATGAGAAATTCATTCGCTTTTTCCAATGCATCTATGGTTTCGTCCGATAACCATTTGGAAAAGTCGCGGCTTGTGTTATCAATGCAGTCCCACATCTTTCGAAGTGCGACAAGAGCAGGTGAAGGGGTCCAGGAGGGCGGTGATTCGGGTCTGGGAACAGGTTTACTTTAAGTAGGTTAGATATGTCAATGATGAATAATGCACTCACTGAGATAGACAAGCTCTGCAGCCATGATACCCAAGATAGATGATGCTTTCCTGTTGAGTAGGAAACAATTGAGATCTCATGAATAGCCACCATGTAACCCATTCTTTTGTTTGCTTGTGGCAACTATGTCCAGCCTGATCCATCGCTCCAGTGAATGCTTGATCATCATAGTTTTTGCTGCGCCGAGCCAACCATTGCTGCACTCTCCAGGGAAGCCCATAGTACCAAACGCTGATCAACCCTCGTATATCCCACTTCTCACGATCGCGCACTCCGCACTCCTCATTTGCACGCTTATATGCCGCGGATGTCAATGCCAACCATTTAATCATCGCAACATGGGTGAATCCCACCAAGACCATTCCCATTCGATCAAGGCCTCATCCAAAAGTGGCTCATCTCCTTCATTCCACAGCCACACATCTTCTCCGTCATCACTGCCTTGCAACAACTCAAGGAAGACACGGTTTTGGAGACTGCTGGGAAGCCAACGCAAGGCCCTCCACAGCATTGCGACCCTCTTTCCACCCGAGCCAAAGGCAGCTCTGACCGTTTAAGCCTGGCTGATTAGTCTCGACAAGCCATGTTTTTGTCATCCATATACGTGCAGGCTACTGATGAGGTCATGCTTAACAATATGGGTCGAGCACATCTTCGATAAAGGTTCGATGCTCTTTCGCTGTTCTTTTGTCTTCTTTGCTCATTGGAATATAAAGGTCGTCCAATGTCATCAAATACCACCTGGCTTTGTTCCCTGTCCCGGACATCTGAGTCTACTGAGATGATCAAACATAACAGCTGTTTCATAATACGAGAATCGGGAAATCTTTTGGTTGCATGGCAGATTGGCTGCTTTGCTGAGGATATTTAGCTAGCGCTTTGGGTATGTCTGTCACTGCTTTTGCCTTTGGCCGGTGCTGAAATGGTTTTGTCTTGAGCTTTCATAACTATCATGCGAGCTTGGTCGTCGACTCAAATGATTTTGCTGCGAATTCCAGGCCTGCTCTTTGCCATCACCTTTTTCATTCTTCATACCATCGAATTCATGCCCGGTTCAAGGTCTTTCGCGTCCCTTTACGGACATTGTCAAGGTACGGAGTCCATGTCTGTTGTATCCTAAGATAATGGTCTTCTGTGGCTTCCAGATGTCTATTTTGACAAGACCCTTCCATACACAAGAGTCAGTCGAGCACCTTGGATGAGAGGATTCAGCTTCAGAGATTGGATGAAATGTATGAAGATATATTTTCCCTTTCTTTGCCAGGCTGAATGATATCCTTGGGTAGTTTTCTCGCTTCCCAAGCGCTGTAGGTCAGTGTTTGCTTCAGCCTTCCGATAATCATTCAAGGCGAGAGGATGTTTCACGCAGTAACTTTGTCTGTATTGTCTAGTATCCTTTGTCGCTGCTGCCATACAATGTACGAGAATAGTATTTCCGATCGTTATTGCTTGAATTGTTTCGCTGATACGTGAGGTCACTCTGCCCAGGGAGATTGTCTGCAATCAGGAGCAGCCGCGGTAGTACGACATCAATCATATCTGGAATGGGGAGGCGAGGTCTGCATTGAGAACATTGGGAGGTTGCAGTCTGTGTGGGAAGAACAGTTACACTATTGTTCTTGTCTCACTCGGCCTAAATACGACTTTTCGCTCGCATTACCTTTTCGGATCAGGTCCGGTTGTCTCTGAACCTCTCTGAACCTTGTCAAATTACCAAGTGATACCTCTTGTTATTCCTACTGATACCTGTTGTTCTTCAGTGATGTGTTTCCATCGTTATCGTATTCTCGAGGATACCATATGCTCAGGCCTTTGGACCCGAAGAAAGCTAATGTCATTGGTCCTGACCTCGAGCAGGGCTGAGGTGGCTCCGCCCTGATGACATGCTATTATTTCAGCACTTTCGGACGGGATGTTGTACTGATGTATCTTTGACGGGGCATTGACTGCTGGACAGACGCAGACTGGTATCCTCAGAGAGACAGTGGTATCCAGACTAACCACTGTTGGTAAATTTACATTATGATACAGTAAGGGAGCTCGAGTGCACAACAGAGATTCAACTGTAGGGTTCAATTACTGTCAATGATTTGATGGTATGAACTCAAGTCAACGATTCAATGGCGGTTGTTCAATTCAATGGTAATCTCAGCTTGATTGAATTGAATCCTCAGGGTGAGCCCAGTATTGAACAGTTCTTTACTTGATTAGTGCTACTTGACACTTCAAGGAATCCAAGCCTTTTGAGGAAATTCTGATACAAGTACAAGTGCAGCAAGTACTTTCTGGTGCAGACTTGAAAGTACATGAATGTACAAAGATTCCACAGCAATACTATGACTGCAATTGGTATGAATCTACATTTTGAGATTGGTGAACATTTTCTGTGTAGGCTCACTCCTAACAAGCAAGCCCAGATATGAATTGTCTTCAAATGATGTTCAATGTCTGTTGCTACTCAATTTATCTGTTAGTATTCACAAGGTGCGCCGACTTTGAAAAAATCAATTTGACTCAATATTTCCTCATCTTCTCGCAGGTAGGCTTGTCACCTGGAGTGGGAAGTATTTTCCTTAGTTGACAATGTACTTGCACAGTATGTATATATAGGAACTATCTGGAGAGTGAAGGAACCCCATGACTAAAATTTGGCCGATGCATCCCTTGCAAGCTTCACTACAGCATGAATAGTGATGTCTGTGCAAAGCATAAAGAAAAAGAAATCCCTGTACCATTTGTGTACCATGAAAAGTAAAACCAAATGAAAATTCTTGGGGAAAACAGGCTTACAATGTGAGTGAGGATCGAAACACAATAATATAGTGGTGTTGATGCTTTTTGACGTAAGTCACAATTGAAGCGGTTGTTGGTGAAGACAGACAACTCATACTTGAAAAAGGCTGAGAAAGATGGAAAGACAGATGAAGCATCTTGGAGCAGGCAGAGAACTGAATCACATCAGCAAAATTGCATTTAACTTGTGCACTTTTTGCGTATTCCCACTTGTTACAAGCGGAGAAGCGACAAGCGCAAAAGCACACTCTGATACCTACTATTTACATCTGTAAGTTACAGTATGATTATCGGCTATCATGTGGCGGAATGATCCGCGTAGTATTTCCCCGGTCCCGGCACTCCCATCAACCATGTCGGCACGGTCCATATCCGAGTGTGGGACATCCAAACCCCGCTTACATCACATGCATGCTCCTGATTGGGATAATAATCAAAAATCAATGAATATCTTTTTGGGCGGACCTTTATTGAAAAATCTGTTTCCAACATTCTGTGGCAATATATCTTGGTCTCTCAAATGCGAGGCCATTTGACATGTGAGTGAAAACTGCTTGTGTTTTTACCTCAACAATGTCGGCAGAAATCTTGTGACAGACCGGTCACACCCTGGCACCCCCCATACATTTGGCTAAAAACTTGGTGGGAACTAATCTCGGCCTCAAACCGCTGGGGGGTCACATCAAGCACCCATTGACCCATAAAATGTTGGGAATGGATTTCCTAAAAGGGGGTGGGATAATATAATAATGATTTATTCTTATTTATTATCCCAATCAGGAGCATGCACGTGATGTAAGTGGGGTTTGGATGTCCCACACCTTAGCATAGTAGAAAGTGAAGCGAGACAAATCTAGAATGACATGGTCGCCGCATTCATCATACTCAGATGCATCATTGACAAAGCATTCTTGCGGCTGAGCCTGCCTGCATAGAAGAATGCCAATCCAGGGATCATGATGAAGACTAGTGCAGTGGATGAAAGGACGCAAACAAGAGATTGGACACAGTAACATTTCCGAGGTCATCGGTCCAGTTGGACATGGGAAGCGATATATATGAGAATATGGCCCAGTGCGGATGAGAATCTCAGGATAATCCACCGAAGAGAGCACTCACAAGCATCATAGGTAATGTTGAGCATCGGAAGAAGTGATGCCTGAATGAGGTGAATGGCCCGTCAAAGCCTCGATAAATCTTTCAAGGAGTTCACTGAGATAGTGCTGGCAGAGAAGGGCAGAGGGGTACAGATGTAAAAGTCGAATGGGGTAGCTTCTGTATTAATTGCTACCCTTTATCAGCAGGCGAGTTCACTTTCTTATGTTCAAAGCTCTATTAGCCGACTAGGAGGGAATGATTTCAATCAACGGAGGAAGGTACTATAATCGAGAAGGGCTTCTTGTAGTCTAGATGGAAGACAGTAAACAATGTAGTCGCATACACGGGACTCATTGCAAACTTGCAGACAACGGCATTGTCATGGTCTTTCAAGTAAGTGCTCCAATGAATATATAAACAATGAACGGCCCTTGAGAGCTTGAGCACTGAAGGAAATCCAAATCCTCTCTCTTGAGGAAACCCAGACTTTGTTGTCAGAGGTGCCGCCTTCGCTGTGATGAATCTTGTTTTGTGACAGTGGTGTAACGGAGGGTGGTTGGTGAAGCAAAATCTTCAATGAGTCGATTTTGTCAAAGTTTGGAGCCTCGGGCCTGAGGTGCTCGTACTTACCAAGATGCGATGAACGATATAGATTGGTGAGAATGGCTCAGAAGACATTAATCCGAGTGCCAAGGAAAATAGTATCGCCACATCTAGAGGTTTGCATGACATTACATAGGTCTACAAGTCAAGTTTAATGGTGATTATACAAGAAGCAAATAAAGTAAAATGATGTAACTATTAACAAGTCGTTTAGAATCAGAAACCCTTTGGGTTAGGAGGACCACTTGGAGGTTTATAATAAGCAGGCGGAGGATTCGTCCACGCCGGAATTGACTCTGACTCTTCAAATTTACCCTGCTTTTCCTGATGCTTCATCGGCTCCGATTCCCACCGCTGTCTCGTTTCCTGAGGCACTTGCCACTCTCTCGTTCCCTGGTAGTACTGACTCGCTTGACCTGAACTACTAGCGCCTGGCTGATCCTGCCACTGCTGCTGCCACTGCTGCTGCTGCTGCTGCTGAGGTTGTTCTGGTGCTTTATGTTTATCCTTGTGACCGGACTCCATCAACTGGGAAACACCAGAAACCAGCAGACCCCGGATGAGACCACCTCGCTTTTGGGGCCCGGCTAGTACAACGACTGGATAAGTGGGACTATGGAGCCTTGGATCGGCTGGATAAAGTCGAGGATCTGGCGACCCTGGATAAAGACTTCGAGGGTCGGCGCCTGGGTAAAGGCGGGGATCCGGCGATGCCGAATAGAGACCTCGAGGATCGGAGCCTGGATAGAGCCTTGGATCGGGAGCCAACATCCGCAGATCTGCAACCGCAAGAATTGGTTCTCCCCGACGAATAGCTCTATTCATCCGTTTCTCAGCTTTTCTACTGCTTCTGTCAGATAGCATCGTGTGGTGTGATATGAGATTTTTTGTGGGGAGGAGATTGAAAGGGGGAGGAATGTGGGTTGAATGAAGAGCTGCCAAAGGATTTGCTTAAATATGAAGCTATGAAGGCTGTACGTGGGAGTCCGTCGGGGCGCCAGCGGACATGATCAATATTCATGAAATCATCGAAATATGTGGCTGTGAAGCTCTGTGACCCCTCGATGAACAGGAACATGGCAATTATTGCTCCTCGATCCAGCCAACAGCAGAGATAAATAAAGAAAATGCTGCTGCAAGATGATCCAAGAAGGAGCATGATGTGATATGCTCGATTCAGCTCCGACGGGTTCCAGTGGCTTCCGTCGGGCACAGCTTCAAGGTTGAAGAACGCAAGCGTGCTGCACAGATCATTGAAACACAAAATTCCGCAGCAGATATATAAGAATGTCAGAAGACTGACCCAAATTTATGCTTGCCTGGGGCGCGTGGACTCCAGAAATATGTACTGCGGCCATGTTTTTTTGTGAGACTGCTCCCAGGCCAAATTATTTCTTAAACATCCTAGAAAGGTTCAAGTGCCTAGTGTTCTCATGGAAATTTTACGGTGTTCTTATACTAGCTGGACAGCAATTTGGACAGAGAAGTTAATGAACTCATGAATCAGCTGTCGAGAAGCTCAACGACGTTGTGGCTGGAGGGAGCCTGGGGCATCAAACTTCAAAGTAAACCAACTACATCTCGTCATATCATCTCGTCATACTCTGTCACTCATCCACGGAACACGGAAGATCAAACCCAACCAGAGCCCACGTTTTTCTAGGTTTTCTACTATTTCTGCGCCTGGCTGGGTCAGAATCAGTCTGGATAGTAGCAATGAATTTTTTTTATCTTGGAATAGGCCAAGCACTCGGACATGGTCGAAGCCTACTCGAAGGGTCCGGGTAGACCTTCGAGTACGTGATCCATTCACACCGATACAATATCGGCCCAATACGTAATGATTTAGATTTGAATTGGCGCCTCATTTGATCTCGATTTCACGGGCGGGCTATCGACATTTACGTTTCCCTGATGACGTACTACGATTTCGGGACTTTCGGACAAGAGATCATGTTGAATCTTTGATAGGATATTTCATTGACTGCTGGACAGAGAGAAATTTGAAATGGTATCAGGTAATTCTACAATAGAGCAGGGGAAGTTGGGTGCAGATAGACATTCCATGGTAGGTTCTCAATCAATGACAATAATTCACCAGTATGTGCTCAGGTCAATGATTCAATGGTGGGTGCTCAAGTCAATGGCAATCTCAGCCTGCTTGAATGGAGTTCAGTAGCAAAGAATTGTTTACTTCTTCAGCTACTCAACACTTCAAGTAATCCAGCCTTTTTGGTGGGCTTCTGATACAAGTGCAGGTGCAGGTGCAGCTACAGGTACTTACTGGTGCAGTCTTAGTGAGAAGCTGAAGCGCAGAGTTTGAGTGAAAGGTAGTGACATCGCCTTTTGTCTTCGATTACTCTTTGCTCAGGTTTTGCAGGTCAAATGTTTGGTTAATTCTGATCTCCAGCACCAACACCTTGTCTACCGAAACCATAGCCATTGAGGATGTCCATTCTCCTTGTTGGACCTTTGAAGACCGCGGAATGAGCTCTTTCATATATGCAAGAAGGACTGTGTGCTGACAGTTGGTGCTGGAGTCATTTGGAGCTGTCGTATGTCGCTTTGTCTTTTACTTTATGCGTCGCTGATGACTCCAATGCCAGAACGTTTACCGTTTTCTTGGTACTCGATATACCCTTTTTTCAAATCAATGTTGACCAGGACCTTACAATTCTCAATCAATGTCGGATTCATACCCCTGCTTTGAAGAGGATATGGGTTAGTCGACACATGGTGGGTTGGCGGATGATGGAGAGGTGATGATAGCGGCCGGCAGGAGGTGATGATAGCTGGTGGCGCGTTTTCGACGCTCACCCATCTCCTCGTCGCTTTTGTTGTCATACTTCAATTACTCTTTTTCCATACCCACCCAATATTAGACCTCAAAATGACCCTACGTCGTGTTCGAATATGCCATCATTGAATGAATCTATGTTCTACCACATCTTTAAAATAGGACTGAGTCATTCTGAACTGATAGAAGAAAAAAATAAAAATAAAAAGATAAAGGGTCAGCTATTATCGACAGGGTAACGTGACTAGGACCCAGCCAAGGGAAACTACTCCTTTAAGGAGTAATAGCAGACAACAAACCGCTTATAAGCCTTGTTCTTGTTTGTTACTTCAGAATACATTGCATTGTACATCGATATTGTTAATTTTACAACTATTGCTGAATATTTTGCAGACTCATCCATTGTCATAGAATCTTGAATACAATACCTTTGTCTGCGTTTTATGGTTGATATTGTGCACCGAAGATGCTGATGGACATCTGCATGCTCGGCCTTGACATGCTCCGCTGTCTCAGACCGCGCCTTAGGTTACTAGAGGAGGAGGAGGAGAGGCCATGGGGGTGACAAGTATGAGATGGGAGGTGATGAGGATGGATGCCTTGAGGATCAACGAGTCGAGAGATGATGGGGATGGGAGTGGTGTATTGACTACAGGAGGGTTGCATTACGGAATCCGATTCAGTTATAGGAAATTTCTTGATTGATACTGTCTATCCAGGAGTGATCTAGAGTCTACAGCAGGACATTCTCTCTGCCCAGGCTCAAAGTTTAGATCAGACATGTCCCGAATGCAGCTAGAGCTCTCTCAATGCACTGTAGTCTCCTAAATATTCACCGGAAAAATAATGACAACCGGAAAGAATTGTGACAGAATTGAACTCCAAAAAGTTCAGTAATACAGCTATAACTAGAATAGTACGAGATCTGAAGCACATTCCATTCATGCAGGGTCAGAGTGCAACATCGTGTAATGAAGAAACCCCCAACCTCTGAGATTGGCTTCAATGGAACAAGTACTAGCTAGCACCAATAAAACAGTGATTTATACCGACAAACAGCTATTGATTCTCATTTATGACTGGAGAATTGGCTGAACAGAATAACTAAACCCTAATCAAAAGTCCTCGTACAAAGCAAGCCCTAATACTTGTACTTCATTTGACTAGGCCTGCATCTGGAAAGCGATATGGTTGCTTCATTTTCGTTCGACTTTCTACAAAGATGAGCAACAAAGGATCCAAAAACACTGTCAACGTCCATACCCTGCAAATCGTGCTCGGCGCCTGAAATCCTCTCGAATTCGGTGCAAAACCACGCTCCATTTTTGCAGAATAAGCGCCTGCCTTGGCGATCGATCAAGACGCCGAACGCATGTGGCTGGGCCTAGGCCTCAAATCGACCGCAGCTCATTTTACGTGATGTTACCGTGTAATTTCTCCTCTTCATTCCGTCACCGATCAGACTCCTTCCCCGCCACTCTGCAGTGATTTTTGGTGATGACTATGGATTCACATACTGAATGAACATCAACTTGAGACTGCTGAATCAAACTCAAATTTAGAGTATCCCATCCATTTCCAAGGATAACCCCCCCTTGTTTCTCGTCAGACCCTCCTTTGTCTAGCCTCTTCATCGCCTCATAGCATCCAGGTTGCCTTATGCCGTAACCTCCATGATCGGGGAGGTGATCGTGGATCTTCTGTGTGTCTGGCAGGTTGGGGGGGGTGATGCAGGAGGAGGTGATGGCAGGGAAGTGATGATAGCTGATCTGTGCGTGGTGTATGGGTTAATCGCTGTGTGGGATGGATAGCTGGTTGAGCGTATGTAAGTGTGCAGAGAAGGAGGAGTGTATGCAGATAGAGGCAATACACGGTGATAACCCACCGCCGGGCATTTTGACAGAATAGGACCATTATGGTAATATCGCATGACAATTTGTTTGCGGCCGTTGTCATCCTCCGATGAATATCCCGGAGGAGCGACAGATACAAGGAGCAACGAGACCATCAATTCCAGTGTGCTCTCGGCAGAGTCGGGGTTTTTCGGCATGCCACTGGCCGAGGAATGCTGACGCATATCCTACGTGGATGCCGGAAACAGACGTGTTGAGGGCGGAGTCTGCGGAGAGATGTGGTGCGCGGAGATGTCGGGGGCGGAGATTTTGAGGCGGAAATGTTGAATGCGGGAATCTTAACCTCCCCGGGTGTCTCCACACTCCTGAATCGCAACCCTGAAACCAATAACCAATCCGTAAATAAGACCACAAAATCGTACGATTGGTGCTCACCACATTGTTCACCATGTCCTCCAAGGCAGGCCCTTCCAAGGACCAGACCTTCAACCGCAATCCAACTGGCAGGAATCAGCATGTACCAAAATGTACGTATGATTCCTGGTAGAATACAAATATCTGACCTGGAATTAGCGGAAGCGGACCAGAACCTTATTGACGAGCATTTACGGACCTACCATCGCGAGAAAATAGACAGCAACAAGAAGATTGTCAAGCGCTTGAAGAACGACCATGGAATAGAAATGAGGTGAGTGATCATGTTGAGCTCCTCTGAGCGTAAGACCTCCCATTAATGGCCTTTATAGCGAGATCGGAGTCAAGCGTCGAAGGAAATTCCTGGGACTCTCCGGTAGCCGGTCAACAGCTGTCAAAGAGATGAATACTTCAGCGGCTACGCAGCTGGTTTTGGATGAGATGGGAAAAGATCAAGCTAGAAGGTCGGGTGTAAGGACAATTCAGGCCAAGGTGGCTTTCAATCACAGTACTCACCTTCCACGGTACGTCCTTTTCAAGGCTTAGACATAACTTTGACAGAATTTCAGTAATGTTGTATCTGAAATCATGCATACCCATGCGCCGGAAGCCTTTGATGCACGAGAGCCTACGGCGAAGAAAACATTTCGTGTTCCAAAGAACCCAATCGGTATCCACCATCGTTGGGCTGGTGATGGCCACGACAAGCTGTACAAGATTGGATTTCCAATTTGGGCTGTTGTCGACGATGCCACAGGCAAATATCTTGGTGGCTGGGTTGTTCCGAGCAATCGCATGGGGGAAATTGTCGGATATCTTTTTCTCTGTCTCGATACGGCGGTAACAAGTCATAACTTGATTGCGGTTGTTTGGCCATAATAGTGTGTCATAATTAAAATTTAGCTAACTTTGCATAAAACCCTGATTTTCCATCTAACTTGAGAAATCCTCCATGTTTGACGCAGATCTGCAAACTTTAAAAAGTTTGATCTGGACCTTGGGACAAACCCGCAAACTTCAGAAACATTCCATGTTTAGCATCGACATCCCATGTTTGAGATAGATCAGCAAACTTCTAAAAAATCTGATGCAAACTTTTGGATTGATTCTGCAAACTTCAGAAATTTCCCATGTTTGGTATTGACATCCTATGTTTGACTTAGATCAGCAAACTTCAAAAATCTGATGCGAACTTTCAGACTGACTCTGCAAACTTCATATTGAGGCAAGAAAAAGATATGGTCTATTGACATGATTCATCTCCTTCTGTCCAATAACTCTGAGTCCTGAAGCCAGAAAATCTGGTGTACATGTTGTGTGCGACAATTTACACTGATATTACTGATTCCATGTGATATTTCCCACCTGTTGCATCAATCTTGTGGGCATGTGAGGTAGTCTTTGACTTTTTGCCCATCCACATGATTCCCAAAAAGGAAACACAACACATGACCTCACAAACCACAAACCAGTTTGATGACATGTCAGGTTCTCATCAGCCGAAATGCCTCATGTGACTCACATAACCTGGTAAAGTTGACAGCTTAGTATGCCCCAATGGCTCAGTTGTAATAACAGCTGGATAGTACTGTAATACTAGCTTGAGTGGTGCTGGTTCAAGCCTGGATAAGTGTTTTCTTTTTGAAGCTCTCGCCACTGAGAAGACCTGACCTTGGAGATTCTCCATATCTGTTGAAAGCAGGAACAAGTCTTTAGTGTGCCCATCCGAGACTCCTGCAGCTTGGGAGACCCCCCAAGCTTGCGAGGGTGGGGAGGGGGAGCGAGTGATGGATACTCTTCCCGCAACTTTGGAAAGACCCAACCTGGCAAATAAATAGTCACAAGATATGATATTCTTGAACAGGATGGATTATACACAGGGAGAAAACCCTTTCAGCAAATAATTTCAAATACCTTCGGTTATGAACTGATTCATACCTCACATGTTGAGTTTCCCTTTTGGGAATCATCTGGATGGGCGAAAAACCGCCAAGTGTATGTGAGGTAATAATCATCTAATTCAGACTAAGATGCCCAAGTCTGTAGTGAAGATGGAACCCAAAGGCAAGGTTTGAACTCAGTTCATGGCAGTTGATTGCTCATAATTATGAGTTCACAGCAATGAGACAGCCAGTTGGATTCTTGAGACCCAAACATGGAAACTCTGAACATTACAAACTCTGAACATGACATGGAAAATCTGAACATTACAAACTTTGAACATGACATGGAAAATCTGAACATTACATGGAAACTTCAAACATCACATGGAAACTAATCTGAACATGGACACTTTGGATCTGAAGTTGGAAAATTTCAATGCCAAGTATGACTCATTTTCTCTGAAGTTCAACAAAAAACTGACCCTGAAGTTGGAAATTTTGACCTCAAGTTCGCATTTTTCACCCCAAAATCAGGTCCAAGTATGCTGAAAATGCCTAAAAAGTGGGTTAATTTTGTATGGCAGACATAGTGTGCAATAATTTCCAGTGCGATACCTTTAGAATTTTACTAAAAAATGTGTTAGGTCGCCTGGAAATAGAGCCAAAAACACACAAACTTGCAGATTATGTGTGAAAAAATGTCAACTTCATTTTGAGTGCCCGGAAAACACAACCTCTAATTTCCGCTAACATAAATACATCAACTGAGGTATTCTTCAAATACAGCAAGATGCATCAGAATCATAAACACAGCAACTGAACTTTCTGATGCAGAAATGCGGCAACTTGTGGTTGCATCAAAGTTCGCTAGGTTTTGGAGGCTTCTCTAAAGTGTCATACCTTTTCAAAGGCCTTGGAATGTGCTACCTTTGTAAAATAAGAAAAGTGCAAGGACAAAAACAGGATCATAGTTGCATTATCCATTTCCCCAGTGACTTTGGTGGTATAGTCTCTAGCTATGCAAACCAGGCGACAAGGTGCTCGTGTTTGTGGGCCGGTTGCCCCGTCACCGGGTTTACCGCCATATCTGGATGCGGGAGCAATCTGTGGCCGGATCTGTGTTACACGCATTACTGCCACTGTTTGTTTGTCCAGAGGTCCTTCCATTCGGATGCTGACCAAACCAGTAAAATTGAAGTGGGTCTGGCAGCTCCGACTTTTACTGGGTATTATTGGAGGCCATTGCATCCTTCCCTCCTTGTACTCAGTCATGCTGAATGGACCGTACTTTGTGTAATGCTTGGCGGTTTGTGATTCCGAGCCTATAAGTGGTTATAATACAGTATATTGTACAACTTGCTTGTGTTTTATTCATTCTTTGACTCAATACTAGCATGAAATCCAATATACATGCAAGACAAAGTGACATGAGTCAGAGATATGGTAATAGACTATTACCATATCTCCGATGAAAATATCAGAACATGAAATAGCTCAGAAAGATATTTTCTTACTTTTTATGTCAGCGTCATGTTTCGTAACTTGCTGCATACTCTGGGTCATCCGGACTAGGCTAAATAATGGCTGTTACAGCTGATTAAAAAACGATAGGCCGCCTCAAAACTCGCGCTGTTCAGCGGACTTTGAATGTTTCATCGGTTCCAGACCCGCTTATCAACGGCAGAACAACGGCCGACAACTTCAGGTAAACTTTCCCTGCTGCAACATGCTGCAACAACAAATAAAATTTCAACTCCGCCAAACAGTGCGAGTTTTGATGGCGGCCTATCGTTTCTTAATCAACTGTAAGCGAAGTATATTGCCCGGCCACTCGGGCTGCTAGTTCCACTTGGGCTGCTGGTTGAAAAATCTCTAAGTCTCTTCTTGGCGAAAAATAGAGTTTTCACATTGCGTAGATCATGATCGGAAAGGTTCCGTTTTTCGATCAACCCGAATGTTTCATATTTCCGTTCCGCTAGAACTAGAAGTTATCACATTTATCATGCTGTTCAAGTTGACATATTTTGATGAATCAAAAGTTATCACTTTTCATGTCGATTCACCAGATATCAAAAATAATATCATCATCTGATCCTCCTGCTTTCTGTGCAACCCAACATAGCATTTTCTCAAGGTTACCCATCTATCCTTGCAGTTTTGTGAACACCATCCATAACTTCTGGTTTTCTCTCCGAACCTTTGGCATTTTTTGTGTTTTTTTCAAAGATATCACATTTTCAAGGATTTTGATTTATTGCACACTATAACACCCATAATTTTGACACACTATTATGGCCATACGGTTGTTATGCTGATGGATCTGCAGGCATTCCGGCCCAGTTCACGACGGATTGTGCTTCCGAGACGACCATCCTCTTGGGGCTCATAAATGCATTGAGGTAAGAAGCTCTATCACCTTGCTTTTAAGCTAGGTCTTGCAACCCATTATATGTGCATCAAAGCACGTGAAATGACACAAAAAGTTGCTGTTTTGTCCGGCCGGTTTCCGTCCGGGGCTTTGCATTGGATGGTTCGGAATGTTTATATTCGGTTTGATGCAGCTTCAATTTTCAGCTCTCCTTCTCCCTTTTATTTCTCTCTTATTTTGTTGCCCTTTTTGTAGGTGCTGCCTTCTTTATAATGTTGTTAGCTACGATACTCCTTTCTTCATTTTGTCCGCTTCGGCTCTTTCGGCCTCGTTGTTTATCATGATGTCATGTCTGTCAATCTACAGCTGTCAGGTTTGACGTGTCATCCTAAATTTGACATCATATCTTCCCTTCTTCACTATATGACTGGGTAATGGCTGACCGGTGGCGGTGCACAAACCAGCCATCTGTTTTTCACACTGTGGTAAATAAAAATAAAAAACTAGTATTATAGTACTGTAAGTCCAACAAATACAGATTATAATTTAGCTGCATGATCCACAGCTGGCTTAATCCCAAGATTCTCCTTGACTCTCATTTAAACTTGAGGAAAAGCAGCGATATGGGTGACAGTGTTCAAGATCTGATTCACTTTTCCAGAAGTTCCGACTTGTCATAGCGGCCCATCATCGCGCGTGATCTGACGCGCGAAGCGAGTGAAGAATCGGCCATGTTGGGCGATAAGATTATATGTATTAGCAATTGGCTGTGGATCTGCATCCAATGTCAGGTATTAGTCTGCAAGAGACTGGAATCTTATGAGTCGACCTTTAGCTACCGCTCTGCGCGTCCAGTTAGAGTCTCGCACGATTACCATTCGCGAATGACTCGTACTCGTCATTCATGAATTTCAAGGTTAAAAAGGTTAGATTTGTACTCGTACAATATTTGTACACTAAATAATTGTACTCGCGAATCTATTTAATTGTGAATAGCAAATAATTCATGAGTATCGGATATTCATAAGTACTTGTGAGTATTTGTACGAATGTCCATGAATAGTCATGAATAATGGGTCTTAATTGTACAACAAGTGAAAGAAATGGAGTGAATTATGCAGAACTGTAGCCGGAGTCAGATTCCCAGTTATCGAGTAGAGGTGGCATGCCATCATCGCTAGAGTCATCACTATCATAATCATAGAAGTCGTAGTCGACATCTGATTGATCAGCGAGCGCCGGCATCGAGTCGTCACTATCATAATCATAGAAGTCGTAGTCGACATCTGATTGATCAGCGAGCGCCGGCATCGAGTCGTCACTGTCGTAAGGACTGACTGGGACATGGAGGACAGGGATGGCGATGGACTGAGGAATAGGAGCCATAGCCTGGAACAAATTGTCAATATAAACCAGAAACCGCAATATACAGAAGACATACCGCATTGACTTGAGCTACCATCAACTCCCAATTCCAACGTGTACGAGTGCGTCGAGTGTCGATGGCAGCATCAGAGAAATGACGGCCAATGCCAGCCTCGTTAGGCAGCAGCTAC
The DNA here is from genome assembly GCA_029320655.1 of Mycena floridula. Classification (NCBI taxonomy): domain Eukaryota; kingdom Fungi; phylum Basidiomycota; class Agaricomycetes; order Agaricales; family Mycenaceae; genus Mycena; species Mycena floridula. Next base: position 996,612 of record JARIHS010000015.1, on the reverse strand, counting down.
GAAAGACATCATAAGCACAATGAAGACACAATTAATTGAAAAAAATACAATAAATGAAGCAGCGGCAGCTCCATCGATCTCGTTGTAAGGCAGCTGGGCAAAGTAATACAGCCGGACAATGGCGGCAGCAGGTTCTGCTCGGATAATGTCAGTCTAGTGATATATTAGCAATGAAAAAGACGAAAGGAATAGACTTGTACGAACCATTGTATAATTGACAAGAAGAATGGTATCGACAGAGGTGATTTGGAGGGGTGATTCTAAGGAAAGACATCGAACCAGGACTGCTTTTATAGTCGCAAAATGTCGGTCATGGCCTCGTCAACCAAAAAAGGGTCCATGAAACGTCCATTGTCTTTGTCACGTTCACCTGTGAAAACTCAACCAAAATACAACAAGGCCAAGCACAAAAATCAACGAAAACCGTCCATTGTTCGTGCCAGTTCACCAAATTGGGAAACAATAAGAAATTGTATTCAGCGGCCATGAGGTCCGCCCAACGCCCTATCGATTGACAGAAGCAGCGCATTTTCGTAGTACAGTACATATCAATTTGACAATGAAGGTCCAGGGATTAAACGTGGTGAATCAAGACGATGAGGAATGATTGGTGGTCTGCCAAAATGGTTGAAAAAGGACTGAACGTAGAAGACCACAATGGCCTCCTCTGCTTCAGTCGTCATCTCAGCAGGTTCAACAATCTCTGCATATTCCAACAGTGCAGCTTGGCCCCCAGTCCACTCCAACATTAGCCGCATGAGGTGAATCATGTATGGAGCACGAGCTTTAATGGATTCTGCTGCAAGGCCACGATGCGCGCCTTCAAATGAGACTGAGAGAAGGGGGATTGAATGCTTGGTGGGGAAGCATTGACGAATACTGGAGTAATGTGTTGCAGAATTGACAGCAACAGCCCGTGCTCGACGATCCAGAGAAAGTAATTCTTGACGAAAGTTCATTTCGTAAAGCTCCCAAAGGATCTCCTGTGCAATCGCATCCTTCTCCAAATCCAAGAGAAAATCATCTTCTCCTCGCCATTTGAACCGATTTTCCGTCGATGAGAAGTCAAAGACCAGCCCAGCTTCCTCGAAAATTGCCTTGAGCAATGTCCATGCCTCGTGCAGTTTGCCAGTTTGAGCTTCGGCAGAGGGACCGTGAAAGAGACCAAGGATTCGACGCCACATTTCCCCAGTGATGACTGAGTACTGACCGGAAGTGACACGAGCAACTAATGCCTCTCGAAATAGCAACCAGTTTTGTAGAAAGTTGGTCCTCTTTTCGATCGTTTGAACCCCTACAATAACAGCGGGATTCGGAAAGATGTACCCAATGGATTGTGATTTCTCAACAGCAGAAATTTTGTCGATTTGAGCCACAGCGGCTGACCAAATACGTGGTGTCGGAGGCATACAGGGAACAATTTGCTCTTCAAAGGGATCCCGATGTGGCTGTCTACTCGCTTTTTGCACTGTCGACTTGGGCTTGGCATCTGAGTAGACAATATCAGTCACGATAGTAGTTTGTGGATTGACTGAACTTACAAGGCTGAGGCCGACGGGAAGTTTTTGAGTGACGAGAATTCATCGTAGAAGCTGAAGAGGAAGAGGACTGAGTAGTAATACTCGGTGCCAATGATGAAGGACCTGGTATTCGTGATAAGGGTGTATAGCTTTTCCACTCTGAAAAGGCATCTTTGTCTCGAAGGGTTGAGCTGAGGTATTCCATCATTGCTTTCTCCTTGGCAGGATCAGTCGCACTGCCAGAGAAGATCACTCTGAAAGGAGGTATAGCCTCTTCGGTGACGACGCGTGGAATAGAATCTGATGGTCGAATAAGCTCTCCAAGTCGGTCGACTCGGATATGTGGAAGCTTTATGAGACGGTGAATACGCCACACTGGAAGACCAGCCCTGAAGAATGACTGAACCACTGAATTGTCACTTGTGAAGCAACCCATGACATGCTCTACATGCGACGCAGACGGCCGAGTCCCCATCATCATTGGTTGGTATTTCTCACACCAGTCGAGTGCTGCTGTGAGCTCAAGGAATATGCGTTGGAAGTGCATGAGCTGTAATGTACATTGACGCAATGTCATGGGGAGCGCCATGAGTCGTTCAGAGATATGTTCGAGTCCTGTATTGAGGACAATGATACGCTGATTGGGCGACACTGGATGTAAGTCACGGTAAGCGCGATAGCGAACTCGAAGTTGGTCGATGAATGGAGTGAACTGAGCCAAGTAACGGCTAGTCCAGTAACCAAGACCGATCCCAGTTTGCGAAAGGTCACGATGGAAATCTGTGGGATTCGGGTCTTGCCACCAAATGTTCATAGGATCTTCGGGATCTACAGGGCGTCGCATGATGACAGACTGATGACAATTGAGTGATGAGAATGGTTGAGGCCACCACAAGTAGTCGTCTTCTCCGAAGCGTCCATCAGATCGCAAGTGGACATGACGTTCGGTCATCTGAGGTTCGAAGATTTGGGCTGCATTCGGTGATGTGACGAAATGCCAGCCATCGTTAACAACAGCACCGATTGCACCAGTAAAGGAGTCGACTGGTAAATCTAGTATGTAAAAATGAGAACAGTTTCAAGCTGCTCAGCCTGGAACCACTCACCAGGTGTTGCACGATGCAGAAGTAAAGTGGGATCCCTCGTCAAGTCTTCTGCTGTCAGGCGCTCGATATTTGGAATATAGCCAGGATGTGTCCTTGACATGCTCCCTCCTTGTCCCAGAAGCTGGAATCGTAACGAAAAGCAGATAACCAAAGGTAATCTGGGAGTGACGGACCAAAGGTCAACGTCTGAATCGTGAAAACCAAAGGTCCCCTCGATACCAAAAGCAACCAAAGGTACACTTTTCGTCCTCCAGTCACAATAAATCGGAAAAAGGGACCTCGGAGGAATGCTCAGAATGGATAGCGAAAGAAAAGATTCAGAATATGGTCAACGATGCAACCACTGAGACCGATCTTGAAGAGAGCTTGATATTGGTGAGCAGGCAAAAAACAGATACATTGAAGAGAGAAATACCTTGCTGCAGATGCTACAGAGTGCAGTCCAATCTTTCAAACGTTGAGCTCGATGATAGTGGCGGCAGAGGACAAGGCTTGGTCGGATATCGGCAATTTTCCCAAGATGGAAAGAAATGGAAAAACGTAACGCGTCACCAGTCACAACCTTTTCGACGCAACCATGACACAGACAGCACAAGACCTTACCTTCAAGCCTGGACAGGCATCAAGGTATGGCTATATTTTCTCTGTTTTATGATTTTTGGTGTTGATTATCTTGACAGCGCCCGGCAGGATTCATACCATTGACCTGGAGACAACGAGTGACCTTTGGTTGCTCGTTGCCTTGAGTGGGACCTTTGGTCTTGCTCGATACCTCGCGTTGTCCTTTGGACCGCAGCTCCTCAGAATTACCTTTGGTTTTTCTGGTCTGGTCGATTGCTGGAGAATACACCTTGGTTTCCGATGGCCGTTTGCTCAATTCAGTCATCACGAAAACTCTGTCATCGGTGGAAATCGAGCTGATGGGCGCTGCCAGTGGACTAGAAACCGTGTGGTGCTCGTTACAGGTATGTCTCGCTATCTCTTTTTGCTAGTTGACCTGAAGAATTTTGTGTAGACGGTCCCATTTTCTCACAGCGCTTGGACCAGGCTAGGAAAATGGGCTTTTGTTGACCATCATGCCCGACAATGGTTCGGACTTTGAACAGTGCGTTTAAATCTCGTGAAATATGATGTCGGTTGAATTTGACTTTTTCTTTCTCTCAGGTCAATCAAACATGGGTCGTCGCCGCCGCTCTTCTGTTGGTAGCGCTAGCTCCAATGCTGCTACAAATTCTGCCAACGACACTCCTCCACCAGCCAAGAAAGCTCGCAAGCTCTCGCCACTGGAGAAAGATCAAGAGATGGTCGCCGAATTGCAGGTTGCGCATCCTGAGCTGATCACCGATGCTCTCATATATGGTTCGTCTTTTCTCTATGTCATTTCTTCATGGTTTCTTATGATCGCTCAGCTCATCAACGCAAGGAGTATGAAGTCGACGGTGCCAGCATCTGCTATGCCCATTATGATCTCGACAAAACCATCATTGTGCCTGCTACCGAGACGACGGCTTGCAAATACAAGTTCGTTTGCAAAGAGTATGTCGTTCTTATTTCTCCTAGGTTTCGGTTATTTATTTATTTTTCAGAAAGCCAAGCCAAACCATCATGCGAGCTCGCTACGAAAACGCCACCACCAATCTTCTCAATCATGCTCGTGCCTGCGACCCCAAGCTCAAGCCTGCCAACCAGCAATCTATCACCGAGTATCGAGCAGCTGGTGCCTACGACAAAGGCGCTTTTCGATTTCAAACTGCTGTCTGGGTCTCGAGCAAATATCGCCCCTTTGCCATCATCGAAGACCCTCCGCTTGTCAAGATGTTCCAGATTCTCAACAGCACAGTGGAAACTGTCTCTGCGGACACTGTTTCCAAAGACGTCAAGAATGTCATGGCTTTGTCTCGTCCTCGAGTCAAGAAATTCCTGGAGGTGAGCCTTTGTTTACTGTATTTTCTTCACTTCTCATTGTTCTTCAAGGATATCCCAGGCGCTGTTCCTCTTTCTTTCGATGGTTGGACTTCCCCCAATGTCATATCATTTCTTGGTGTTGTCGTTCATTATGCCAAGCAAGGCAAAATGGGCTGTTTTATTCTCGATTTTTTAAAGTATGTTCTATCTTTTATCAATCCTGACAATGTTCTGACCATTATCAAGGCTCACTAGAGCGCACTGGGGCACCTATCTCGCCACCGAGCTCTTCGAATGCATGAAAGAGTTTGGGATCGACAAGAAGGTATGGGTTCTATTGTTCCTTTGTTCAGGCGCTCACATATTCTAGGTCCTTGGTCTCATTTGCGACAATGCCTCCAACAATGACACCATGATTGAACAGCTCAACGATGACATGACCCTTGCGCCAGGAGGTTCCCATTCTCGAGTTCGTTGCACCGCTCATATGCTGAACCTCATTGTTAACGTTTGTGACTTCCTTTATTCTTTTTATCTTTGCTCACGTTTTTCAGGCTATCATGCGAGTCTTCCTGCCACTGAAGGCTCGGAAGAAGAAGGGCTCAACTCCTCTTGTTGTCCCCGAGGACGATGAAGAGGAAGAGGAGGACGCTGCAGAACAAGAAGAAGAGGAAGATGATGAAGAAGTTGTCCCAGCTGAGGATGACGAAGAAGAGGATGACGAGCAAGACGATGTTCGTAATGCTGAAGATGAGATCCTTCTTTCTTCTGTCGAGGCTGAGACTGCTGCATTGCTCAGAGAGCGCGGTATCAGATTACCCGGTTTGGATAATTCTGAGAAGAAGCTGGCTCGCGCTCTCTATCGCAAGGTTCGTCGTTTATTTCCTTTTCTCAATCTTCTTGACTGATGATAATGTCAGTTGCTCAAGCTTGCCAGTCGAATCTTCAACTCACCATCGCTACGACATGATCTTGAAACCCTTTGTATCAAACTCGAAACTCCTTATCGCACTGTCAAGCGCAATGTCTCGACACGCTGGAATTCAATTTGTCTCACTATCGACTCGATGCTTGGAATGCAAACCGCCATTGACAAACTCATCGCTCGCAGCCAGCCGAAGCAGAACCTGAAAAGGCTGGCAATGACACCAAGAGATTGGACTGTCTTGACTGATTTGCGTTCTGTCTTGAACGTAAGAGTCAGTTCATTTCATATTCAATATTCTAACTCTTTTTGCAGCTGTTTCTCCTTGCGACAAAACGCTTTGAACACACAAATCGTCCTCTTATCCATGAGGTTCTTCCTTTATTCGACATCATGGAAGACCAGCTCAAGGCCAAGGTCGAGAATTCTGGCCTTGATATCATTGTTCGGAATGCTGCTGCTGGAGCTTTTATGCTCATGGACAAGTATTACAGCAAGAGTGATGCGTCGATCATGTATCGCGCCTCGATGAGTAAGTTTTTTTTGTTCATCTTTTGGTTGCATCGTGTAACTGATCTATATTCAGTAATGCACCCTCAATGGAAGACCTCATATTTCACCGACAAGGCAGGTTGGCCAGCAGAATGGACCACGGCTGCTGTCGCTGTTGTTCGTGATCATTGGGAGCAGTTCTATAAACCTGCTGCCGTGACTACGACAACCCCGACAGCCATGGCAGTGGATTCAGTAAGTCTTTTATATTAATTGTTCAATTCAATGTCCAACCTTTCTCCTAGGATGATATATTCGCCTCATTAAATGTTCGCCCTGCCGTCTCCGGTGATGCTCTCACCAATTATCTTGATCTCGGCCCTGTCGCTACTGACTTGGATCCAATCCAGTGGTGGTACAGCAACTATGGCGATGAAGCTCCATTGGCTCGTATGGCCATGGACCTATTATCTTGCCCGGGTAAGCTAAGTTCAACTTTTAGCAAACTTTTACTCATGAAATGTTCTAGCGACTTCGTGTGACACTGAACGTGGTTTCAGTCGCAGTGGACTGATGACTTCAAAGCACCGCTATGCTCTGTCTGATGAGTCTGTTCGCTGCGGGACTTTGGTCTCCTCTTGGTCCACAATCCCAGGCCTCGTCGATGAAGGGGCTTGCATCAAGTCATTCAATGAGAAGCATAAGCGCCCTAACAATGGGCGTCGCGTGGCTGTGTCAGGCGATAGGGAGGTTTCTACTTGATGATTTTTATGATTTCTTTTGTACTTGTGTTCAGAAAATTGACCAAAAATTGACTTGATGAATTTTTGCGCAAGTCATTTTATAAGACTTCGTGAGTGGTACTCGCCTGCAAGTATTTCCGTGAATATTCGGGCAGATACTTGTGCGAATATTTGCCACTTTGAGATTTCAAGGAAACTCAGATTTGTACTCGTATGAATACAAGGGTGGTCCAAATTCGGACTCGCGAATAGTCAAAATTTACGAATTCTCTCACAAATATACTTGGCATCATTCGCGAATTTGATGTAATCGTGTGATGCTCTACGTCCAGTAACAGTTTGAGGCCGGATTCGGATTGGATTCAGAGGCTGGGACGCTGATTACACCCAGCAGCCGGTAACAAGGTTAGAATCATGATCCCTTTAAATGTCCAGCTGAGACTTCGGGACAAAAGAAATTGGTGAAAGAAGAGGCGGTGTATCATGCCGGATCACAACAAGGCAGTACAAAGTCACGTTTATGTCATATTGCTGACTAAAGCATTTTTCCGGATGTTTTTGGTCTGCATAGACACAAACTAAAGGTTTGTGAACATCCAACTGGTTGCTGTTTTTTTATACATGGCTATGTTGCAGCCTTTCCCTTTGCAAAATATGCCTATGATGTTATCAAGGTCTATGACTCGACTCCTTTGTATGTTCCCCCAGAATATAGGCACTAAAGATAGGTCCAGCCTGTAAGCCTGGTGCGAGCGCACGAGAGGACTCTCTGAAAATGAAACTATGGCACCGCATTTATGTATCAATCTATGGCTCTGCTTATCTGTAGCCAGCTTGTCAACGTGTTTATGTGTGGCTTCTGGGGCTAGAGTAATTTTATTGTATTACCACTGTACTAGAAAATCCCAGGACACGGTGTTCAGGACATGGACCATGTCAAATATACTTCCTTCCTTCCTTTTGTCTTTTCCTGCGGAGCTCATTTGTTTGATTGTGAGTCATGCAGCAGCGGGTGCTGTCTATATCCTTTCTCTCTGTTTGAAACCTACCATGCATCAGGCACTGCCTTATGCGTATATGACTTTGATGGTTTCTGATCTTCTTCTTTGCAAGAGAGGGACTGAAGGCCATCACCATTTGTTGCCGGTCGTTAGGCATGACGTCAAGACTTTGGTTCTCCATACTGTGGACCTCAATTCTGATGTTACTTGCAACCCATTGTATGTGCATATTACATAAAATCACGTTTTATGACATAAAATGTGCTGTTTGTCCGGTTTGTTACCGGCCAGGCTACGGATTGGAATGGGTCACATTTTTTATCCTAAATTTGATGCCACTTTATTTTCTAGCTCTCTTTTGTTACCTGTTCTCCCTTTTCTTTCTCTCCTATTTTGCAGCCCTCTTCGTACTGCCCTTTTAAGAATGTTGCCAGCTCCAATACTCTTTCTCCTCTATTCCAGTCTCAACTCCCGGTTACAAGTTCTACTTGTAGACTTGTTATTTGTTACCACTCACAAGTGAATATAAAAGGAAATGCACATTGTAGATCTATCCGAAGTTTCTCCGGGCTTATCTTGGACATTGCTGTTGTGCATGATATATTGAAACTGATTTGAAACTCTGTCATATCTTGTGTTTTTGTTATCCTTTAGTACACTGTGTAGTATCATGACTCCTCTAGGATTGCTTCAAGTTCAAATTTCATGGATTGCTATCCTGTCTTATTATTAACAATATTCATTATTGACCTTGTTGTGAAGTGGCAAAGCCACTGAGCCAGCTTGAGGGCAGCTTGAGGGCAACTTGAGAGCCTGATCTTTCAATACTGTAGCTCGTGGCAGTTTTGGTTCTTGATTGTCCGTTTTGGGTAGCCCAGAACCATAGAGTAACCTAACCCCATTGAGAACTCGTGCCTGCCACTAAATGGCCATCTCTCCAACTTATCAATCTGCCACACGGAGGTTTTGAGGTTGTTTCATTTTAAAGTCAAACATATCTAAAGGAAATCTCAATTGTTGACTGTGAACCAATGGGTTTCTACATTGATCAATCCTGAAGGAAATATGGCCATCTCTGGAACTGGTTTACCTTTGAAAGTAGCTCAACTGATTGCTGGATCACTAGACACTTCGCTTCTTGGATGTGGTGTCACGTCAATTATGTCCTTGAGTTCCCTAACAACTATAAAATCTGGTTTAATCTCACAGATGGTAAAAGGCTCACCAAGAGCAACCAACTGCTTTTCCATTCTAGAAGAAGGATGTACTTCCAAACTCCAGGTTCCTCAAAGTTTAACACTCAAGTCTGAAAATATCATGCCTTTTGCGCTGCTTGGGTGCACTGAAGAAATGAATGGATTTCCGGGATGGAATGGATATGTGATCAGAGGTCACATCAGTGACTCAGATATGTGGCGCGGACAGGTACCGAATGTTCATAGCCGAATGGCTGACCTGTGGTCTGGGAAGAGTGCAATGAGTCAAAACTCACCTTGATCGAGATGGGAGCAAGAGTATGTGACCCTTGAACAATTGCTGTGGTATGAAGTGTCCTGTATGAAGATATGATTGAGGCTAGTTGTAAAAGTCTAGAGGGTCAAAGTCCTTGCTGGATGTCCAAGAGTTGGATGAAAGATACTGAGTCAAGCTGAAGACAGTATGAATGTATGACACCTTGTCAGGAAGAGCGATGGAACTGGTTGATGTAAGAAGGATTGATTGATTCCAGTGGCTACTGAGTCATTTAAGTGACTACTGCAGATCTTCGAGAACAGAGGTGTACACGCCCATAACAAAAAATCTCAGCATGTTTACAGATTCTAGCACATCTTGCATTTTCCTACCTTGTCTCAATCTGGATTTGAGCAAATATTCAAGTACTGCCATTGTGAACAACCATTATCTTTGTTCAGATCAAGGAGGCTATGAGTGCAACAAGGGCGGAAGAAAGAAACCTACCAACATGCTGCGAGGAGCGGACCGCAGGTCTGGGACGAACAACAAATATCTGAAAGTAGGACAATTAAAGAAAACAAGCAATCTGAGCTCTGCGAGGATTGATTGGTTTCTGTCTGTGCAGGGACTGCAACATTATGGGGGCTGAGGAGCACAGAATCAGAAGACCTGAAATATCTGTGAATTGTTCAATATGCTGGCTTGCAGATCAACAATCATCAGAGAAGGAAAGAAAGTAAGTAATTCAAAGGCTGTTGAAGACATGGACCAGCCTGAGCTCAACTCTGTAGCTTCAAGTTCAATTCAGTTGAGTGCCACATTTTTCTACTGTATCTACATTCAGATACAATGATGAATAACACTCTTGTGTCACCAGTTATGAATGGAAACAGTTTGAGCCATGAACAAAAGCTAATATCGCAAGGTGGGGATGATGCCGAAGGCGACACTCTGGTGCTATACTACTGTATACAATATTCATGCTGTTACAGAGAGATATTGTTTCCAGAATGTCCATTGGAGGAACTGGCAGCCCATGTTTACTTGCGCAGCGTCCACAATATCTCCATTGAACGGTCGTGGCTCCGTCTGCGTCTCGATTTTGGAGACAGTGCGTTTTTTCAATAATGGAATAGCGGAAGGAAAATACAATCCAGATGACCCCAAACAACAGTATGCCCTTTGTTTCGTTCCATGTCTGCCACCTCTGACATCAGTGACAGTGAACTTTGTCGATGGCTATGGTCAAGGCTTTTGAACCAAGAGCTTCAGGCCTTCATAGCATTCCGAAACGGTGCCCGCATGCGGCGCGACAACGACAAAGACGGACCTTCGGCAATGTCACGCAATGAGGCTTTCAGTGATCTCCGGTCTTGGGGTGGCAAAAACTATTTGATATGTATCCCTGACTTGTCAATTATTCGGGAGTTGAAGGAGGCAATGGGGGGAGATGAGCTGCTGGCTTTTACCTCAGCTGAATTCTCAGCGCGCGCACAGACAGCTTATGACGAGTTGAACATCCAGAAGTTAAGCATGGAGAATGTATGGGATACTTATATTTACTGGCATGCGAGCCATTCTGTTCTAGTCTACATGCAAATTTACATCTGCAATATTCCGCTGCTTACATCACAAAGTTGAGCAAACTGTCGCGACACGTCGACAGTCAGCGCCCAGCTTGACAGTAATGGGGCCGACGCGTCGGGGAGCATGAGACGAATAGGTCCATCCCACGCCTTGTGACATGTAACGGGGTTCCAGGACCCCGGACAGCGCAGTCGTACGTACTGATGACCTGTCAAAATAGACCATGATCCCCTGAGGCAACGGTAATATTTACATTCTGTCAAATGACAGCAAGTTTCCCAGCCGCATCTGCTTTGTCGGCCTTTGAATGTTTCCCTCTCCGTCTCTTGCACGCTTTCTCGAAGTTCCGGCCTGCTGTCCCGGGGATCGTCGGAGTTCCAATGGCGCAGTCGTACTATGAATAGCCCGATATATTGCTGTGAGATCCCGCACCGATATCCCTGCAATGCCTTTATTGGGATCAGCTCTCTCGTCCTTTCCCGGTTCAGAGACTCCAGTTGGCCAATTGGCAAGTTCAAGACCTTCATCTTTGAGCTTTGTCTCAAAGTCAACCCAAGGCAATTTTGGGCGGCCATTATGAGTACGTGCAAGATAAACACTGTGACGGTCTATTTAAATGATTTAGAGATGTTTCGAGAGAGATTGATAAACTTACCAAGTTCACTGGTGAGGAAAGTCCTTATCTTTTCAATCATCTTTGGTTTAGATGCTGCTGGGACTGCAGGATCCATAGCATGTTGTTGATAATGTGAACTGTGAGTGTTGGGCATTTTGTAAGGTGATTGGTGGTCACTGGTGGTTTGTCACAAACAGTTAAGATTTGAAAAAGGTTCTTACAGATCATCTTGAGTCATTGTTGCTGCCAAGTCCCGAGACTGTGAAGACATATCATTCTCAACCGACCTGCAGTCATGTCACTTTTTCGTGATTATTGTGAAAGAAGCACCCACGGATTTAGAAGCTCTGATATCAATGAGGGGGTTGATCGTCTACCGGAAACTTGAGTTTGAGATGCCTCAAAATTTTGTAGCATGCTGTAAGGAATTTTTCAAGACTACAATATGACAAATGACATGGAACTCACGTTTGATCATAGAGCACCGAGGCTTGTCCATAGGTGCTGTAGCTGGCATCCCCAGATCTTGTTGAATTCATGTAGCTGCAACGCCCTGAAGTTCAGTCATTCCGTGCAATCATGATTAAATCTTACGATGATGGCTGGATATCATGAAACACTGGATGTTGAGCATTGTCTTGGTCCTGTCCTGCATTGTTGATCGCCATTGGGATCGCAGAATAATTGTCATGCTGCGAACCATCTGAATTGTGTTGCACATATCTGGATAACATGAGATAAGCTTTATAAGATAGCAACAGACATACAAAATATTTATGTCTCGATGAAAGATATCAGTGATATTCTCCGTCAAATGGTGGGCTTGGGATATCAGTAATTGTGGATGATGCGGGTCATTTAGATCAATGTAATCAGTCCTCATATTGCGACTCTGGTGATCACCATCATCAAGAGTATAGTGCAGATTCTGGAAACAATCAAGTCTAGTGGACCACAAGTCTAGGTAGACATTCAATTAGCTTACCTGTTGCTCTTGATCGTTCGAGTTTGGTACAGACCCAGGCAGGTTTGGATATGTACTCTGATGGAAGTTGTGAATTTGTGAAGGATTCCATGGCCCAGTTCCAGGCCTTGGATCATTTTCTCCGTGACTAGTGGTGTTGGCCTGAAAAGGAACACATGGAAAATAGCATGCATAGAGCGGGACAAATCACTTACATGTGACTGATGGATAGGTACCACTAAGGCACTCTCATCATTCCTAGAAGCTTCATCATCGTCTGATCCTTCTTCTCCATCTTCAGACTCCTCACTGCCATCTAAAGAATCAGCACAGCAGATCTGAGAAATGGTCAACAACAAGAGGAAAAATGGTCACATGGAACTCACCAATTTTTTCTGTACAGACATTATAATGTCATCCCAAGCTACTGTCCGTCTAGAACACTCATTCCGCTGAACAATCATTAGCGGTGGCTGTGGAGAAGGATCTTGTCCATACCAACATGACCAGAAGCTCAGTCAGATCTGTTGAGAATGCTGGCTCCTCGACCGGTAAGGTCTCACCCAAGTCCTTCAAATGCCACTGCAACCAGCAACTTTGACATCTTGAATCCTTCCGCACATCAATGCCCACAACTTCAAGATCCTCATTCAGGAAAGCCATAGCTGCGACATAGTTGTCCATTTGATGCTCTTTCCAGCATGTGTGTCCCGAATCTCGAATGGCATCACGAATTTCTGGTGCAGGTGTTGGTGGTGGAAGAAAGTCCACCCTCCAAGGTTCATAGTGCCCAATGATAGTGATGAACCGCTTCACACGGCTCGAATATGGGAGCACATCCGGTATCATCTTCCAACACATGGCTGCCCACCATGAACAGATGTTGAGAGACTGACCGCGCGCTGAGAGTTTGATGCAGTCATCCATAGCCTGCCATTCCTTGAGAGTGTATAGCACAACAGTACAACGAAGGTAAGCAGGATATGTGTTGACCCAAGAGAGATATTTGTCCTCATCAGTGCCTTGGGGAAGGCTACTGAAAAATCCATTGGCTTCATTCAATCCATATATGGGTTGGTCTAATAACCATTTAGAAAAATTGCGGCTTCCCTCAATCTCGTCCCACATAGCCCGAAGGGCCACAAGGGCAGGTGAAGGGGTCCAGAGGGGCAGTGATTCCGATCCGAGGGTAGGTTTACTTCAAGGAGGTTAGATATGACAATGTCAAACAATGCACTCACTGAGCAAGACAAGGAGTGCAAGAGTGGCCATACCCTGGATAGATGACTTGGTCACATTGAGTTGGCAACAATTGAGATGTCATCAACAGCCAGCATGCGTCCAATCCCTTGTAGCAACTATGTCCGGCCTGATCCATCGGTTCAGTGAATGCTCGATAGTCATAGCTTCTGCTGCGGCGAGCCAACCACTGATCCACACTGTCTGGGAGGGAATACAACCAGATGTGGATGCACTCCTTCATATCCCATTCTACACCCCGCCCCTTGTCTGCATCTCTGTATGCGGTGGATGCCAATGCAAGCCAATAAATCATGGCAACGCGCATCTCAAACGCTGTAGACTGGACCCTCCCTTTCCGCAGAGTCTGCACAGAAGTTCGTGCAAGGCGTCTTTGCAGGGCTGTAGCTGCTGAGTGCCAGGGTGGAGGTGAACCCCACCAATAGAATCCCTCCTTCATCAAAGCCTCATCCCCCTCATTCCACAGCCATACATCTTCTCCATCGTCACTGCCTTGCAGCAATTCAACGAAGACTCGCTTCTGGAGGCTGCTGGGAAGGCAGCGCAAGGCCCTCCATAGAAGTATAACCCGCCATCCACCCTTGATTATCCTCTTCCCATCCACACTGACTATATTTCGCTCTCTCACATTGCGGATGAATTCTTCATCATCCTTGGTACAGGTCATGATAGGAATCAAGGTGGCTGTATCAGAAACATCCTCTGAGGATTGTGATCTCAAACAGGTCATGGTGGTGGAAGGAGAAGAGCTTAAGCGCCCATGGTACAGCTTTGTACGATTCATTGCTTGTCTGCTTCCGTGGCGCCGGCATGATCGGATGTACAAAAAGATAAGGAATATTCATCCAGGATATTGGGGACAGAATTATGGAAATACTGACCAGCCGAAAACCAATTAATGACAATCTAGCCAATAAGTATTCCCCAGTCTGGGTGAACTGGAGATCATCAGGATCAGAGCGGTGGCAATTTCGGCCTGCCATATCCGGCTGCATTTGCCGAGAAGTTGTCAGATGTCAGTCAAACGTCAGAACGTCGCTGTCATTGTCAAGACTCAAGAGCGCTGTTATTCATGGGTACAACCGACATTTGGATGGCAACAGAGAGATATGACCCAAGTTTCCTGCCAAGTGATCCTGTAAACAAGCTGAGACTAAGTAGATGCAGCTTAGCTCAGTGCGGCTGAATATATTACCACTGCGCTCGACGGAGATCTGTCTATAGAGTACGACATTTCAGTGGAGAATCAGCCTGAAGGACCTTTAGTTTGTCATTCTGTGAAGATTCCAACTGACTGACCAAAACGTCCCCACAAATCATTTGTGGACCACTGCAAATCAATTACGAGACCCCATCTATGGGGCTCGTTTGTTGGGAATGAGCGAAATTCGGGACACCATCATCAAAGAGCCCAAAGGGGATATGTTCGGCCCGGACGTTCCAAGCTATAGCCGGTATTATTGCTTCGCATTTGATACTGACCGCTTCCTCTCAGATAGTTATCTGCTCAACACTCATGGAATCTGCTGCACCATTTGCGCATTTTCATCCAAAAGATACCAGAGCTTTAGTAGCTCCAATGTTGATACAATTAATGGCATCCTATAGCGATAGCAGGAAGTTTAGCGATGATGTCTAGGACAGGGACCAGGTACCAGTCATTGGTTGTTTTCATTTTTATACATACCGTTCATCGTTCACAATGTAAATTATTGTCCGCAGTGACTGGTCATTCAATAAATCCGAAATTTCAGATCCCATCACTTATGGGCGCTCCAACTCCTCCGGATCCTTCCGACTTCCCGATCTCGATGAGAGCCGAACTGGACTTTGCACATCTCGCCAAGACATTGCACAGAATTATCATAGATTTTAGATTCAAGGGACTGGCTCCCAAGGACACAATATGAGACTACACTGTCACCCATTTTTGAGTGGGCCATTTGAGTTGCATGTCTGAGTGATGCAAGTTTATATGACAAGGATTCAGTTAATTACTGATTCCATTATGTCACTAGTACTACGCCAACCTCCTAAGCTCCCCAGAGGATCCCTTTCAAGCTTTAGCCTGGATATCCTCACAGATTCCTTATCTATGCCATATTGTAGACATGTGATACAATCTTATCTTAACCTTTACCACAACAATCTAACTCTCAAGTTACTTCTTCAGTGTTTTCCGTTGCACCTCGTGCTGCACACTGGCTGTTGAGTACTTGTTCTTGGATTCTGTCATATCGGCTAGGGTTCGTTCACCACGAAACCTTACTATTTCTCAAGGCGATCCCCGTCAGACTAGCCTCTGGGGAATATATTGACATAAAGGCTGTTATTTAGGAAACGGGCCTTTACACTTCGAGGTCCAGAATTGACAACAGCCCAAACAATCCCTTCTAATATGGCTATCCAGACAGAAGTACTTGGACAATCAATCATTGAATGTCCGCTCAGCGCGACAATTCAAACTAAGATTCTTCGATCACCCAATGCTGTTCAATTCTATGCCAGGCACTGTAGAAAAAAAACATTTAATTCAGCGAGTCTTGGTGAGGAGGAAATTGGGACTTTCCTTGTGAGTCCTCAAACAGCTGGCCAAAACTCAGCTTTGCCAGCCTGAGGCGCCGCTGGTACTCGGTCGCCAATGTTTCCCAGCTCGACTTGGTTTTCTGTGCCTTGATTCGTGAGTCGCAATGCAACAGCATCACATAACAAGTCTACGGCAAGCGGAATAGGAGTGATCACGACCAGTAGAGCAACCAATGCTGGACTGGGGGAAACAATGATGACAGCACGAAAGACGAGGGCGGTAGTGATGAGACCGGGGACAGAGTTAACGAGGGTGAATCCCAATGGACCCATACTTTTAACTCGCTTCTGGAATGCGGGTCAATACTGATATCGAAAAAAATTGATAATGGAATATACCTTGAACCCATCATGGTCGAGGCCATCATAGAGCACTGCAATAGACCGAACAAGGAGGATTGCCGCCAGGGCAAATAGGCTGTCTGTGGATCGTTTGGCCTGGATGTGGAAACTGTTCGGAAAGGTGGGTGGTCAGTACGGAAAATAAGGGAATAATATGGAATGCGGACGCAAAGAGACCACAGAGCTATGATTTCATAATGAGTTCAGATCAGCAAGAAGAACACTGACAGAAACATACAATAGCAAGATCCAGTGCTCGAGTCCGACCCAGGCTCTCAACGATAGCTCGTGTCTTCATCACATCATCGGAGTTGGCTGCATTTATTGTCGCCTCGTAGAGATTTTTGACCGGCAGGAACGATATGAAAGACTGAGGCATCTTTGCTGGCAATGTTGGAAGAAGGAAACAAGGAAGAAGACGATAGTGCTGTTGAAGTTCGGAGGTCCTTTTAAACCAGTGATACACATATCTCATGGAATGACGGACAGCGGCCCTGATCAATTTAGGATTCATACGTGATAAGCGGCAACGTGGGATCAGCAGCAGCGGGAGCAGGAGCCGGCCACTTTTGGTAAAAAGCTGTCGTAATGCACCGCATCTGTTTATACTTGTCTGCTAGCTGTCACGGAAGAATCATCAACTCCGTCTAACATCACAACCCAGGAAACATCATATGTGGTAAGCACCGAGCTGTGATCAACGACAGCGGCAGCAGGAGCTGGCCGCTTTAGGTAAAAATATATCGTAATACACTACTCCATCTATACTTCTATACTAGCTGTGATAGAAACACTATCAACTACCAAAATACATACGTTTACCCCCACGCTCTGGTAGCAACATCTCATGCTCGTCATCACCGGAATCTCGAGGCCTCTTTCGAGATACACTAGTTTCCGGATCCCCGGACATGGTGTACAGGCCGTTGGGCAGAACAGTCTCGTCACGACCTAGTTGAATTGGCGCCGTTGGATGGTAGATAGCGCGATAAATCTTTGTGAGAGGATCCAGCGTTACTCCTTTGATCCCTTTGCTAGTATCTGTGCCAAGGTCCTTGCCAGGTCGTGCTACTCCAACGGGCCAGTTGATCATTCTGACTCGGTTCTTAGCCAGTGTGGTCTCGAAGTCAAGCCAAGGTAGCTTGACTTGACCTTGACCTGTCTGTGGAAGGCTAATACCAACACGTACTAATTGAGAGTGTCAATGACAATGCAAAAATATTCATGTTAACAAAAGGACTTGCCCATTTCATCCGTAAGATGCTTCTTTATTTCGTCTGCCATCTGCCGTTTAGATGGCAATGCAAGTCCGACCGCGGTAACGCTGGAGGCATGAGACCTGGAATACCTACAGGTCAATACACTTCACGAGGAGACACTAGTGACGACTTCACTGGGAATTTATGGGAGGTGTATTTCTCGATGTGAATCCCACATCTTGTACGATGTCGATAGTACTTGGAACCTGGCGTCGAGCTGGGTTTCCAGTTGGATAAGTCACCGCAGAGCTATAAATCCAAGGAATGATGACATAGGATACACTGACTCGGATCACTTACGCTTCCGTCGGTACAAAATCTCCGAGTCCGCCATTTTGCCCCACAGATGCTCTTTGATCAGTCATGATTATCAACCGATGTTCGTATTTATATCACTCACTTTTCAACGGAATTTGAGGCACTGATCCCGATATATCCCTGTTGTCGCCCGACAGTGGGATCTGATCCACCCTCGGGAAGTCCCTGGTTCCATGGAGCCAGAGTCCCACCTTGATAACCGATGTATGTTTGGGGATTTGTGCTTGAATTGGGTGGCCAGTTCTGAATGGAGTCCAATGCCGATGGCTGCAGAGATACATCAGGGATATGCCCGAATGAAGGATCAGAGCCGCTATGTCTGAATATCATCAGTTCAGTGGGGAGGCACAAGGCGAATTTACTTACGAGCCACCAGAATTGGTTGAAAGTGCATTGATCTGTTGGGAGTTGTGAATTTGTCGTCCGTGGATGATGGCTTCACCAAAATTGACGGGGCCCTTGACACAATAAACATTCTCAAACATATCAGCTAATGTGGCGCACTCACTATTGAGTACAGATGAGGATTTTCGGATGGGAGATTGGTGAAATTCGGACGTCGAACTGCGTCTGCAGACTCCTCTTCAACATCTACAACTTTCTCGGTCTGAACAAGCCCAGAGCTTGGATTATTTTCTCCGTGGCCTGCGGTGTTGACCTGAATGAAGAGAAAATGAGAAATATCATTCATAGAGTGAGACAAATCACCTACCTGTGATGGATGGATAACCGCAACTGGGGCTCTCTTGTCCTCCCCAGAAGCTTCATCAACATCCGATCCTGCATCACTAATTTCAGCCTCTTCACTGAAATCTGAGAAATCGGTGTTGATCTGAGAAATGGTCAGCAACAGGAGAAGCAATATTTGTTTGAATAGAACTCACAAATTCCTTCTGCGCAGATGTTAAGATGTCATCCCAAGCTACTTTCCGTCTAGAACACTCGGTCCGCTGGGTGATCATTAGCGCTGGTTGCAAAAAAAGATCATGTTCGTACCAGCATGACCAGAAGCTCAGTAAGATCCTCTGAGAATGCTTGCTCCTCCACCGGTAATGTCTCACCCCACTCTTGCAAACGCCACTGCAACTCGCAAACTTGGCATCCCGAGTACTCCCGCACACAACTGCCCACAACTTTCGGATCCTCTTTGAGGACCGCCATAGCTGCCGCGTAGTTGTCCATTTGCGACTCCTCCCAGCATGTGTGTCCCGACTCTCGAATGGCATCACGGAATTCTGGTGCGGGTGATTGTAATGGAAGGAACTCCAATCTCCAATCAACAGAGTAGCGCCAGGCATCAATGAACTGCTTCACATGGGCAGAATGTGAGAGCCCTGGCGGCATCATCCTCCAATGCATAGCCGCCCACCACGAGCGGATGTTCAGAGACCCGCCGTGCGCTGAACCCGTGAGGCAGTCATCCATATCCCGCCATTCCGCGAGAGTGTATTGTGTGACAGTACGACGAAGGCGACGAGGATAGGTGTTGATCCAAGAAAGATACCAGTCCTCATCAGTGTCTCGGGGCAGGCTCCTGAGAAATTCATTGGCTTCTTTCATTCCATATATGGGTTGGCCCAATAACCATTGGGAAAAGTCACGTCTTTCGTCGTAGTGTGACTCAATGTCGTCCCACATATCTCGGAGTGCGACAAGGGCAAGTGAAGGGGTCCAGGAGGGTGGTGGTTCGCATCCGCAGGTAGGTTTACTTGAAGCAGGTTAGATATGTCAATGATGAATAATGTACTCACTGAGCTAAACAAGGAGCGCAATGTTCACTCCTGAAATGGATGATTGTGTCTTGTTGGGTAGGAAACAATTGAGATCTCATGAACAGCCACCATCTAACCTCTTTTTCTATTTCCTGGTGGCAACTATGTCCAGCCTGATCCATCGCTCCAGTGAATGCTCGATGGTCATACCATTTGCTGCATTGATCCAACCATTCAAGCATTCTCCAGGGAAGCCCCCAGTACCAAACTTGAATCCATCCTCGCATATCCCATTCCTCACAATCGCGCACTCCACGCTCCTCGCCTGCACTCTTATACGCCGCAGATGTCAATGCCAACCATCCAATCATCGCAGCGCGCATCTTGAACGCGGCAGACTCGACTTCCCTCCTCCGCAGAGTCCGCGGAGGAGTCCGTGTGAGGCGTCTTTCCAGGGCCGCGGCTGCTGATGTCCAGGGTGGAGGTTGATCCTCCTCCTCCAAATAGACAACCCATTCCAACAAGGCCTCATCTCCTTCATTCCACAGCCATATATCTTCTCCATCATCACTGCCCTGTAGCAAATCAAGGAAGACACATTTTCGGAGACTGTCAGGAAGGTGACGTAAGGCATACCACAGGAATGCGACCCTCTTCCCACCCTTGATCATCCTCTCCGCATCTACATCCACCATAGTCCGCGCCCTCGCATTGCGGATGAATTCTTCGTCATCATCAATGCAATGTCCAATAGCAGAAGAGGTTTCCAAATCTGAGAGTTCCTCCAAGGATTGCAATGGATAAGAGGTCATGGTGGTGGAAGGAGAAGATGAGCTTAAGCGCCAGTGATACAGCTTTGACAGCTCGTGGTTTCTTGTTTCCGTGGCGCCGGGTATAACGACAGCTGGAATGGTTGAGTTGTGATCCCAGGATGTCATATTATTATCAGCACATTATGGAAACCGAGACCCAATCAACAGCAATCTAGCAGACCTTCATCAAGTCGGCACAAGCTCAAGAAGAGCCAGACATCAATGGTCGCGATTTCGGCCGGCCAAATCACCACCTCCCAGTGTCACCGAACCCGAGGCGGTCCGAGATTCCGAGACTCGGGTCTCAGCTCCATCTGGAACTTTTCATCACTTCTTCTTGACGCCCACCTTGGAGCTTCGATTATCCTGCGAGTCGTTTTGACAGACCTGTTCATTTTTCTCAAGAAAGGTCTGCCAAGTGGCTTGTGTGTCAGTGCAAAAGCTGACCTGTTTATAGACGATGCGAGACCTTTGGAACATCGGAACTCCCTCATCCGGGACGTCATAATAACGCAAGCTAAGGTCGGTCAAAGTCGCTCTGTCCAAGACATTACCTGATGCGTCTCGCGCACAACCAAGATCTCTCGAAAAATATTCTCGTGGACTTGGGCAAACACATTGCCCTTGCCAACGAGCTCATCATGCGGCAATGGTCTGTGAATTCGCTTTACCCCATTCCTAGGTCACTGACCTTTGGGAGGTTCCATCCGAATTGGCTCGCTCTTTTTCTGGCGCAATCGATAAGAGCACTGGTTAAATTGATAATGATATCTGTGCTGTTTCTGTCAACGACGTCTTCATTGATGCCCGATGCCTATTTCATGCCACTCGACACCTCGTCTACCGAAACCATGACCGTCAACAATGATGCTATTCTCGTCACGGTTGGACCGCGGAAGGAGCTCTTCGTATATGCAAGAAGGACTGTGTGCTGACAGTTGGTGCTGGTGTCGTGTGGAGCCGTCGTACGTCGCCTTTCTTTTGCTTTATGTGTCACTGATGACTCCAATGCCAGAACATTTTCCTTTTCCTTTGTCCTCGATCATATTCCCTTTTTCTCGCTCTTGAATCAACCCTGATTGGGACCTTACAATTCTCATCCAATGTCAGATTGATAATACTCATTCCTACCCCTGGTTTGAAGACGGCTCTCGTCGACACTGTCTTTGTCGCCTCGATGTGATCCACGTCGCACTACGCCGTGATCTCATTGACCGCAAGAATGATCACGGATCTTCTACGTGGAAGAGGTGATCTCAAGGAGGTGATGAGAGTTGATGTGCGCGGTGGGTTAGTCGCCGTATGGGATGGTTGATGGCGAGGCTGATGGAGGAGCATATATCGACGTGCGGAACGGCGGGGATTCCAAGGTATGTTTTATGTGAAGCTTTTGTGGTTTCGGGTTGCTTATTCCTCTTTGTAGCTTGATCATCATTAAATTCCTTTTTGACTTTACTCATTGTTGCTCATTGTCGTCAACATCATGCTCGCTGGTGTCGGTTTTTCTTTTTGGTGATCTGGGAGTCTAGTATTATTTGTGTGCCCTGGATTGGAGCCTTGCTAAAGCGACCAAACAGAGAAGAGAAGCAGAGAAGAAATCAAACCAATGTACTTATCAACTAGCTGTCAACTTCAATCACAGTGCTATTATATTCTCTCAGTATTCCTTATGGCTCGACTTTCTATTGTCATTTTGGCTCACTCAACTTGAGTTCGACTTGATCACAGTGTGTTCTACTTCTTACCGTCTTGGTCTGGTCCGGTTGTCCCTGAACCTGTCAAATTACACAGTGATACCTCTTGTTGAATTCACACTGAAGGTGTTTGTTCTTCATTGACATGTTGCCGTCATTTGTCTTTGTTCACAAGGAACAGGAAATTGCAGTCTCAAGGACAAGGTATACCCAGGCCTTTTGTCTTGACAACAGAGTGCTGCCACCATATCTCGTTGGTTCAAACCTAAGATGTCTGAATTGCATTTTGGTTCAAACAGACACTTTGATTGAACCATACATTAAACCGTATACACCAGAAAGGCTATTTAAATGAGCTGTTCAAGCAATGTTCTCGTGAGACAAAGTATAGCGAGGGGAAAAGGAAACTCACTGATCAATCCGGATTGAACGGCCCCGTTCAATCGTCATTCAATACTCCGCTCTAAGGGTCGTCAGACAAACCTGATTAGTAACAATACATGCTTGCGCCGCTCTCAAATTCGCACTCAAAGCGCTTCCACCATTGAATCCAAACCATCCAAACCACAATAAAGCAATTCCTAACATAACATAGCTGCTATTATGCCAAGTTCCTTGTTCCATATCCAGTGCGTTTGCCCAAGTACACCAAAATAGCAAGTCCAGCTGCGCCAGAGGGAATATGGACTGGAGTACCTCCAGCAAAGTCTAATCTTCCAGTTCCAAGCAGCAATTGGATTGTAGACAAGTGTAGACCAGATTGCTACGAATACCATGAGGGGACCGAGACGGCCGCGCTCTGCTACGGCACCGATAGCCAGCATCATGCTGGATAAAATCAGTATCTACATCTATGATAATGAGAACACATACGTGATTGCGGCGAACATCAGTTGATAGATACAAAATACAAGTGCGGGAATTCTTGCACTGCCGACTGAAGGTTGTGGCAGTACGCCTTTCAGACCAAAGTATTCTGCAAGATATGATCAACCACATCTCAATGAAGCAAATACAGTAGAAAACCCACTCAGATCAACAATAAAAGCACTCCCTGTTTCGCTGAAAGACAATGAATAGCCCCAGAAGAACCACTGGGAAGAAACCAAGGTCAGAGATATGGCGCAGTATTCGGCAAATCCACGCAGACCTGGAATGACACAGTCGCAAGAGTCATCATACTGAGATACATCATCGATAAAGCATTCTTGCGCCGCAGTAGGCCTGCATAGAAGAATCCCAATCCAGGGATCATGATAAAGACTAGGGCGGTGGATGAGAGGACTCAAGCATTGTCCCCGAGATTGTACACAGCGACATTCCCGAGATCATCGGCCCAGTTGAGGTCTCCGGCTGTCACTTGGATGAGCATAGTACTTGGGGGAATGGGAAAGCGGGATAGGAAAGATGATCAAACAGCAAAGATTTGAATGAATGGATATACTTATATGGGAAGAGATATGTATGAGAATATGGCCGAGCGAGGATGAAATCCCAGAGATAATCCACCAAAGAGTGCACTCACAAGCATCATATGTGATGTTGAGCATTGGAGGAAGGGATAACCGGCTAGCACGTCAAAGCCTCGATAATCCTTTTAACGAGTTCACTGAGATAGCGCTGGCAAAAAAGGGCAAAGGGATACAGGTGTAAAAGGTCGAACGGGACCTATCCTTTAAGACGTCGTCTATAATGAGATCAAAAGCAGTGACTGTCAATCAGAAGTGGTTCACGTACGTCGGATCACCAGCATCCATCAGGTTGCTGACGTCCATGGCATCTCCGCCAGATGTGCACCACGATCGTCCTATTTCGTCATCATGTGTCAAGTCGGAATGCAGGCTGGGTTCAGCGAGTAGAAGGTCATCAAGAATGCTGCAAGGAAGCATCAGCACCCGTAAAACGCTTGAAGTGAAATTTTTTAGCTCATCTAGGTACCGGCTGGTCAACCATTGTCGCTGTAGAAGCCTAGCCTGGATCTCAGGCTCACGTATGAATCTCCTGGATGCCTCTACGACATTGAAATTTTTCCAGGGCGAAGGACCACGTAGGATGGAATAAGGGGCAAATTCGTCGAGGGTGCGCGATGACGGGCCACTAATCGTCACGTGGATCCTGCGATGTGGCTCGTGACCTTTACGCGCTCGTGAGTCTGCCTCAAGCTTGACGTGTTACCAGGAGAAATTACGCGACTTGCGCGATTGATTCAAGGTGAGTGGGCCATTATTGTCTATGATATATATAGTTTCTCAAATCCCGATTTCGGCCGAGAAATGGAGACAGGAAATGAACGAACTAATCCATGAGGGTTGAATATATCCTCTGGTCACAACTCTCTGACTGTGGCGGGCTTTCGGACACCGTAGGATCCAATTCAACCTATGTCCCTCTCGTTCGCTGCATGAACCTCAGCGCTACAAGGTCACAAGTCAGCTGGATGATCGCTGGGAGCAGTATTATCAGGATTTGAGCGGCAATGAAAGACGGTGAGGGGGATACAATGATCATCACTCAAAACACCAGTCCGGCAGTGACGAGATTCGGAATAGAATTCATGACAGTGAATCCGAAAACCCCGATGCTGATGATATGAGCCTATTTTGAAGGAAGTATTGTTAAGGAAAAGTATCAAGGACCAATCTACCTCAAAGGATTCCGAGTCGAGACCATCATAAAGCGCGCCGATGCAGAGTGTGACCACAATGGCACTCAGAGCCAAAACCTGGTCCGCAGCACGGTGAGCATGATATCTGTGGCATATCAGAGTGCTGTCCATGAAATAGGGGTAAGACCAACACGAAGAGCCCAAAGAGCTGTTGGATCATGCATGAACATCGTATTGAGGACTTGAAAAGAGCAATATTGGAGACTTACCATGGCAAGACATAATGTACGAGAATTGGCGAGATGCTCCACGACATCTTTGGCTCTGTCCGGATGATTGACAGCAGGTTGGATCATGGAATACATCGAAAAGGAAGCGATAACACGATGAGGCATCGAGCAGTAAGTGGGCAGAAGGTATGAGATGGTGTCAATCAAGCGAAGATTCCCTCAAATTTATAGAAAATTGAACGCCCTAGACTATCCAGTTCTGATGATCCCCGAATACAGGAACGGAACCAGATATATTGATGGAAGGCGGTAGGATGAGCCCCAAAAAGTTCATTCGGTCGCAATGGACACCGCAAGACCCGTTTGCTGTGTTGCGAAAGCCGACCGTATGTTGGTAGGAGGTAGAAGAAAAAGGAAACCCTGACTTGTAGATCTAAGATCTGCAGCACCGTTGTGACGTTCATCATGACAAGTAACAAGCTAACCGAATGTCCAACTGGGGAAGAGGAGAGTAGCTGGCGTTTACGTTTACGTGTTCCTGATGACATGCAATTATTTCAGCACTTTCGGACAGGATGTCATGCTGATGTATCTCAATTGAATCTTTGACAGGGCATTGACTGCTGGACAGACGCAGACTGGTATGCTCAGAGAGACAGTGGTATCCGGACTAACCACTGTTGGTAAATTTACATTATGATACAGTAAGGGATTTCTGTAAGATCTGGAGATGACAATGAAAGGTATGACTGGTAGAAGCATCATAGATTTTGAAATGAGAATGAGCACGGCAAGAGTGGCGGGAGAGAAAGAGGGGATGAAACGCCGCATCAATAAGAGACTCGACATTTTAACTCGGCGGACAAATCATGCCAAGCCCGTAAAACAAAGCATCAATCAGCACATGATTAACTGTGACGCCAGAGGACAATGCAACCCTCCAGAGAACAATAGTGCTTCAGAAGCCCAAACACAACCATATGAATTGGTAGGATCTCTTTAACGATATTAGTGATATTCACATCCAATGCTATTCAATCCCAGTCCATATTTTTTGTAGTCAGTCCATAATGTCATGTTCAATAGTATTCAACTCAATGATTTCATGCCATTCTCCCACCATTCATATCAGTAGTGTTGTACGCATAGTGTGATGCAGCTCTGAGTAGCTTTGTCCATTGAATTAGTACTCACCTTATTCTCGGTAGACACGCAAGCTGAGCGGTGTTCGGGTGGTTTCCATTGGGGAACAGAGACAAGTATCACTTGTCAGCTGGAGCTACATCTTTTGGTGTTTCGGTTCCTCCTTCTGGATGAGCATCCAGTAAAGAAAAGAGACAGAACCAGAAAGAGACAGAAGCCTCAAGGAATGATTGGCCAAGATGATCATCGTGTATTCAATTGGCTACCTATATATATGGTGTTACATGTGATGTGACACGAAGGACACTCGAGATCGTAAGTCGTTACTGTGATATGGCTAGATATACGGGAGATAGAGAATAGGAAGTAGAGAAAAGAGAAAAGAGAAAAGAGAAAAGAGAAAAGAGAAAAGAGAAAAGGAATGAAATGAAATGAAAAGAGAATGAAACTGAGGTCATGATGTGGCATGAATTATCATTAAAGCTCTGTCAGGATCTCAGGATGAGCATAATATTACATACAGTTCAGTGACCATACTCACCCAGGCGGGTCCGCTTCAAAGGCACGGTACTCTCCTCCGAGTCCATATCAACAGTGCTCCTCTTGCGTTGATTTCCCTGACTCTTGTTATCTGAGTCCACAGACCCCAAGTTATTGTCTGACAAATCAACATCTGAAAGTTCATCATTGTTCCCCATGTCCAACGCAGTGGAAATTGGAGTTGATGAGCGGCATGCACCAGGCAGAAGCATCTGGAGTTGCTCAATAGTTGGAAGAAGAGGATTCTCCCGCAGAGATGAACGTAATCTGCGAGCAAAAGATTCATCCCACTCGGTATCTGAGTTTGGACGATCCAGTCCAGAAAGCTCTGGCATTCCACTGAGTCGTTGGACGATTTCCTCAGCTGTTGGTCTCTCATCAGGATTTTGTTTCCAACAGTCCGTCATGCAATTCCAAACAGTGTCGTTCAATTTGGAGGATGCAGGTCGTATTGGTCGTTCACCGCGCAGCACTTTGAGCATGATTGCCATCTCACGGACCATCTCTCGTTCACAGAAGGGAGGTTTCCCGGTAAAAACCTAAATTACTATGGTTAGAGGCGCTCATGGAAGCGAAATAGGACCAACCTCATAGCACACACATGCAAAAGAGTACATGTCACTCTTCTGGTTATTTCTGTCATGATGCTCCAAGATCTCCGGAGCTTGCCATGCCACGGTTCCCGCATTGTTTGATGAGGCACTTGATGTTATCATTTGAGATGCGGAAATTGTGGACAGCCCAAAGTCCATTATACATGCTCGAAGTGAGGGCGTCACCAAAACATTGAGCTTGGGACAATAAGCCATGTCAATCATAACGGTACTATTATATACCGCTTTCAAATCACCATGAATGATTGATTGTTCATGGAGGTACTGGAGACCAAATGCAATATCAAGTATCTAAAAAAGCTCAGGACAGACGGGTGTTGAGCAGGCAGAGGAACATACTAGGGAAGACCGATTGACTTGCTCAGAGGCTGTCTTGAGGAATTGCAGGAGGTTCCCATGATCCATCCATGGAGATACGATACAGACCCGGGATATCTCGCGGTGATCTGGATAATAAATTCCATAGAAAGGCAGGACATTTGGATGTGACAATTGGCTCCATATGATGATTTCACGGGAGAAGTCCTGAACTGGTGTGAGTTATGAAATTCACAAGAAGGGACAAAAGTCTTACTTTCAAGAGTGTCTCCAGGTCCCGTTGAGGCACTCTAGGGGTCTTGATCGAGACTTTAGCACCTCGAAGGAGGCCAATTGAGACATCTCCAAAGCCGCCACCATCGACAGGCCTTCCAATCTGCTGTAGACCTTTCAATGTCAAGCATTCTGGATATAGCCCTGTTTTCCTGCACAGACGAGCCATAGCTTTCCTAAGACATGATCTGACTTTTGGTGGGAGTTCATCCAAGTCAAGGAGCTGAATCATCCCAATTTATCAGTATTGTAAAAGACAGAACAGCTGAACACACCTGCAATAACAGATTGAGTAATTCCTGAGCTTTGCTCAATGGCTGGGACTCTGAGGTGAATTGCTTGTAATCATCTGGATTCTTGATAACATTCAGCAAGTGGGCACAGATGGTTATGGTATCCAAATGGATTGTCCTGTGTATTTGATCAAGATCAAAAGTGCCCTAGTATGATTTAGGCCTTCCCATACAAATGCTGAGAATCAGTGACCACGAACCTCTGGGAACTCGGCAAATAATTTCATAATCATGGGCTTCCAGGCTAGATACTTGGACATGGTCGCAAGGGCTGTGCTGTTGTAGATATCAAGGGTCAAATCTGAGTATTCAATGGACTCAGTGTCAACGGCCATTGAATAGATATATATGAGCCCCTGTGAGATCAATCAGCATGTGTTGCCAGAATAATCTGAACATACCAATGGCAATTTGCAGTTCACCTTCGACAAATTAATGAATGCCATTTTGCGATCATCAATCCATCCTTGAGGATCATCAAATGCACCTTGCTCCTGCCCCAGTAAGATTTCACCCAAGCTCCTCAAACACCACTCCAGTCCGCAAACTTGGCATCCGGAGTGCTTCCCCACATCAATGCCCACAACTTTGGGATCCTCCTCGAGGAAGGCCATAGCTGCAGCATAGTCATCCATGTCGCACTCCTCCCAGCATGTATGTCCCGAAACTCGAATGGCATCACGGAATTCTGGTGCGGATTTTGGTGGTGGAAGGAAGTCCCGCCACTCCGCGCCATAGTGGCACCAAACCTCAATGAACCGCTTCACACGGTCGGAATGTGAAAGCCCTGGCGGCATCATCCTCCAAATCATGGCCGCACACCATGAACAGATGTTCAGAGACCCGCCGTGCGCTGAGGGTTTGATGCAGTCCTCCATAGCCTGCCATTCTGCGAGAGTGTATTTTATGACAGTATGACAAAGGGCAGAAGGATATGTGTTGACCCAAGGAAGATACTTGTCCTCAGTGCCTTGGGGTAAGCTACTGAGAAATTCATTGGCTTCTTTGAATTCATATATGGGTTGGTGTGACAACCATTTTGAAAAGTCACGTCTTTCGTCGTAGTGTGACTCAATGTCGTCCCACATATCTCGGAGTGCGACAAGGGCATGTGAAGGGGTCCAGGAGGGTGGTGATTTGGGTCCGGGAATAGGTTTACTTTAAGTAGGTTAGATATGTCAATGATGAATAATGTACTCACTGAGCTAAACAAGGAGCGCAATGGTCACCCCAGAGATAGATGATGTGGTCTTGTTGGGCAGGTAACAGTTCAGATCTCATGAATAGCCACTATTTAACCTCTTTTCTTCTCTGTTCGTGGCAACTATGTCCAGCCTGATCCATTGCTCCAGTGAATCCTCTATCATCATAGCTTCTACTGTGGTGATCCAACCATTGCTGCACTCTGCTGGGGAGGTAAAAGTACCAAGCCTGAACAAACAAGTTTGGCATATCCCACTCCTCACGATCGCGCACTCCGTGCTCCTTATCTGCACTCTTATATGCCGCAGATGTCAACGCTAGCCATCTAATCATCGCAGCACACATCTCGAACGCGGCAGACTCGACTTCCCTCCTCTGTGGAGTCTGTGCTGGAGTCCATGCGAGGCGTCTTTCCAGGGCCGCGGCTGCTGATGTCCAGGGTGGAGGTGAATCTGACCAATGTACTTCCCATTCCAACAAGGCCTCATCTCCTTCATTCCACAGCCATATATCTTCTCTGTCATCACTGCCTTGCAGCAACTCGAGGAAGACTCGCTGTCAGAGGCTGCTGGGAAGCCAACGCAAGGGATACCACAAAAGTGCGACCCTCTTTCCATCCTTGATCATCCTCCCCCAATGCACATCCACCATAGTCCGCGCCCTCGCATTGCGGATGAATTCTTTGTCATTCTCGATGCAAGATCCGATAGCAGAAGAGGTTTCCAAATCTGAGAGTTCCTCCAAGGATTGCGATGGATAAGAGGTCATGGTGGTAGAAGGAGAAGAGCTCAAGCGCCCATGATACAGCTTTTCCAGCTCGTGGTTTCCTTGCTTCCGTGGCGCCGGGATGATCGGAGGTACAAAATACCTGACAGTGGTTGATCCCAGCATATCAGCGCCCCCTGGAAATAGCTTGTTTTATTGGGTTCTACAAGCTTCTGAATGGATAGTGAGGGTAGCTGCTATACTAATATTACATTTCCGGCACCAAGGGCAGACTGTATGAAGAACAGCAGACGCGCTCACTACGTGCTGCGATTTTTAGATTCCTGTCACGACTGTGACAGTACCGTGACCTTGCCAGCCCGCTGCTGTCACCGCTGTCGCCCCAATACCTAATGCCCATATTGCCACTGACGGTGACCGGGCGATTCGATGGTCAGGGTCTGAATATGGCGCAAGAGGCATTGATCCACTGGAATACCCGCCGCTGAGCAACAAAGCGGGAAGCCACGAGCTATCACAGCTGCCCGCGGGCCATTTTCGCCGCCATGAAAATGGCCTGTGATGATGCTTTATCTTCGTGGCCGGTAAAGAAAATAATCTTTGCCGGCCATGAACATTTGGCAAAAATTGGACCTCTTTGCTGAATGTTGGCCAGGCGGAAGAGGCTGTATCTTTGCCGATGGGAAGATGGACTGGCCAAGAGTAAAATCTTCACGGCCCAGAGAAAGCTCACATTTTTGATACAGTTTTGTCAGAGTTAAAAATAAATAATCTTCCCTGCAGGGAAAAGGTCACATGTTTGAGTTGGCAAAAAGTAAAGATTTTAGCATGTCAGAAAGTCAACATCTTTGCAGCTCAGAGATTTCCCATCTTCCCAGATGGAAAAATGGTATGGGAAAAGGGCAAAATTTCCAGCAGCACAAACATTTAAAATCTTCCCTATCGCCAAAAATAAAAAATGTTTGTAACAAATGGACCATGAGTCCGTGGATTGATAATCTGATCCACTTAATCATCAATTGGTGGTTTCTGGCTGCCATGAGAAATCGGCAGCCCCACCGATATCATTATTGGTGGGTCCATGGATTGGTAATCTGATCCGTTTCATCAATTGGTCGTTTCTGGCTAACATGAGAAATCCATGGACCACCGATATCATTATCCGTGGGTCCGTGGATTGGTAATCTGATCCATTTAACCACCAATTGGTTACCAATCCACAGACCCACCAATCACTACGTATCAGGGCTATATATAGACCATGCGAATAGTGATCTATTTGCAGGGCCTCGAATAGGCTGCAAATAGTAACCTATTCCAACCTATTCAGACCTAGCTGGGGCCATGAATATGTGAGACTAGGTCAATAATGTATGGCCACCCTCCAAGCTGGAGGCATCTGGTTTTGCTGCCAGGACGTGCGAAATCAACCAGCTTGTTATTGGACCCTGACGACCACGACCTAGATTCTCCAAGGCGATGCAAGACATATCACATTCATTCATGGCTAACAAATAGCCTTTTCCTGGAAATTCACCATTTCCACTGCATTCTTCAACCACAAGTCCAACCATATAGATTAAGACTGTCCTGTGAACTGAGTACAGGCAACTGGATGCAGAAATACCAGCACTCTCTTGCTTTTGAAGTTTGCGGGATGAAGAAGATCGGTCTTTGGCCATGAGGTACAGCAGGCTGCAATGGGAACTGATCATGTGCCATCAGCACAGCTCTGAAGTTTCATCGGCGATGGCTGGAGTACTTGGTTACAGCAGCACAAATGAACATCTGAAAGTCAGGTTTGAAGAGGGGTTAATATTGACAGGCATATTTGGTCCTCCAATAGGGACCTATTCGAGGTCTATTCCAAGGTACTCGGGCCTCGAATAGGCCCGGCCGATAGATACCCGAATAGACACCTATGCTACATACTCGGATCTATTCTGAGGTATTCGCACCCATCTATATATAGCCCCGATACGTAGTGAATATCATCATCGGTAGGTCCGTGGATTTCTCATGCTAGCCAGAAACCACCGATTGATGAAACAGATCAGATCACCAATCCACGGACCCACCGATAATGATAGTGGTGGGTCCATGGATTTCTCATGCCATCCAGAAACCACCGATTGATGAAACGGATCAGATTACCAATCCATGGACCCACCGATAATGATATTGGTGGGTCCATGGATTTCTCATGTTAGCCAGAAACCACCGATTGGTGGTTAAATGGATCAGATTACCAATCCACAGACCCACTGATAATGATATTGGTGGGTCCATGGATTTCTCATGCCATCCAGAAACCACCGATTGATGAAACAGATCAGATTACCAATTCACGGACCCACCGATAATGATATCGGTGGGTCCATGGATTTCTCATGTTAGCCAGAAACCACTGATTGATGAAACGGATCAGATTACCAATCCACGGACCCACCGATAATGATATCGGTGGGTCTGTGGATTTCTCATGTTAGCCAGAAACCACCGATTGATGAAACGGATCAGATTACCAATCCACGGACCCACCGATAATGATATCGGTGGGTCTGTGGATTTCTCATGTTAGCCAGAAACCACCGATTGATGAAACGGATCAGATTACCAATCCACGGACCCACCGATAATGATATCGGTGGGTCCGTGGATTTCTCATGTTAGCCAGAAACCACTGATTGATGAAACGGATCAGATTACCAATCCACGGACCCACCGATAATGATATCGGTGGGTCCGTGGATTTCTCATGCCAGCCAGAAACCACCAATTGGTGGTTAAATGGATCAGATTATCAATCCATGGACCCATGGTCCATTTGTTACAAACATTTTTTATTTTTGGTAATAGGGAAGATTTTGAATATTTGTGCTGCTGGAAATTTTGCCCTTTTCCCATACCATTTTTTCATCTGGGAAGATGGGAAATCTCTGAGCTGCGAAGATGTTGACTTTCTGACATGCTAAAATCTTTACTTTTTGCCAACACAAACATGTGACCTTTTCCCTGCAGGGAAGATTATTTATTTTTAACTCTGAAAAAATTGTATCAAAAATGTCAGCTTTCTCTAGGCCGTGAAGATTTTACTCTTGGCCGGTTCATCTTCCCACCAGCAAAGATATGGCCTCTTCTGCCTGGCCAACATTGGGTGAAGAGGTCCAATTTTTGCCGAATCTTCACAGCCAACAAAGATTATTTGTTTTCCCAGCTGTGAAGATAAAGCATCATCACGGGCCATTTTCACGGCGGCAAAAATGGCCCGCGGGCAGCTGTGTATTTATTACATAAACAGACGAGCGCTAATAGCCTCAGTCAATGAGAGTATATCGACCTACAGAACGTTCCGAGACCTCACATTGTCTGTCTGGTTCGGATCTCAAAGATTGGCGCGCATATTTCAATTGACAGGACGCAGCTGTCAGATTATGTGATTATTACGCTTTTGGACACCGATCCCGATACTCCCGACTCCTGCCGACGACTCCGGTGTTAAGCTCACACGTATGACGTAACCGCCAGAACATTCCAGATGATTCTGGTTGTTCCAAATCCGGAAATCGTTATTCTATATGCTTATGTCATCAACATTTTTTTTGATCCTCATCGTTATCGATTTACGCCCTTCATAACCCACCGTCTTCCTTTCTACTGGTCGTCTTTCCACTCGAGTGGTTTACTCTAATCCTCGAAAACCCTTGTCTCATTGTTTAATCCTGATTCCTGCCACATCATCGCAATCGTCGCAGAATCCTTGAATCCAATCCAACCGAGAAACCTAGACCCATAAACGCATAAACGCGGAATAGAAGAAGAATGGCTGTCATAGGTGTAGATTTCGGGACGCTGCATAGCAAAGTTCGTCCATTCTGGTTCTTTTGTCGTCGGTTTTTGGCTGACCGTGCTGTCTCTTTTCGTCCTTCTTCCTCGCTCCGCCATGGCCTGGTCCTCGCCCATTTCTCTTGCTCGTCCTCCTCATCATTGCTCGCTCCATTACGGTCTCATCTCGCCTTGTACTTCACTCCATCTCGCTTTTGACGCTCCTCGCTTGCTTGTCGTGGCACCATAACCTTCGGTCTTCTCGGTCCAGATCGGTGTCGCCCGTCACCGTGGAATCGATATCATAACCAACGAGGTCTCGAATCGTGCTACCCCGTGAGTTCATTCGCATTTGCCTCGCAATTGCAGCTGACTGATTCTTCCTTTTTCACCTCTGTCGTGCTTCACCGCTTTTCCTTTGCCCTCTACCATTGCCTCTCATCCCGCTACCATTGCCGGTCCACGATAACCCGATCCTTTGCTGGTCCCGATAAATCTCAACCGCAGCTCTCTCGTCGCCTTCACGGCTGCCCGCGGGTCATTTTCACGGCCGTGAAAATGACCGGCGATAATGCTTTATCTTGGTGGCCGGGGAAAAAAAATATCTTCGCCGGCCGTGAACAGCGCGGCGAAAATCGATCCGGCCAACGTTTGCGGTGGGAATCTTCGCCCAAATGTTCGCGGCCGGCAAACATTTTTTGTTTTCCCGGCCGCCAAAATAAAGCATCATCGCGGGCCATTTTCGTGGCCGTGAAAATGACCCGCGGGCAGCCGTGCTTCGGTCCCAAGCAGCGCTCCATCGGCGAGTCGGCCAAGACCCAAGAGACGTCGAATTTCAGGAATGCGGTTGGAGGTCTAAAGGTGAGCGAGATTTATCCTTTTTGTGGATTTGGAAGGTTTTCTGGTTGGGCACGCGGATGCCTCGAGCAAGAAGAGCATGCTCCAGTTTCTCCTTTGGTATGTCAGCATGGTCTTTTTTTCGCTTGGAAAATTACTGAATGTCTTTTCCAGGGCGCATGTCATAATGGGGTACGTCCAGCATCCTCTTGACCGTTGTAATGTCCTCAATTGTGAGTTACGTTTTCTTCCTTCCTTTACACCTATCTGCTCAAGGTTTCGCAGCTTCATTTATCAAATTATACGAGGACCTTTTGTGGTATACTAGACAATGCAATCTCTTTTTATATGATGTCTACTTTACTCCTACGACTGACTTCTTTGTGGATTTCAATGGCTGCCTTCATTGCTGTGACCGTGAGATGCATCCGCACGGTAAAAGCGAGAGCGGGCGGCGGGCTCGTCTGTAAGTCCGCGGTGCAGTTCGGAGAGTCTGATGATGGATTGCGTGAGAGTCTGCAGGAAGTGGAGAGCGTCGAGGCATTGATTTCAGTAAAGGTGTGTAAACCAGAATCCATTTTGTTGCAAATCCCAAACCTTTGGAATAGCAGGGTTCTCTCATCTGGGATGTCATAATAATGCGAGACACGGTCAGTCCACGTTACTATGCTCAAGACAGCTCGTCAGCTTTGGGTACGTCTCCTTCATCTTTTTCCTTTGCATATTGCTGAAATGCCGTCCCAGCTTATCTGTTCAGGTTGTGATAGGATGGTAACTCTTTGAATAAGATATCAGTTCCAGCTCCATTTTGTGAGAAATTTGTCATGTCAAGCAGGGTACAACATGCTTTTCACGGTTAGTTCTGCCATCTCGCTCGTTCTCTTCAGGTTTTGATTTATTATTTATGGTACTGTCGTAAACCTTTTCAATCAGACATTGTTTCGTTGCTGCCGTGATTTCGTTGTATGCTATGCAGTCATTAATATTCTTCAACTCAAACCACTTGCGCCGCATAGGATGGGTTGGGTTGATGAAGCATGGAGGGATTACAATGCTTCCTTTCTCCTCAATGATTCCATATCAAGGTTGAGGAGAAGGAAATTTCATTGGCAAGATCAGTTTGGGTTGTTTGTGGCGTCTCTTCCACATTTCAAACTGACATTTAGGATTCTAACCCGTCTGGAGGATACAACTTCTGGTATCACGGAGTCTGGTCTCAAGTAGCATCTTTGTCGGGGTCGAGCCTTTCATTGGACTTGATATGCTGAGAACGAGTCATAATGTCCCAGGTGGATGTTGAAGATAGAGTATATATGTATCCTGGACCTCAAGTTCTGAAAGCAGTCAAGTACATTTGTTTGTCGTGGTTGCATATGGTACTGTAGTTTTTCGACCACAAGTTCGTCACACGTCACACGGACCTCTGAACTGAACTGAAAATGGCGTGACATCACACCAAATTTTAAGCTCTGAACTAGAGATTGTGACATTCCCACGCACCAAAAAAGGCGATTTTCCTTCAAAGCGGTTCCAAAAAGTCCAAAAAGCCATGCAATTCAGTTTTTCAGCTATATTAACATGTTCCAAAGACACAGAAGCAAGGTCAATGATGCTGTATGACACAAAAAAAAATGACGATGAACTGATATGTCGGTATGTCACACTCTATCCCGAGCTTTGAACTGAAAAAATAGTGTGACATGTCATGTGATGAGCGTGGGAATGAACTTGTGGTCGAAAAAAGACAGTACGACTCGATGCCTT
The DNA here is from genome assembly GCA_029320655.1 of Mycena floridula. Classification (NCBI taxonomy): domain Eukaryota; kingdom Fungi; phylum Basidiomycota; class Agaricomycetes; order Agaricales; family Mycenaceae; genus Mycena; species Mycena floridula. The sequence goes on along the minus strand of JARIHS010000015.1, from coordinate 959,944 downwards.
TTTTTTTTGCCGGTTTGATGTGCATTGTGCGCCTTGACTTCCTGTGTCCAGGCTCTAGGACCACATCTGAAAAGATATATATAGCTCACATGTACTCAAATCGCCTTGATTTATGGCAAAGCTCATTGATCCTGTTCTGAGGTGGCAGGAGGTACCACTGGGATTTCGGACTCATGTTATGTCTGAATTGTCTTATACACCACTTTGAGGTCGCTGTCGTACATTCAGGGATACATTGAGAGTCAGCAGAACAAAATCGACGTGGGCCCCGATCATGTCTGTCCAAACCGTGAATTTTCTTAGAGGGGCACCAGAGACGCATTGAATACATGAAGTGGTGACAATAGACAGGAACCGGCATATATTGAGAGTGATCTAAGATGCATGCTTTCCTCCCGACATAGTTCTAGAAAAGGGGAGTGAGAATGTCATGAATATATGTATATACAAGTATTTGGAACATAGTGGACGTGAACTCGAAAAAAGAATGGAAACTGTCTTCAAGATGCCAACCAGCAAGTTCTTTCCATGGACGCAAAATGACACTCAAATGTTCGTCATAGCTGGGCAAAAGACCATTTTCTCCTCTCATTCTGTTGATAATGACCTCACAGTGTCACTTGCGCGATCCTATATGTACTGTGCCAAACCTCATGGGACGTCGTTCAGAAATACCAGCATGAAATCTATACTACTGTAAGTCTGGGCTTACCTCAGATCCGCGGGATTAGATCGGAGGGCACGTGTTGCGGTGATCGCCGAGAGGTCACGAAGGCGCGAACAGAATCATGCTGACATTATCTTTTTCTAATTGTCTTGAGGAAGTTTTCGTGCCAGGAAACTGAAGGTTTTAGCAGAACTGGAGACCGAGGTGATGTGCCGAGATGGGGTAATACACGAGTACTGGTACGAGAGTAAAAAAGTAGAAAAGGAAATGGGAAAGAGATATGAAATAGCTATGGGTGGAAGACCGAAAAATAAAGTCCGTGAACTGACAAGACAGGGTGAGGATCTAACGAGAACTTTCTGGCATACCTGACAAGACAGAGTGAGAGGCGGTTTGAGAATCCCCTTGTCTGTCTTGCCAGGTTAAATAGTTGTGAGGACAAAGCGGGGGACGGGGGCCATTGATGCGCTTTAACCTTGCTTTCGGCCTAAGAGGCGAAGGTTATTGTCATTCCGGCGAAGACAGTGAGGACTTACCCTAAATAGACAGGGCCACTTGCGACCGTATTCGGTGAGCACTGTCTCGCATTTCCTTGCGACCTGGGAAGTGGAAATGTTCAGGTAAGAAGGCTGTGCGACGATTCGCACACGGTGAGCTTACCTCGACAATTAGACTCGAGTAAATTCCCTTTAAACACGATCTCTTCCGTACTTCATCGTCGTGCGCACAAATTCCATATTTTGATCCAATTCTCTCGTCGTTCGTCGCAACCAGTGTTTCCCGTCACCTCTTAGTAAGTGGCAGGTTTTCAACTACGAACTTGATGCGTGATATATTGTACATGCAGAATGGGATCCGTTACATATCACCACCAAACATAAATCACGAAGGCTTGGTGTCCTGTACAGTGGGCATCAGGCTACGGTTTGCGCAACTTGAGTCAGCCTGAATCCGAGCCTGATTCGGGGTGTCAATGAATGAACGCAGCACTTTCAAATAGCCATCAATACAACTTGCATTGACAACCAGTACAATTCAAATATTCATTTCATGTGCAAGAGGCCAAGTCTCAAGTGATTAGTGAACCGAAGGAGTTTGTTTCTTCAGCAACCGAGAATGACCCACTTGCGCTGTGTAAGGCGTGATTTTCACATGCCGTTATGTTGGTGACTGTTGCGGCCATCATCCATTGTCGTCTCTTGCTCCAACATTGGCTCCTGAGCCGCGGTACTGTTGACAGAACCCGATAACTTATCCCTTCTGTCTTCATATCTCTAGGTTTTCTCAGCTATTCTGTGTTGATGATATCGTGCAGTGGCTAGTCAAATGACGGCTTCAGCAGAGGGAAAAAGCAGAGTTTATTGATAAGTGAGCAAATGCTAGGGATACGGTCGTCGGTAGATGAGGGGGATGCAAAGGCTAAAAGTGAAACTACAAATCAAACAGGTAAATAGCATGTCTAAAACAGGAACAACGTCCGAGAACCGGACTGTACCGTTCAACATTCTGTAGTGGCACCACAAGCTAGGGAGAACAGTTGCCAGGATTTCACTTTGATTTCACTATTTATTTCAAACCCCGCCGGATCTATCCGGTTCTCCGGATAGCGAGCCTTGGCGAGCCGACCGCTGATCACGGCTGCAGAAAATGCACCCTGATCTGAATTCCGCCAAGCTTCCGGTGTTTCATTGTAGCGGTCATGTGATTTAGTTATGATGGAACTAGCCACAAGGACAAACAGCAACTGACAGCTGAATCTTGGCACATTTACCGTGCCAAAGAGATGACGCAGCTTGCAACAGGACCCCTGATTACCCCGGTCTAGGTTGAATCCAAAAAAGTGCTTTTTCAAAAAATTTGCCCGGACTTATGATCCAACCTAATTTTTCTTTTTTTTCCAACTTTCCGCCGTTTGTGATCTGAACTCAACCTTCCGCCAAATGAATTTTCAGTCGAAGTTTCCGCCTTTTTTGAATTCACAGTCAAAGTTTCCACCTTTTTTCAATTTTCTGTCTAACCTTCCCTCAGATAATACTTTTACAGTATATGTGCCATATTACGAAAAGTCGACTGAACATTTCAAAGTCCATACTCAACAGTGGCATAAACATTCCGGTCCCATGTCGCCATCGAGCGAGCAGTATTTGAACAATCATTGAATGTTCACTCAGAACCACAATTCAAATCAAGATCCTTTGGTCACCATTACCAATTGCCGCTCAATTCTGCGACAGGCCCCACGATAAGGGAGACCCTGTTTACCGGTTGTTGGATGCTCCTTGCTTGTTCGTCTGTAGTCATTACAAGACATATAATTCTAGCCAAGACTCACATGAATGATTGATTGACTCAAGTCAGAGTATGAAAGGAAATATGAATAAATTATACAGAGTTGATGCATTTCCCCACGAGAACCACAAACGAAAGCTCAACTGAAGGTCTCCGGGCCCAATTAACAGCATTTCAAACACTTCTTGTTGATTTGACCATCCAGACAGCTCTGTCATAATGAGACCTTTGAATCAATGTTTGCTCAGCGCCAAAATTCAAATCAAAATTCTGCATTTGTTGTTCAGTTTGTGAGCATGTGCGGTCACGTCCACCGCTCGTGATTGGCTCGTGACCATACGCGACTTTTTTTGGGACAAGTAGAACCGCGTTAAAACTCCATTCACGTCGTAAGATTAGATACAAGTTAATGTCGCAGGACAAAGAAGAAGCATCTATAGAGGTAACTAGCTTCTGTAGCACTGTATATTTACATAGGTGCAACGTCACACAAGTCAAGCTGTTTCTGCTGGATTTCGTTGTTCGTCACTCCTAAGACCACGGCCTCGACTGTGTTTGGTTAAGTACAACACTTAGTCCATAGATTTGAAGATAAAAACACACCTCTGAGTTAAGTTCACGCCAGCCTGAGGCGCCGCTGGTACTCGGTCGCCAATGTTTCCCAGCTCGACTTGGTTTTCTGTGCCTTGATTCGTGAGTCGCAATGCAACAGCATCACATAACAAGTCTACGGCAAGCGGAATAGGAGTGATCACGACCAGTAGAGCAACCAATGCTGGACTGGGGGAAACAATGATGACAGCACGAAAGACGAGGGCGGTAGTGATGAGACCGGGGACAGAGTTAACGAGGGTGAATCCCAATGGACCCATACTTTTAACTCGCTTCTGGAATGCGGGTCAATACTGATATCGAAAAAAATTGATAATGGAATATACCTTGAACCCATCATGGTCGAGGCCATCATAGAGCACTGCAATAGACCGAACAAGGAGGATTGCCGCCAGGGCAAATAGGCTGTCTGTGGATCGTTTGGCCGAGATGTGGAAACTGTTCGGAAAAGTTGGCGGTCAGTACGGCAAATCAAAGAACAGTACATTGGAATACTTGCGCAAAGAGACCATAGAGCTATGATTTTACAATGATTTCAGATGGGCAAGAAGAATTCTGACAGAAACATACAATAGCAAGATCCAGTGCTCGAGTCCGACCCAGGCTCTCAACGATAGCTCGTGTATTCATCGCATCATCGGAGTTGACTGCATTTACTGTCGCCTCATAGAGATTTTTGACTGGCAGGAGTGATATGAAAGACTGAGGCATCTTTGCTGGAAATGTCGGAAGAAGGAAACAAGGAAGAAGACGATAGTGCTGTTGAAGTTCGGAGTCCTTTTAAACCAGTGATATACATATCTCATGCAATGACGGACAGTGCCCTGAATGATTTAGGACTCATACGTGATAAGCGGCAACGTGGGATCAGCAGCAGCGGGAGCAGGAGCAGGCCGCCTTTGGTAAAAAGCTGTCATAATGTACCACATCAGTTTATACTTGTCTCTAGCTGTGACGGACACATTATCAACTCCGTCTAACATCACAATCAATTTAGGAAACATCATATGTGGTAAGCACCGAGGTGTGATCAGCAGCAGCGGCAGCAGGAGCTGGCCGCTTTAGGTAAAAATATATCGTAATGCACTGCTCCATCTATACTTCTATGCTAGCTGTGATGGAAACATGATCAACTCTGAAAATACATACGTTTACCCCCACGCTCTGGTTGTGACATTTCATGCTCGTGATCGCCGGAATCTCGAGTCCTCTTTCGAGATAGGCTAGTTTCCGGATCCCCGGACATTGTGTACAGGCCACTGGAAGGAACAGTCTCCTCACGAACAAATCGAATTGGCGCCGCTTGGATAGCGTCATAAATCTGTTTGAGGAGATCATATTTTACCCCCTCAAACCCTTTGCCAGAATTCGTGCCAAGGTGCTCGCCAGGTTGTGGTACTCCATCCGGCCAATTGATCATCTCAACTCCGTTGTCGTCCAGCATAGTCTTAAATTGACGCCACGGTAGCTTGAATTCACCGTCCTTTGTCTTTGAAAGGGGTATCCCAACGCGTACTAATGTAGACTGTCAGTGACAGGACGATTCTCATGATAGCAAAAGAACTCGCCCATTCCATCAGTAATATGCTTCTTTATATACTGTGCCATTGGCCCTTTATCCGGTCGTGAATGTTTGCCCGTGGCAACCACAGTGCTAGAGGTATGAGACCTGGGATACCTACTGGTCAATACAACTCATGGGGAGACAGTAGTGACGACTTCACTGGGAATTTATGTGAGGTGTATTTCTCGATGGGAATAAATTTTGTCCGATGTCGATAGCACTCGGGATCTGGCTTCGAACGAGATTTCCAGTTGGATAAGTTGCCGCAGAGCTGAAAATGCAAGGAATGATGACATAGCATACACTGACTCGGATCACTTACGGTTCCGTCGTTGCATAATCTCCAGCATTTTGCCACAGAGATTCTCTTTGATTGCTGAGAGAGATAGGATGAAGTGTCGTATTTGTATCACTGTGTTCAACCGCCCTGGAGTTCATCTTGAATTGACTGTTATCAAGGTGGGGTAATTGGCTCAACCCTTCATGGAAATTTGGGGTAGCAGTCCGATCCTCTATATATTCCCATTGTTGCCCGACCATAGGATCTGATCCACTCCCGGAAAAATTCTGGAGCCATGGAAACGGGGTCCCATTTTGGATATGCTGAGGTGAGGGCGGATCCAGATACATATGTCTGAATAAACGATCAGAACCGGCATACAACCCTTGTCTGAATATCGTCAGTTCAGTGGGGAGGCACAAGGGGAATTTACTTGCAAGCCACCAGAATTGGTTGAAAGTGCATTGATCTGTTGGGAGTCGTGAATTTGTCGTCCGTGGATGATGGCTTCACCAAAATTGACGGGGCCCTTGACACAATAAACGGTCTCAAACATATCAGCTAACATAGCGAACTTACTGTTGAGTACGGATGGGGATTTTCGGATAGGAGATTGGTAAAATTTACGCGGCCGGTTACGGCTGCAGAATCCTCATAGAGATCTACAACTTTCTCGCTGCAAACAACTCCAGAGTTTGGATTGTTTTCTCCGTGGCTTGTGGTGGTCTTATCCTGAATGGAGAAAACATGAGAAATATTATTCATAGAGCGAGACAAATCACTTACTTGTGACGGATGGATAGCCGCAACTGGGGCTCTCTCGTCCTCCTCAGAAGATTCATCATCATCTGATCCTTCATCTCCATCTTCAGACTCCTCAATGCCATCTAGGGAATCATCGCCGCTGACCTGATGAATGCTCAGCAACAAAAGGAGAAATGGTCGCATTGAACTCACAAATTCCTCCTCCACATATGTTACAATGTCATTCCAAGCTACCTTCCGTCTAGAACACTCAGTCCGCTGAGCAATGGTTAGCACTCGGTGCGGAAAATGATCTTATTCGTACCAGCGAGAACAGAAGCTTGGTCAAATCCACCTCGAATGCCTGCTCCTCCACCGGCAGAGTCTTACCCAAGCTCCTCAAACGCCACTGCAACTCGCAAACTTGGCATTCGGAGTCCTTCCGCAGATCGATGCCCACAACTTTGGGATCCTCCTTGAGGAAGTCCATAGCTGCGGCGTAGTCGTCCATTTCCCACTCCTTCCAGCATGTATGTCCCGACTCTCGAATGGTATCACGGAATTCTGGTGCGGGTGCTGCTGGTGGAAGGAAGTCCCAGCTCTGCAGGTCAGTGTAGCACCAGGGATCAATCAATCGCGCTACCCAGGTGGAATGTGAAAGCCCTGGCGGCATCATTCTCCAAAACATGGCTGCACACCACGAACGGATGTTCAGAGACCCGCCGCGCTCAGAACCAGTGAGGCAGTCATCCATAGCCTCCCATTCCTTGAGGGTGTATTGGGTGACAGTATATCCAAGCCAACGAGGATATGCATTGACCCAAGAAAGATATCGGTCCTCATCAATGTTTCGGGGCAGGCTATTGAAAAGATCATTGACTTCTGTCAATCTATATATGGGTTGGTCCGATAACCATTTGGAAAAGTCACGGCTGTCCGCAGTGGAGTCCCAGATAAACCGAAGTGCCACAAGGGCACGTGAAGGGGTCCAGGAGGGCGGTGATTCAGGTCCGGGAATAGGTTTACTTTAAGTAGGTTAGATGTGTCAATGTCAAATAATGTACTCACTGAGCTAAACAAGGAGCGCAATGTTCACCCCTGAGATAGATGATGTGGTCTTGTTGGGCAGGCAACAGTTCAGATCTCATGAATAGCCAACAGCTGTTCACTTGGCCTCTTGTTTGGTGGCAACTATGTCCAGCCTGATCCATCGCTCCAGTGAATGCTCGATCATCATAGCTCCTGCTCTGTTGAAACAACCATTCCCGCACTCTATAAGGAAGCCCCCAGTACCAAACCCAGATCAATCCTCCCATATCCCACTCCTCACGATCGCGCACTCCGCACTCCTCGCCTGCACTCTTATATGCCGCAGATGTCAATGCCAACCATACAATCATCGCAGCACGCATCCCGAACGTTGCCCGCTGGACTTCCCTCCCCTGCAGAGTCTGTGCTGGAGTTTGTGCGAGGCGTCTTTCAAGGGCCGTAGCTGCTGCTGTCCAGGGTGGAGGTGAATCCTCTGAATCCTCATTCCATTCCAACAAGGCCCCATCTCCTTCTTTCCACAGCCATATATCTTCTCTGTCATCGCTGCCTTGCAGCAATTGGAGAAAGACTCGCTTTTGAAGGCTGCTGGTAAGGTGATGCAGGGCCCGCCACAGAAGTGCCACCCTCTGTCCACCCTTGATCATCCTCCTCCCACCCACATCCACCATAGTCCGCGCCCTCGCGTTGCGGATGAATTCTTTGTCATCCTCGATGCAGGTCATGATAGGAGCAAGGGTTTCTGAATCAGAGACATTCTCTGAAAATTCCGAAGGAGAAGAGCTCATGGTGGTAGAAGGAGAACAGATTTGAGCGCCAGTGATACAGCTTTTTACGACTCGTGGCTTGTTTCTGCTTCCGTGGCGCCGGCATGATCGGGGGTACAAAAATACCTGGAATGGTTGATCCCAGGCACCCCTCTGAAAACAGCTTGCGTATTTGGGTTCTATGAGCATCTCAATGCATAATATTACATCTCCAGCGCCAGTGCGGAATGTTATCAAGATCATCGTGTAAAATCCGGATGCGCGCACCACGTGCTGCGAATTTTGGGTTCCAGTGACAATCGTTACAGTAGCGTAACCTTGCCAGCCCGCTTGTCACCGTCGCCGTCCTGATACCTGGAGGCTACAATCTTGTCCAAACCACTGGATGAAATTCCAAAACCATAGCACCATCCATAAGAGTTGTAGCTCAAACTGGGTAGCAGTATCTGAGTCCACTCCACTGAAGATGTCTCGAAACACGTTCCAATTCCTCCGAAATCTGCTTGAATATCCAGCGCCTATATTCAGCGCCCGTGGGACGTAGCGATTGCGTAGCGACGCAATCACCGAACATGACCGACGATCCAAGTAGCCGCTACTCGGGTCCCCTTCCTCGGCTTCTGAGGGCGAGGCTAGATGAAGGAGGATTCCCAGCTCCAGCAGAAACAGGGGTCGCTGGGAAAGCTCCAATGATGGACAAGGAGAGCACAGAGGTCCTCAACGAGGCCAAGAAGCTCACAGTGAAGGTAGCAGCCAATGTTGCTCGCCTCAACCGTCTACGGGATTCCAACAACAAGCTCGTTGACGAGGTCCATACCCTTCGCGACGCCATCAAGGAATCCAAGGCTTCCTACACCGCCCTTGAGAAAGACCACAGGTCTCTTCTCAAGGACCATTCTGCTCTCCAGAAAGCACACGACAGTCTACGTGAAAGCTCGCTGGAAAAGAACAAAGCGCTGGAGAAAAGGGTCGACACCATGGATTCAACGCTGCGGATGCTTGTCAATAAGGCTGAAGAATCGCCCACCAACAATAACAGCCGTGAGCACAAGCGCCAACGTACCAGCTATGGCTCCCGTGTCCCCATTTACGACGCCGACGAGGATGATATACGCCAGCTCGACGATGAGCTACCCAAGGTTCAACGTGAGACTCGAAGCCGTCACGGGCCTGATGACAGTCTTCCGTCCATCTCGGCGTCACACATTTCTTCGACAAGAGCCTCCTCCTCGTCGCGTCGATCTGACGCTCCAGGTACTGCCCCGATAGTTATTCGACTCCGTGACAACGAAAAATGGAGTGTCAGGGTGGGAGCAGTTGCCTGGGGAGAGAATCCATCCGCGGAGCTCCGGGCGCTTATTGAACAGGTCGCACGCTTCACAGGCGAAGCATTGCCTCCCCCGAAGACCAAACTTGTAGAGGGTGATAGTTCTGGACAATGGGTCTTGGCATCTTTCAACATGGCAGCAGAGGCTAAAGCTTTTGCGAGAGCCTGGTACAGGTGTCGTCACCAGATCAAGGGTCACGGCTGGACCAAGGTCGAGGTCTTGTTGAATTTTTCTTAGGGGCAGTCGAGAATCCCATACGTAAAGTACCGTCGGGTCAAGTTGCATGTAATACACCCGAAAATCATGATATCTGTTTGATTAAAATGACGAATATCAAAGGCAACTTTCGTATAAAACTTGACTGCCCAGAATTCTATAAAGACATTGAGAGGTACGATGTTGCTTTGTACCAGGAGACACATCTAAGGCCTGATGAACATGAGTGTATCTTTCCCCCAGATGGATATGAGCTGTTCTCGCTGTCCCGGCCTGGAGCTCATGATCTGCGTCGTTCATGGGGTGGCGTTTGCGCATTTGTCCGCAAGAGTCTGAAAGCGAAATTTTTGGCAGAGTTTTCAAGCGTGGATATAATGGTTCTTGATCTAGGACCATTTCTACTATACAATGCTTACATTTTGCCAGAAAATTCTGACACTTGGCAGCAGTTTACAGACGTACACCCATTTGTGAAACTCTGTGAATCACTGACTGCTGCTTCCACCTTGGGAAAGCCAATTGTCGTCATGACCGATAATGAGAGTCTCATCCGGCGAGACGCTCGTGTGACCAAGGTAGTCTGAATTCAAGGGGACGTGAAGTTCTCGAGTTGGCTTCCGATCTGGACCTTGTGATACTGAATGGCATAGAAGAGAAAGGATTCAGTGGGGCTTTCACTTCATTCCAGCCTCGAGGAATGTCTGTTATTGACTTCTGTCTCGCTGCTCGGACTGTCTATGACAATTTTGTGGATGGATTTGCTGTTGGGGTTCATGAACCTGCCTGGTCTGATCATGCACCTATTGTGCTTCGACTCAGTTTCCCAAAAGGTGCTCTGATGCTTGTTCACTCAGTGGAGCATACAGGCACAAAAAGAAAGCGACCAATGAAAGACCGGAACCAGATGATTAGGCCTTTGGATACCTCAAAACTGCCTACAGACACAGAATTTGACCGAGCTTACATCAGAGTGATTGAGTCCATTGAGAAGCATCGAGAGAAAAATCCTGCACCAATGACTCTGGATCAACTTTATGGATCCTGTCCTGCCTCAAAAGGAAACCCGACCCATGTTTACGTGGATGCGTATTGCAGGCAGTACTCTACAATACACGGTGAGGTTCGCTCTGCCTTTGGAGTATACTTTGGCCCAAATAATGGTAACAACAAAGGCAGAAGATCCTCGGGACTTTCTTCTGAAAATAGGGCGCATCTGGAAGCAATTAAGACCGCTATCTCGTGTATCTCGGGTGCGAAGGGCACAATAGTCTTCTCACCCTCGAGTTATGCTATTGATGCCATTACATGGAATGTTGAGACTGCCATACAAAAGAAATGGAAAGTGACAAATGGGGACATAATCAAAGATATAACTGAGATGATAGCGCAAAGATCTGCAACATTACATCTCTCCTTTGACAAGTCCACTAGTAATGGACATCGGCACAGCGCTAGGTCACTTGCGGTAGAGGCATGTGATCTTTCACAACAAATAGATCGGCACTCTCCGCTGACTCAGAGACTCTTCCAGAGCCTGACCTCAACTCAAGTAACCAGTCTTGAAGGTCCTATAGTTGATGTTGAACTCGTTCAAAGGGTCACAACGGATTTGCCCGATCCGGGAACAAAACGTGGCACAGACATGATGAGTAACACTTCAGGATGCCTTGCTTCTCACAGAGGCCGTACAGAGATCCAGAGGAGAATGTCCGAAAATCTGGAAAAGCTCCTGGATGCTACTCAAAGGGTCATACATTCTGGTTAGTCTTCCGAGGTTTTTCTGGGAAAGTAGAGATCCCGCCGGCCGTATCTGCAAATCAGATGGCAGATGCGTTCAAGGAAAGGATGAACCCTGTTGTTCCATTCCCTGTATCTTTTAATATGGATGTATATAGAACGAATGAGATTCTTGCAAGCTGGATACCAGACCGCACCTTTGATCCCTCTGAAGACAATCTGCTTGATGCTCTGTTTTCACCAGAAGAGATTGACGATGCCAAGGTAGATATCCATCGGCACCGTGCAAGAAGTGCAAAGGGGTTTGACAGTGTGGGATATCGAGACATTGAAGCAATGGACACAGAGGAACTGACAAAGTGTATAAATGATTGCATGGCCGCTCGCCAAACAGCCAGTATATGGGTCAAGAATATTCTAATTGGAATCTTGAAATGAGGCCTGTCACCCCATGATCCTAAAAGCTGGAGAGCTGTTGCCTTGGAGAGTTGCATGCTCAAGTTTATCACCCTGCTCATAACCCGGCGCATGGTTAGATGGGCCGATAAGAGAGGAATTATCCCGCCATCTCAGAATGGGTTCAGAAAAGGATTCCGAACGAATAACAATTCATTTATTCTCAGAGCGGCAATTGAAAAGGCTCATGCTATGGGAAAGACTCTATATGTAGCCAGTATGGACATCAGTAATGCTTTCCCCTCTACACATCGTGCCACTCTCTGGCTAAAGTTGAAACGCATGGGAATGAGCGGAAGACTCATTGACTGGCTTCGCATGATTTACGAGAAGATGACTTATATAGTCAGACACGAAGGGGAACTGTCAGATCCGTTCATTTCTACTTCAGGAGTGCTAATCGGTGACACAGCATCACCAGAACTGTGGCTTCTCTACCTGGCTGACTTCAGTATCCCAGAGTCGGAAGACGATATTCCAATTGGTGGCTTCCTCATCTCGCACTTGGAGCAGGCAGATGATGCGTTCCTGCTGTCATTATCACCTGATGGAATTCAGGGTAAAATGAGTCACTTTGATAAGTGGTGCGGAACAGACTTTCTGTTTGTGAATGCGATCAAGACGAAGCTCAGTGTACATGGAACAATGCCTCGAGTCTTGCCTGACTTCTCGCTGGGGGGTACAGTGGTCAAAATTGTTGATGAGTACACCTATTCGGGGTTTACAATGCAGAAAACTGGAGTCTCATGTGCCTTTACAACAGTTGCAGCCAAGCACTATGAGAATAAAGCGACTCAAGCTCGAAAAGTAGCTCATGCAGTGTTGCATGTGGAGGGTATGATAGGGACATTACCTCCATTGCAGGGAAAAATGCTATACATGGGAATGGTTGACCCTCACCTTATCTATGGCTGTGAACTCCTCATCGACACCAGTCCGGTACACTTGGCCAAGCTAGAGAAAGTCCAGAATAGTTTCAGCTGTCGAGTGATTGGCCTGAAGAAGAACTCAGTGCTGGCTCCTCTTTACACCGAAACGGGGCTGGTGCCGATAAAATTCAGGCGCTTCGAGCTTGCCATTAGATATATGGCACATCTGTTGTCACGTCCAACTGACACTTATGTTCGGGCAGCATTTAATGAAAGTGTCGCTTTAGATGCCGCAGGTCGACGTACCTGGTTCACAGACATCAAGACTGTCTTTGCTAAGCTGCATCCAACACTAACTATGCCTGATGTCCTGGATCCAAATGCAGAGATGCAAGTCAGGGAGCTGCTAAAATCCATGTACCGGTCTATGAAAAGTCACATCGATGATATGTTGCAGGAAACTTGGTGCAGGTCATACCTCCTCATAGGCCGATTGGAACCGCGAGAGGATGAGCAACCAGCGTATCAAACCCTGTACTTGTGACATTATCAGCGTGACGTGCGGAATTCTATGCACAGAAAGGCTCTCTCTCGGCTGATAACTGGTGAACATTGCCTGGCTGTCACAAGGCTTTCATGGGTTGACAATCACAGAGTCCAGGTTCCGTATAATGAACGACTATGTCGCTTCTGTCAAAATGATATTGAAACAGTGGAACATGCAATGCTTGAATGTCAGAATGATGAGCTATGCAAGTTACGTTTGGAGTTTCTGCCTCAGCTGTATGATCTCAATACAGGGTGTACTCGATTCGGGCCAGGAATTGATAGTGTGGAACTCATATGATGGATGATCTCAAGACCGTCAAGCAGTGCCATTCTCGCCAAGTATGCCTATGATGTACTGAAGTTATATGACTCTGAGCCATTGTATGTCCCTCAGGCATACCGACGAGGTGCCTAGTGAATATACGGATAATTAAAGTATGTAAAGAAATCGTAAAGAAATACTCACGGCCTCTGCTTTATATTTAGATTTACGGTGCAATTTGCATTTGCTTGTCTCCTTATGAAATAGAAGCCCCTGGGATTAGTTGTACTTACTTTTATATTAGTTTTTGTACTAGTTATCTCGGGACACGGTGTTCAGGACGTGGACCATGCCGAAATGTACTTCCTTCCTTCCTTCCTTCCGTAAAATTTTCATCGCATCGCCGCTTCTTCCCCCATCTCGTCAATCTCGTCCCTTTTTCTTTTGGTCTTGTAAATGTGGATCTCATGGCACCGCTTGCATTACGCTGTATGAATAATCCTCCGCTTCGTCGTCGCAAGCTATTTCTGACCGCTTTTCCAGGCAACGTAGCCTTTTATGCAGCGCGCGCTTTTTCTGACAAAAGTTTCCATGTTCAGGGCAGATTATCATCAAGGAGGTAAGCAAAAGCGGCTCTAGCTCTCTAAGCCTTGCTGAATTGTCCCGAAAGGCTATAGGGTCGTTCACGGTAGACGATTATTGGCTGATTATTGGGCTGATTATTGGTCAATTATTCGGGTTTGGCAGGAAAATGATGTTAATCAGCTGATTAATCAGGTCAATAATCGGCCAATAATCACTACCGTGAAACCCCCCTCCAGGATTTTTGGCATTAATCGGACATTAATCACCATAATAATCGGTCCCACGGCTGTCGGCTTGCGGCGGCAGGCTGAAATACTTTGAGCTCCGATCATGATGTAAGCCACAGATGGAATTCGCAAGTCCACCGTAAACACGAAGTACAAGGGTCTCGGGTTTTTTATGCCAAAGAAAGGAACAGACAATAAAACAAAAATATAATTGATTCAGCATGTAGTGGTAGATATTACATGTAATACACAAGCCAGGATAGGGAGGGTGCAGTGCTGAGTAAAGAACATACCAAGTAGAAATCAGTCCTTCTGAGAGCAGGAACTGCTTGATGAATTCGGTGAACATACCAAAAGCACAGCCAGCAAAATCTCAGCACAAGTGGAAATCCAACCTAACTCAAAAGGTCTTGCCAGCCATGACAGCTAGAGAACCAGGGCAAGGCCATTTTGGAACCATTCACCTGTACTAGAAAAGAAAGGTGAGTGAGTTGGTAGCAGATATGTGCAGAACAGAGGACTTACTACGCTTATGGGTAGCCTGCAATGGGGAGGTGGCCACGGAAATGACAATGACGTGGCGGTTTGTGATGAGCTGGCATACAGCGGAGATTGAATTTCTCCAATAATCAAAAAAGAATAATCGACGCAATAATCAATTATTCTTGCATAATTGGCCTCGGACCTGATTATTCAAAAATAATTGATTATTTGGTGATTATCAACTTGATTAATCAAACCAATAATCAGCCAATAATTGGAGAATAATTGCTACTGTGAACGACCCTTATGTCTTTGGCCTCGTTATACGTACAGGCTGTCCTCAACGAGGTCATGCTTGTCAATATGGGTCGAGCTGCGAGCACATGGTCTTCGATAAGGTCCGCTGTCACAGGCTTTGACTTGGGTATCGCTGACCGTTTCCTGGCTCCCAGTCGTCCGACCTTTTTCATCGACCAGTGAGCTAGAGGCCATCCTTTGGTGGCAATACGAGTCCCCCTGTTGCAGCAGAGTGTAGTTAAAAATGACCTGGGAACATTGCTTTCTGCCCTATCAAGTTGCTGTCCCAGCATTCAAGTTCAATGTGTAAATGAGGTGTTAATGGCGAGCATGTTAGAAAAAAGAGCCACGGAAATACTTTCCAAAACAGGAAGGTGCACATGACCGGTAACTGGGTTAACCATACACAGGTGTGACCAGTGAGCCTAGCTCTCCATATTGAGCATTATTTGGGTTGCAGTTGGACATTTTGAATGAGTTTTCCCTTCATACACAATCATACAGACCAGAGGGTATATTGTCAAAGGGAAACTCAGAAGCAGGCTGCTGTGAGTCTGTGACCACCGGTCAGTTGTCCAAAATGGGTCTTTCAAAATGGGATGATCTGGTTGACCCAGGGCAAGCAACGACCTGTTAGAATTGAGGCAAGATAGCAATATAAGTGGGATCCCAGAAAAGAAAAAGAAGATCCAAAATCCAAAAAAGGGAAGAGAAAAGAGGAAGAAGAGGAAAAGGGAAGTTTTCGGCTATTCCCTACATTCAAGATATTTGTCCCAAGTCTGACTACATATACACTCAATTTTTTCCCAAATTCAAGAGCTAATTTCCAGACACAATGCCTTGACTGCAGTGGTCTGCAGAATACCAGAGCATTTGAGGTTCTGAACAGTAGGTGGACCAAATCCTATACCTTTCCAGGCTCCAAAGAGAAATGTTGATATTACATGCCTTCCGCAGTTTTTTTCAGGGCACTGCGCGCTATGACCTTGGTATTATAGAATATTCAAGAAGAAAATGCCCGAAAAGGCAGGCAGATAGCGACCGGCTTCTCGGCCACACCACATTACTCGTCACAATCCTGACTCAGCGGCTCAGTTGTTTTCAAACCGACGGAGCAGTGGAGAGACAAATCACACCCTGGAACCCTCAAACTGGCTTTGGAGTGTCTAAGATACCTGGAGGTCCCTGCAAAATGCCTAGAGCTTGCTGAAACACAGATCTCAAGACACTTGGAGACCATATAACCCTCTTTCCACAATGGCAAACAGATATACTAGGTCAGTATCAGGGATTTCAACTCATCTCCACCAACCCACACTGTTCTATGACATGGCAACCACAGCAGCATTTATATGCCATTAGAAACTAGTGGTCATTATTGTAGGACTATTACAGATGTTGATACAGGAACCTGTTTCTTTGTACATCATATGGCTGAAAATATTACATAAATATATTTCTCAGTCGCTTTCCAAACTCGTCTGCCTGGGCATGAGATGACAGCAATGAATACATATGTGATTTGAAAGAGTCTCTTCAGGACTTGAACTTGGGCACGGAAAGCTCTGGTGGCTGTGCATCGCTATCGGTATCGTTATTTTCCCCTTATACCGCAACGTCCCAGAATTGAGGACCACTATTGAGACCCCCTTAGGACATCAGGGCGAGACTGCGTCATTCGCTGTGGGAAATCGCAACATGTGACCTTTCCTTTTTGGGCTCTTTGATGATGGGGGGCTGAATTTCACTCACACCCAACAAACGAGCCCAACAAGTGGGGCTCGTAATAAGCGCCAACGTCGATCGATAACAATGACCACGTGTTCCTCGGCGCTCTTTGTCGTCTCGATGAAGGTGCCAGTCAATCCCTCATCGCTGGACGGATATTAGAATCGGGCTCGAAGATTAGGGGAGCTGTATAACGGAAACATACTGCTCATGCGTTTCCTTTCTTCCTCTTTCTCAATTGGCCTCTCAGCTTGCAACCTCACCGTCTATCTCTCGTCGTCACCATCTGTCTCACATCATCCATCATCTTCTTTGGCGAGGGTGAACCCATGTCATTCCGATTGGGGGATTCATAATGGAAAAGGAATTCGGGGAAGCTGCCAAGGTCTCTTTATTCTTCTTTTCCTTCCTCCTTCGGTTTGCTCATCCAGCGCGCTTCACCCTCCTCGAATCTATATGCCATTCTGGTTGGCGTTTATTGCAGCATCGTTGGCCGTTGGAACTTTTGCCGTCGCCTTTGTTGTCGAAGCAAATATTGAATATCGGGCTCATTGCTCTCCTCATGTCTTTCATTCACGTTGTCCGTCCTTTCCCCTTTCCTTCAGGACCTGAAGCAGATCCGGGCTTTACTAGATTAAGTATCGTCAATCTGGTAAATGAGCTCGTCGTCATCTTCCTCGTCATTCAGAGGAATAGATCCCTTGAACATGATGGGAGCGGATTGGTCTTAGGTCCGCCTTGCTTGTTTTCTTGCTTTTGTCTGCTGAATCTGTTCACATGTCGGATACCGTCGAACCACGGGTTCAAGAGTCTTGAATACCCATAGCAAATACTAATCCTTGATCCATTGGCGCTATCCTATTGCGTCACAGTGTCGTCGTCGAGAGAAGACCTGGTGCAGACCTGGTGACAATGATCCGTCACTAGTCAATGTTTAGGTGCTGTTTCCTTCTTTTCTTCGCCTCTCATTTGCTCATTGGGATCTCAAGGCTGTATCTTTTCCGCCACGGACATATTCCCTCACCTTGAACTCGTCATTGGAATCGGACCTGCATGGAATCAGAAGGACTAAGGAGGACAGCAAGAAGAGCATGCCCCAGTTTCTCCTTTGGTATGTCGGCATGGTCTTTTTTTTGCTTGGAAAATTACTGAATGTCTTTTCCAGGGCGCATGTCATAATGGGGTACGTCCAGCATCCTCTTGACCATCGTAATGTCCTCAATTGTCAAGTACATTTTCTTCCTTCCTTTACACCTATCTGCTCAAGGTTTCGTAGCTATATCTATCAAATTATATGAGGACCTTGTGTGGTATACTAGACAATATAATCTCTTTTTCTATGACGTCTACTTTACTCCTACGACTGACTTCTTTGTGGATTTCAACGGCTGCCTTCACCGCTGTGACCGTGAGATGCATCCATGTGGTAAAAGTGGGAGTGGGCGGCGGGCTCGTCTGTAAGTCCGCGGTGCGGCTCGGAGTAAGATGATGGATTGCGTGGGAGTCTGCAGGAAGTGGAGAGCATCGAGGCATTGATTTCAGTAAAGGTGTGTAAACCAGAATCCATTTTGTTGCAAATCCAAAACCTTTGGAATAGCAGGGTTCTCTCATCTGGGATGTCATAATAATGCGAGACACGGTCAGTCCACGTTGCTATGTTCAAGACAGCTCATCAGCTTTGGGTATGTCTCCTTCATCTTTTTCCTTTGCATGTCGCTGAAATGCCGTCCCAGTTTATCTGCTATTCTCTTCAGGTTGTGATAGGATGGTAGCTCTTCGAATAAGATATCGGTTCTAGCTCCATTTTGTGAGAAATTTGTCGTGTCAAGCAGGGTACAACAAGCTTTTCACGGTTAGTTCTGTCATCTCTTTTCGCGCTCATCTCGCTTGTTCTCCTCAGGTTTTGATTTATTATTTATGATACTGTTGTAAACCTTTTCAATCAGATATCGTTCTGTCGATATTCACGTTGGGGACTCTGTTCATCGTGTTTCGCCCGACACTGCGGTCTCATCTTATGACCAAAGTAACTTGTGCCAGCATCTGTTTCTATGGTGCTCATGTTGGTATTCCATATTGAGGTCGAGGAGAAGGAAATTCCATGGGCGAGATTGGTTTGGGTCATTTGTGGCGTCGCTTCCACATTTTGAACCGACATTTAGGATTTCAACCCATCTGGAGGCTATGACCTCTGGGATCACGGAGTCTGGTCTCAAATAGCATCTTTATTGGGGTCGAGCCTTTCATTGAGCTTGATATGCTGAGAACGAGTCATGATGTCCCAGGGAGACTTTGAAGATAGAGTATATATGTATCCTGGACCTCAAGTTCTGAAACAGTATATTTGTTTGTCATGGTTGCATAGTCGTATGATTCGATGCCTTTCTTTTTTTTTTTTGCCGGTTTGATGTACGCCTCGATTTCCTATTTCCAAGCTCCAAGACCACATCTGGAAAGATATATGTATATCACATGTACTCAACTTGCCTTGATTTATGGCGAAGCTCATTGATCCTGTTCCGAGGCGGCAGGAGGTACCAATGAGATTTTGGAGTCATGCTATCTCTGAATTGTCTTATACACCACTTTGAGGTCGCCGTCGCACATTCAGGTATACATTGAGAGTCAGCGGAACAAAATCGACATGGGCCCTGACCATGTCTGTCAAAACTGTGACTTTCCTCAGAGGGGCTCCAGACGCATTGAATACATAAGTGGTGACAATACACAGGGAACCGGCATATATTGAGAGCAATCTAAGATCCATGCTTTCTTCCCAACGTAGTTCTAGAAAGCAGGAGTGAGAATGTCATTAATATATGTATATACAAGTATTTGGAATATAGCGGATGTGAACTCGAAAAAGAATAGAAACTGTCTTCAAGATGCCAACCAGCAAGAGTGCAAGTTCTTTCCGTGGACGCAATATGACACTCAAATGTTCATCATAGCTGGGCAAATGACCATTTTCTCCTCTCATCCTGTTGATGATGACCCCACAGTGTCACTTGCACGATCCTATAAGTACTGTGCCAAACCTCCTGGGACGTCATTCAGAAATACCAGCATGAAATCTATACTATGAACTTGATACGTGATATATTGAACATGCAGAACGGGATCCATTACATATCACTACCAAGCATAAATCATGAAGGCTTGGTGTCCTTTACAGTGAGAATCAGGCTACGGTTTGCGCAACTTGAGTCAGCCTGAATCTGAGCCTGATTCAGGGTGTCAATGAATGAACACAGCACTTTCGAATAGCCGTCAATATCATATATTTCACTATTGACTATGGGTTGGCTCTTTGAATTCGACTGTCAGTTGAGCAAAGATACAGTCTGCTTCAATGCGATCAATCCATCATTTCGATCAGAAATATCAAGCCTAAAGTGGAATGAATCATGTCAGGTGATGTCGCGCGTTGGCTTGTCTGATCAACCTCTCTGATGGGTTTGCAGTTCATTCAAATGTTTGCAAACCATGAGCTATTGAAAATCAAATCTTCAATATCCTCCTGATATGTTGTGCAACCTGTCCCAAACGCAGTAACAGCTTTCCAACGGCCCCCGAAGTCCGGAATATATTCACCGTCATTGCGAAGGCGCATGGAGCAGAAATATGTACTGTGACCATGTTTTTCTTTGAGACTGCTCCCAGGCTAAATTATTTCTTAAACATCCCAGAAAGTTCCTAGTGTTCTCATGGAAATGTGATGGCTTTCTTATACCAGCTGGATAGCAATTTGGAAGAAGTTAGTGAACTCATTAATCAGTTATCGAGAAGCTCAACAACATTGTGCTGGAGCCTGGGGCATCAAACTTCGAAGAAAACCAGCACCACATCTTGTCACATCATGGAGTCATACACTGTCACTCCTCCACAGAACACAGAAGTTCAAACCCAACCAGAGCTCATGTTTTTCCAGGTTTTCTACTATTTCCATGCCTGGCTGGATTAGAATCAGTCTGGATGGTAAGATAGATGCTGTCATGCTCAATTTTTGAATCTCTGTAAAATTGAGACTTGAGCACAAAGAACAATTCGGACTTGTGATTATTTTTTTCTACTTTGACTAATACTGATTACCACAGATCACATCACATGGAGGACGTGTTATTTGTCAGAGGACAACATAAATAAACAATCAGTCATCAAAGCTTGGCAACTCCAATGATTCATCAGAATTCTGTCAGCCTCAGTCATTGAACTCCAATTATTACTCAGAAAATGAAGTCATAGTGGAGCAGGAGTGGAGTGGATGATGAATCCTTACAAATCGGATGATTAATAGTCATTTGTAAGCAGTTTTGTAAAAGGTATATAAGGTGGTTAACTTTAGGTTAACCCAAGCATGATAATTCATAGTTTCCACTTTCGATTTAAATCTAGCGAGCTCAGGACTGGTCTCCAAGAGGGAGAAGCAAGGTCTCAACTGGGTACCATCACGAGATAGAGCTACCGAAAGCTCTCTAAGTCAAAATTCTGTCAGTAAATGTCAGAAATCAGTGGTGTATCAAAGCCACAATCAGTTAGTGAGTCGAAAGGTCGTCAGCAGCAGTAAACTGTGGCATAGCAAAACTGTGGCATAGCGAAGCCATAGTCAGCATAGTCAGTTGACTGTCATATCATATCTTTGTTCTAGTGTTGCCGCGGCTAGCTAAGCCGTAGCTGATGGAGCCGAAGCCGATTTTAGCCACGGCTTCGGCTCTGTAGCCATAGCTGATGGTCAGCTAGCAGCTATGAGCAGGCTAGAGTTGACTTTATTTTTTCAAAATGTCTTATTTCATCCTTATTTCATCAATGGGATATTGAAGAACTGAAGAAACATCCATTATATTCATCTTGCAAATTACATCAATAAATAGTCAGCTCAGGCAGGCAGAGTGCGGCGAAGGAGTCAAATGGTTATCCAGCCTTTCAGAAATAGGCCCTCAAGCTGTCCTTACCTTAGTTTGTGTCAGAGATTGGCAAATGGTGGTTAATGAGCTTCACATGAGCTCAATTTTAGATCACCACGTGCATGTCCATGTGATCTTGTCCATGGTTGAATAAAATGGCTCTGAAGGTTGTTTGAATACTGCTGGTGCATGCCACAGGCTGTATAATAAAAACCAGATAAACTAATGTTGGCTTGGTGTGCTCAAGCTGCTGAGCTGTTGAAGCCGTAGCCAGTAGAGCCGTAGCCGAAAGTTGGCTACAGCTGGCTAAAACCTCGGCTCGGCTACCGCTCTGAGCCGCTCGTTAGCCTAGCTGCAGCAACACTAATTCATTCATGATTTTGTTTTGGGTACCAGCTTTGGCAGGTCATCACTTTTTGCCACGAACTTATCATATGCACCCACATTGGTCACTAGTACTGGTCATTGTGTGCATATGCTTTTCTGGTTGAAGTATACGTCAAGTACGTGTTTAAACTTTGTGCCAGACAACACAGCCAGGAACGTGCACCCTTAGATATGATATATCTTACAATGGTATCTCCTCTGAGGACAAACATATTCTCAGACATTTGGCACCTGAGAACTGTAGAATAGGACCAATTTAGCAACTCCCTGAGGACAGAATTCATCTATCTGAAAAATCCACTGAGGAGATACTGTCACAAGAAAATGTCACACTTGCCTTTTCCGAGTGTTTAAAAAGATGTTTCAGGCCATTTGGAGCATTTTTGAATTTCCAGCTGCCGGATTTGAAATGCTTACTAAGGCATGACTAAGCTGATAAGATAGATAAGATCACATGCAAGAGCTATCTCATCTGCCTTATCACTTGGTGAACATCAGTGGGACTATTTGGAGGGTGGCCAGACCCATCCTGCTGGCTGTGAAGCATAGTCCTTGCTGGTTCCAAATCCTTTTGGCCAGTTCCATAATTTCTTTGGTGAAAAATGTCCATGAGATGTTCAGACAACCGAATATTACCTCAAATTTGAAATGCTGACTAAGCTAACCCTACCCCCTAGCACAGCATTACATAAGGGTGCGTGTTCCTGGCTGCGTCTATCTTAGTAATAAATTTTCTTTATCTTGGAATAGGCCAAGCACTCGGACATGGTCGAAGCCTACTCGAAGGGTCTGAGTAGACCTTTGAGTACGTGATCCATTCACATCGG
This sequence comes from Mycena floridula, assembly GCA_029320655.1. Lineage (NCBI taxonomy): Eukaryota > Fungi > Basidiomycota > Agaricomycetes > Agaricales > Mycenaceae > Mycena > Mycena floridula. The sequence goes on along the minus strand of JARIHS010000015.1, from coordinate 937,119 downwards.
TACAATATTGGCCCAATATGTAGTGATTTAGATTTGAATTGGCGCCTCATTCAATCTCGATTTCACGGGCAGGCTTTTGAGTTTATGTTTCCCTGATGATTTCGGGACTTTCGGACAAGATGTCATGTTGAATCTTCGATAGGACATTGCATTGACTGCTGGACAGAGAGAAATTTGAAATGGTATCAGGTAATTTTACAATACAGCAGGGGAGTTCGGGTGCAAGATAGAGATTCCATGGTAGGTTCTCAATCAATGACAATGATCCACCATCCATATCAGTAGTGTTGTACCCATGGTGTGACACAGCTTTGAGAAGCTTTATCTATGGAATTGGTACTCACCTTATTCCAACAAGACCAGCAAGCTGAGCAGTGTTCACCTGGTTCACGTTTGGGAACATAGACAAGGATCACTTGTCTGCTTGAGGTACATCTCTTGTCACTTCAGTTTCTCCTTCTAGATGATCGTCCAGCAAAGAGAAGAGAGAGAAACAGAGGGAGACAGAAACTTCAAGAAATGATTTGTCAAGACGACCATCGTGTATTCAGTCGGCTACCTATATATATAGTGTTACATGTGATGTGACACAAAGGTCACTCGAGATCATAAGTCGTTACTGTAATATGGCTAGATATCTGGGAGATAAAGAATAGGAAGCAAAGAAGATAAAAGAGAAAAGGAAAGGAGAGAGAGAAAAAGAGAAAGAAACTGATATATTGGCCTTCACATATGTCAATGATTAAATTCAATCCCAATGGTGACCATGTGGCATGAACTATTTGTTAAAGATCTGTCAGGATTTCAGGATGGGCATAGAATTATATACAGCTCAGTGACTATACTCACCCAGGCGGGTCCGCTTCAAAGGCATGGTCATTTCTTCAGAGTCCAAATCTACAGTGTTCCGTTTCCGTTGATTTCCCTGGCTCTTGTTATAAGAGTCCATAGACCCCAAGTCATTGACTGCTGAATCGAGATCTGACAGCTTGTCACTGCTCCCTGCGTCCGACACAGTGAAAATTGGAGTTGATGAGCGGTATGCACCAGGCAGGAGTGTCTGGAGTTGCTCAATGGTTGGAAGAAGAGGGTTCTCCCGCAATGATGAACGCAATCTGCGAGCAAAAGATTCATCCCACTCGGTATCTGAGCTTGGGCGATCCAGTTCAGAAATCTCTGGCATAGCACTGAGTCGTTGGACGATTTCCCCAGCTGTTGGTCTCTCGTCAGGATTGTGTTTCCAACAGTCCGTCATGCAATTCCAAACAGTATCGTTCAATTCGGAGGAAGCAGGTTGGGTGGGTCTTTCATTGTTCAAGACCTTGAGCATGATTGCCATCTCACGGAGGTTTTCATGTTCACAAAAGGGTGGTTTCCCAGTAAAGATCTAAATCCAGATGATTAGAGGCACCCATGGAAGTCAAACAAGACAAACCTCATAGCACACACAGGCAAAAGAGTACATGTCGCTTTTCTGAGTATTTCTGCCCACATGGCTCATGGTCTCTGGTGCTTGCCATGCCAGAGTTCCGGCATTGTTTGATGAAGCACTTGATGTTGCCATTTGAGATGTGGCAATCATGGACAGTCCAAAGTCCATGATACATGCTCGAAGTGAAGGCGTCACCAAGACATTGAGCTTGAAAGAATGAGCCTTGTCAACTATGACAGTGCAATTTACATACCGCTTTCAGATCACCATGGATGATTGTTTGTTTGTGAAGGTACTCGAGACCAGATGCAATGTCAAGTATCTAAGAAGGTTCAGGTCAGATGAGTGTGGAGCAGGCAGAAGGACGTACAAGGGAAGACCGATTCACTTGCTCAGGCGCTGTTGTGAGGAATTTCAGAAGATTCCCATGCTCCATCCATGGAGATACAATGCAGGCCTGGGATGTCTCACGATGATCTAGATAATAAATCCCATACAAAGGCAAGACATTTGGGTGTGACAGTTGGCTCCATATGATAATTTCACGGGAGAAGTCCTGAACTGGTGTGAATTATCAAATCCACAAGACAGGCCAAAAGTCTTACTTTCAAGAGTCTCTTTAGCTCCCATTGAGGCACTCTGGGGGTCTTGATGGAAACTTTGGTACCTCGAAGGATGCCAATCGAGACATCCCCAAAGCCACCACCATCGACACGCCCCCCAATCTTTTGCAGACCATTTAATGTCAAGCATTCTGGATATAGTCCCGTTTTCCTGCACAGACGAGCCATAGCTTTTGTAAAACATGATCTGACTTTTGATGGGAGGTCATCCAAGTCCAGGAGCTGATTTATTGCAATTTATCAGTATTGAGAAAGACAGAATGGGTGAACATACCTGCAACAACAAATTGAGTGATTCCTGAGCCTCCACCAATGGCTGGGACTCTGAGGTGAATTGCTTGTAATCATCTGCATTCTTGATAACATTCAGCAAGTGAGCGCAGATGGTTATGGTGTCCAAATGGATTATCCTGTGTATTTGATCAAGATCAAGAGTGCCCTGGTATGATTTAGGCCTTCCCATACAAATGCTGAAAATCAGTAACCACGAACCTCTGGGAACCCACCAAATGATTTGATAATCATGGATTTCCAGGCTAAATACCTAGACATGGTCCTCATGGCTGTGCTGTTGCAGATATCAAGAGTCAAATCTGAGTGCTCAACGGAGTCGGTGTCAACAGTCATTGAATACATGTATATGAGTCCCTGTGAGATTAGTCAGTATGTTTTGTAAGAATAACCTGAGCATACCAATGGCAACTTGCAGATCATTTTGGATGAGTCAATGCATGCGATTTTGCGACCATTGATCCATCCTTGAGGATCATCAAGTGCACCTTGCTCCTGCCCTGGTAAGATCTCACCCAAGCTCCTCAAATGCCACTGCAAACGGCAAACTTGGCATCCCGAGTCCTTCCGCACATCAATGCTTACAACTTTGGCTTCCTCATCAAGGAAGGCCATAGCTGCGGCATAGTCGTCCATTTGCAGCTCCTCCCAGCATGTATGTCCTGAAACTCGAATGGCATCACAGAATTCTGGTGCGGGTGTTGATGGTGGAAGGAAGTCCGACCACTCCAGGCCATAGTAACGCCAAACCTCAATGAACCGCTCCACACAGGCGGAATTTGAAAGATCTGGCATCATCCTCCAACATATGGCTGCACACCATGAACTGATGTTCGGAGACCCGCCGCGCTCGGAACCAGTGAGGCAGTCATCCATAGCCTGCCATTCCGTGAGAGTGTATCCGGTGACAGTATAACGAAGGGCAGAAGGATATGTGTTGACCCAAGAGAGATACTCATTCTCATCATTGTCTTGGGGCAGGCTCCTGAGAAATTCATTGGCTTCTTTGAATCCATATATGGGGTGGTGTAACAGCCATTTTGAAAAGTCACATCTTTCGTCGTAGTCTGACTCAATGTTGTCCCACATATCTCGGAGTGCGACAAGGGCAGGTTCAGGGATCCAGGAGGGCGGTGACTCGGATTCGTGGGTAGGATTACTTAAGTATGTCAGACGTGTCAATGATGAATAATGTACTCACTGAGCTAAACAAGGAGCGCAATGGTCACCACCAAGATAGATGATGTGGTCTTGTTGAGCAGGCAACAGCTCAGATCTCATGAATAGCCACCATGTAACCCATTCTCTCTTTGGTTTGTGGCAACTATGTCCAGCCTGATCCATTGCTCCAGTGAATGCTTGATCATCATAGCTTTTGCTGTGTTGATCCAACCAATCCCGCACTCCGCTGGGGAGGGAATAGTGCCAAACTCCCATCCATTCTTTCATATCCCACTCCTCACGATCGCGCACTCCGCGCTCCTCGTCTGCACACTTATACACCGCAGATGTCAATGCCAACCATACAATCGTCGCAGCGCGCATCTCGAACGCTGTACACCGGACTTCCCTCCTCCGCAGAGTCTGCGCTGGAGTTCGTGCGAGGCATCTTTCCAGGACTGCAGCTGCTGATGTCCAGGGTGGAGGTGAACTCCACCAATGTACTTCCCCCATCAAGGCCTCATCTCCTTCATTCCACAGCCATATATCTTCTCCATCGTCACTGCCTTCCAACAAATCAAGGAAGACTCGCTTTTGGAGGCTGCTGGGAAGCCTACATAAGGCCTCCCACAGAGATGCGACCCTATTCCCACCCTCGATCATCTCCCACCCATTCACATTGACCATAGTCCGCGCCCTCGCATTGCGGATGAATTCTTTGTCATCCTCGATGCAAGATCCAATAGCAGAGGGGGTTTCCGAATCCGAGAGTTCCTCTGAAGATTGCGATGGAACAGAGGTCATGGTGGTAGAAAGAGAAGAGATTAAGCACCCATGATACAGCTTTTTGCCTCGTGGTTTCCTTGCTTCCATGACGCCGGGTATGAAGACAGCCGGAATGATTGAGTTTTGATTCCAGAATGTCACATTGTTCTCAGCGCCGGAACATTATGGAAACCAAGACCCAATCAACAGTAATCTAGCAGACTTTTGTCAAGTCGACACAAGCTCGGGAAGAGCCAGACATCAATGCATCAATGATCAAAGCGGTCGCGATTTCGGCCGGCCAAATCACCACTTGCTAATATCACCGAGAACCCGAGACGGTCCGAGATTCCGAGACTCGGGTCTGTTTACTCGGCTCCGTCTTGAACTTTTCATCACTTCTTCTTGACGCCCACCTCGTCGCTTCGATTATCCTGCGAGTCACTTTCCACGATTCCGCCTGGAAATCCCTCTGGCCTCAGGCTTTGACAGACCTGTTCATTTTCTCAGGAAAGGTCCGCCAAGTGGCTTGCATGTCATTGCAAAAGCTGACCTGTTTATAGACGATGCGAGACCTTTGGAACATCGGGACTCCCTCATCCGGGACGTCATAATAACGCAAGCTAAGGTCGGTGTGATCATGGCTCTTCTATGTGTCTGGTAGGTTGGGATGGGTTGATGGAGGAGGGAAGCGATGAGAGCTGATGTCTGCAGTGGGTTAGTCGCCGCGTATGGCGGGTTGGGTTGGCGGAGGATGGAGAGAGGCGGATGGAGTGTATGTCAATGTGCGGAGGAGGAGCTGATTACCAACAGCAGCAATTTCTAAGGTATGTTTACATTCAGCTTTTGTGGTTTCGGTTCCTTATTTGTCTTTGCAGCTTGATCATCGTCAAATTCCTTTGCGAGCTTAATCATCGTCGCTCGTTATCCTTGATTCTCTTTTTCGGTGATCTGGGAGTCCGGTATTATTTATGCGACCTGGAGGCTTGCTTGCTAAGGCAACTAAATAGAGAAGAAAAGAAGAGAAAGGATCTGACCATTGGCCCCAAACCTAAATGTACTTATCAGCTAGCTGTCGAGTTGATCAATCGCATTGCTATTATATTCTCTCACTATTCCTTATGGCTCGACTTGCTATCGTCATTTTTGGCTCACTTGACTTGAATTGAACTTGAGCTCGACTTGGTTACAGTACTGTGTCTGCTACTTGCTGCGTTCATCAGGCCCAGTCGTCTTTGAACCCTGTCAAATTATCAAGCGATACATCTTGTTTGATTTCCACTGATACCTTTTGTTCTTCATTGATGTGTTGCCGTGGATTGTCTTTTGTTCACAAGGAACAAGATGCCGTCTTCACAGAGAGCAGGGTACCCAGATCTCATATACCTAGGCCGAGTACGATGACATTGGTCCTGAGCTTAGACAGGGTCGAGGTGATCCGTCACTTCTATTATGTCATAAGAAACCGACTTGACAACATGTCATACAGAAAACAATGGAGGACTCACAGTCCATTACATGGTGATGTTACCCAGATGTGTCCCTCTACATGACTAAATCCCTCTATTACCCGAATAAATTGATTACCGTTGCGTCTTTATCTCCTGGCTATTGCTATTACAGTACATGTCTATGTCTGTCTACCTCTCCAGTTGGAACTGTCATTCAGAAGAGCGGGAGAGGTGCGGGATTGACGTGCATCAATTAATTTCAATTTCACGTGCAAGTGTTGGCGTTTGACGTGCACTTTTGGATAGGATGTCTCTTCGACAAGATATTGCATTGACTGCTGGACAGAGGGAGGATTGTATACTCGGAGAGAAAATATTATCGGTACAATTGCATTGTGATACAGTAAGGGGGGTTGAGTGCAAGACAGATATTCCATTGTAGGTGCTCAATTACTGACAATGATTCGCGGTATGTGCTCAAGTCAACGCCCATCTCAGCCTGTTCGAACTGTATCCTTCAGGTGAGTCCGGCATCAAAAAATCCTTCACTTCTTTAGTTACTGAATGAGGGCGTCAAGTATCCCAATATAGATAAAAGATAATCGAGTCCACCGTATTCCAAGTCCTGGTGCGATTCAAAGATGCAATGGTACTGCGGCCCAAAGTGCTCAAGTCAATGGTGAATCTGGCCTCATGCACAATACCTGAACCTGAATTACCAAACGCTCAAACAGTGTCGGCTCATTAAACAGATAGTATGCTTTGAGGTGGGTCAGCTGTGAGGCTATTCAAAATCTGTTGTCTCCGGTGGATCCCTCGAGGCTTCGAACTGCTACGGAAGGGAAATAGGTATATTGATGCCATAATTGATCTTTGATCACGGAGAATTGGACCAGTGCTGACATGAACATGTCCTAGTCGCAGTGAGAGTCACAAAAATTTGACTGAAGGTTACCAAATTCCAGACGCGGCAACAGCCCAAAAAATCCTTTCTAATATGACCATCCAGAAAAAAGTACTTGGACGATCCTTGAATGTTCGCTCAGCGCCACAATTCAAATCAAGATTCTTCGATCACCAAATACTAGTCAATCCTGCGACGGGAAGAGCTTATTTCAGCCCTGTTGCACACCTCCGCTGCGGATGGGATTTCAGCGTCTATGACCTGAGAGCTCAAATCACTGCCTGAATGATCTTTCTATTCGGTGTAAGCTTGTTACCGATCGGCATCACGACAATGCATCCTGGATCCTTTGAGAGTCCAGACTTTGTCCTCTCTTCATGGATCTTATTAATTCATCTTTCGATCCAGGATGACCTTCCTCACCTAAAGAAAACTCGCTGTGAATATGCCATTGGGACATGGCTGGCTGGCTCGGGTGAAGGAGAGTACCTCCGACCATCAGGATGGCATGCAACTTTATCTTGAGGAGGGAAGAATGACATACTTAATCTTGCTGTTTGTCCCACCTGTCCATGGCTTTATTGGTAGTATTGTGGTATACGAGGCAGAGAATATGTAAGTATCCGATAAAGCCATAGCAGACAAAGCGCCTGCGGAATTTGATCTCCGAATCAAGCTTTGATGTTTCCTTCAGCTGGTGTACTATAAGTCTTCTATGAGAAAACCATGACTGACCCACCCGTTCTACCTTCTGTGGCGCTCCTATAGGCCAGCAAAGGTATCCCGACTGTATTTGGAATTCGACAAAGACAGAACAGAACGGTCAGCTCAACGTCTGACTATGTGATCTTCCATAGTGGTCCATCCAGTATGTAAATATTCTCGACAGAGAGCAAGCCCCAACAAAGTCTCGGATGCTGCTTTGAGTCTTGGTGAGAAGGAAATCGCGACTTTCTCGTGTCAGTTCTCAAACGGCCAACACTCGCAAGTGAGACTTTGGGAGCACGTGCGGGCACGTCCATTACTCGTGATTGGCTCGTGACCATACGCGACTTTTATGTGGACAAGTAAAGCGCGTGAAAGCTCTATTCCTGACGCGTGGCCAGGCTAAATACAGGATGATATGACAGGATAAACGAAGAAGTAGTCTGCAGAAGTAACTAGTTAGCTGCTGTTGTACGTGTATTTTGAAAGTTTGTGCAAGGGCTCTTGGGCGAAACGTGAAATGGATCAAGCTGTTTCTGTTACATTTTGCTCCTAGGACGACGACTTCAACTATGTTTGTTTGAGCATTATACCAAGCTCATAGTCTTGAAGACAAAAACATACCTCTGAGCTAAGTTCACTTCAGCCTGGGGCGGCGCTGGTACTCGGCCGCCAATATTTCCCAGCTCAACTTGATTTTCTGCGCCTTGATTCGTGAGTCGCAATGCAACAGCATCACATAACAAGTGCACAACAAGCGGAATAGGAGTGATCACGACCAGTAGAAGAACCGTTGCTGGACTGGGGGAAACAATGATGACGGCGCGAAAGACGAGGGCGGTGGTCATGAGACCGGGGACAGAGTTAACGAGGGTGAATCCCAATGGACCCATACTTTTAACTCGCTTCTGGAATTCGGGTCAATACTGACATTGAGAAATTTGATAATGAAATACCTTGAACCCGTCATGGTCGAGGCCATCATAGAGCACTGCAATAGACCGAACAAGGAGGATTGCCGCCAGGGCAAATAGGCTGTCTGTGGATCGTTTGGCCTGGATGTGGAAACTGTTCGGAAAGGTGGGTGGTCAGTACGGAAAATAAGGGAACAATTGGAATGCGGACGCAAAGAGACCACAGAGCTATGATTTCACAACGATTTCAGATGGGCAAGAGGGATGCTGACAAAAACGTACAATAGCAAGATCCAGTGCTCGAGTCCGACCCAGGCTCTCAACGATGGCTCTTGTAGTTGTCGCGTCGTCGGAGTTGACTGCATTTATTGTCGCCTCATAGAGATTCCTGACAGGCAGGAGAGATATAAAGGACTGGGGCATCTTTGCTGGTAATGTTGGAAGGGAAGGAAAGAAAGACAAGATGCTGATACTATTCATTCCCGAGGAACCTTTTAACAAGTAGAAAAAGGCGCAGTCCCTGGATGTCCTGACAGCATCTAAAATAATTGGAGCAGCAGTAGCACCCCAATCGGGAATGTTATGTTGATGGGAAGGCTGTTTAAACGCCGAGACATCAATTCATGCAGCAGGTAACCATTGGATCTTATCATAAAGTGAGGTACCGGGGCCTTACAGGTTTATGGGAGCAGCAGTAGCAGCCAAATTGGGGATAAGTAATACATTGATGTTGATGCTGTTAAGCCCCAAGATCACTCCAGGTAACGCGAAAACAGATTGATGAGAGCAGCAGCAGCGTCCAAATTGGGCTGCGGGATCATCGGCCATTCATCCTATCTGAGTGATGATGGCACACATCAGGCAGCAGTAGCAGCTCGTTCTGGTAAGATATGTCGTAATAATTACATGTAACTCAGCACATTTAACTATACAAGGACCGGTTCTATACAGCCAACGTTGACATCTCTATAAACGCATGATCAGTGTGTCATAACGTTTTGGTGGTCGGGACATTTCGTCGTCTGAATCTCCCCGGGGTCTCTTTCGAGATGAACCAACCTCACGCTGTTCGTCGGGCATCCTGTACATTGCGGTATTCTCGCCCGGACCATCACGGATCAGCTGAAGTGGCGCTGTTCGATCGTGAATGGCCCGGTAGATTTTCCGGAGGTCCTGGATGTTTAATCCAGCAATCCCTTTTCTGGGATCGTCCGAAAGACCCTTACCCGGCTGTTCCAGTCCAACTGGCCAATTGATCATGGTGATTTTGTGATCTTTCAAAGTCTTTTGAAAGTCGAGCCATGGGAGCTTGGGTTCATTGCCTTTGTATTGGAGCTGAACTCCATGTTGCTCTAGTTTCAGATACTGAGTCAGAATGCTCAAGATTATGAAACCAACTTACCCATTGCATCTGTGAGGAACTTCTTGACTTCATCGCGCATCTGGCCCTTTGGAGGCAATTTAGCGGTCTGAGACACTACATTTGTCTGTCTTGCCGGGGATCTATGGCTGCAATGATTCAGCTGGATGTCACATATCACTTGGAGAGTTACCTTGGTGTTATCGTGTTGGAATTGTGTTGTGAGGGCGTTATCCGCTCCGAGTTTGCTTGTTGAACAGACGCAGTGGCTCTGGCAAGTTCTCCAATTAATAACAATTTGAAGGATTCAAAAGGGATCTTACGGATTATCCTGTCTCATTGTTGCTCCCTCAATAAAAGTGTCTCGACGCCACGAAGTTATATCATTTTCAACCGACCTGAAATCATGTCACTTCTTGGAGATTATTGTGAAAGAAGCACCCCACGGATTCACAAGTTCCAGCATCGCCAATGGGGTCGATCGTCTACCAGGAACTTGAGTCTGTAATGCCTCAGTATCTTGCACCATGCTGTAACGAATGTTGTATGAGTATGATATAACATGATGATGTGCAACTCACAGCTGATCATCCAGGACCCAAGGCTGTCCATAAGCAGTGTAATTGCCAGCGCCAGATCTTGTTGAGTTAGTGTAGCTGTAATAAATTGACTTCAGTCAATACACTAAATCGTGATAGAATCTTACGATGGCGGCTGGATTTCATGAAACGGTGGGTATTGAACCCCATTGTCTTGGTCTTGTATTCCGTTGGTGATCGGTTCCGCTATCAATGTTGTAGCATGATCATCATGTCGCGAACCGGTTGAATTGTGTTGCACATATCTGGACAGCTTGAGATAAGCTTTAGAAAAGATCAAAATACATACGGAGTATTTATGTCTTGATGAGAAATATTGCGGATGCGTTCGCTCAAATGGCGGACTTGAGGTATTGGTGGCTGTGGGTGATATGGAGCATTTAGATGATCAGTACTCATTTCATGGCGCTGTTCATCATGATCATAAAGGGTATGGTGCGGATCCTTGAGTCAATTAACTTTAACAAACACAAGTCTGGATAGACATTGAATCAACTCACCTGTTGCTCCTGATGGCCCGAGTTTGACGTAGGCCCAAGTACACTGTGTTGTTGAACAGGTACTAGGATGCCATCCTGAACTATCTTCCGTCTAGAACGCTCTTTCCTCTGAGGCATCATCAATAGTGGCTGCAGGCAATAACATTGTTCATACCAGCAAGTCTTCAAGCTCAGTCAGATCCGCCTCGAATGCCCGCTCCTCCATCGGTAAATTCTCACTCAAGCTCTTCAAACGCCACTGCAAACGGCAAACTTGGCATCTCAAATCCTCCTGCACATCAATGCCCACAACTTTCAGATCCTCTTCGAGGACAGCCATAGCTGCAGCATAGTCATCCATTTCCCACTCCAGCCAGCATGTGTGTCCCGAAACTCGAATGGCATCACGGAATTCCGGTGCGGGCGTTGGGGGTAGAAGGAAGTCCAACAGCAGCAGGACAGAGTAGCGCCAAACCTCAATGAACCGCTCCACACGGGCGTGATATGAGAGCTCTCTCGGCATCATCCTCCAAAACATGGCCGCACACCACGAACGGATGTTCAGAGACCCGCTGCACTCTGAGGGTTGGATGCAGCTGTCTATAGCCTGCCATTCCTCAAGCGTGTATTGAGTAACAGTATCACGAAGGCGACGAGGATATGCATTGACCCAAGAGGGATACTGGTCCTCATCAGTGTCTCGGGGCAGGCTATTGAAGAGATCATTGACTTCTGTCAATCTATATATGGGTTGGTCCGATAACCATTTTGAAAAGTCACGGCGGTGCGCAATGTTGTCCCAGATAAACCGAAGTGCCACAAGGGCATGTGAAGGGGTCCAGGAGGGCGGTGATTCGGATCCGGGAATCGGTTTACTTGAAGTGGGTTAGATGTGTCAATGATCAATAATGTACTCACTGAGCAAAACAAGGAGCGCAATGATCATCCCCAAAATAGATGATGCTGTCTTGTTGGGTAGGAAACAATTGAGATCTCATGAATAACCACCATGTAACCCATTCTTCCGTTTCCTGGTGGCAACTATGTCCTGCCTGATCCATTGTTTTAGTGAATGGTTGATGATCATAACTTTCACTCTGTTGAGTCAACCATTGACGCAATCTGTTGGGCAGGGAATAGGACCAATCTGCAATCGATTCTCCCATAAACCATTCCTCACGATCGCGCCATCCGCACTCCTCATCCGCACGCTTATACACCGCGGATGTGAATGCCAACCATCCAATCATGGCAGCACGCATCTCAAACGCGGCAGACTCGACTTCCCTCCTCCGCAGAGTCTGCGGAGGAGTCCGTGCGAGGCGTCTTTCCAGGGCCGCGGCTGCTGATGTCCAGGGTGGAGGTGAATCCCACCAACGCTTGTCCCATTCCATCAAGGCCTCATCTCCTTCATTCCACAGCCATACATCTTCTCCGTCGTCACTGCCTTCCAACAACTCGAGGAAGACGCGCTGTCGGAGGCTGCTGGGAAAGTAACGTAAGGCCCACCATAGCAATGCGACCCTCCCTCCACCCTTTATCATCCTCTCCGCGTCATTAGCCATAGTCCGCTGCCTCGCATTGCGGATGAATTCTTTGTCATCCTCAATGCAAGGTCCAATAGCAGAAGGGATTTCCGAATCCGAGAGTTCCTGCGAGGATTGTGATGGAGCAGAGGTCATGGTGGTGGAAGGAGAAGAGCTTAAGCGCCCATGATACAGCTTTTTCAGCTCGTGGTTTCCTTGCTTCCGTGATGCCAGGTATAAAGACAGCTGGAATGGTTGAGTGGCAATCCCAGAATGTCATATTATTATCAGCGCAGGAATATTATGGAAACTAAGACCCAATCAGCAGCAAAGTAGCAGACCTTCATCAAGTCGGCACAAGCTCAAGAAGAGCCAGACATCAATGGTCGCGATTTCGGCCGGCCAAATCACCTCCCAGTATCACCGAACCCGAGGCGGTCCGAGATTCCGAGACTCGGGTCTGTTTACTCGGCTCTGTCTGAAACTTTTCATCACTTCTTCTTGACGTCCACCTTGGAGCTTCGATTATCCTGCGAGTCGCTCTCCACGATTCCGCCTGGAAATCCCTCTGGCCTAAGGCTTTGACAGGCCTGTTCACTTTCTCAGGAAAGGTCTGCCAAGTGGCTTGCGTTTCATTGCAAAAGCTGACCTGTTTATAGACGATGCAACACCTTTGGGATATCGGGACTCCCTCATTCGGGACGTCATAATAATGCAAGCTAAGGTCAGTCAAAGTCGCTCTGTCAAAGACATTGCCTGATGCGTCTCGCGCACAACCAACACCGCTGCTCCGTCTTGATTCCGTTCCGGCAAACACATTGCCGCTGCCAACGAGCTCATTGTGCAGCAATGGTCTGTGAATCCTCTTTACCCAATCCCCAGGTCACTCACCTTTGACAGGTTCCATCCGAATTGGCTCGCTCTTTTTGCCATCGCTAAGGGCGCTGGCGCAATCGATAAGGGCACTGGTTCAATCGATAATTATAACGATATCTGTGCTATTTCCGTCAATGACGTCTTCATTGATGCCCGCTGCCTCGTCTACCGATTCCGAAACAATGACCGTCAACAATGATGCCATTCTCGTCACGGTTGGACCGCGGAAGGAGCTCTTTTGTATATGCAAGAAGGACTGTGTGCTGACAGTTGGTGCTGGTGTCATTTGGAGCCGTCATACATCGCCTTTCTTTTGCTTTATGTGTCACTGATGACTCCAATGCCAGAACATTTTCCTTTTCCTTTGTCTTTGATATTCCCTTTTTCTCGCTCTTGAATCAACGCTGACCGGGACCTTAACAATTCTCATCCAATGTCAGATTGATAATACTCATTCCTACCCCTGGTTTGAAGACAGCTCTCGCCTCCACCGTCTTCGTCACCTCCATGTGATCCACATCGCATTACGCCGTCACCTCATTGACCGCAAGAAGTGATCACGGATCTTCTACGTGGAGGAGGTTATCTCAAGGAGGTGATGAGAGTTGGTGTGCGTGGGGGTTAGTCGCCGTATGGGATGGCTGATGGAGAGGCTGATGGAGGGTTTTATGATGTGCAGAGGAGGAGCCGATTGCTTCTGACGCTCTTCCTTCGCGAGTATCCGGGATATCAAGGGCGTCGGTTTGGGCGATTTGAAAGGAACAGCGGGGATTCCAAGGTATGTTTTATGTGAAGCTTTTGTGGTTTCGGGTTGCTTATTCCTCTTTGTAGCTTGATCATCATTAAATTCCTTTTTGACTTTACTCATTGTTGCTCATTGTCGTCAACATCATGCTCTCTGTTGTCAGTTTTTCTTTTTGGTGATCTGGGAGTCTAGTATTATTTGTGTGCCCTGGATTGGAGCCTTGCTAAAGCGACCAAACAGAGAAGAGAAGCAGAGAAGAAATCAAACCAATGTACTTATCAACTAGCTGTCAAGTTCAATCACAGTACTATTGGGTTTGCTTGCCATTCATTTTTGCTACAGTTGCTGTCGTCATTCTTTGCTTGCTTAACTTGAGTTTGCCTTGAGCTTGACTTGATCACAGTGTGTTCTCCTTCTGACCGTCTTGGTCTGGTCCGGTTATCCCTGAACCTGTCAAATTACACAGTGATACCTCTTGTTGAATTCACACTGAAGGTGTTTGTTCTTCATTGACATGTTGCCGTCATTTGTCTTTGTTCACAAGGAACAGGAAATTGCAGTCTCAAGGACAAGGTATACCCAGGCCTTTTGTCTTGACAACAGAGTGCTGCCACCATATCTCGTTGGTTCAAACCTAAGATGTCTCAATTGCATTTTGGTTCAAACAGACACTTTGATTGAACCATACATTAAACCGTATACACCAGAAAAGCTATTTAAATGAGCTGTTCAAACAATGTTCTCGTGAGACAAAATATAGCGAAGGGAAAAGGAAACTCACTGATCAATCCGGATTGAACGGCCCTGTTCAATCGTCGTTCAATACTCCGCGCTAAGGGTCGTCAGACGAACCAGATTAGTAACAATACATGCTTGTGCCGCTCTCAAATTCGCACTCAAAGCACTTCCACCATTGAATCCAAACCATCCAAACCACAATAAAGTAGTTCCTAAAATAACATAGCTGGTATTATGCGGTTTGTACGCCAAGTTCCTTGTTCCGTATCCAGTGCGTTTGCCCAAGTACACCAAAATAGCAAGTCCAGCTGCGCCAGAGGGAATATGGACTGGAGTACCTCCAGCAAAGTCTAATCCTCCGATTCGGAAGGACCAGTCACTGGGATTCCAGTTCCAAGCGGCAATTGGGTTGTAGACAAGTGTAAACCAGATTGCTACGAATGTCATGAGGGGACCAAGATGGCCGCGCTCTGCTACGGCACCGATAGCCAGCATCGGGCTGGATAAAATCAGTATCTACATCTATGATAATGAGAACACATACGTGATTGCGGCGAACATCAGTTGATAGATACAAAATAAAAGTGCCGGAATTCTTGCACTGCCGACTGAAGGTTGTGCCAGTACGCCTTTCAGACCAAAGTATTCTGCAAGATATGATCAACAACATCTCAATGAAGCAAATACAGTAGAGAACCCACTCAGATCACCGATAAAAGCACTCCCTGTTTCGCTGAAAGACAATGAATAGCCCCAGAAGAACCACTGGGAAGAAACCAAGGTCAGAGATATGGCGCAGTATTCGGCAAATCCACGCAGACCTGGAATGACACAGTCGCAAGAGTCATCATACTGAGATACATCATCGATAAAGCATCCTTGCGCCGCAGTAGGCCTGCATAGAAGAATCCCAATCCACGGATCATGATAAAGACTAGGGCGGTGGATGAGAGGACCCGTCCCCGAGATTGTACACAGCGACATTCCCGAGATCATCGGCCCAGTTGAGGTCTCCGGCTGTCACTTGGATGAGCATAGTACTTGGGGGAATGGGAAAGAGGGATAGGAAAGCTGATCAAACAGCAAAGATTTGAATCAATGGATATATATGGGAAGAGGTATGTATGAGAATATGGCCGAGCGAGGATGAAAATCCCAGAGATAATCCACCAAAGAGTGCACTCACAAGCATCATAGGTGATGTTGAGCATTGGAGGAAGAGATAACCGAATGAGGTGACTGGCATGTCAAAGCCTCGATAATTCAACGAGTTCACTGAGATAGCGCTGGCAAAAAAGGGCAGAGGGATACAGGTGTAAAAGGTCGAACGGGACCTATCCTTTAAGACGTCGTCTATAATGAGATCAAAAGCAGTGACTGTCA
The DNA here is from genome assembly GCA_029320655.1 of Mycena floridula. NCBI lineage: Eukaryota > Fungi > Basidiomycota > Agaricomycetes > Agaricales > Mycenaceae > Mycena > Mycena floridula. Next base: position 921,167 of record JARIHS010000015.1, on the reverse strand, counting down.
ATCAGAAGTGGTCCACGTACGTCGGATCATCAGCATCCATCAGGATGCTGACGTCCATGGCATCTCCGCCAGATGTGCACCACGATCGTCCTATTTCGTCATCATGTGTCAAGTCGGAATGCAGGCTGGGTTCAGCGAGTAGAAGGTCATCAAGAATGCTGCAAGGAAGCATCAGCACCCGTAAAACGCTTGAAGTGAAATTTTTAGCTCATCTAGGTACCGGCTAGTCAACCATTGTCGCTGTAGAAGCCTAGCCTGGATCTCAGGCTCACGTATGAATCTCCTGGATGCCTCTATGACATTGAAATTTTTCCAGGGCGAAGGACCTGTTGGACGATATGGTCATTCCCGAGAATGTGACACAGGGGTCGATGGAAACGGTATATTAGATCGGACTTTCATACCTGTTGAACGGTACGAGCTCAGATTGACTAGGAGCAAGGAAGGCAGGACAATGTCATAGTTAAGGACAAGGAATGCTTAATCACATGGTATGAAAGTCCGATCTAATATACCGTTTCCATCGACCCCTGTGTCACATTCTCGGGAATGACCATATCGTCCAACACTCTCTCTCATTCTCGAGAATGTGTGAATGGCTGTACCATCCTCAGAGCATAAATGCAATGCCTTTCGGACCACGTAGGATGGAATAAGGGGCAAATTCGTCGAGGGTGCGCGATGACGGGCCACTAATCGTCACGTGGATCCTGCGATGTGGCTCGTGACCTTTACGCGCTCGTGAGTCTGACTCAAGCTTGACGTGTTACTATGCCCCTGGATGTGCTGGAATATTATTTCTGTCGCGCACCTAGAAATTAGTGTAGCACTCTTTTTACTTGGTTTTTTAAATGCATTACTCCTGGTCTCCTCCAGTACCATCGCCATCCTTTGACTAAACATTTGAACAAAAATCGCGCAAACCTTGAAATTTCGCGCGCGTTTCGGGCCAAATCCAAATCTGGACATCACGTGCAACAAACCTCCATTCCGTTTAACGCCCACCTTCATCGCTCGTTCGCTGTCCTATTCATCAGGAGGCTTCCTAAATCCCAATATAATCTAATTCATAAGCAAATGGATCCGTTGACGCGTTTTAAACACGTGATATAGCCCTATTTGAAGAGCCAGATGAAGTACCTGAGATGAAGGTATTGGTACGCAGCTTGTTCTCTCTGCCATTGTAATGTCTCATATAATTCTAGGATTCTAGCTCTAAATTTCATTTACATGAATACTGGGGTCCTAGTTGGTGGCAGCCTGGTAGAATGACCATGCGAGGCAGTGTCCCAGCGGATATTGTAAGAGATAGCATAGCTTAGAGGCTGGCTTTCTGATGCAATACCTTGCAGAACAAGGTCCCCAGTGATCATTCAAACCCATTGGATACTAGGTAGCGACTTGGTCTGTCGATCGCCGAATTCGACCCTTTCCGTCACAGTCACATTATAATGGGTGGGAAACGGCGTATTGACTGTTATTTGTTCCCTGCCAACTGTCAAAAATGATCGGTTCCGAGAGGTTTCGCATTGGCCTGCTCTGGATTGGCGTGCCTGCGGTTAGTATTGTAGGGAAGAAATGTTCATATGTATATTAGCTTTTGAAAACCGATTTTTTTGTATTTTTCCGTGCTCATCGTCTGCCGGTATATTGCTTGCCGTATCACAGGAACTTTTTACCGAACTGTCTCCATTCCTCGATTTTAGCAGCTCTCCACAGGACTCGCTAAGCTCATGGATCAATTCTAACATGTTATAAATATGTCAATGCGTGAAATCCGCATCCCAGATTTGTCCTTTGTAGCACTATCAACCTTTGGTGCTGTATGACTTTCTGGTATGCCACAGTTGACCTGAGAGAGCCTATAAGACATCATTTTGCATTGTCTACCGATACAGATAACATTTTCTAGCTAAGTTCCAGTCTATCATCTATTTCTACATCATCATCAATGTCCATAGCATCTGTAATGCCTTCAAACTCAGTGTCATCTCCTAAATATATAGGGCTGGGTGTGGCAGAGGCCATTATTCAAAGCTTCGAGGTCCCACATTCAACCAAATGCAACCCCGAGAAACACCAGCACTGTCAAGCCAATTGGGAGGATCAGTGGTTCAAAAAGATCTCATTCCGCCTGCTCGATCCGGATGACATGCTTTGCCCGGCATTTCTTGTTGCAGCCTTGGAGAATATCAAACACCATGACATGGCCCCAGAGTGCAGAAAGTTGAAGTTGGTATGGCTGGCCCAGAATGAAGGACAATTGTTGGGATTTCCGGACAGGATTCAGACCGGTGTTCTATCCAGCCTCACGAATTATTTCATGACTAATCCAGATGCTCCGCTAGAATATAGTTCAGACTTGGCATAATATTATAGCCATTGAACAGCCTAATTTCATCCATCGGACTTGTTGGAATCCATTGGAGCATTGTGTGACTGTACAAGGGGCTGGCGGAATTCAAGGTAACGTCAAAAAAAAAAAAGTGCAATCATATCTTATCGCATCAGGTGATAGGCGCCCCGGACGGGCCGAACATGCGCGCGCGACATTCTCTGGAATTGCGCGCGAAAAACAGTCAACCTCCTTATATTCAAGACTACTAGAAAAATTCAGCTACTGAAGGGAATGGTGAATCAATCAGTAAAAAATGCGCGAGACATGAATTCTAAAGTGCGCGACAGAAATAATATTCCAGCACATCCAGGGGTATATGTTACCAGGAGAAATTACGCGACTTGTGCGACTGGATTCAAGGTGAGTGGGCCATTATTGTCTATGATAAATATAGCTTCTCAACTCCCGATTTCGGCCGAGAAATGGAGACAGGAAATGAACGAACTAATCCATGAGGGTTGAATATATCCTCTGGTCACAACTCTCTGACTGTGGCGGGCTTTCGGACACCGTACGATCCAATTCAACCTATGTCCCTCTCGTTCTCTGCATGAACCTCAGCGCTACAAGGTCACAAGTCAGCTGGATGATCGCTGGGAGCAGTATTATCAGGATTTGAGCGGCAATGAAAGACGGTGAGGGGGATACAATGATCATCACTCGAAACACCAGTCCGGCAGTGACGAGATTCGGAATAGAATTCATGACAGTGAATCCGAAAACCCCGATGCTGGTGATACGAGCCTATCTTGAAGTAAGTATTGTTAAGGAAAAAGTATCGAGGACCACTCTACCTCAAAGGATTCCGAGTCGAGACCATCATAAAGCGCGCCGATGCAGAGTGTAACCACGATGGCACTCAGAGCCAACACCTGGTCCGCAGCACGGTGATATTGAGCATGATATCTGTGGCATATCAGAATGATGTCCATGAAATAGGGGTAAGACCAACGCGAAGAGCCCAAAGAGCTGTTGGATCATGCATGAACATCGTATTGAGGACTTGAAAAGAGCAATATTGGAGACTTACCACGGCAAGACATAATGTACGAGACTTGGCGAGATGCTTCACGACATCTTTGGCTCTGCCTGGATGATTGACAGCATGTTGGATCATGGAATACATCGAAAAGGACGGGATAACACGATGAGGCATTGAGCAGTAAGTGGGCAGAAGGTATGAGATGGTGTCAATCAAGCGAAAATTCCCTCAAATTTATAGAAAATTGAACGCCCTAGACTATCCGGTTCTGACGATCCCCGAATACAGGGACGGAACCAGATATATTGATGGAATGCGGTATGTTGGTAGGAGGTAGAAAAAAAGGAAACCGTGGCTTATGAGATCTAAGATCTGCAGTACCGTCGTGACGTTCATCATGAGGAGTAACAAGCTAACCGAATGTCCAACTGGGGAAGAGAGGAGTAGCAGTACGCAAACAACAAGATTTCCTTTTCTAGAACTCATGTGATGATGGCAATCACCGTTTACATAAATACGAGCGATATTATGGTCCATAAATACTACAGCTTCAATCAGTCCTGTAGAGAGTGAGTGACAGCTCCAGGAACCAGTGCAGACAAACCTTCCACGCCTCCGTGACTCCATCATATCGGATATTCTTGAACACGAGTTGTTTCTTCGGCCGACTATCTCCATCGGTCTCAGCGTCCCTTGGGCGCTTTCGGGATCCCGAAGCCGAGGAATCGGCAAAGAATTCCTGCTGCGAGACCGCCTGGCCAGGCTTTCGTGCACCAGGAATATGTCGAAGCTCCAATTTGGCTGTATCAGTATGGATGGCTTTGTAGATCTTTTTGAGATCTCGGACAGGTACGCCTGCGAGTCCTTTGCTTGAATTTGAACCCTTCCCTGGTGTCAGTACATCTTTTGGCCAGTTCACCATCTCGATTCCCTCATCCTCGAGTGTATCATCAAATTGGAGCCACGGAAGCTTTCTGTTTCTCTTTGTTCCGTGAAGCTCGACACCGAGTCGTTCTGAGTTGCTTTGTTAGGCTGATCAGTGGAAGAGGAATGAGAATACCGAAGGATTCAGTGAAGAATGTCCTGATTTCTTTTATCATATCGTCCTTTGAGAGATCTGCTTTATCTGAGATGATTTCTTGTTGGATAGACACAGCGCCTCTGGGAAGTTGAAAGTGCTTCAGTCAATCACGATTCGAAAGATTGGAAAGGCCTCTTACAGATTATCTTGATTCATTGCTGCTCCAGAGTCTCGCGGCTGTGAATACACGTCTTTCTCAACCGACCTGAAATAATGTCACGCTTGGAGAGTATCGAGAATGAAGCACCTACGGATTCACAGGATTCGATATTAACAATGGGGTTGGTTGTCTACCAGGAACTTCAGTCTGTAATGGCTCCAAGTCTTGCAGCAGGCTAGAACGAACTTTGCATGAGTATATTAAGACAATATGACATGCAAATCACCTCTGATCATACAGGACCCAGGCTGGTCCATAGGCAGTGTAATTGCCAGCGCCAGATCTTGTTGAGTTAGTGTAGCTGTAATAAATTGACTTCAGTCAATACACTAAATCATGATAGAATCTTACGATGGTGGTCGAATATTAAGAAGCGCAGGGTATTGAGTATTGCCTTGGTCCTGTATTCCGTTGGTGATAGGGTTCGCCATTGGGGCCACAAAATAATTGTCCTGTTGCGAACCGGTGAAATTGTGTTGCACATATCTGGACAGCTTGAGATAAGCTTTGTAGAATATCAACCCACATATGAAATATTTGTGTTTGGAGGAATGATATGGGCGATATCCTCCGGAAAATGGACAGCTCGAGGTATCGGTGGTTGTGGGCGATGCGGGACATTTAGATCAACGGGACCAGTCCTCATATCATGACCCTGCTCATCACCATTGGCAGGAGTATAATGCGGAACCTTGAGATAATTAATTCTAGTGGACACGAGTCTGGGTAGAAATTGAATCAACTCACCTGTTGCTCTTGATCGTCCGAGTTTGGCACAGGTCCATCGAAATCATGATGTTGAACAGATGCTAAGATGTTATTCCACGATACATTCCGTCTCGAACATTCATTCCGCTGAACAATTATTAGCGCTGGGTGTGGGGAAAGATCCTATTCGTACCAGCATGACCAGAAGCTCAGTCATATCTGCCTCGAATGCCCGCTCCTCCACCGGTAAAGTCTGACCCAACTCCTTCAAATGCCACTGCAACTCGCAAACTTGGCATCTCGAGTCCTCCCACACATCAATGCCCACGACTTTCGGATCCTCTTCGAGGACAGTCATAGCTGCGGCGTAGTCATCCATTTCCTCTCCCCAGCATGTATGTGCCGAAACTCGAATGGCATCACGGAATTCTGGTGCGGGTGTTGGTGGTGGAAGGAAGTTCAATCTCCGACGAACAGAGTAGCGCCAGGCATCGATGAACTGCGCTACACGGGTGGAATGTGAGAGCTCTCGCGGTATCATCCTCCAAAACATGGCTGCACACCATGAACGGATGTTCAGAGACCCGGCGCGCTCGGAACCAGTGAGGCAGTCATCCATAGCCTGCCATTCTGCAAGAGTGTATTGGGTGACAGTAAAACGAAGGCAATGAGGATATTCGTTGACCCAAGAGAGACACTTGTGCTCACTGTCTCGGGGCAAGCTACTGAAGTATTTGTGGGCTTCATTGAATCCATATATAGGTTGGTCTGATAACCATCTGGAAAAGTCACGGCTTGCATCAATGGCATCACGGCTGTTCGCAGTGCAGTCCCAGATAAACCGAAGTGCCACAAGGGCACGTGAAGGGGTCCAGGAGGGCGGTGATTCGGGCCCGGGAATAGGTTTACTTTAAGCAGGTTAGATGTGTCAATGATGAATAATGTACTCACTGAGCTAAACAAGGAGCGCAATGTTCACCCCTGAGATAGATGATGGTGTCTTGTTGGGTAGGAAACAGTTGAGATCTCATGAATAGCCAATAACTGTTCACTAGGCCTCTCATTTGGTGGCAACTATGTCCAGCCTGATCCATTGCTCCAGTGAATCTGCGATCATCATAGCTGTTGCGGTGTTGATCCAACCATTCCCGCACTCTCCAGGGAAGCCCCAAGTACCAAATGCTGATCAACTCTTCCATAACCCACTCCTCACGATCGCGCACTCCGTGCTCCTTGTCTGCATGCTTATACACCGCGGATGTCAACACCAGCCATACAATCACCGCAGCGCGCATCTCGAACGCGGCAGAGTCCACTTCCCTCCTCCGCAGAGTCTGCGTAGGAGTCCGTACGAGGCGTCTTTCCAGGGCCGCCGCTGCTGACTGCCAGGGTGGAGGTGGATTCAACAAAACCACTCCTTCCATCAAGGCCTCATATCCTTCATTCCACAGCCATACATCTTCGCCATTGTCACTGCCTTGCAACAATTCGAGGAAGACTTGCTGTCGGAGGCTTCTGGGAAGGAAACGCAAGGTATTCCACAGAAAGGCGACCCTCTTCCCACCCTCGATCATCCTCCCATTCACACTGACCATATTCTGCGCCCTCGCATTGCGGATGAATTCTTTGTCATCCTGGATGCAAGATCCAATAGCCAAAGGGGTTTCCGCATCCGAGAGTCCCTCCGAAGATTGCGATGGAACAGAGGTCATGGTGGTGGAAGGAGAAGAGCTTGAGCGCCCATGATACAGCTTTCACAACTTATGGCTCATCTGCTGCCATGGCGGCAGCTTGATCGAAGGTACAAAAATACCTGGAATGGTTGCCAGGATATCAGTACAGCATAAATGCGACAACGGCATATAACTTGTGACAACCCGAGAGCCAATCCACAACAATAGCAATGCACCCAATCTTGTCCCAGTCTGGCAGAAGCGCGGGTGGAGCGAGATCGCCTCAGAGCGGTAGCTATAGAAAGTTTACGAATCCCCTTTAGGGTTCGTTCGTTGGGTGTGAGCAGATTTGTGGAAAGCCGATACGGGGAACCCAATAGGGCAAGTTCGGCGCCGAACTTCGGCCACTCATTTCTCGCGCAGATCCGTTCCGCTAAGGGCTGCTCACAGGTTCGAGCCCCACTCTCCCCGACTAATGTTTTTCTCCAACTCCATATCCCTCCCGTAATATGCCTCACAACTAATCTCCTGGCACAATTTACCTTCAAATTCATTCATAATGTTGAGTCCGAGTTCTGCTGGCCTCCCAATGGGCCGCTCGAGATTCAACATGTCATGTGATGGGAATCAATCACATGCAGGTTGAAGCTCGGCAGCTGCGCCAGCGCTTCTTGCCCTTGACGACCACAATGCTTTCAACAAGTCTCTCCGCAGCTTCGCGCTATTTCTCCTCAATTTGCTCTGCATCCTTTACCTTGCTGGCACCTTGAATTTCCCTTATTCGGCATCTTGTAGCTCCGACGGTCTTCCCCGCCATTTTCCTGTGCTTCCAGCCGTCAATCGGTCATGCCTGGCCAACTCTGGATCTTTGAGCTTTCAAAGCTCTGTATTCATTCATCAAAGGTAAGCATACATCTCCAATTTTCCTTCCATCTCCTTTGGCTTGCTTGGCGCCCGTGGATTTTCCGATGATTCCATGTCAGTCATGGCCAATTTTCTGTCGGAGATCTCTTGGCTTTTCCACTGCCTGCTTGTATTCTATGCCTTGTTTCTGCTGTTTCTCCATAGCATGTGCTCGTTGTGGGCCCTCTTGTGATGCTTTTCTCTGCTCGATTGGGCTGTGGTGGCTGTCAACTGGAGCCGCGCGAATGTCGAATCCTGATCGACGGTGTATGCTTTCGGCGGTCCATTCATTCCTGTGGTGTCATTCTCTTTGGGTTCTTTCTGATATTGCTGTAGCTAGTATTCAGTAGATAGTCTACTTATTATTTGGTTTGCTCTAATGAACTTAATGAATGGGATTCGTATTTGCCGCCGGAGGACGGCCTCTAAAAACACTGGTCAGTCTGTTGTATTCAGATGAAGAAAATTTTGCTCATGGAATTGGGACTAAGTATGATACACAGAATTGAGTTTGTCATGAGACTCGATGACATGTATCTACATTTGGATTTGAGATAAGTATATTATCTGGGAGTCGGGAAGATGGGGCTGACATGTGGATCTCGACAGAGATCTAAATTTGGACTTCCAATGATCATGTAGGAACCTAAGACTAGATGACCAACCCGGCTCCCAGCTGCAATCTTGCTGCAATCTAATCGCAACTAGAATCTAATCACATTGTAATGTTTGCTACTTTTGGGCGAGGGTGGAGCGCGCCACTCTCCATTATGGGCAAGATCCTGGGAAAGACCTGTCAAGAAGCATCAACTGGTGATACATTATAGTCTGTCAACTCTAGACTAGAGTCAACAATGTATCGCGTAGTGGCCGACAGTATAGTTCAAATGATGTATTATATTGTCATTATGGGCTCGTTATGTCTTGCTATTGCCCGACTAATCCTTGTTTTACCAGGCTATGGCTGAATTATCACTGCTTCTTTATCACCCATTTATGTCTCGCTATTACATGTCTATTGCCTGTCTCTGTGTCTACTCGGTCCAGTCATGTAAGATTTGACTCTGTTACTGATGAATGCAGTGTACATGATCAACAATTTCAGGTTTTTACTCAGAAGGCTTGCACCAAAATGACTTCGAACTTACACCCAAGAGAGCGGGAGAGGTGCGGGATGATGCCGCGGGGTGTGTACAGTTATCCAAGTAATACATCTCCTAGTTACTGGGAAGGGAAGAGTCACAAAAATTTGACCATAGGTTTTCGAGGTCCATACTAAGCAGCAGCTTAAACAATCCCTTCTAATATGGCCATCCAAACAGAAATACTTGGACAATCATTAAATGTTTGCTCAGCGCCACAATTCAAATCAAGATTCTTCAATCATCAAATGCTGTTCAATTCTGCTCCAGGCACTATGGAAAGGGGACATCTAATTCAGCCGTGTTGCACCCCTCCGCTGCGGATGAAATTTCAGCTCCAATCACTGCCTGAATGATCTTCCTTTTCGGTGTAAGCTTGTCACCAATGGGCGTCACGAAAATGGATCCTGGATCTTTTGAGAATCCAGACTTTGGTCCTGCCTTGATGGATCTTGTTGATTCATCTTTGGATCCAGGATGACCTTGCTCGCCTAAAGAAAACTCGCTGTGAATATGTGTTAGGATATGGCTGGCTGGCTCGGGTGAGGTAGAGTACCTCCGACCGTCAGGGTGACATGCGACTTTGTCTTGAGGATGGAAGAAGGACATAATTGGTCTTGTTGTTGAGCTGTCTCAGGTTGTCCCACCTATCTATGGATTTATGGGCAGTATTATGTGGTATATACAAGGCAGAGAATATGTAAGTAGCCGCTGAAGCGAAGAAGCTTTAATGTGGACTTTGAACTCCAATTCACTCTTTGACATCATTTGAAAGAGATAATTGTAAAGATTTTGACCCACGGACAAAGACCTATCCGCTCTCCTTGTGTGGTACTCCTACAGGTCGGCAAAGGGATCTCAACTCAATGTTGCTTTGAGAAAGAGGGAATAGCCACCTCAACGCCTTGAACATGTGCGACCTCAATCCACGACAACTCGAAAGTCAGAGTTTGGGAGCACGTGCGGTCACGTCCAGCCCTCATGATTGGCTCGTGACCATACGCGACTTTTTTTTGGACAAGTAAAGCGCGTGAAAGCTCTATTTCTGATGCGTGATCAGGGGGTAAATACAGGTTGATATGGCAGGATAGAAGAAGAAGTAGTCTGTAGAAGTAACTGGCTTCTATGGTACTGTATATTTTAAAAGTTTGCAAGGGCTCTTGGGCGAAACTTGAAATAGGTCAAGCGGTTTCTGTTGCATTTCGTTGTTGGAGTCTCCCTAGACCATTTCCTCCGCTGTGTTTGGTTGAATACCACACAGAGTCCATAGATAAGGCAGAAACGTACCTTGGAACTCTGTTCACTTCAGGCTGAGTAGCCACTGGTACTTGGCCGCCAATGGTTACCAACTCGACTTGACTCTCTGCTCCCCGAGTTGTGAGCCGCAAGGCAACAGCATCACACAAAAACTGCACAAATAATGGAATGAGCGTGACCAGGACCAGTAGAACAACCAATGCTGGACTTGATGCAACAATGGCGACGACACGGAAGACAAGGAAGGTGGTAATGAGACCGGGGACAGAGTTGACAAGAGTAAAGCCCAATGGACTAAGACTATTGATTTGCTTCTATAACCAACTTCAGTCCTTACATGGATAAAATAATAATGAAATGTACCTTGAACCCGTCGTGGTCAAGACCATCCGTGAGCACTCCAATAGACCGAACAAGGAGGATTGCTGCAAGGACATACAAGCTGTCTGTGGATCTTTTGGCCTGAATGTGAAAACTGTTCCGAACGGCGAGTAATAAGTACGGCAAATGAGAGAACAATGATATGGAATGCTGACGCAAAGAGACCACAAAGCTATGATTCAACAAGATGAGTTCAGATGGGCTCGAGGGACAATCAGAGAGACGTACAATAGCGAGATCTAGCGCTCGAGTCCGATCGAGGCTCTCGAGGATGGCTCTCGTGTTCGTCGCGTCGTTGGAGTTGACTGCATTTGTTGTCGCCTCGTAGAGATTCATGAATGGCAGGAGAGATATACGAGACTGGGACATTTTTGCTGGTGATGTTGAGAAGAAAGAAAGGGAGATGAATATGACAATGATGTTCAAGATTGGGACCCTTTTAACCGGCAGAAAACAATGTGCTGTTCTGCAACATCCCGACAGCATCTTCGATTATGGAATCTGTAGTAGCAGTCAAATCAAGACTGTCATGGCTGTTTAACCACCGAGACTTCACTCTGAACTGCAACAATCAATTAGCGCTCATGGTAATTCGCCGTATAGAAGCATAAGGGCTCGTGAGAACAGTAGTAGATACCAAATTTGGGATTCGATAATGACGGTACAGACAGCATCGACAATGACGATAAGTGTAGTAGGACCCAAATTGGGAATAATGTGGCTATCTAAGCTTGATACATCAGTTTAGACTGCGCAACAATTATAGCTGACCGTAATTTCAGGTACTGAAGATTCATGGGAACAGTAGTAGCAGCCGAATGGAGGATATGATACCGATGTCAATGCTGTTTAACCCCCGAGGCATCATCCTACACTGCACGCGTGGCGCTCACCATACTGAACCCTGCAAGTAGTTGCATCCCAATCGGGACAAGGCATATCAGTCGTTGATCCTATTCGCGGGAAAGATTACAGAAGACAATAGTAGCTGCTAATTTGGGAAACATATGTCATGATAATTACACTAAAGCCAGAAGATTCAACTATCCGAGCTCCGGTCGAAATGCATAGGTACGCCATGGTGGTGTTTTGGGCGGGAAATCCCGTCATCCGAGTCTCCCCGCCGTCTCTTTCGAGACGGACCAGCTCCAGAACTGTCCGAGCTAGACTCGGAGGGACCATCCGGAATAAGCCGAAGTGGCGCCGTCGGATGGTGAATGGCGCGATAGATTGTTGCGAGGTCCCCAGGTTTCACTCCAGCGATCCCTTTGGTTGGATGGTTCGAAAGACCCCTGCCTGGCTCTTCTAGTCCTGCTGGCCAATTCTCCATCACTGACGGAACTAGAATCACTCACCTTGAGTGATACCATCACTCATTCCGGGAAAATGAGTGATTTCACCACTCATTTCGAGTGAGAGCGGTAAAATCACTCATCACTCATTTCGCTGAATGAGTGATTTTATCACTCCCCGTTTCAGAAGTGAGTGATTTTGTCACTCATTGCTCGGAATGAGTGCTTTTATCACTCATGTCTCAAATGAAGTAATTGCACCTTTTCTGAGGTTTTTGGCTGCTACTAGATGTCCAGAACTCATCTGGATGAAATGGTCCTCGGAAAAATAGTTAAAATAGCGAAAACAGATGAGAGGCCTGAATCAAGCCCTGATTCCAGTCTTTGCATCGTTCTGAGGTCACATATCTTGATATATTTGTCTATATAGCTAAAGAGACACGATTTGAAGTCGTCCTCGGTGCATATGGCCAGTGGGGCCGGCAGGAAAGAATGACCGCGGACTTGGCGAAATTCAACTGAAATGTCACATATGTGACAAGAAGTGACAAGCGTGACCAGTGCTCATTGTCGTCAACGACGACCAGCACAGCGGTCACAACTTCACCAAACCTCTTGAAACGCGAGCTGGCTATTTTACATATTCCTCTACTTCCGTCCCTGAATTTATTCCCTCAAATTCGCCCTTGTGGTCAAGCTGCTCCCTTTATGGTGATTTTCTCCCCAGGCAACGCAGCTCGACATTCACTGTCTATCTATGAGCTTTATTGCCCTTCAGCAGCTCATTTATGCCTAACAATCATCATCTACCTCCACAAATGACCTTACAAGACGCTAACAATCCGGATTTTGTTGTTGACCTATAGTCACCTATAGGCAGGCTGTCGGTAAGGCTTGATCTATTGTTAAAAACATGGCTGATGGTTATTCTAGCCATAACCACTGGTTTCTGCCTCGAAAATCATGCCCAGGGACAACGTGAAATCGGTCTTGGCCGACTCGGAGTGAAAAAAGCAAGGAGACAGAATGGTGCTCTAGGTACGTCTAGCAGTGTCTCTATATGGCCATAATAGTGTGTCAAAATTAACTCACTTTTTAGTCATTTTCAGCATACTTGGGCTCAAAAAGTGACTTTTTCAGCATACTTGGACCTGATTTTGGGGTGAAAAATGCGAACTTGAGGTTAAAATTTCCAACTTCAGGGTCAGTTTTTTGTTGAACTTCAGAGAAAATGAGTCAAACTTGGACTCCAGGAGTCATACTTGGCATTGAAATTTTCCAACTTCAGATCCAAAGTGTCCATGTTCGGATTAGTTTCCATGTGATGTTTGGAGTTTCCATGTAATGTTCAGATTTTCCATGTCATGTTCAGAGTTTCCATGTCATGTTCAGATTTTCCATGTAATGTTCAGAGTTTCCATGTCATGTTCAGATTGACAGTTTCTATGTTTGGGTCTCAAGAATCCAACTGGCTGTCTCATTGCTGTGAACTCATAATTGTGAGCAATCAACTCTCATGAACTGAGTTCAAACCTTGCCTTTGGGTTCCATCTTTGCTACAGACTCAGGCATTTTAGTCTGAATCAGATGACTACTGTCCCATACGATCACAAGATTGATGCAATGGGTGGGAAATATCACGTGAAATTGCTAATATCAGTGTAAATCATCACACACAATGTGTATGACACATTTTCTGGCTTCAGGAGTTATTGCACAAAGGATATGAGTCATGTAAATAGTTCACAGCTATTGAAAGCAGCCAATTAGAGTCAATAGACCATATCTTCTGACATACAGTCAGTGATCTGGTGTACTGATGGGTCCAGAGCAAGTGGGCCCATATTATGGTGACTCGCAAGATTATTTTCTTGCCCTTTGGGATGCTAGGAGATAATGGGAAGACTCCCCACATATACAGCTCAGCAGTCTGACATAAGTCATGAATGAAGCAGAGCTATAGATGGTCATGCACAGCATGTGTATACAAGATGTTGCATGAGTCTGAGCATCATTCTCAAGGAAAGTAATTTTGACATATGAATCAATTTAGATAAAGGCTATGACACTAAGTAGGTGACCATCTGCTCAAATCATAAGCCTATTGGAACAGCAAATGAATTAAACCACCATTGACTCCCACAAGTAGAGGTCCTCTTCATTGCAAGGAAATGAAAGCACTCAGGTGTCTATAGTAGTCTATAGTGATCAAACACTTAGGCTGAGACTAGCCCTCAAGCCGGTTGTCACTGAGTGTGACTGTGACAGCAAGATTTCACTCGCTAGTCTCCGGCTCGCTCATCTCACATCAATGAACATAGATCCAAGTTCTTCAAGTTCAATAGTGTGATGCAGGATACTGTCAAGTTTCTTGCCCTGATATGAAGTTCATGGAATCAGTCCAAAAGTTTGCATCAGATTTTTTCAAGTTTGCTGATTTATGTCAAACATAGATGTCATTACTGAACATGGAGGATTTCTGAACATGGAGGATTTCTGAACATGGAAGATTTCTGAACATGGAGGATTTCTGAAGTTCACAGAATCAGTCCAAGATTTCACCTCAGACTTTCTGAAGTTTACTGACCCATATCAAACATGGGATGTCAATACTGAACATGGAGAATTTCTGAAGTTAGATGGAAAATCAAGGTTTTATATGAAGTTTGGTAAATTTTAATTATGACACACTATTATGGCCAAATCTCTACCTCATTTATCCATTCAACCCTCCATAGGTCCCGCTTTGGTTACTCAGGACTTTTCGACAACCTTTCCACATCAAGGCTCCCCAGATTCTCTTCCGGGTCGCCCATAGAATGAGGTTCTCCAAGACTTTTGCTAGTCAAATCCATCGCGGCCAACATGCAAGCTTCGCACGGTCCGCTTGTATTCCCTTGCTTGCTACAAAATCAGTTCATTCCACTCAACGACACCCTAAAACCATTTCGCTAACCTGAGGCTACCGATGCTTCAGGTCACTGCAACATGGCATATCAGAACCACTCATATTCTACGGTATGTATTTTCTTTTGCTCTTACAGGTATCATCCTTCAGTCATTCACCGAACAATGTAAGTCATTCCCTTACGATATAGTTCCTTGCACGCTCACGCTCTACCTTTAGTCTCGATACTTCCAAATGACTTCGCAGCAAGACCTAAGGTTAGTTCATTCTTGATAGATTTTCGACTTCGTCTGATGATAGATTCGCAGTGGTGTCTCTATTGGGTTTACTGTACTTGTAAGAAGACCTATTGTACTGGATATGATATAATATGAGGTTGTTGGTGGTCTAATTATGAATGACGCTATCCTCAAAAAGAGTGACACTACCACTCGAAACGAGTGAGGATACCACTCGAAAAGAGTGTGAAAGTCACTCAAAATGAGTGATTCAGACCTGCACTTGAGTGTCAAAATCACTCGGAATCTGAGTGATAGTATCACTCATTTTGAGTGGTAAATCACTCATCTTGAGTGGTATCGTCACTCATTCACGAGTGATTGCATCACTCAGTTGGAGTGATTCCAGTTCCGTCAGTGCCATTCTGACTCCATTGGCTTTCAAAGTGCTTTTAAAGTCAATCCAAGGGAGCTTGGGCTCATTGCGTTTATATTGCAGGTGAATTCCGTGTCCCTCTGGTTGAATTAGTTAGTAGAGATAAGGACTAGACTACAACAAGGACTTGCCCATCGCATCAGTGAAGAACTTTTTGATTTCACAAATCATCTTTTGTGTCGGGGGCAACTGAATGAAGTCTGCGGGGGGTGATATATTGCTTCAATGATTTAGTTATGTATCGCGAACTACGGGTGGGTACCTCACCTTGAAGTCATCGTCCTGTGATTGCGCTTTGAGGGGATCGCGGGCTGCAAGGACTGAGCAAAGTGTGGCGTATTATCAATATTGGTGCTCGTCCTTCCAGATGGTACTGGTTGCATGCTCTGATCTAGATTCAGATTGATATTTGATGATCTAAAGACGTCAATGATTGAACGCCATAAATTGTACCGCCACCACTTACGATTCTCGCCAATGCGCTGGATGACTTGTTGAAGATGTCGGAGGGACCATATAATACATGCCTTGCTGGTGATGGTCTGAAACACTGGTGACAAAGCCTAAGCCCAAGATGATAGAAGAGCCTTGATTCTTACTTCTCGACCAGATCCTTGACGGACATCCCCATTGATCTTGTCAAGTTTTCGTCGCGTTCTACGTTCTGCGCCATATTTAAATTGGGGGCCTCAAATGTACTTTCTTCTATGTTAGATCCAGAATATCGGACATTATGCAGAGTTAGCTGAGCGGGATTGACTGTTGGAGGGTCATACATGGGAGGAGACACTTCTCCATCGTGAAGGACCAGTGCAAATGATCTTGGTGGGTCCCCCCGAACTGAGCTTTCGGAGTTGTTATCAGGAAATGATCTGGATATCACCGGTCCACTGAGGTGGTATATAGGAGACCCTGGTCTTGAATTGTTTTCTCCATGGCGTGCGGTGTTGTCCTGAAGGAAGAAATCATGAGAAATATCATGGAGCTGAACAAATCACTTACATGTGACTGATGGATAAGTACGACTGAGGCTCTCTCGTCCTCCCTAGAAGCGTCATTATGATCTGATCCTCCATCTCCATCTTCAGACTCCTCACTACCGTCTAATGAATCAGTGCGGCTGATCTGAAAAATGCTCAGCAACAAGAGGAGAATTGGTCACATAGAACTCAAGTACAACTGAGGCTCTCTCATCCACCCTACAAGCTTCATCATCATCTGATCCTCTATCTCCATCTTCAGACTCCTCGCTGCCATCTAAGGAATCAGCGCGGCTGATCTGAAAAATGCTCAGCAACAAGAGGAGAATTGGTCACATAGAACTCAAGTACGACTGAAGCTCTCTCGTCCTCCCCACAAGCTTCATCCTCATCCGTTCCTGCATCACTACTTTCAGCCTCTTCACTGAAATCTGAGAAACCGGTGTTGATCTGAGAAATGGTCAGCAACAAGAGAAGCAATATTTGTCTGAATAGAACACACAAATTTCTTCTGCGCACTTGTTGAGATGTCACTCCAAGCTACCTTCTGTCTAGAACACTCAGTCCGCTGAGCAATCATTAGCGATAGATGGGGAGAAATATCTTGTCCGTACCAGCATAACCAGAAGGTCAGTCAGATCCGCTGAGAATTCTCGCTCCTCCGCCGGTAAGGTCCCGCCCCAGTCCTTCAAACGCCATTGCAAACGGCAAACTTGACATCTCGAGTACTTCCGCACATCAATGCCCACAACTTCGGGATCCTCCTCTGGGAGGAAGTCCATAGCTGCGGCATAGTCGTCCATTTGCGACTCCTTCCAGCATGTGTGACCCGACTCTCGAATGGCATCACGAAATTCTGGTGCGGGTGTTGGTGGTGGAAGGAAGTTCAATCTCCAACAAACAAAGTCATTCCAGGCATCAATGAACTGCTTCACATGCGCAGAATGTGAGAGCCCTCGCGGCATCATCCTCCAACACATGGCTGCACACCACGAACGGATGTTCAGAGACCCGCCGCGCTCGGAACCAGTGAGGCAGTCATCCATAGCCTGCCATTCCTCGAGACTGTATCGGGTGACAGTACGACGAAGGACAGAAGGATATGTGTTGACCCAAGAGAGATACTTGTTCTCATCAGTGTCTTTGGGCAGGCTACTGAAGTACTCATTGGCTTCTTTGAATTCATATATGGGCAGGTCCAATAACCATTTGGAAAAGTCACGGCTTGCCGCCATGTTATCCCAAATACACCGAAGAGCCACAAGGGCAGGTGAAGGAGTCCAGGAGGGCGGTGATTCGGGTCCGGGAATAGGTTTACTTGAAGTAGGTTAGATATGTCAATGATGAATAATGCGCTCACTGAGCTAGAC
The DNA here is from genome assembly GCA_029320655.1 of Mycena floridula. NCBI lineage: Eukaryota > Fungi > Basidiomycota > Agaricomycetes > Agaricales > Mycenaceae > Mycena > Mycena floridula. Next base: position 903,278 of record JARIHS010000015.1, on the reverse strand, counting down.
AAGGAGCGCAATTTTTATCCCCAAAATGGATGATGCTGTCTTGTTGGGTAGGAAACAGTTGAGATCTCATGAATAGCCAACATGTAGTCTCCATTTCTCGCATTCCATCGCAACTATGTCCGGCGTGATTCATCGCTCGAATGACTGCTCGATCATCATAGCTGTTGCTGCATTGATCCAACCATTCCCGCACTCTCCAGGGGAGGGGATCCCACCAAACGCTGATCAACCCTCGCATATTCCATTCCTCACGATCGCGCGCTCCGCGCTCCTCGTCTGCAGTCTTATATGCCACGGATGTCAACACCAACCATACAATCATCGCAGTGCGCATCTCAAATGCTGCCTGCTGGACTTCCCTCCTCCGCAGAGTCTGCGCTGGAGTCCGGGCGAGGCGTCTTTCCAGGGCTGCGGCTGCTGATGTCCAGGGTGGAGGTGAATCCCACCAATCCGCATCCCATTCCATCAAGGCCGCATCTCCTTCATTCCACAGCCATACATCTTCTCCGCTGTCACTGCCTTGCAACAGATCAAGGAAGACTCGCTGTCGGTGGCCACTGGGAAGCCAATACAAGGCCTCCCACAACAATGCGACCCTCTTCCCACCCTTTATCGTCCTCTCCGCATCATTAGCCGTAGTCCGCGCCCTCGCATTGCGGATGAATTCTTTGTCATCCTCGATGCAAGATCCAATAGCAGAAAGGGTTTCCGAATCCGAGAGTTCCTCTGAAAATTGCGATGGAGCAGAGGTCATGGTGGTAGAAGGAGAACAGATTAAGCGCCCGTGATACAGCTTCCGTGGCGCCGGCATGATCGGAGGTACAAAGACAGTTGGAATGGTTTAGTTGTCATCCCAGAATAGCGGCACAGGAGCATTATTATGGAAACAGCATATAACTGAGACCAATCAATAGCAATATAGCCAACCTTTGCAGATGAAGCCAGGGATCAATGATTGGAGCGGTCCCGATTTTGGCCAATAAAATCACTGATTCAACTCAACATCAAGCTGGCAATATTTTTCAAGGTCAGAAGGTTGGTGGTGCAGACTTCGTGCAGACTCTCGTTCTAACCAATGAATGCTGTCAGCGCTTCTGTCAAGCGTTGATCAGATTTTTTTCCGAATATCACCGAGGACCCAAAATGGCCCGATGTGAGGGATCCTTGCGGACGGTGTGGAAAGCACGTCGATATATGAGTATGCGAATGAACAACACACACAACAACACCAACACACCAATACACTCTTTATATCCTCGATAAGTTCGGGTTTCTTATAATAGAGATAGTCCAAAGCACAAACACTTGTCCGTACTCAGTGTCTTACGTCTGGTCGTCTTTGAGAGCTTTTAACTGGGTTATAGCTTGTTTAAAGTGTGGTAACACTAGGGTTTGTTGTCTCTTGACCGAAGCGCGATTTGCACTAAGCAGCTTAACTAGAACTAGACTAGAACTTGACTAGAGGTTTCTCTTTCGAGACTAGAGGGTGCACTAAGCAACTAGACTAGACTAGACTTTGTTCAAACTTGTTCAAATCGTCAAATCGTCGGTAACTGAGTCCGAGAAACAAAGTAATATTTATCCACAAGTCAGCTACTAGCTTCCAGCCTTGGTCAGGCAGTCACTTGTTACTAACTGGGTTCAATGCCCTACAATGTTCTAACTATTTTACTACAAACTTAGAGTCCTTAAATACTGTCCAGAAATGATAACATAATGTTCTTGAGTCATTCACAGGGGTCTCCGAGTCGGATTGCCAAGGTGGCCGCACGACATCAGTCATCCTGCTATTAATAGTACAACCGGGTGAAACCTCCTAGTGGAGTCTCTTGCCGATCAGGTATTTCGAGAAGTGCAGAAAGAAGACCAGTCCTTTAGTCCCTTCTGTACTCTCTTATGTGATTCTCATCGTCTCGTCTTGTGTCAAAAGTATGTTCCTTGGTATGAACAATTGTCCACACTGTGGGTCCATCTTTATATAGGGGTATCTTTGTGTCTTGCCCTGATCGTTCCGCAGTCATCTCGGCTGTGGAGCAACGACTCATAGGACTCAGACATGACTCTGTTCCGCTTGACAACTAAGACAATATGCCAAGTGCCCGCAAACCATCAGTCATATTCTAAGACATGATGTCATCTTGAAACCTCCTAAGTGGAGTCTCAAACCGATCAAAGGTCTTCAGAGGCTCGCTTTGAGAGATAGATACTTTAATCTCTTTAGAGCACTCTTGTCTTTCATCTCTCATCTGTATCTTTGTGAAGAAACTATGTTATAGCACTAACACTTGTTTATGCTCGTAGTCTCATCTTCAACTTCTTGATGTCTGGGTTTCTCCTGATTGTGCCTAAGTCATCTAGACTCTGCACAGGACTTCGGATAAAGCTCCGGTCATGTAATAACCATGACACAGGTCTGGATAGAGCTCCGCTTAGTACCACCAAGCAGGTCATACTGCCATTCCCTTGTGTAGCTTCCTTCAGCCTTGAATAGACATCTTAGCTTGCAGTGTTTCGTCATGTAATCAGTATCAGCCATTCGGTGGACAATGCTATTCTTCTTGTAGTCGTAGCGGGTCGTCTTTGGTCATAGTTGTACCCTCTGGGCGGATAAGTACTAACACAAAGCACGGACACTTGTTAACACTTGACATTCTTACTAGCAACCTCGAAGCTCGGTTCTAGTCCTCCATCATCGTCCCAGCAGTCAAAGAGATGCCAAACTGCCCAGTTTGGTATGAAAACAAGGCTGAATTTTTATATGCCCCATCACCGAGATTCCGGAACTCGGGTCTTCTTGCTCGGTTCCGTAACGCCGTTTTCATCATTTCTTCTTGACCCGCTTCCTGCTCCCATCTCAGCTCCCTTGGTCTATCCTGTCTCCGTTGCGAGCCTCTCGTCACATCTGGATTCCGTACGGCCTCCAATGAATGAATCTGTGATGATGGTTTGTTGGCCATGCTGCTGCCTTGCTTCACTGATGTGGTTTTCTAGGCAAACCCGCAATTCTGGGTTTCTTTTCAATGCATTATAGGCATTAATATGGACATTTCCTCCTGCATACGGTCACCCAATCTCCTTAGCTCCTCGTTGCGCTTCCTGACCTCCTTGTGCAGGGCACGATTTCTTGATTGATAAGCTGCTGCTGATCGACGACGATAAGAAAGATGATTCCAATCGCAAGCATGAATACGGTGAGATATATTCGGTTGCGGTTGAGGTTTGGCTGACCTGCCTGACAGGAGTTCTTGCCGTCTCGCCCCAGACATTTTATCTCAGTCCGATCTAGTATCCGGAGACAGTTGGGCTGGAGATTTGGAGAAGGCAGCGGCTAGAAATCCTGAGCTTGGTGATGCTGGTGGGGGATTCAATGAATGGTGCGCCGTCTTTGATCTCTGCTCCTTCGCCATTGACAGTCTTTATAGTGACCTGCTTTGTCGTCGCCCTTGTTATTCGGCTCGAGCATCGCCATATACCCAATGATCCTCAGCCAAGGATGTCCTTTGCAGCGAAGCTCTGCCCGTCTTCGTGGTTCCTCCAGGTCTTCCTTCGCCAGCGGTCCCTTTTTGTACCAGTGGGATAGAGGCCAACCGTTCCGGTGGCAGATACGAGTCCCCCATTTTTTTTCAGTCCCAATAAAATGACATGAATCTTACATTATCATTATCTATCAAGGATTCATTATACTTGAGACATGATGAAAGAACTATTCTATTGATTCTTCTTACCCTAAGTCACCAACCAACAAACACCACCAGGAGCACACCTTTGCTATTTCACCCCACAGGCTCAGATGAAAGAAATATTATTTTACAACTAGATATTCTATATAGTACAGAAACTATGGGGCAAGGCCAGGATGCATCACGAAAAAGGACCAGAAACAACGCCAACAAGTATCATGTCCCAAAAGATAAAATAAGGTGGAAAAGAGGGCATCCTGCCTGAAACAAATAGTGAAAATATTAGATGCTACCGTATTAACGACATGATGCCGGAATCAGCCAAAAAATGACATCCGACAAAAACTCGACAACCAGATGATAACAAGAAAACAGGATTGAATTATGAGTTCAACTCGGTCAACGGAACAAAAAATCTCGAGTTGAGCTTGTGGCAAAAAGGTGGTAACACAAGGACACCCAACAAAGAAATCAAAGGTCTGAGTCAGGGAGATGAGACTTACCTAGGCAATGAGTTGAGCAGTGCATGGCAATCAGACAAGGCTCGCGGTGTCGCCGACAGGAATGCGCCAACATGCGAAGCATCGTTGGGCCAGCTGAGAACCACAATGGAGGTCCCAAGATCAGTAACATGATGCACTGAGATAATAGAGGAAAGGCTGAAAAGAAACAGCCAGAAGAAGGCGACTACAAGGAGCATAATGGCAGTAAGGACGAGGCGATGCTGCGGTTGAAATTGAACCGGAACGCGGGATTCACATGACAATCACATCATTTCGGCCGATTCGGATTTACACAGCAAGTCCGACATCATGCCAAGAAAATTTCCAGTTGACCTGCTCGGCGAACTTAAATACAGGTACAAATCTTCCTCGACGAGTACTTGGATGTAACGGCAGTGAAAACAAAATCTAAGAGCAAGTGAAAGTCGCCTGTCTGACAAAAGCGCTGCAGACTATACCGAATGACGCTTGACGCTTGATGGCTGTGACCCGAAAGTAGGTATTGGCGGTCTGCAATAAACAAGCAACCAAAGCAACGACTGATTACGGTCAGCCAGCGTGCCCGATGTGCTTGGAATAAGTACATCAGCAAGACTCGGATTATGAGGAAAAAAGCCAACGAACCTGGCTCGGCAGCTGCCACTCAACCGCTATTCTCAAATCCTTCTCGAGCAAAACCACAGTTGTCACTGAAGAATTGGCTCCGTTATCAGGCTAATCCACAATGCGTTTCAGGAGCAAGTGCAGCGCGCTGGCAATACTGCTGTTGAATCTGGAAAAAGGAATTGAGCTTGGATGGGGAGAAAGGGCATTGTGCCTCACATTTCAGACAATCCCAATTCTTCCTTCATCTCTCGTTTCTTTCCCAGGTCCCAGAATCAGCAGCCAGATCATTGTGCTGTCGCCTATATGCTCGTAGCGGTAGAAACAACGCTGTGAAATCCTTTTAGCGAGGTCCAAGGGAGACAGAATGAGGAAGATACCTACTGTTCTCGGCCAAATCAGTACGCAAACGTCGAATTGAGGACCCATAGGCAGTTGCACGGGAGCTGAGCAAGGCAGATGAGAGATACCAGGTCACTGATCTTGTCTGGGGCTTACTAGGGAAGCAAAATTCACAGTGAAAAGCCGCGACCAAGTGTGACCGCAAGAAGGTCGGGGTCATCGTTGGGTTGTCCGACGTGATCCACAGCGTCTAAAGAAAAAGGTCAGAAAGATGCAGCAGCATCACAGGATGCATACCTCATACATGCAGCAAAACATGATACGACAGCCAAGGAGACGAGGATTGTGACAAGCGAATGATGAGAAAGAAAGAAAGAAATTGCCAGCACAGCAGCATGGCTGTGCAACACGTGTATATCCCCTTTGGGGACTTTGATGGCAGTGGCCAGAATTTTGCTCCGCCCCAACAAACGAGCCCAAGTGGGACTCGTAATCAGAAGAGGCTCCTTCATCGTTTCATGCAGCCTCGTCACCATCGCTTCATCATTCATTCGCAATCAAGGATACAATATCATTTCTTCATCATCCACGCCGCGGCTCCATTCATTCCCACCGCTGTCGCTTGATCGCTCCATCTATTGTTTAAACACATGCTTTGTCGCTTCTTGACTCTCGACGTCGACGTTGCATCCACCACACGACTGCAAGGTTGCCTCGATAAGCGGGGAACCTGAGCTCCCCTGGATTTGGTTAGGAATGGAGCTGGTGGATATAATTGGAAGAATGCGGAGCAATAACACATACGTCTGCTTTCTCTTCGTTTCCAGATGACATTGAATTCATTTTTGCAGGTCGATATACCTTTTCCATGGGTCTGGATCCAGTGCGCTGCTCTGTCTCCTATCTGCTCATAAACATGTCCTGATAATCCATGGATTATTGTCTCATCTATTCCTCGGTGGAAAAGATGAACGCCCACGAAAGATATCGCTTGTCGTAAGGATAAGGTCCAGAGAGCTTGCTTCAATATACTCATCATACATCAAGATCTTTGTTTATTACCGATATCATTACTTATCCTATTCTCTAGATCCCTAGAATCTCTTTGCACCTAGTCTTCAATCAGGACTCTTCTCACAGGATTTTCTTGCGTCGTCGGCCATCTCCGTTGTATTACCAGTTTCGGGGAGGGAAGTACAGGGAAAGAAGCTCGAGATCCAGGATGGATACTATAACTGCTTTCATAGACCATCTTCTTGGTATGCTTTGCCCTAGAATATAATCATCTTGGAGCTTCTCCTGCTCCTTGAGATAAGCTTCGATTGTGCTTTACATATATATCATCGGATGCATCGTTGGCTCTCATCCGTGCCTCCTGCATAGCATCCATGTCGCCGTATGCAGTCACATCCATGACCGGGGGCTCGCCTCGTGGGATGACAGCTGCAGATGTGTGCGGTGATTACATGGGAGTAGGTTGGGTTGATGGAGGGTTTGATTGTTTCCAATGCCTTTTCTTTCGCGAGTATCCGGTATATGAAGAGTGTCGGTTTGGAGATTCCAGAGGAACAGCCGGGATTTCCAAGTTATGTTGTTTTGGTATGTTTTTTGTTCAGCTTTTGGTTTTCAGGTTCCTTATTCTCCTTTGCAGCTTGGTCATTGTCAAATTCCTTGTTCAGCTTGACCTTGTTGTCAGTTTTCTTTTTCAGTGATTTGAGAGTCTGGTATTATTTATGCACCCTAGAGGCTAAAAGAGAAGGAACAGAGAAGAGAAAGAAATCTGACTGATGTAATGTAATTATTACAGCTACTATTGTTCCCATCGGGTGTAACTTTTCCCTGGGAAGCTGACAATCATTTCTCAGATTTTATTGAACGATGATGGCCCTCCGGAGACCACCGGATATTTAAGCGGCAAGGTTTGTCCTTCTCTGGCTGAAATCTCTAAGAGATTGGTGCAGAGGGAAGTATTGAGCTTGAATAGCCGGAGATCAAAATAACCAAGACTTTTGACAATTTGCATTTTGCAAGACAGGATCTGACCAAGGACTACCAGGAAAACTGAGAGACATTAGATTGAACCACTATACAACCTATTCTGGTGTAATTTCGGTGACGCGACGTGGCATCCTCTTATTCCATGCTTTCGATGTGTTTTGTCACACTGGGTCACATAGGAGCTTTCTGTCACACTGATTGCTTTGAGGGTCGTATTCAGCAGGTCAGAGCTCCATTCATCAAGGATACACCTGGATTATTGTTTCTATCACTGAACACATCTCTCTTGATTTTATTGACCCTACTCAATGTGTTGCGAGCATAGAAACCAGAAATGGTCAAAAATCCTGCTCATCCTGATGACCAGCTATACAATCTTGACTCTTTCCTGTGCTCCGATCCCTTGGAAATTTCAGCCAGTTAAGGACTAATCTTATGCCTCAAATATCTGGTGGTTTCCAGAGGGCCATCGTTATTCAATAAAATCTGAGAAATGATCATTAGCTTCCCAGGGAAAAGTTACACCCGATGGGAACAATAGTATTTCCGGTAGCTAAGGTGCGGCATCATTTTTGATCATGGATTTGATGCCACTAAAGAATAAATCATAGCAGGTGCAAGTCTTGGTGGATTAGCCTCAGAATAGGCTCTAATTTTTTGTCTCTGAAAGCTTTAAATCATAGGCTGCTTTTCTCTAATATACCATGTGAATTTCAGCAAGGTACAAGGAGTAGGGATGATTTGATGAAGTCTGAACCCTAAAACATGCAGAATGCTTTGGGGACCTGCTTGAATGGAGTTCAGTACCAAAGAATTGTTTACTTCTTCAGCTACTCAACACTTCAGATAATCCAGCCTTTTTGATGAACTTCTGATACAAGTGCAGGTGCAGCTACAGGTACTTATTGATGCAGACTTGAAAAGTACATGAATGTGCAAAGATTCCACAACAATACTAGCTCCTAATGAACAAGCCCAGATATGAATTGTCTTCAAATGATGTATGTTCAATGTTCATTGCTACTCAATTTCTTTTAGTGTTTATATTCATATGCAATGCTATTCAATTGAATGATTGTCATACCATTCTCCCACCATCCATATCAGTAGTGTTGTACCCATGTTGTGACACAGCTTTGAGAAGCTTTGTCTATGGAATTGGTACTTGCCTTATTCTGACTAGACAAGCAAGCTGAACAGTGTTCGGGTGGTTCCCGTTGGGGAACAGAGACAAGTAGTGCTTGTCAGCTCAAGGAATCAGCCCATGATTAACTGTGGCGCCAGAGGACAATGGAGGGGCAGCGCAAAATCCTGAGGAACAATGAAACCCTGCAGAGAACGAAGCCTAAACACAACCATATGAATTGTTAGGATGTCTTTAATGATATTAGTGATATTCATATCCAATGCTATTCAATCCCAGTCCATATTTTTTGTAGTCAGTCCATAATGTCATGTTCAATAGTATTCAACTCAATGATTGTCAAGCCATTCTCCCATCATCCATATCAGTAGTGTTGTACCTGTGGTGTGATGCAGCTCTGAGTAGCTTTGTCCATTGAATTAGTACTCACCTTATTCTGACTAGATAAGCAAGCTGAGCGGTGTCTGCATGGTTCCCATTCAAAACAGAGACAAGTATTGCTTATCATCTTGAGGTACATCTTTTGGTGTTTCAGTTCCTCCTTCTGGATGAGCATCCAGTAAAGAGAAGAGACAGAAACCTCAGCCAGTGCTTTGTCAAGACGACCATCGTGTATTCAGTCGGCTACCTATATATATAGTGTTACATGTGATGTGACACAAAGGTCACTCGAGATCATCAATCGTTACTGTAATATGGCTAGATATCTGGGAGATAAAGAATGAAAAGAGAAAAGAGAAAAGAGAAAAGAGAAAAGAGAAAAGGAAAGAAAAGAAAAGATAATGAAACTGATCTTTATATTTGGCCTTCACACATGTCAATGATCAAATTAAAATCCCAATGGTCACCATGTGTATGAATAATTCATTAAAGATCTGTCAGGATTTCAGAACGAACATGATATTATATATAGTTTAACCACACTCACCCAACCGGGTCCGCTTGAAAGGCATCGTACTTTCCTCCGAGTCCATATCGACAGTGTTCCGTTTGAGTTGATGACCCTGGTTCTTATTATGTGAGTCCATAGATGCCAAGTCGGTGCTTGATGGATCAGGATCCGAAAGCTCATCAGTGCTCCCTATGTCCGACACAGTGGAAATTGGAGTTGATGAGCGGCATGCACCAGGCAGAAGCATCTGAAGTTGCTCAATAGTCGGAAGAAGAGGGTTCTCCCGCAATGACGAACGCAATCTGTGAGCAAAAGATTCATCCCACTCGGTATCTGTGCTTGGGCGATCCAGTCCAGAAACCTCTGGCATGGCACTGAGTTGTTGGACAACTTCCTTAGCTGTTGGTCTCTCGTCGGGGTTGTGTTTCCAACAGGCTTCCATGCAATTCCAAACTGTGTCATTCAATTTGGAGGATGCAGGTCGCATTGGCCGTTCACCGCGCAGCACTTTGAGCATGATTGCCATCTCACGGACCATCTCTTGTTCACAGAAGGGAGATTTCCCGGTAAAGACCTAGATTAATATGGTTAGAGGCGCCTCATGGAAGCGAAACAGGACAAACCTCATAACACACACATGCAAAAGAGTACATGTCACTCTTCTGGTTATTTCTACCATGATGCTCCAAGATCTCCGGAGCTTGCCATGCCACGGTTCCCGCATTGTTTGATGAGGCACTTGATGTTATCATTTGGGATGCGGAAATTGTGGACAGTCCAAAGTCCATTATACATGCTCGAAGTGAGGGCGTCACCAAAACATTAAGCTTGAGACAATGAGCTATGTCAATCATGATGGTACTATTACATACCGCTTTCAAATCACCATGAATGATTGAGCGTTCATGGAGGTAGTGGAGACCACATGCAATATCGAGTATCTAAGAAGGTTCAGGACAAATGTGTGTTGAGTAGGCAGAGGAACATACTAGGGAAGACAGATTGGCTTGTTCGGACACTGTCTTGAGGAATTGCAGGAGGTTTCCGTGATCCATCCACGGAGATACAATGCAGGCCTGGGATGTCTCACGATGATCTAGATAATAAATCCCATACAAAGGCAGGACATTTGGATGTGACAATTGGCTCCATATGATAATTTCACGGGAGAAATCCTGAACTGGTGTGAATTATCAAATTCACAAGAAGGGAGGAAGTCTTACTTTCAAGAGTGTCTTCAGGTCCCGTTGAGGTACTCTGGGGGTCTTGATAGAGACTTTGACACCTCGAAGGAGGCCAATTGAGACATCTCCAAATCCACCACCATCGACACGCCCCCCAATCTGCTGGAGACCATTTAATGTCAGGCATTCTGGATATAGCCCCGTTTTCTCGCACAGACGAGTCATTGCTTTTGAAAAACATGATCTAACTTTTGGTGGAATGTCATCCAAATCAAGGAGCTGATTCATACATATTTATCAGTATTGAGAAAGACTGAATGGGTGAACACACCTGCAACAACAGATTGAGTGATTCCTGAGCCTCACTCAATGGCTGAGACTCTGAGGTGAATTGCTTGTAATCATCTGGATTCTTGATAACATTCAGCAAGTGGGCACAGATGGTTATGGTGTCCAAATGGATTATCTTGTGTATTTGATCAAGATCAAAAGTGCCCTGGTACCATTTTAGCCCTCCCATACAAATGCTGAGAAGCAGTGACCACGAACCTCTGGGAACTCGGCAAATAATTTCATAATCATGGGCTTCCAGGCTAGATACTTGGACATGGTCATAAGGGCTGTGCTGTGGTGGATATCGAGAGTCAAATCTGAGTATTCAATGGACTCAGTGTCAACGATCATTGAATAGATGTATATGAGTCCCTGTGAGATTAGTCAGCATGTTTTGCAAGAATAACCTGATCATACCAATGGCAACTTGCAGCTCATTTTGGATGAGTCAATGCATACGATTTGGCGACCACTGATCCATCCTTGCGGATCATCAAATGCGCCTTCCTGTCCCGGTAAGGTCTCACCCAAGTCCTTCAAACGCCCCTGCAAGCAGCAAACTTGACATCCTAAGTACTCCCCCATCCCAGCCCCGACTCCCACGAATTTGGGATCCTCATTAAGGAAGGCCATAGCGGCCGCATAGTCGTCCATATCCTCCTCCTCCTCCCAGCATGTGTGTCCAGAACTGAGAATGGCATCACGGAACTCTAGTGCAGATGCTGGTGGTGGACGGAAGTCCGGCTGCCAGGAGCCAACGTAGCTCCGATCATAAATAAACCACTTCACACGGACAGGAGACGGGAGATCATCTGGTAACATCATCCAAAACATGGCCGCACACCATGAATAGATGTTCAGAGACCCGCCGCGCTCTGAGGTACTGATACAGTTATCCATAGCCCGCCATTCCTCGATAGTGTTTTCTGTGACAGCAGAACGAAGGCAATGAGGATATGTGTTGACCCAAGAGAGATACTCATTTTCATCAGTGTCTCGGGGCAGGCTCCTGAGAAAATCATCTGCCTCTTTCAATTCATAGATGGGATGGCTTGATAACCATTTGGAAAAGTCACGGCTTGCATCAATGTAATTACCCGCGGTGTCCTCAATGCTGTCCCAAATCCACCAAAGAGCCACAAGGGCACGTGAAGGGGTCCAGGAGGGCGATGACTCGGATTCGTGGGTAGGTTTACTTTAAGCAGATTAGATGTTTCAATGTCAAATAATGTACTCACTGAACTAAACAAGGAGCACAATGGTCACCCCCGAGATAGATGATTTGGTCTTGTTGGGTGGGCAACAGTTCAGATCTCATGAATAGCCACCATGTAACCCATTCTCTCCTTGGTTTGGGGCAACTATGTCCAGCCTGATCCATGGCTTCAGTGAATGCTTGATCATCATAGCTTTCGCCGTGTTGATCAAACCATTCATGCACTCCGCCTGGCAGGGAATACCACCATTTTTCGATCAAGTCTTGCATATCCCACTCCTCACGATCGCGCCCTCCCCGCTCCTCGTCTGCACTCTTATATGCTGCGGATGTGAATGCCAACCATACAATCACCGCAGCGCGCATCTCGAACGTGGCAGACTCAACTTCGCTCCTCCGCAGAGTCTGCGCAGGAGTTCGTGCGAGGCGTCTTTCCAGGGCCGCGGCTGCTGATGTCCAGGGTGGAGGTTGTTCCCCCTCCTCCAAGTAGAAATCCGATTCCATCAAGGCCTCATCTCCTTCATTCCACAGCCACACATCTTCTCCGTTGTCACTGCCTTGCAACAACTCGAAGAAGACACGCTTTCGGAGACTGTTGGGAAGGTGACGTAAGGCCTGCCACAGCAATGTGACCCTCTTTCCACCCTTGATCATCTTTCCCCACACTACAATGACCATATTCCGCTCCCTCGCATTGCGGATGAATTCTTTGTCATCCTGGATGCAAGGTCCAATAGTAGAGGGGATTTCCGAATCCGAGAGTCCCTCCGAGGATTGGGACGGAGCGGGGGTCATGGTGGTTGAAGGAGCAGAGCTTAAGCGCCAGTGATACAGCTTTTTACGACTCGTGTTCTTCTTGCTTCCATGGCGCCGTCATGATCGGAGGTACAAAAATACCTGGAATGGTCGATCCCGGGCACCGCTTGCTTATTTGGGTTCTATGAGCATCTCAATGCATACTAATATTACATCTCCAGCGCCAGTGTGGAATGTTATCAAGATCATCGCGTAAAATCCGGATGCGCGCATCACCTGCTGCGAATTTTGGGTTCCAGTGACAATCGTGACAGTAGCGTGACCTTGCCAGCCCGCTGCTGTCACCGCCGTCGCCCCAATACCCGGAAGCTACAACCTCATCCAAACCACCGAACAAAATCGGCGCCTATATCAAGCGCCCGTCAGACGTAGCGACGCAATCACCGAAAATGACTGACGATCCGAGTAGCCGCTGCTCGGGTCCCCTTCTTCGGCTTCCGTAAAATTATCATTGCATCGCTGCTTCTTTCCTCCCATCTCATCGCCTTTTGCTGCCTTTTTGCTTTTGGTCTTGTCAAGGTGGATCTCACACATCCGCTTGCATCACGCTGTATGGTCAGTCCTCGTGGCTCTGCTATAGCCTTTGCTGACCTCTTTTTGCTAGGCATTGCAGTGTTCTATTAAGCGCTTAAAAGCTTTCATGTTCAGGTTGGATTGTCGTCAAGGAGGTGAGGAAAAGTGACTCTGGCTCCCTGTGCAGGCTGTCCTCAATGAGGTCCGACTCTTTTCATCGATAAGCATCAACGTCGATCGATAACAATGACCATGTTTGTTTTGTCCTCGATGCATGCTGGTCCATCATGCTCGCAATGCCATTCTATCGTCCTGCTGTCTTTGTCGTCTCGGTGAAGGCGCCAGTGACCCCTTCGTCGCTGGACGGATATTAGAATCGGGCTCGAAGATTAGGGGAGCTGTATAACAGAAACATACTGCTCGTGTGTTTCCTTCCTTCGTTTCCTTTCTTCCTCTTTCTCAATTGGCCTCTCAGCTTGCAACGTCACCGTCTATCTCTCGTCGTCACCATCTGTCTCACATCATCCATTGTCTTCTTCGGCGAGGGTGAACCCATGTCATTCTGATTTGGGGATTCATAATGGAAGAAGAATTCGGGGAAGCTGCCAAGGTCTCTTTATTCTTCTTTTCCTTCCTCCTTCGGTTTGCTCATCCAGCGCGCTTTACCCTCCTCGAATCTATATGCCATTTGGTCGGCGTTTATTGCAGCCTCGTCGGCCGTTGGAACCTTCGCCGTCGCCTTCGCTGTCGAAGCAAATATTGAATATCAGGCTCGATGCTCTCCTCATGGCTTTCATCCATGTTCGTCCATCCTTCCTTCCTAGTTACGTTCAGCTGACCCTTTCCTTCAGGATCTGAAGCAGTTCCGGGCTTTACTAAATTATCGTCAATCTGGTAAACGAGCTCGTCGCCATCTTCCTCGTCATTCAGAGGAATAGATTCCTTGAACATGATGGGAGCGGGTTGGTCTTAGGTCTGTCTCGCTTGTTTCTTCCTTTTGTCTGCTGAATCTGTTCACAGGTCGGATACCGTCAAACCACAGGTTCAAGAGTCTTGAATACCCATAGCAAATACTAATCCTTGATCCATTGGCGCTATCCTATTGCGTCACAGTGTCGTTGTCGAGAGAAGACCTGGTGACAATGATCCATCACTAGTCAATGTTTAGGTGCGCTTTCCTTCTTTCCTTTGCTTCTGATTTGCTCATTGGGATCTCAAGGCTGTGTCTTTTCCACCACGGACATATTCCCTCGCCTTGAACTCGTCATTGGAATCAGACCTGCGTGGAAGAATCTCTTTTTTAGGGCGTATGTGATCGATGCTCTCCATATTTGACACTAATTCACCCGCGTCATCAATGCCATTGCAGGTCCTTGATGAATGCAATAAGGAGCTTTCTCGTTGAAGGAAGGACATCATCTCATTTGGACATTGTACGTGGGATGAGCTTTTTTCTTTTCACGCCACTCAAATCACTTCCTTACCAGCTCCTTTGCTTCTGACAGATCTCAGGCTGCCTTATTGACTAGCTATCTCTATCAGTATTGTCGAGGCCAGCCGTCGCTGTGGATGCTTGCAGAGATGGTTTGATGGGATACAGAGATGATTGATTGACGAACAAGGACCTCCATTATAGGGATATCCAATTTCGCATTCGTGTATGTCCAGCATTCTCTTGACCGTTGTAAAGTCCTCAATTGCAAGTGATAATCAGGTATGTTTTCTTCCTTCCCTTACACCTATCTGCTCAAGGTTTTGCAGCTTTATCTATCAAATTATACAAGGACCTTTTGTCGTATACTAGACAATGCAATCTCTTTTTCTATGACATCTACTTTACTCTTATGACTGACTGCCTTTATGGCTTTCAACGCAGGCCTGGTCACCATCCTGAGACCCCTTTAAGGTTGGTATTCAGCGCCATAGTACCAGCCTTAAAGGTCGTAAAAAACATTTCTTGGTGAATATTTCTTTAAAAATAATGCTTTTGAAATATTCATGGAAAATGTTATCCAAGTCGGTTAGGGTTAGCCCAGAAATATGATAGAATTTTCAACAATGTTTAACAAACATTTATTTTGATTAAAAACATTTTTGGCTTTATTAGAGTCACAGGGTCTCTGGGGTCCTCACAGACCAAGGTTCGGAATGTTTTGTGTCACTGAAAATCTTTCTACATATTGTAGAGAATGTTTGTCATGCTGAAACATTTCTGGACCAACTGATGCACATGTTAGGCAAATAATTCTACTATTAAAATGTTTTATAAATGTTTTCATCTTCCATCGGTGCTTCTCAACATGTTTCTGAACATATTTGTAAGAACTCCAAAGTTTCCCCAATTGTGTGACCCTCCTTCAACTTTCCCTCTTTATACAGAGTGAGAGTTTTCATAATTGTTGTATTGAACAGTTATTCATCAGTGACTCCGAGAGTAATTGATCTAATATCTTATCAACACCGCTCTCACTGCATTTCACCGCCACCTAATCCAATCCTGAGCGGGTTTGATCGAGTCTGACTAAGTGTGACTAGGGTCGGATTAGCTACCTAGTCACACCTAATCAGACCTAGTCAGACCCGATCAGACCCTGTCAGGGTTGGATCAGGTGGCCGTGAAACGCAGTGTCTGGTTGGGAGCGGGGGAAAATGGATGTCACAACTCTGATCTGACTCGGCCTCAGGCAGAACAGTGTGCAACAGTACTGAGCATCGGCAATCATTTTGTTGTCAAGACAATTGATCCGGGTTTATAATTTCTCATCCTTATATTTTCCAGGTATTTCATTGAGATTAACACAGTCCTATATTTCTAGCTCAGGGAGATCCAAGTTGAGATGCTATTGGTGCGTCGAATCAGATTTAGCTCTTGAGTATCTTTAATAATCTCAGATGAGTCAAATCTGTCAATGCAGTTGATGGATTGCCAGGGTTGTCTGATCAATTTGTGTCCACTTCCCAGTCAGTCAGTCATCCCATGTAAAACTGGGTCGCAGACACAATAACTACATATTCAAAGAGTGTTAGTTAGGATTTTTCAGTACTATAGCAATAGAATTGAAGGAACTGGAAGTTGTTCGTTCAAACTGATAAACATCTGCTGGCAGACCCAGGTTTGACACTAGACCTGGGTCGGGCGCTCAATAATGGGCGCTGGAACCCGGGGCAGTCTTCAGTCTCTTTTTTGCGCTGCTTTATAGAGCATTGAATGGGAAAGATGAGAGTTTCAACATTAAATTCATTCATGTAAGTATGTAACAAGAGCAATGGGTAGCCAAAAAAACAAACCAAAAACAGTGGAACAAGTCTCATCAAGTCGTGTGAAAGACTGCACATGACCGCAGTAGCCCGGCCCGGACTGCCACTGCTATTTCTGGAGGGGTCCGTGCACCAAAACACTGATTGAAAGATGAGATATCTCTATTGTTTAACCAATCTATGGGTAGAGAACTGGGTAAATATAGTTCTGTCATCAGCTATAATCAGTTGAATACAAAAGTCAATATATCAGACATATTTGTGCCAGGCTCATGCCGTTTCCCTGATAAGACTTCATTAAGTTGTATAGCTGTTCACTGCAATATACCTGATATCAGAATGTGGCGATGATTATATATGAGGTAGGATATATATTTCAGTCCTTTGACTCAGTTTCGGGGGCTATAGAATATGCTGATCATCTGCTAAGTCTACAAATGAGTGTTGCGCCACATTTTCATCGAAGATCATAGAAGCTAATAGGCTCCAAGATGATTGGGAAAACATGAACTATAAAATGAATCAAATACATGAATGCAATGCTGATTAACCCGAGTGGCTGTGGCATTCATTAAGACAGGTTTTATCAAAGAATACAGGCCAAGGTATATCTCAATACAGACCATCTTTTGCAGAACGGCGATGGTCATGTGTTATATGAGACAATAGTAAAACTCGGTTTACACTAGTCCCGACTGCCTGAAGCTCTCAGGGTATTTTATAACTCCCCCATGAAATATTGCGCCACACTTCATTATATAATCCTGCAAGCTAGTGTACCTCTAAATTCTTTTGTGAACTCGTGCTATGGTAGAGGTGTATTCTACTGAACCCAATCATGATTCTGTGCAATCCCTTCAAAGTTCTTTGGCATGGATTCTTTATAGTGGCATAGTTCAGGAGATTCCTCAATGCATGCAGCCTGTTTACTTTGCTTGGATGCCCTGAATTGTAGCTTAATCATACTAGACATATTTTACCATGTTCCAAGACCCAAATATACTCCACAGCAGACTCCATAAGAGAACACAATTAAATGTTCAAAATTAGCCTGTCATTCAACATCCTGTACTGGGTGCTATGCAACCTGCTCTACTATATTTCACTGTATTCCACAGTGATTTCCCAGTACACCTATCAGAGTAGCTGTCACACAGAGCTATTGGTAGGCTTTATCACCTAATAGCATGATTTACTCCGCTTTAGCCTCAAACACCCGCAGACTGTAGCAACAAGAAAAATCCCAATAAATAATACAAGATTGTATTCCCATACATCGAAACATACACCAGAGATTATCTTTATATACTTTCTGTATAATGGTGGACTTGGGGAACAATTGTTGATTGATCACGAATGACCTGTCAGAGATGAAACATCATTGACATGATCCGATCAAATCACAGGACATCCGAGGCATCAGCGGAAGTCCGTGGCATGTGTGACATCTGTGAGAACATCAAATGGAGCATCAATCTGATTGATTGATGCGCTGATGGCGGGCAACGTCAGCAGGCAGACTACAGGGTGATCTAGGTACTCATCTGAGTTTACTGAGTTGCCAAGTGAACTATACATATTCAATTATTGTGAAGGACAATAAACATGTTGATCTGTTTCACGGGTTTGAATATGAAAGTACCGCCTTCGGCGTTTCGGACCTTGCTTAACCCACAGTCGAGGTCAGCGTCACATTTTCAAAAACCTAATCTTGGATGAAAGTACTCCAATGATATCGCACAAGGTATGCAAGTGACAAGAAACAAAGTAAAATTCAACCAATGAAACAACGATAGACATGAACCACCAAACAATGATTAAAGTGAAAAAAAATAAGAATGTGCTCTATCTACTATCTAGTCCTCTTGGCTGGCTTGTCGTTCCTCTCTGTGGGGATGCCCTTACGCTTTCCAGGCGCGTTCGAAGCCCCAGGCTCTGTGACAGCGAATGTGAGAACCGGGAGCTGAAGTCCAAGGTCACATACCATGTTCCTCTTCCACATTCTCGGCACCCTCTTCAGCATCAACACCGGTTTTCTCTTGGCCAGGTCCGACATCTGGATGAAGATCAACTATCAGAAAGAAACCGGCCTAATGAATCGACGTACCATTTCCGCTGGACATAGTCGAGCTTGAGCCATCGGAGACAGGTACCTCATCCCGCAAAATCTTAATGCTCACAATTTCCGCAGAGAAGCTGTCTTTCTGGGTCTTGCTATTGTCAATGTACCAATGTTTCAGCTTGTACTTGACCTCAACCATACGGCCTTCGATACTGTCCCGAATGTGTACGGGCCTGATAAGAGTGCCATCGACATCGTAAACAATCAAAGGATGAACGCGGTGCGTCGGTTTCAGAGCATCGACGGCATGTTGAACACGTTGGGGTCCCGTCCAAGTCTGCATCGGGGCATCCAGTGGAGCTCCCGCCTGGGCACACGTTTAGTTCAGCACATTGTAAAATGACCAGCGACATACCAACGGTGAGAATACATTCTGAACAAATCTCATACGTCCGTCGACGAGATGATCCTCATGTATGTCAGATTTAGCTGTGCGAGATTGAAACTTCAAGGTATTCTCATAAGCTGAGTTGAACCCATCCTGCTGAAGCTGGGTACCGCCCACTGCAAGCTGGAACGTGTACTTCGCCTTGTCCATCGAACGAACTTTCTTCTCGAGAGAGACAACGTTTCCTGAGATATTTCAATCATCGCAAGCAAGTCGAGACCAGAAGGACATACCAGTCATACCCATGAACATCGACTCTCTCGAAACTTCTCCGGTGACACAGAGCACAGCGTCGGGGACCGACAAGACCGTCGGGTTTGTGGCAATAGCCTTTTCGACTGTTGTGGTGCAGCGGCCTTTACGAAACCATTGGACCTGCGTCAAGAAAGTATCAGAAGCGACGTCGAGCACAGTGGATGGAGCCAGGGAAGCCATGAGGGAAACTGGATAATTATTGACTTCCTTCCCCTCGTTAAATACCCCACTGTAAAAGGAGCACCAAAAAAAGGGTAACCCTGAAACCTGTGTTCATAGCCGAAAAGACCTCTTCAGGGGACCGAAGCCGCCCGCTATCCATCGTCGTCTTGATCCTCATCGGAAACCCCCCAAAGCTCCACAGCCGTCGGCGGTGGATCCCATGTCACCGAATCTGTAAACTCATAGTGAGACTATTCTCCTAGAGTGCCAGCAGTGACTTACCGTAGACCTTGTTCCTATACTTGACCACTGTATCTACCCAGTTATGGGGCAATACCCTGACACGAATGATGTTCGCTCGAAAATAATCGCGTCTTTCCGCCTCAACGTGTTCATGAGTGACCTTGAAATCAACTTGTACCAGGGTGTCTGCTAAAGCATCGACGAGTATTGCAGGGTGGACATCGTCGCCTTCTGGGAGATGCACCACGAGAGGATTCACCTCATGTGTCGTACGAATGGCCGATAGCGACTCTTGAAACTTTGGAGCTACCGACCATGTCACAATTTCGTCCAAAGCGGCAACGTGTTCGACCTTCTACAAAACCATAAGCGAAAGTGGATCCTCAGACATTGGTCGACAGTACCTTCAAAGAGAAGACCCTTTGTTCAAAGTGAACTCTTCCGTTTCTCAACATATGACCACCACAAATGTCGATTGTCGCCATCTTCTGAAATGCTAAAAGGTTGCTATACGCACGACGGAAACTATAGAGGCTGCAATCGTCTCCTGGGTCCCGAAGACGAAAACGAAATCTAGCTTCCGGCAGATCCACAGGTCTCTTGGCATCTCCTGAAACACTGTCAGATTGTGGCGGAAGAGACTGGGCATTCTTACCAGACATGGACACAAAAAGCCCGTCGCTTTCTACGATCCCGGTGACAGTGAACCATGCTGGACTCGACTTTACTCGGAATCCCATGTCATCCAAAGCATGAATCATAGGTACATTGCAGCCATTTTCCTGCATCCAACCAAAATTTTCGAGGAAATGAGGACAACCCGCGTCTAAGGAGACCATGACAGTAGAGACTTGATTGAGGTAGCGATAGGAGTACGAATTGTAATTGATAAATTAAAAGCTGTACAATCCTCCAGGGTTTCTGCTGCTAACTGCGACCAAGGGTAGAAAATGCAGGCGACCGAGAGAAAGAAAAGAGGGTAACTCGGCCTTGAGTAAACCATGGTGCGCCTCATCCGCCTGAATCACTCTTGTAACAATGGCGATGTCGAAGGTAAGGTTGAACATGAGGTCGTTGGCCACGTAAATGTCGTCCAACTCGTGCCAGAAACGCTGGTCGTCATGATTGACATCCCCTTGGTCGTCCACAGTTGAGCAAGCGAAGCTCATTCGGATCTCCAATTTTTGGCCGACCTTCCAGCTCCTGACCGCCTCGCAGAGAAGTCCAACCCAAAATGCGCCGTTCCTCAAGGACACATTGACCTCGGTCAGGAAACTGCAACTCGCGAAGCTGAAGCGAACCCTGTCTGGGAAACTCGTTAAACTAAGAAACGACCGCTAAGACGACGACTCACCATCGATACGAATCCGCAATTTGATCAACGAATTCCGATGTTTGTCCAACAACCTTTGCAAGAAGCCGCCCGACGTTTCCATCTGTAAAACTGATAGCGCTGTCCTCGGTCGCAATTCCGAAAACACGTCAAATAACCTTTCCTTCCAATTCCACGAGCCCCAAAGACACAGCTGAGCACCTTTGGCAACATCCAGTTGATTATCCTTAAGCAGGTCTCGCACGCTCTCCCAGTAAATGTGATGCTCAGGACAGCCCAAGGAATACGAAGAAAGGTTGGGATAAGCCGCGAAGCAACGTTCAAGGAGCGAGATATCTGGAGTAGATTCCGGGTTGGATACACAAAGCGAAATGAGCCGAGGGTGCTGGCGAGGTTGAAATTGTTCTGTATTGACGCAGTCGATTAACGCCAGAGCTCTGATGTGCTTGCAAAGGCCAAGGACCTCGAGAACAAAAGGTGCAGCTAGAGAGCGTCCAGATACGGCGAGGGTATGAATCTTGTCGCCTGCACGTTCGATGATGCGAATTATAGCTTTCTGGTGTTCGGGGAGCGGCGAATCCATTGTTATATCGACTGTCCTGTATTTCGCTGCAGCGCCAAGGATCCAAAAACGATGCGAGACGAGGCAGAAAGAATTTAAATCCTGGCGTTGAAGCTCGTTCACAATTCCAGCCAGCAGCTCGTTGGGGATGTGGACCATGACGAAGGACAGATATCACGTGCATTTTTACGTTATTCTGTATCAAGCCCGCCATTGCTGATAAATAAAGATTCAGAGCCACAACCGCAACTACATATCCGGCAACCAAATAGGCAGATGGACGTGACCCAAACCTCGACCTTGACACTCTACCACGGGTCCCAATCTCGAAACCTCAGAGCCGATTCCCAGGATGTCCCCCAATGCATCTCCCAGGCCTCGGTCATTATGCGACGAAAGGGACCGGACTGTGTTCATGGCAAAAACATCCGCTGACCAACTATCAACACGAAGGAAACGAAATGGAAATCAGCGACGTACAAGGGTTTGAACTATTCAAAGCTGCTGGGTTCGTGCGGTCATCGCCCACGTATTGCTTGCTCTTCATATCGCAGAGAGACATGGGCAGCATCCCGGTCCAATGCTCACCTTTTATAACATTAGAATACGATTGTTTTGCACTGGTTTCACAATGACTTGACCTACTTGTCATTGCCTGGCACCGCTTCCGACGACTTGTCTCATTTACTCCAACGGCACACAACCCTTTCTCCCTTTTCTCAGCCAACTGACGATTTTCGGGGTAGATTTTCCAAGGGCAGCTGTAAAAAATGCGCGAGCAAAGTAAATCAAACCAAACATTGAGTCCATCATTGGGAGCTGTAGTGAGATCGTGAACTGAAAGAGGTGAGGCACCAGAAAGGACTGCACAAAACGACAGCCTACAATAATGTCCAACAGATGTAGAAAGTAACAAGGGGATCCTGTCGATGACTGGGCCACCTGAAAAATCTGCAAACATTTGACAAGTCTGTAACATTCAAGGAAACGACTCACGGTATTTTCCGACAAGCTCAAAATGAGGTTCGCCATTCACAGCCGATGGCTTTGGGTCGTCAGTTGGATCTGGTAAATCTGAGTAAAGCGAATAGATGGAGCGGAAACTCGCACCATTTCCACGTCGGCAGTAATCCATCATATATTCGAGCACTTGTTCCCCAGCGCAATAATGGCTATCAGTTCTGGTAGGGAAGAAATGCATAAGGAGTTGGAGTGGCTCAGTACTCCTAGAGGGTCAGTCACAGCATCACAAGCGCTGGTCGCCAACAGAGTTTGGACCTGTTAGACACCCGGCGATCTCTGCTCATGAACTAGGTTAGGGTCGGTACTTTCCGAAACTCCGCCCCTGCCGATACAGCCGAAGCTTAGTAATTGTGACACCGAGGAGACCTCGTTAAGCAATGTTCAAGGCTCTATCTACTACAATCGCTCTGTGCGTAAACCACAGGTGGCGCAATAACTATTAGCACATTTCAAGCCAATTCTCCACTTGATGTTACTTTGGTCAATGTAATCTGAGAGGCTGTACGACGTCTTCCTGTGATTCATAAAGCCCTGCCAGTTGAAAATGCCGATGCCATCGAGACCCGCAGTCTTGCGCCACAACATAGCACACTCTTTTCCGCAAGGACGACCTAATTCGGAAGTGATGGCGCCCGGCGTGTAGGTCAACGACCCTTCGAGATTGCCGACGATGTTGACGAACCCATCCATCAGTGCCCATGGGTTGATACAAGTTTTTTTATCGGCAGTGAGATTCGGGTAGAAAGAAATCAACTCGTTTACGGTCAAGATATTCATGTATCCAGTGTTAGGCATTGAAAGGATCCCGTTCAGAATGTTGACCCAACGGCATTCGTAAACGTCGATAAACTTTAACTGAAATTCATTGGTGAGCCAAGTAGAAAAGACGAAGAAATGAAGCGCCTACCCCGTTTGTGAGACGCTCATGGACCAGAAAAGGACATTTAGGATTTGTCGATGATTCGACGGAGACTGTCGTCCATTGAGCCTGCATTTGATCATGGGCATGGAGGTTGCGCAGGAACTGGACGATCCCTCTCAATTTCCCTTTAGCGACGACAATAGTCATCATGTTGAAAATGCTCGGATACTCTGACCGTATCGAAGTTAAAACCGCAGTGGGCAAGGTGCCCACAATTGCCGCATTGCTGTTGGCTACTGTATCCAGAAACACGCCCTGCAGACCTGGAGCGATGAACGGCTCGAGAAAATAGGAGATGCGAAGACGTATCTCTTGCTGAGCAGCTCTTCGAAAAGAGGCTGAGAGCTTGGCATACGACACAAGAGACTCGAAACTGGCGCATGTCAGCATCTCATAAACATGGTCATTAGTGAGTGAGCCAAATTTATCAAAGAAACCAGCGATTGGCCACCACACGACTGGGTCAGGCAATGTCGCAAAAATGAATGGTTTCTTCCGAGCGTGCAACAGCGATCTGGGATATATGAGCTCCGAAAACACATTGAACAAAAAAGCACCGACCCATACATCAAGTTTTTGACAGTGGACAATTCGTTGTGCTGGATATCGACCAACTGATTCCGCTTGTCGCTTGCAACAACAACGAGGTCCCCATAAAATTTGTTGGCTAGAGGACCCGACAGCCATTGCTGGCCCTCTGTGTGTTGACTCTGACTGCGATGATAAAAGTGGTAGTCTCGTTGACGAGTGGACAAGACGACGGTGTCGTAGTCAACAAAACAAATGTTCTGTCTGATTCCCAACCAAGCATCGACAAAGAGGTCGTCAGGGACGCATCCTACCCGGCCAATTTCTATGGGGACTCGTATAATGTGAGCACCAGCATCCTTGCAGGTCATCAAGACACCCTTTGCGAAAGCACGATATGGCTGTAAGTCGAATCAGTACACATCATCAATGAGAAGGCGCTTTACATTGCCGTAGATGGAGTAATGCAAGTTCATCGAAGCAACCTTTGAGGACAACATGACAGTGAAGTACGAGTGAAACGAATCGAAGGATCAGTTTTTAAAAAAGGAGTTCGAAAAACAGGAGCGCACCCCAATCTCAAATTCCGGACGAACAAGGGCGCAACCAAGCTCTCGTCAATGACAACATCTCGGTACGATCAGTATGGGCGGATCAAAAGCGACCCAATGGACTGCGGAACCAAAACAGCGGATCAAGGACGGAGGGCGGGTCAGCGCACCGCTGATCACTTCCTACAGGAGGCACAACTTGCAGTGTTCGAAGGTTTTGGAAGCGTGACAGTTAAATAATGAATGCTAACAAATTGTAAGGCACCCCACAATGTCCAGTATTTCGACCCTTCGACTTGATCTCCTCTGTCGTATTCTTTGCCATATGGAGGCCGACAGCATTCACCTCCTCAGGCTAGCATCGACCTATTTCAAGTCTGCCGCCGACAGCTACTTGAAGAAGGCTATGGATATCAATAAGGCACTCAATCATTTCTTCACAGAACCCTCCCACGTCATAGAGTTTCGACATGCTCTTCTCGAAACGAAAGCCCTCATATCGGGCTCTTTCGCTCTCCAATATTTCGACAGACAGTGCTGGTCCGGCTCTGATCTAGACGTCTATGTTACCGCCAACGCTGCCCATGCCTTAATCGACAAGGTTTTGAACCGTGGATATCGCGAATGTCCAGGACCATTCGACACAGTCCTTTGGCACAAGAGGATCGACAAGCTCGAATCTATACACGACGACTACCCCGATTCCATGAAACGAAGTGAGTGACACACAAATTCCCAGCACTTATTCAACGCTTTCACAGGCATTCGAGGCGTCGTCAACCTTTACAATAAGGATCGTCGCCACATCCAAATCATAATCGTTGGAAGAACTCCTTTCGACACTATTATGGGTTATCACTCCAGTGAGCTTTGCCTCCCATCAAGTTTCTAGTACTGAGCGTATCCAGCCGTTGTCATGAACATTATCACAGGGGATCGTGGCTGTTGCCTTTATCCTCTGGAGACTTTGGGTAAACGTCGAAACCTCGTTACCGGTACTTACAACCCTGCCAAGAAACTAGCCGTTGAGAAATATCAGGAAAGAGGTTGGGAAGGAATTCTCTTCGACCTTGACAGCACAAGCAGCACTTTTGATACTCGGTGCCGCGCCGTAGGCGATCGCCACACTTGGTCTATAGACTTCGGCGATCCTCACCCGTCAGTCACCAACGACTTCATCAAAGGAAACTCCTGGCGTTTATCCCAAGGACAGTTCCACATCTCCATCGACGCCGAAACTTTCGGGTCACCCAGACTCAGCAACATTTTTACAACCCCGAGCTACGATGTTTCGGTTCATCAACTGCTTTCCGCTTTCGCTCTCGTACACGAAGTTGCTTAGTGGGTTCTAGTCCTTGCCTTTCCCCTTTCCCGCATCCTGATTTGTTTTTCACAGCTACGACGATGAATACGCACAGCTTATGATATATTTTTCAGAGAATGAACAATCTCTAGAATTCGAAATTGAAGGGGACATATTTATATGAATTAAAACTCTTCATCTGTTCGGCTAGACAGTAGTCAGTATAGGTTACGCACGAATTATAATGAGACTTACAAATTTCGGGCCTCAACGATCTCCTCATTTGTCAAATTGACTCCGGCCTTCGAATACTCCGAGACTCGTCTTTCGAAAAAGTTGGTTTTCCCTTCGAGAGAGATTAGCTCCATAAATTCGAAAGGGTTGGCTGCGTTGTAAAGGGGTGCCAGGGAAAGATTCATGGCAAGCCTATCTGCAACGAAATGGATGTACTGAATCATGCTGTCGCGGTTGAGACCCAGGACAGCGGCATTGAACGCTCCTTCAAACTAAATGAGGACCAAAAACAAACAGAGAAAACGCCACCCACCATCCCAGAAGGTCTCTTCCACAGTGACTGCCTCACGTAAAACCGCCTCGATGACTGTAGCAGCAGGTGGAGCTTCAAGAAGACTGAAGACGTGACAAGCAAACGAAGTATGGAGACCTTCGTCATGAGAAATCAATTCGTTGGAAAAGGTGAGCCCAGGCATCAGTCCACGCTTCTTCAACCAGAATAATGCAGCAAACGCTCCTGAAAAGAATATACCTTCAACAGCGACCGCCGCGACCAGCCGAACACCAAAAGAGAGACCATCCTTCTTGATCCACTTCAACGCCCATTCCGTTTTTGCAGCGACGCAAGGCAAGGAATCCAAGGCCTTGAACAAGGTCATTTTCCTGACAGGATCACGAACAAGTGTGTCGAGAAGAAGCGAGTAAGTCTCGGAATGAATGTTCTCCATCATCACTTGGAAACCATAGAAGCAACGAATCTCAGCCACCTAGACCTCTGAACACAGACGGTCAATGAGATTTTCGTTGACGATGCCGTCTGCGCTTGCGAAGAAAGCCAGGATATGCTCTATGAGATGCCGCTCGTCTTCTGTCAAATGATCCCAATCATGGACGTCCTGCGACAAGTTGATTTCTTCTGCGATCCACATCGAAGCCACGGCCCGTTTGTAAAAATTCCAGACCTGGCGAGCGTCAGATTGAACAAAAAGGAAAAAGTTTAAGCTGGCGCACCTCATGATATTTTATAGGGAACAGGACGAATCTATCATTCGTGGTAACGAGTATAGGCTCTTGCTGCTGGCTCAGGAGCGAAGAAGCGCTAGGCGGTGCAACTGAAGGTTCGGAAAACGTTTCTTGCATGGTGGGAGAAGACAAGGTTGAATTAGGGGCTGGACAACGAATACCACTTCGTTTATTTCAGAGGTCTACAATGGGAACATTCCACCGAGAAGGGCTCAATTTACATTTATCTGAGAAGGATTGAGATTCACGACCGAAGATGCAAACCCAGCTCACCGTGCTTCCCTAATTGGTGGCTCCGTTTCCTGCAAGATTAAACCCCATCTCCCTGTAATGCTTCAGATCCTGGTGGGGATGAATCAGTGGAAACATTGTCACCCTTGACCAACTTGAATTCACCATTCTATGTCAAGAAAAAAGCAGGTTTACTGAAACGACCAACCGTCATGGACGACACGTCTCGAATAGAAACATTTGCTGGAGCCTTTCGGGAACACAATGTTGTTCTGGTCATGGTCAGGAAGGAAGGACGTCGCCCGCAAGGAAGCAAATTCGGCGGCCGGGTTGAAAAAGTAACCGAGACCGAGTCGAGGTTTCTGGGGTAACGTACAAGATAACGTGGGGTTCGTTTTCCGCTTCTCGACGTCAATAATGGCTACTTTTTCGTTCATGACCTGGACACGGGCGGCGGACGCGTTTCATCGATGGCCAGGCCTTTCGGGATAACTGTCACCCAACTGGACACGTTTATGTTGGTACGCACCTGTCTTGAGGCCTCAATTTTCCTATTCAGCTGATACGAATACGAGATGGCAAAGGTCTCTACAGCTTCGACCATTTCTGTAAAAGGATCGAGGGATAAGAAATGGTCGAGGAGGAAGGGCCATATCGGGACGGATGCGAGAAGGTCCATCTCCTCCTTTAACGTCGCCGTCTCCTAGCGTCCAGCTGGTAAGAATTGCTGGAATCTATTGTCCATGTTGACCGTGGAATAGCGCAATGCCTTTATCCATTGACGAAGTCATGAAACTCACTGTGAACGAGATCCTTGGAGCCATTGAGAACAAAGTTCCCCGTATCCCATACAGCATTCGTTCAAACAAGACCCTTCTCGTCGCATTCGCATGCACTCTCGATGACGCTGCCACCGCGGATCTTAGAAACTTAGCACTTGCAGCTGCTGGACGAAACAAACAAAAGGCGAAAGCTACGAAAGCCAGCCGCGTCGTCGCCCAGAGAACACAGAGAAACATCACAGCCCACCGAGCTACATCTGCCAGAAAGGTCTTCGATGTACAACACCTTATCGACGGTCCTTTCTTTAGATCTCCAAACCAGCAATACATAGACGACTGTATTGGCCTTTACATCGACGAGACCGGCAACAAAACGCTCACCAATGTCATTTGCGTCGTCTGCGCCCGGTCATTGTGAAAGACGTTCTGCGAGTTCATGACGCTGGATGCGATTCCCAATCGTGATTTACTTATTCCAGTCGAACCTCATCATGCTCACCAGCTGACCAATTACGTTCTTCTTCACGTCCAAGGGATTCGAGACAATCGGTGTCATGTCTGCCATGATTGTATGCGAGACCTTCGACAAAAAAAGCTACCACCCATGTCTCTCGCTAACGACATGTGGATCGGTGAAATTCCCTTCGAGCTCCAGATCCTCACTTTGCCCGAGAAACTCCTCATCGCTTGATATCTTCCAGTGGCATATATCGTGAAGCTTTATCCCAAACAACGAAACTCGACGAGGTGGGACAAGCGAGGTCTGCAGAGCGGTATTTGAGGCAATGTATCGACACATCCTTTGGCCACAGACGATGTCGCTCATCTTATCGGCAATTCTCGTTTTCCAGCTCCACTCGATATCCTTGCAGCGACCATTGGAGTCACATTTGTTGGTCCACAGGGCGTCAAAAAGAGTTTCTTGGACCCGATGATGCGGGTCAGGAGAAATGTGGTCTTCAGGGCACTCCGATGGCTTTTCCAGAACAATCCCCTCTACGCTGATATTCAAATTTGTCCAGAGCGTCTTGAAGCTCTTCCTGACGATTCCGTCCCAGAAGAGATATGGGGAAATGCTCGACATTTGGATGATACGGACATGTTAGAGCGAGAAAGACAAACTTACGTTCCGGATGATACAGACGATGAAGAGGAAGAAACCTCAGTCATTTTGGATCCAGAGCCCAGGGATGCACCAACTGAAGGTGATTTCGCGGAGCTATCTACAGCTTTGACCTTTTTGACTCCATTTTCAGGTGAAGAAGGTGGAGTCGTCATGCAAGAGGACTCCGCTGACACAATCGGTAAGGCAATCATCCGGATTGGTTGCATAGGCTGATTCCTTCGGTCAGCACCTGGGGTATTTCCCTTGTATTCACATTCGGCCGTCGACGTCGCCGCTGACACCGTCCGAGATCACGATCTCATGGTACATGGTTTGGCCAACACGGCTGTGACGAGTCGCATCGACGAGGAATGTACCGTGCGCCACGGAAGTGCTTGGGTCAACGAATATGTGAGAAAGAATGAAGATACTGGCTTGCGGGAGGATGGAGGTCCTTCTAATCCAAACCACCTTCTTGGATGTTTTCCTTGGCTCTTTCCATACGGGAAGGGAGGTTTTGAGACGGCCAGACGCCACGAGGTTCCATACCCGAAGCATAGTCGCTGGGCACTCCAATATGCAGATAACAGATTCCGCAAAGACCTCCATTTCGTCTTCCAGATATTCGGTGTTGGGCAGAAGAGAAAAATGTGCGCCTCAGCAAAACTCCAAATAGGCTGGCCATCTTTTCTCAGACATCAATCCGCTTTCATGACACTCACGCCAGAGGATTTCGTCAAAGCGAGTGTGGAGGAGGCCGCTGGACGGTGTCTCTCCAATCCAGCAATGAAGATACTTCGTCAACAAGTCAGCGCTATTCGTTCGAGAGTGCCGGGTACCAATGAAGCGAGGAAAGGAAATAGGTCGAAGATTTGGGGAATGACGACGATGTGCGGTCCACCTTCACTCTGGATGACTTGGAACCCGAGTGATACTCAGGACCCTATTGCCCAGTTTCTCTGCGGGAAGGACATCGACTTGGACGACTTCGAGAGCCGAACCGGGCCTGGCGCGTCCGAGCGAGTCATCAACATAGCTGAAGACCCTTACGCTGCTGCGGAATATTTCCACGTCATCATCCGTGCAATTTTGCATGCTCTTGTCGGTCTGGAACTTCGAACAAAAAATGGCCGAGTCAATAGAAGAGAAGGAATATTTGGTTTACCCAAGGGATGTGTGGCGGCCGTCGAAGCTCAGGGTCGTGGAACTCTCCACATTCATATAATTGTCTGGTAAGTCGATTTCAAGACCACCGAGCACCACTCACTTCTTGTTCTAGGCTCTGCGGCGGCCCCACCTCTCAGCAAATGGAGGAAGCGCTGAAAAATGAGGACTTTCGTTCGAAAATAGTCCATTTCATCAGCACTCACGTCAAATTGAGCCTCAGAGACTTCAGTGACAAAGCCTTCAAGGAGCTGAAAAGAGTCAAAGAAGTCAGCAATGCTCGCCCCATATGACCAACAATCATAAATTACGAGGAGAAGAAGGAACAGCGCCAACTTGACCTCGTTCGGGCGCTACAACTCCACAACTGCAACAAGAACTGTTTTAAATCGTATAATGGCGTCAAACGCTGCAAACGAAAAGCGCCGTTTGCTTTATCAGCGACCGATTGGATAAGCGACAATGGCAAATGGGGCCCAAAGCGTCTCTCGCCTCGAGTCAATACTTTTAATCCAACCATTATGCAGTGCCTCATGAGCAATCAGGACATAAAGATCATCACCAACGCTTTCGAGACGAAAGATATTGGCTTTTACATCGGAAATTATGCTTTCAAAGACCAATCCGAGCACGACACTTCGGCATTGCTTGCCAAAACTTTCGCTTTCAAGTCCAACCAGACTTTGGGCGTCACAGCTCGGGAGTCAAACAGAAAGATGGTGCTTCGGTGCGCGAACACGTTGAATAAGGCTCAGAATCTCAGTGGGCCAGAAGTCGTGTCGCTGATCATGGGGTGGGGCATTTCTCTTACCTCCCATTTTTTTGTCAAGATTCATTGGGATATCATCGACAATGCGTTATGTACAAGCTTTCCCGATTTAAAGACTAAACGGTACATTTTTATGTTTTTTTGCGAATCGCGTTTAACGTTTTGTCTCAGGTCTAGACTTGCTGTCAACTCGCAGGGTACAATCGATGCGGTCAACCCTGAAAAGGTGCTTTACTTGTTATCCGTCGAAAAAAGGCTCATAAATAGCAGGAACAACGCCAGATCATCCAAATCGTTGACGGCAAAGTTGCTTTCAAAGATCAAATGAAGGAGTACCGGGATCGCGGACGTGAACTTGACAACTACTGTTTTCTGGAATACATTCTCGACACGTATCACTCCAAAAGTGAGGGCACAGGACAACCCACCGAACCAGCTGAACCAACGGATGTTGAAGGACTGGTGGAAGATGATGATGGTGACGAAGATGAAGACGAAGACGAGAACGAGCCAGATGCTGCAGGTCAACTTGGGCCAGCACCGACAGGCAATAGTAGAGGGAGAAAACACAATGTTCGTGTTCCCTATCTGCCAGAATCGAAACGCAGCGGTGTTCGTGTCATCAGATTGCAGGGACACGAGACAATGCCAGAGTTCATCGGTCGATGGTTTCCGAAAAGGACTGATGAAGAGCAGCTAGAGCATTATTTTGCCTCTATGCTTCTCCTCCTTTCGCCCTGGCGAGAGTTCGCTGATTTGAAACATCCGGACCAGATGTTCGAGGACGCCTTCAGCGAAACAATATTCAGCGAGAAGCACAAGAACATCATGGACAACATTCAGTACTATCACGACGCGTCTGCTACGGCCCGACGTAACAAAGAGTCAGCAGAAGCTATCGCTACCTCTTTCAACGAAGCCGAACGAGTCGACCTAGAGGACTACAGTACAGACTGGTCTCCACTAGACCCCAAGGAAGAAGATGTCGAGTTGGCGAGACGTGGCAGAGTATCTGCCTCAGAGGTGGCCTATGGCAAAGGAGCGATGCTCGCGGCTTACAGTGCCGACATATTTTCCTTTACCGACACACCTTTCCCAAAAGGTCCCGAGATAGCTCGTAAGGCGAGCCCGAACGACATTGTCAATATCAAATTACACGCCGCCCGTCTTAAATCCATATCCAGAAGGCCTCCTGTCATCGAAGGAATCAGGGCAGATCTTCCTTCCACTGCAGCCTTTGTTCAGGCAGGTCCCGCCTCCGGCGGTGCAGTTCCCCCAGGTGTTTTTCGTCAACCCCCGAAACCTCCCGTCGTTCCACAGGTCAAACTCTTCCCCGAGCAGGAGATGGCCTTCAACATAGTTCACAATCATGTACAGGATACCAAGCTTGGCCGTGACCCAAAGCAATTGCTCATGTTGCTCCTTGGTTTCGGGGGTACAGGGAAAACGTTGGTCATTAACACTATCTCACAAATGCTAAGGGATGAAGGGGTCGAAGAGTGGCTATCAGTGACTGCGACTTCAGGTGTTGCTGCTTCTCTCATCGATGGATGCATGCTTCATTTCTGGGGTGGAATACCGATTCGGACAAAGAAAGACGACGACGAGGATGAAGACGGTGACGACGTTACGCCACATTTTCACGAGAGCTGGGTGAAAGGTGGCTCTGCGGACATCAAAAAGCGACGCCACAACAATATTGCTGGTAGGCGCTACCTGGTCATTGACGAGTTCTCAATGATGAACAAGGAACTGCTGGCCAAGGTGGATCAAATCGTCGGAGAGGTCCTATGTCATTCATCTGTGCCTGGGCCCGACGGCTCCATTGACAAGCCCTTTGGCGGTATGAATGTGATTCTTTGCGGAGATCCTCATCAATTTCCTCCGGTCGCAAATCCACACGGCGCTCTTTATTGCATCAGAGAAACGGACAGCGACTTGGGGAAGTACGGCAGAGCGCTGTTCGAACAGTTTCAGATCGTCGTTTCCTTGACCAAACAGGTCAGAGTGGTGGACCCGGTTTGGAATAGCATGCTCATGCGTCTCCGGGTCGGAGCGTGTACAGAGGAAGACGTGGAAATGGTGCGAGGTCAACTTGTCGAGAAGCACCAGACGGATTACAGTTTGAAACCTTGGTCAGATGCTTCTTTTTTGACCGCTAGGTAAATCACTTAACACACCGCGGAACCAAAACTCACCCTTGACAGAAATGAAGCCAGGACTCAATGGAACAAAGCGGCGATGATGAGACACCGAGACATTTCCTCGCAATGGATCTATGTTTGTCCGGCCGAGGATAAAGGCAAAGGTTTTAACCTCGACTTGGAGCACCGCATCATCATAGCCGGAAAGGTGTCAACCACCAAAGCAAAACTCAGAGACGAGCAGGAGCTGGCTATCGGGATGAAGGTCATGGTACTCTTCAACGTCGCGACTCAAGCAGACATCGCTAACGGTACGCGAGGGGTTATCGATAACCTTCTGCTGGATCCACGGGAACCTGACCATCAGCCCGACGAATATGGTCGAATTCACCTTAAATTTCCCCCTGCAGTCATCATCTTTCGCCCAGATGTATACAAACTGCAGGATCATTTCACCGAACCTGGTTTGTTGGAAAAAGGGCAAGTACCCTTAGTTCCACTGGAATATTCCTTCACAATCGTCGACAAATACGGCATCAGTCGCTCAGTCAGTCGCCGGCAGTACTGTCTCACGGCGGCGTACGCTTTCACTTTCGAAAAGAGCCAAGGGCAAATGCTTGAGCGAGTCATAGTGGATTTATCAAAACCACCACGGGGAGAATTGACCCCGTTCCATGTCTATGTCGCTCTGTCTAGAAGCCGGGGCAGAGAAACGATTCGGATCCTGCGAGATTTTACGACGACTCTATTCACGACGCACCCCAGTGAAGACCTACGAAGGGAAGACTGTCGCCTTGGGGCTTTGGTTGAGCTTACTAGACAAAAATATGTATCGAACAAATTGTGGTGAAATAATTATATTATTAATCAGACTCCTCTACAACCAGAGGTCGAACACGATCTGTTATAACAGGCGGTGCTGAGTCGCCAGCTCATGGAGCTGTTGACCATGTGCGCGCTAAAAGAATACTCGGTTCGGATCCTTTCGTCAAGTCCACCCCAGTTGAATATTCCCATGCCCTTGAGTTTAGCGACGTCTCTCCATAGAATAGGACACTCTGCTTCGCAAGGCTCATCAAGATCTCCGTTAGACGTGATGAATCGGAAGCCAGAACCTATCAGCCCTGGAGGTTGATCTCTTTGACTGGGATTGGTGGAGCCACGACTTCGCTTGCTTTTGGCGTCCAAGATGACATGGTCTCGAAGGATCCGGGGATAAAAAGAAATGAGCTCGTTGACAGTGAGGAGATTCATATGACCCGTGTCTGTGAAGGTCAAAAGAGAGCGCAAGACGTCGCCATGGTGCGCTTCAAAAATGTGCAATTGTAATGGCTAGAAATAAGTCAGCAATCACTAAAAGAGTTATCGTCGCTCACATTGTGTCTGAGATAATGCACGCTGCGGAAACCACCACGTCTGCCGTCAGGTTTCTTGAACTGGATGAACCTGGGTTGGGATGGATCCATTTCGAGCATGGTGTGAGTAACGAATCTGACCATTTCTTGTGCACGTCCTCGGCCCACGACTATGAAAAGATTGTACAAATCGTAGGTTGGAGGTGTTTCGAAGGACATAATCGTGGTAGGGAAATTCCCGACGAGGCATCCGCCCAGGCGAGAAATCGTCTCGAGAAACAGTGGTTGGAGGTCCTCAACTACGAAGGCTAACAGGTGGCGTCGAATACGAGAGCGGACAGAACGTTGGACCAGAAAACGGTACGATTGGTTGACCTTGGCCAATTTCATGGCATTCTGAAAACTGCCAATGCGCGCGAGCAGGTCCATTATATCGAGCCCGAGTTGACCAAAAGACAAGGAGCGCTCAGGAACCAAGCTCCAGGGAATGGTGCAACCGATATTTGGAGGCCTGAACAGATTGGTTGGGTAGGGGAGACTGCGACCTATAAGCTCGTTGTTGTTCAAGAAGGGATTACTTACCGTCGCATATAATCAATAACACGGACGTGATCATTTTCCTCTGGCCGGATGACTCGACCGTGAAAAGTCGCAGCGACAACGACAATGTCACCAAACCAGAGAGACGCCAGGACACCTTCACTCCACAACTCTCCACGGGCTACGCTGCTTTGTGCGTGATGGAAAAAATAGTAGCGCTTCAGTTCGGTTCCATGTTCAAAACAGCTGACGTCCTGAGGGGAATACTTGAAGAATCGACGAAGCCCCAGCCATTCATCCACGAAAAGGTCCGTAGGTGTGGCTTGGTCTTGGCCAGAGGTCGTAATGAACTCTTCACGGCCAAGGTCGTACGGGATGTTGATGTCGTAGGTTTTCCCATCTGTGGTGAACAAAAGCCCGGGAGCGAAAGCTCGATAAGGCTTGATTTCGGTCAGTTTTTCATTTCTGACAAGAGATAATGCCATACATCCCCAAAAACAGAATAGATGCCGTTGAGTTTGGCGACGGTGATGCTGTTCATGGTCAAGGTCGAAGAAAGGGTCTCGACTTTGGCTTTTATAAGGTGTCTCAGATCTCCTCGCATTGCATTCCAGCTATGCTGTGAGACAGGGGATAGAGAACCCCACAAGAATAAGGGGAGTAATAGCTCTTACCGCCCTCCACCATGTCCTCAATCACAAGTTCAAACGGCCTCATGAATCTTGCAGATAAAAGTTTCTTTCGTGTCATGGCACACCTCACTTTCGACGACATCTGCCGCCTTAAATGTACGAACCGAGAGACGGCGGCCAGATGCTCGCGGTACATCACTATCGCTTTCGACATTGACGCCAAACTGCTGCCATTCTTTCCGGACGTAGTTGCAGCTAAATCTTTTCGCAGAGAATTGGCAAAGGCAGATGGTGTCATAGGAGGATCTTTCGCCTTTCAATTCTTCTCCCGTTCGATTTTTCCATCGTCAGATCTAGATGTCTACATCACCCTGGCTGGAGCTCAGTCATTCATCGAGGCATGCATGAAAACAGGGTATCGTGAATGCCCCAGACGGTATGAGTCTCGTCGTTGGACGGACCGTTTAGAGCATTACGATCAGACAACAATGAAGTTCGCGATGGTAACTTGTTTCAATTCTCGTTTCGGTTGGGAGATTGATCCGAAGATTTAGGGCCCACACGGGGGTTCATTAACCTCTTCAACAAATCCGGGAAAAATATGCAAGTCATCATCGTCCAGAATACACCCGTCGACGCCATCCTCTCTTACCATTCAAGTGAGTCGTTTCCTATTTCTTGTTTGCGAGGTCTCAATTGTGCAGCTGGTGTTATGAACTTCATTGCAGGGTCAAGGGCGTATAGCCTATATCCCTATGAAACCTTCGTCTCACAACACATCCTCGTCACCGGTAAACTTACCAACAAGTTCGTTCCACTCATGGCCATCTCAAAATACGAGCAAAGAGGATACCAGAGTACAATCTCGTTTCATGGATCAACTTTTCACAATCAGCTTCGGAGAATAGGAGACCGGGAGACTTGGACCATCGATTTCGGGGGCATGTCAGACGACCAAGATATTTACGAAGGGAATACTTGGCACCTGAGGGAAGCCTCACACGGTGACCAAAGTCCTTTCACTGAGGTCTGCAAGCGTATGGTGACGCACGCGAGGTTGTTGTACGATTACACCACGGCATGTGGCAGAGATCCGACGAAGGTGGTACGGAAATTGAGGCAGCGGATGGAGGACAATCGTCGATTCCGGTCAGTTCTTTTTCGCCCAAGTTGCCGCGTTGACCCTGGAATCCTTAGTAGATATGACAAGGAGTACGTGGAAGCGGTTAAAGAGGCCACGGGAATGTCTGAATCTGATAGCTCAGATTCCGATGTTTCTGACACGGACATCTCAGAAATTGCATAGTCGATAATCAGTATTGGGAAAAAGAATGATTGTTTTCAGTTAGCCAATCGTAATCGTCCAATGCGAAAATTCTATACAAAGGTTGACGCGATCTGGGAAGAGACAACTCTGGACTGACGTTGTTTATGAGAAAGTAGATGGGTCGTCGTTTCGTGTCATTTTGGCAAAGACTAGACGGGGACCTTCAACAAAGGAGGAGCGTGATATTGGTCTATCGTCAAAGATTAATATATATGTGAGGGGCGAAACAAGAAGCTTTCCACTATGGGTTTGAACATTAGCACTCGCAGAGCTTGGTCCACATCATCTAGGTTGGTCAACTAGATACAAAAAAGGTCACAGGAGGAACATTAGATATTTTGCATCATGAAGGAACCTATGAAACCAGAGTCCACTTCGTCCCAGAAATGAGAAACATCATCATCCGCAAGACCGTCCATATCATTGGGTTGACCAAACCGAAACGGCGTCTCATGCTTCCTCTTCCGACAACAAGGGATTTCTTTCTCTCGTTGACCCTTTCCTCGTCTCTGGGTTCGTTGGCTAGCCTCGACAAGCGCCTGAAGAAGCTATTGTGTCGAGCTCGCATTGAATTCAGACGGGACATTGAGCGACTAGGTTTCGCAAACTGGGGAGATGATTGGTGACAATGGAATAAACTCGAATAGACGACTGAAGCTCCTTGATGGGTGACGGGTTGTCTTCGTCAAGCTCCAGGATTGCCGATAATGAAGAAGAGCCGAGAATTATGCAAAGAGCATCTTGTTGCACTTGTTTTGGGTTTGGTTGTTCGGGAAATGGAAGGGTTCAACATCGTCGCTCGACGTCCAGGAGACCATATCGGGGAAAGAAACTGTGTAAACCTTAGGGCTGGCTTTCGTGGAAGAAGCAAGGAAACACACCAATTGAATATTCTCCGTCAATTATCGTTCGCTTCGTGTGCTAACTCTTTTCCTTCTCCTTCCCTTTCTCTTCTCCGTCTTCCTCTTGCCGTTCTCCTTCCTCTTGCTCTTTCTCTTCGACAGAAATCAGACCGTCGGAATCGCATGCAATGAATTGGCTTCGGTTTAAGATATCCACTGGCCGAAGGTCAGAAACATTTCGACAAATGACGACAGAATCTTACCTCGTAATCTTCCATCTCCAACGAACCGTCCAGAGCAACCAGCCTGGAGCCCAGCTCTTGTCCAGAAGATAGCGTCCTGGAGTTTCTCATACCGACTGTCAAGCAAGGTAACGCACTCTGCTAGTCTGGCCTTTGCACCTCTTCCCTTCCTGCTTTCCCCGGTGTAAGGCGTGACGCATGGATTGACGAGGCAACGGTGCAAGAGAAGAGGGAGGAAATCTGCTGCAGGCTGAATATAAAGGCTACGACAAAAATGATCAGAAATATATCATGATACGATATGTAGACTAACATACCAGAGGCTTATCTCTTCATCATCAAACGTGTTTTCGCGCTGAGGGAGACGACCACGGTGGGTTGTCGTTGAAGATTCGACTGCGAGGCGCAGGACAAGAGAAACGTGACTGCCGACTTCGGCTCCGCAGCTGGATCCATTTTAGGCGCGACTGCCACGACGATATCCCAAAATGCCGTCGGAGGAACATGGTTGGACCCGGCTAGACTTCACCGCATATGCAGTTCCGCCTGGTACCTGTTACAAGTAGCTGAAAAAGTAACCGAGTCGGTAACTACGTACAATGGAAAATTCTCCCAGAGGAGCGATACAGATATGTACCGCATATGCAAGCGTGACAAGCCGCTATCAGGACAGTGTCCTCCCTCAAAGCTCAAAGACACCAAAAGCAACATAAAGTGGCGTGCAGGTGGGGTCAAAGGAGACCCACTTATATATAGAAGGTGTTTGGGCGGCTGCTGGGAACTTGGTTTGTGCATGTTAGGTCCATCGGCGATCTCGGTCTCAGAAGTGAACCCAAAAAGCTGCTGGCGAACTTGGTTTGTGCATGTTAGGCACGGGACTGGCCGCCAAACTTGAATCTCCGCACTGCCGAAGCAGCCGAAGCTTAGTAATTGTGACACCGAGGAGACCTGCTACACTTCGTTAAGCAAGGTGATACTTCAACTATGCCCAACAATATATTCCTTAACTGTCTTGGAAATGTTTTTGTTGCAGCTTGTGTTACTCAAAACATTTTCTCAATGTTTATCTACCTGGAGCATAAAATGATTATTGCACAATGTTTAGCATATACATGAAAACATTCTGCCATGAGGACCCCTGGCACTCGGTCACAGCATCAACAAAACATCTGTGAAACATTTTGGGATCATGTTTTCATTAATCATTACAATGCTTTTAGATAATTTGACAATTTATCTAAAATGATTTTCAACTTTTCTAGGGTTACAGAATCTTTTGGAGGAATGTTTTCAGGAAATAGTTATTGCAAGAAAATGTTCTTGGAGGGCCTTTTAGGCTGGTAGATTTGTTCTGAATACCAGCCTAAAAGGTCTTTTTGGGGGTGGCCTGAAGTGTTTCAACGGCTGCCTTCATTGCTGTGACCGTGAGATGCATCCACGTGGTAAAAGTGGGAGCGGGCGGCGGGCTCGTCTGTGAGTCCGCGGTGCGGTTTGGAGTAAGAGTCCGATGATGGATTACGTGGGAGTCTGCAGGAGGTGGAGGGCATCCAGGCATTGATCTCAGTAAAGGTGTGTAAACCAGATTTCATTATTTTGCAAAACCAAAACGTTTACCATCTTAGAATGGTCAGGTCATCTGCATCAGTTGATTGGGTGAGATGTGAATGCTTATACCATCCTTTTTGCCCCTGAGCCGAAGGCCCGAAGCACATATCATAGGTTGCCCATTTTGAACGAGAGCATAAAACGTCACCAGGACTTTCATCATTGGACCCCAATGGGTTCAGACAAACAAAAAGGTCGGTTAGATTCCAACGCTTATTACACAGTATGTCTTTGAGTTGCTTTCCTCGAGCATTTGACTAACGTTGTATAGAGCTCTTATAGTTGACGATGAGCCTCGCCTACAAAATACCAATACCAGTTGAAGGGAGGGCCTCAGATTTTGGAGCGGAGAGAAAGTGTGTCTGTCGATATCACAGCTCATTCAAGGTGCGACATTAATCTTATTTTTGGTACCCTTTCACTCTTGGCACTGTCTAGTCAATTATGTGTTGTAAACTATGATGAACGAATATTTCTCTTTCCCCTTCATTCACTTAGTGATATTTCCATGCTGACGTGCTATGCCTGGACACGGTATCGCATTGGCTGCTGGACAGGGAAGATGACATTTACATTATGATAAAATCTCGAGTCAAAATATATGGTGCAATATCCAAATACTGATCTCAGACATGCATTCACCGGTGAGTGCTCGAGTCCAGGGTAATCGCAGGTGACTTGAATTGAATTCACAATGGGACAGTCACTCTGCTATGACCAGGTTCTTCAACTACCTGCGACTTTGGGCTCAAGTATTCCACTATAGATGGAAGATAATCAAGTCCACAGTATCTACCTGTGATGCAATCCAGAGATGTGACAGTCAGGAAGCCCAAAGTCCTCAAGTCAATAGGGAGCCCAGGCACCCTCACGATGTCTGAATTAGCAACGAATCCGTTATCTCTTTCAAAGAAGAGCTCAAATAGTGTCGGCTCGATGAACAGGTAGGCGCCGTACGCGTTGAGATGGGTCAGCTGTAAGACCATCCATGTCTTCAGTATATCTGTCGATGCTGATGGTACATTGTAATTGATGCCACAGCCTGCGAAAAGAGAGTGAATCGGGCTTCTGGCACTCCTGATCCTCGACAATGCCCGAGACATAGCGAAATTCCCCAGAATCTTTCATCCAGTTGTATTCCACGTGTAGATGAATCCATCGGATAAGGCAATGCAGATCAACTTAATAATACATCGCAGAAAGCGAGGTCAAACCGTGATCACAAGGACTTTCCCATCACGGGACCTTGACGAGTCATTTAAAGCCAACGCGTCATGTCCTATTGTATGTTTGCTAGAGAGCAGACGTTGCTTGAACCAGTGGGGAAATAGGTATATTCATGTCACCATTGGTCTTCAATCACAAACAATGTGGACCAGTACTGGCGTGAATTATTGATTTCACTCGAGTCAATGTAGAGTTACTCAGGTATCGATTCTGGATGCAGGATATAGACAAGTTCAGACAAATTGGAG
Source organism: Mycena floridula (assembly GCA_029320655.1). NCBI lineage: Eukaryota > Fungi > Basidiomycota > Agaricomycetes > Agaricales > Mycenaceae > Mycena > Mycena floridula. Next base: position 861,934 of record JARIHS010000015.1, on the reverse strand, counting down.
CTCAATTTGAGCTGAAAAGGAGGCTCTGCTGAGGATCGAACCACAGAATGAGGTGGACCGTGGAAGGGATGGTGAAGAGCCCATAATGACAATATAATACATTATTTGACCTACAGTGTAGGCCGCTACGCAATACATTATTCACTCTAGTCTACAGTTCAGAACCATGATGCATCACCAGTTGGTGCTTCTTGACTCTTTCCCAGGGTCTTACCTGAACTGGAGGACAGCGACGCTGCAGCGCGTTCCGCCCTCTGCCAAAAGTGGGGAGCATTACGACACTGCGATTAGATTCCACTGTGATTAGATTCCAGCTGGATCCGGGTTGATCTTGATCCAAAGCGGTCGTGCACCGTTCGATCCGCTGGTGGGTCGTTTGTTTTTGATTTGATATTCCCCTCGGGCACGTTCCGCATCACCTTGCTTTAGCTAGGTCTCCCTACCGTGAAAATTAGTAAGCTTCGGATCTATTTTGATCCGGTATGGGAATGTTTCACGGGATTTATTCCCTTTCAACAGCCTGCATGAGCCTCATCACATGCAGTCATCAGCTGACTCGATAGTGACCCTCAGAAACGAATATTACCAATTTCCATCAAATAGTATGTGATCACATGCTGCAGCTGTCAGCTGATTCAATAGCGACCCTCAGAAACGAATATTACAAATTTCCATCAAATAGTATGTGATCACATGCTGCAGCCATCAGCTGATTCAATAGCAACCTTCAGAAATGAATATTACAAATTTCCATCAAATAGTATGTGATCACATGCTGCAGCCGTCGGCTGATTCGATAGCGACCCTCAGAAACGAATATTACCAATTTCCATCAAATAGTATGTGATCACATGCTGCAGCCATCAGCTGATTCGATAGCAACCCTCAGAAACGAATATTACAAATTTCCATCAAATAGTATGTGATCACATGCTGCAGCCATCAGCTGATGCGATAGCAACCCTCAGAAACGAATATTACAAATTTCCATCAAATAGTGTGTGATCACATGCTGCAACTGTGAGCCCCCAATTCTCATGATATTTCAAAGTCCATGTTATGCCAGCTGGCCGGCGCGGATCATGTGGTCTATGCGTTGTTTATTCCCTTGGCACAAACCATCATTCTAAAAGCTGTCAACAGTTTGGCTGATGCTTCAGCTTGCACAGGAGCTGCTGATTCAATATCAATAGACGTGTTTTGGAGCAAATGGCCTTATGATTTCCTGCTTGGTACTGTTTGGCCTAACCGGAATAAACATAGAGTAATTGCCTCTTTCAGCCTAAATCTGTATCTTCCCATCGTTCCATCATTCCACTTCACTCCAGTGGCACGTCAGAAAATGATGTCTGAAAATCTTCGCTCCACCTGTCTCGCTCCTCAGAATCAGGAACCAGAGCATCTGAGCGCCCATTTCTGTCAGCAACTGAGGAGGTCATGGTCGTACATTGTTTGGAATTACAGGAATGACAGCCCACTGTGAGCTAGGCCTAGCAAAGTTTTGGTATGCGGTGGAATTCTGCTGAGAGCTGCATATTCACGGCTCTCAAAGGCTTAGCGAGGCATTACCACCCTGGTGGAGCCTCAAATATCATGTAAAATAATGCCCAACGACGACCCAAATCCTCCAAAAATCATTTCTCCCATCATGCCCCCGATCGACGAGAATCAGAATCCCAATGCGACATTCTCTCTTCATCCTGTCAATTGGTCGGTTTCTCCTCGATAGGCCCGTGCTCTTCTTGCCGTTGGTTCTAACCCAGATTATTACCAACATCACATCCTTCAGCGAGATGGGTGGACTTGCTTAGATGAACAGTGAAGTGCTGTATCTCCTCATGATGCTCGTGTCCCCTGTGCTGATACCCCAATTGATGATCCACTGCCATATTTAGCACGTTCATCTTCCTCTCATGCTGCAGCTGAACCTGCTGCTGCTGAAACTCCTGTGAACCTTCACATCGAAATTCCAGTGTCCAGCAATGTCATTGGGGCTCCCAGCTCAGTACGGTCTCTCTTCCTTCCTTCCACCATTCCTTTCAACACGGCTTTCGCTCACCTCTGTCAGGAGATGGGACTTGATGTCCTCACGGCGCATTTGGGCTACAAATACGACAATGAACGTCATCGTGATCCGGACCATAGCATGAATTCGGCAGTGGAATGGAAGGAATGTGTCACGTCAGGTGTGGCGCAGATGCATACTGTATGAACTCGTATCGTTACCTGTAAGATTCATAATATGGTATGTCCTTATGCTTTCCCGCTACCTTTCATTAATTCATTTTCTCAGAATCCGCCTGAAAATGTCGCTGCAATCTCAAAGAAGCGAAAGTCCGGGGGCGCCCATTCTGACGAAACAGATCTATGCACAGCAGAGCTCACCAAGAAGTATCGTACTCTGGGAGCTCATCTCTGGTGCAAACACGATAAGGATCATTGCTACATGAAAGCCAATGGCGATCATGACAACCAACATCAAAGTCTTTGGGTGCAGGAATGGGTCAGTAAAGGTCAAACTCACAACATTGAACAATATCTAATTCTTTATCAGACTCATGGATGTGCTATACTTGAATGTCCACCTGAGAATATTGTTTTCCAGCACTATTTCATACACAAGAGGCAACGTCGCAGCAACAAGTCCACGATGGCACAGCCTTCGATGCCTGCTGTTAATGTCTATGTGAACACCGGCCCAGGACAGTCGTCACAGAGCCACCAAGTCAGTACTACACTATCACATCGCCACTGAAATCTGGCTGAGGGACACTGACAGATCATCTCGACAGAATCTGCCAGATGAAGCTGGTACCAAGACAACACCAATTGAGATCATCGAGTCGCCCAGCCCTTCATCAGGGTATCCTTTGGTCGCCGACATCCTTCGTCATATGGACAACTTGCCAGATTTCCGCAATTTGGAGATCCCACCTTCAACTTTTGCGACATATCTGGAACACAAATGGGAGCTCACCACTGTAAAGCAGGCTGCCATTGTTCATCGGGATACGTTCATTGATGGGGCTTCTATGACTCTGGCGTTAGCTAATACCTTCATTGCATTGTCGCAGAAGGCTGTCCATGAGGCGAAAGGCAAAGGAACCTGAATGCCTCTGGAGCAAGGGGAGAAAAGAAGAAGTTGTTGTATATTACAATGTGGAAAATATGTATTTCTGTATTTCTTTACAAATAACCTGAATGACGGTACCATCCGATCGCATTCTCTGGAGTGATTGACTCTGAAACGGCTTGCCAGAGTAGCGCATAAGGGTTGTGATTCGGTTCCCCACCAAGTTCACCATCAGCATAGTCCCGAGTGCCTTGCAGCCATGCTTTCATTGAAGAGAATCCTTCTTCAATCGGGTCATAGTCCGGAGAATATCGTGGAAGATACTCGAGTCTCATGCCTTTGGACTCAAATTGAACAAAAATAAGAGCTGAATCAAGATAGAATATGTACTGCTGTTCCATCATTGGCCGAAGCTGATCGGATTTATAAATACTTGCGTTGTCCATGACAATAACTGAGTTGGGTCCTGGAAAGGGATTCATATTGTCAAGGAGAGAGTTGATGAAGTTGTTGAAGTCGACACCCTTAATGGAACGATCCAGAACCATGAGATGGAGCACTCCATCCAAGGAAATAGCAGGAAGAACAGAGTATCCTTGAACCATAAAAAATGCAATATCACGAGAAGCCTGAACATACTTGACACCTCGCACATATACATCTCGTCTTCTTGCTTGCTCACCATTACCAGCCCAGGCACAGCCCTGTTTAGAGGTATTGCGATTACATGCAGCCTCATCAATGAAAACCAGATGCTCAGGCTGATAAAGCCTGGCTATGTGCATCTGAAATTGTGCTTATCAATCTTCATCGCGTTGTGAAGTGATGTGCGAGACCTTGGATCCATTCAGCCACAAAAGCCAAGGTCAAAACCGTATGAAACTAACCTTTTTTCGCATAAATCCTCGGCGTCTCAGCGAGTAGAGAACAGTCACGACCGAGACATGTACATTACATGCTTGTGCCAATGCATCTCTGAGCTCAGACAAATATATATCCAGGGTGTGCTCGACCATTGATTCAAGAAACTGTTGGCTACCGTGAATTTGCCAATATACCCAAACAGAGGAAGAATCACATCACTGTCGAGCACCATCAAGGTTCTAGGATGTCCAGGAATATCTTGCTTCTTGACCACATTTCCAGTGCGATGGAGGAGTGCCAAGACACGATTTACTGTTCGGATACTGATGTCTATCGCAGCTGCAACATCTGCCTGGCTACGACGTCGGTTTTCTGGAGTCCTTCGAGTGTAAAGGCTCACAATGAGCTCTTTCTTCTCCTGTGAGATATGGCGGTGGTTTCCCATGTGAAGAAGCAGAGAAAGGGTATGATGATTTTGGAAAGATCTACATAGCTTCATGACATTGTCGGTGGAGTGATGGGGCCTGGTGGAGCGATGGGAAGTGCAGATTTAGGCTGAAAGAGGCAATTACTCCTAGTCTCTCCTAGACAGACTCCATGCGTGACGATCAAGATGTACTACCATGGAGTCTGTGATTAAGCGCGCCCGAAAGTGCCGATAAGAACTTAGTTATGTAATGTCGGAGTTTGAATTCAGTGCTCCTCGTCTCTTGGGCTATCGAGCGCCTTTTCAACACGAATTGTCGCGATTTTGAAACGTAAAGTGATGTATAAAGCAACAATACATAGCATATACAAAGAATATCCAGGAAAATGTGGGATGTGAGGACAAAATGGCTGAAATTGACTATAATACAGTATCTGATTTTTAGAGCGGTCCTGGGACGTTTAACCAAGCTGAAAAGCGGTCTGGGAGAGGGTAATTGTATCATATTATCGAAATGAGGGGAAATTCGAATGCTGGGACCAGCTTTTTTTGTTGGATAAAGGGGAGAGGATCCGGCTGCCGAAAGCATCATCGTCGACGGCCGCCAAGGTGCCAGAATGGAGCGATAATGGTTGGAACGTGGCTTAGAAGAGATAAATCAGTGAGATATCGACGTTTCAAGCTGTACTGGGGAATGGTTTGTCTGGAAAACCTTGCTGCATCATCTGCAACAAAAGATGAAATACGGGCGCACCTGAACCATGTCACGGATTGTACTCCTGAATGTTGTCCCTAGATCCTACTCTGAGCCAAATCTGCCAGAAAGAGCGAAGCAAGACGAGGAAAAAGGCACAGAAATCCTAGGGCTGAAACCCACGCCTAAAATGTATCTCGGTCAATATTGCAGCTAGGGACATGGGGAAAGGGACAATACTGGTCTATAGGGCTCGCATATTCCCTCAGAGCAATAATAAGCAAGACATGAGGGCAAGGAAGAGTGCTGGACGTGAGGGGGGGGAAATGGGTGATTTCAAACTCTGAAATTACATAACTGATTTCTTAACAGCACTTTTGATCGCAGTAACCACAGGACTAAATTACTCCATGTTTATTCCGGTTAGGCCAAACAGTACCAAGCAGGAAATCGTAAGGCCGTTTGCTCCAAAACACGTCTATTGATATTGAATCTAGTTGGAAAATACAGCATAAGGCAGATTGGTGCTATAGAAGGACATTTAGAAGCACTGCAGATATCAACTGGGAAGTACTAGATATTGTAAAAGGCATATATGCTACATGCTTACTATCACTTGGACCAGTGTTATTGGCTTGAAATTGACAGATAGCCCCAGTCATCAATATTGCACAGCAATTCTGTATTGGCTTGGAGCGAGGAGATGCGAGTCCTGATGCCTCTGAGGAAATGTGAAACAGTCTATTCCTCCACAATTCTACCGGGAAGCTGGCAGAAAGTGTTACAATAAACAGGGCATACAATTCAGAGATGGAAGCCAAGATGGAACAGCCATCACCTAGGATAGTTCTGGATGATTCAGGAGCATATGGAGTTCTTCCTTACATGAATATTATGGACCCAAGACACCCCACAGCATCCCAAAAAACCAGGGGAATTGGAAACATAGTAAAAGGTCCAAATGCGCCACAGATTGAGTCTGTCCAGCAGCTTTGCAGATATCCAGGATACGGGCATAGAAAAGGGATGGATATCATAGCAAATGATGAAGAAACACTGTGTCCATTTAGCAAAATTCTAATCCTGCTAATATAAGCTTCCACAGACCAACAATGCCAAAAATCTAGCATAGTCGAGTTTTTGTTATAGGGAAACATACAGAGAAGGCACAGATATTTACTGGAAGGCATTTGATATTGGATGGAATAGATATTACCTAGTTGTTACCCGAAATTGAACCGTAATGCCCACCACCACGTGTATCATTATGCAGCCCGAAACCCTGCACCAATTGTTTTTGCATGTAAGTAATCAGGCTCCTACTAGCCGCCAATATGAGCAGAGCCCTTGTTTAAGAGAGATATCTATCTAGCCTCACAGCCGTCCGCGCCGGATTTGCGCCAATTTAAAATGAACAAAGGGAAATTACTCAGTTTCCGAGCCATGAAAATATTGAATTTTATACATAATGAAGATTCCCACAGGCCCAGAAAACGCCCTTTGTCATCCCGAAAATGTAATATTCCACCAGCTGTGAAAAAGAGGAATTTCCCTTTCATCATTTTTGATCCCCGGAAAATCCAGCGCGGACGGCTGTGCCTATGTGAACAATTACATCGTATTTTGATGAACCAATCAGAGAAAGTAAATTAAGGCGGGTCCGCTTATATGGCGAGTTATATGCCCGGAACATGAAAGTTCGGCGATGTACGTCGACGTATAACGGCATACGTCGGATTTCAACGGCCGATGCCAAAAGATAATGGCTAACGCTGATAGACGGCGAACATTACCGGAATTTGATGCCGGCCCGTGTTGATCCACCATCAATGCTCGTAATTGTATTTGGCAGGATATACGGCGTATATGCTTGTATTTTATTGTTATTTTAACGTATAGGCTGGAAATACACCTCATTATAGGCATGGTCCGAAGAGTCATCTGCTACAAGGCGGTCCATGGACATCCTATCAGAAACATGAGACGCAAGAGCCATTAGGTATTTAAGAGGCAAATTTCAGTGAATCTATCATCTCATTAATCACAATGACCACTGCTTTTGGACGCCCCATCAATGACAAACATCTCAAGGCCAATCTTGTGGCCATAGATAGCTGAGTGAGATGGTCTTTCATAGTAATATGCCTTGTAGATTTCTTTCAAGTTGTTTCAAAGGTAGGATTGGCTCAGCAAATATTCTCCAGTCACTGAGCCACCTTTCTGATCTGATCCGACAAGATATTGCCATTCTGTGATGGTTCAAAATTTACAGGATCATTGTTGTCTTCCACACTTACGCTATTCAGTTTATTTATCCACATTGTTGTACTGCAAATTGTTGCAACTGCTCAAAGGCTACAGTATTATGATAACACCTCAATATCTCCTTCCTCAGTTCATCCTGCATACCAGAGGACACATTGGTGGGTAGATGGCCTCGCTTGATATATAGTGACCAAAATACAGTGAATCCTACCTGAAATACCCTGTATTCTGTTGCATGTCACTGCCAATACCTCATATTTCCCCTGCCCAGTGATGGAATACAATGTATTTCATTCCACTATATCTGATGTACGGTGTATTATGCTGACCGGCGACCGAAATACACAGTATTTCATTCAATCACATATGATATACAGTGGCTTGCGGTGTCTCTCACCGTATTTCGACTGTCAGACCAGTGGGTTAAAGGCCAACCGTTCCGGTGGCAGATACGAGTCCCCCATTTTTTGCCAATCTTAAAATGTCATAAATATTTTTCTATTTCAGATATTAAATATATATTTGGCCACTCATGGCCAAGTGAGAGCGGAAGCAAGTTCAACCACATGTGCAATTGTACACATCATTGCCTGACGTTCAGCTGAACCAAACCAGGACTGAGGTCCACAAGACCAAAGGGCTGTGCACCCGTGATGCTGCCAAAACGTCAGCTAAATCCAGGCATGTCTGGACCGTCTGGAAGCCTTGAGCAAAGCAAGAAGAAGAGCGGTTACTGGAGTCGAAGCAGGTGACTGAAGCGATGGAAGGGAAATGACCAAATCCTGGAAGATGATTCAGAGGTCCGAGTCGTCCAAGGATGGAATTGCCCAGAGAAGTGGTGAATTGGACGGATATAGCAGCATACGAAGGATCTCACCCATTGAATCCCCGTAATTAGCATAGTCTCTGATGCAGATTCAGGTGTCGCACCGGCATGCCGAATAATAGTCCTTGCTTCATTCGTCATAAATGCTATTACCAGCGACCTCAGTCGGTCTGGGAGAGCCGTATCGTCGATGGATTCAGCGTTGGCTGGCGTGATCTGGTCGCAGAGAACGTCAAGAGTAACCAGGGAATCAAAGGTTGATATGCACGACAAGAGTCTTTTTCACAACTTTGACCTCTGCTTCCTTGTCTGGAGCACATTCAAAAGCATGAAAGCACGGAGAATTAACCACACACCACTCTGAAGAAGCTGAAGGAGCACATCAGGATTCCTCTTGACCCATCTCTTCTCCATTTTCGACAATTGTGTAATTGTACCATAGTCTTGGATTTGGACCTAGATAGACTAGCTCAACAGGCTTCATGGAGGGCAGAACGAGGTTACCTGAGAAGATGGGTCCTCACAAATGTCGTTGCGTTGATGGCTGATTCGAGATCTGGAAAGTGGCTGAAAAAGCACTGCATATTGTCTGCCGCTACAATCTTCAAGGAAGACGAGTTGGAATTTGTCAGCGCTATCAGACGAGTCAGAGCATCTCGCTGCTGGGAACCATTAGAAAGCAGAGCAAATGGGATTCCTGGGTTCCAGTCTTGTTGATGCTGTTTTTGGCTCATCGGACCAACTGTGTGGTTAAGGTCATGACAATTTTAAGCACAAATCGTTGTAGAGCCTACCTTTGATGTCCTTTTCTTCGTCCATAAGGCTGGAGGCAATACAAGAGACCCTAAGGACAAGGGGGCACCGGACCGGCATTCCCGGACCGGGGGTAGGTAGGTATGTTCAGGCGGCCAGGCCTTAAATTTTTTTTCAACCTCTATTTTTTTTAGTTTTTTTTGGTGAGATTGAGATCCAATCTTACTACCATGTATACAAGTTCAACAAGCTCCCCCTTCCATTTCTACAGTCATTGACCTAATCAGGGTTCGGAAATCAACACGATCAAATAAACTCGTAAGCCTTTGCGTCATCCCGCCAGCGCATCTGTCATTCACGAGCGCCTACGTCTGCATTGGTCCAGCATGAGCGCTCCTGCCAATGCAACACCAGTCTATACGGTAGGCATCCTGTTTATTCATCAGCCAAGCTCTAGCTCCACTACAGTCTACAGGAAGCAGACTTTGTGATTCAAGAGAATAAATGCATTTGTCCTCATTGTCATTCACCACGTGGACTAGGTCCTGGCGGTTTAGTAAGTAGGTAGGTTCGCGCCTGTAAATAGGACCCCGGTAACATTTAGCCAGTCCGGTGCCCCCTTGCCTGGGGAATCGCAACGCTACAGCCGGAATAGTGAGGAATTGAGCTTGGGGAAAAGGGCCACTTGGACCCGTGAGCTGGATATCATTGGGTGCAAATGATGCCGCTTCTGCTTCAGAGACTATCAAGGAGAAATTCACAGCACACGTCGAGAAAATTCAGGCGACGTGGCCATGAAGCAAGTGTCACGTGGATATCCCCGTTGGGTACTTTGATGGCTGTACCCACAAAATCGCTGGCTCCCAACAAACGAGCCCACAAGTGGGCCTCGTAACATTGCCGTTCGGCAAACATCAGCGGTGCTTCGCACCAATCCCCTTCACTCTCCCGGCGCGTTGTGAAAAAATAAAAATCATTGTTATTGGCTTCTAACTATCTAGTTGTCTGCATGTTCTGAATTTATTAGAGAGTAAAGTGTATGCAACATGGCACTCGCTGGCAATGGGGATTGAACAATGAGCGATCCATCATGTCAGAACTTTGCCTAGGACTTGGCCAGGAAAGACAGGAATACAGATACCAAATTGCGGTGCAAAGAAATATCCTCCTGTGAAGTCTCCGACGACGGCAATCCAGGTAACCAGGTAGTAAAATCTTCAGCGTCATCCTTGAGCTCTGAAACTTTCTCAGATTTCTCTCTGTCAAACAAATTAGTCCATGAGACAACTGAAGCGAGGGAATACGAGCCTGAGTAGCGCAAAGATCCTGGCCATGCGACTAACAGCCATAATTTGATAACCTTTCTCTGCTCCGATGAATCCGCTGTGGATGAAGTCGGGGAAGATACCGGTGCCTCTTCAGAGCACACTGAACAATCTCATCATTGAATTGATAAACGAGCAGATCCAAAGTCAGATTGTGACAGGAATACTCCTCATGACGAACGAAAGGAAAGACAGACAGATACAATTCACAAAAACTAGTTGGTGACAGTGAGTTAAGCAGATTGAAGTAAGATAAGAGAGACTTAGCCAGAAGATTGCAAGGTTTCTTAGATTTCACCTTCAAATTCTCCTGTGCGAGGATATCGCATATGGCGCTTTTGTCAAAGCACGCTTCAAATGCAATAGCAAGAGGTGACCAATTAGCAAACGGCGGACTCTGGACTCAGGACGAGATTGAGGGCTGAGACCGGATAGAGTGGGTGACTGTATCACCGAGAGCGAAAATGAATCAACTAGATATAAGTACGAGCATATTGATCCTGTGGAATGGCAAATCCCAACGCACGATCAATATTCTCCCAAGGCTCATCAGTATCAATGTGATGATTGAGACTATGAATTTTTTCACAAAGAAGTTCGACAAGCTGTGCCTTGCGTATATGCTTGCTGCCCATCGGAAGATTGCACACAGCAAGAAGATCAGGTCCAGTCAGAGTCAGTAGTTGGCCCTGGAGAGCAGAATCATCAAGTGAGCACCATGAAGGTTCCCTAGAACAGACTGAATGAAAGATTTTGGACAAAGCATCGTTGAGATTCCAGAGAGAGTTGCGATGGCAGCCAATGTGTACACGTGTCATTTATTATATAAGCGGGATCAAAAGGACCTCGGGCATTCGCCCGTTTGCCAGAGTACCCTCTTCTCCTTACGGAGAGTTCGGGGACCGCTGCGCGCTTATTACTGCATATGGCGGCTGGCAAATTATCCCCGGCATCATTTCGGCACCGCCAAGCGGAAATCAAAGTTTTGTCACTTCCCACCGCCATCACTGATAAATCTTGTTAACGTTGTTCGGTCATTCTCCCACTATTTATTGTAATTCCTGCTTCAATTCACATTCGTTTGCTCTATTCAATGACTCCACCTGCTCCTTCTAAAAAATGGATGATACCCGCCATTCGCAAACTGGTATGGGACAAATTCAAGAAGCGGCCTGGGAAAGACATTATTGGGATTCTGTGGACAGGTGGTGGGAAGACACTGTCCTTCTGGATCACGCTTCTCATGGCACTTGAGGAGGGGAATGACAAAATGATCATCATTGGTACCCCACCTGTAGCGCGGCCTGAGCCGCATTCCCCGACTCCATTTTCTTGCCTACATTTATTGACCAGAATCCTTGAGCTGTAAAGCTCGGGAAAAGCAGCAACAGTTCTTTCTCATAACATAACTCAGTTTGCGTGTTGTCAGCACCAGAAAGCATGGCGCCGGAGGTCCCAGGAGTCAGCTCGCTTAAAATTCTGGATTGATATGATTGGTTGAAAACTCATGATCAATATGTTATTTATTTATTTTCTTAAGCTCTTTGAACATAGCCACCATATTGACGGTTGTTTCTAGGAGCCTGGTAAGTAATGCAATTATGCACTTGAGCAATACAATATAGTAGACCCTCCTTGGTCCAAACATAGGCAGAGCAAGGTCCATAGCTTGCATCACTAACAGCTGCCGCTCATTGCAGGACTCGCATTCACAGCCCATGATTCACAGACTTGGTCTCTAAATCCATCATCTTCACAGCTCAAAGTGAATTGCTACATCCTATGTCATGTTGTCTTGTGTCAAATGTGGTACAGGCGACTCAAGCATGTCAGAATGAACATTTGTTCATACCTGGTTTTTGGACAAGCTCAAGCTTCGGACAAGTTACGAGACCACGTGAGTGGCTCGTTTGTTGGGAGTGAGCAAAATTCAGTAGAGCCGCATCGGAGAATCTAGTGGGGATATCCGGCCGGGCACGTGCACCGATGATGTAGCGCTCACTTCGGCAGCTGACTAGTGACTCTGGGCGGGCGCTGTGAGGAGTGTAACGCAGGTACACGACGAGCAGATCCCTCCTCATGTTGACTGATCAAACAATTTGGTGAACAGAGCAAAAAAAAATTGGGGGCTCGTACTTGCCGCTTGTCGGCCTCCATTTCACTGGTTCTGCATTTCATCATGACATTTACCTGAGGTTATTTCACATGGTTTCTTATATTTAGAGCTGTATTACATGTACTTGACCTTACCTTGTTGACCTCTTTCAATATTATTGTCACTGTTTTCTTCTTCACGGATTTGCTTGCATTGAGGGACTAGATGCATTCTGACAAAGCAGACTTGCCATTCTCAGTGATATAAATGCATCTAAAATTCAAAATCATGCACCACAAGAAGTCAGAGATGAGGAAAAGTATTCAAGAGTGCTCACAGAAGCCACGTTACACCGTGCCAAGGCCAGTTTGGCTTGACACATGGAACTGACAGCTGAAAGTCTAGATTGAATAGTGTGGGGACAATATAAACAGTGTTGATGTGGTTTTCTCTACAAATGATAGCTAGCAGGAGGTTTGTGCACCACCACTTGTTGGCCTTTCCCAGTCCTTGCTGAATAAAATGTGGACACTATGCCGACATATTCTCTTGTGCGCCAGTCACATGATGTGAATAACGGCAAGGCCCAATAGCCGGTTATCAGGAATCAAATTTGGTATCCTGGCTCGGTCTTGCCAGTGTCAGGCCTAATACATGTTTTAGTGCATCAAAATTAAGCGACTTGCAGTAAGAAGAACGCAGCAGTAGCAGATACAGTGGTCTAGAATGGCATCATTACAAGCACAATCTAGATTATGATCTTGCCCAGTGTCCCAAAAGGAGCAAGGAAAGATCAGGAGTACTCACACTTTACCATCTCCATGTATATCTGCAAGGGATCAAGTGGTAACAACTAATACTATCAGTCACATCAGTCACATTGAGATTGAAAATTGTGGTAGTAATTGTAAATATTTCTTCAAAAAACAGGGAATTTGTCCTTTGCCCCCAGTATCATTCAGATTCTTCTTTATTATGGATACCTTATGGCTGGTGAAGTTTGTGAGAGGAGGGGAGAAGGGGAACCTCTCAAGAAATTCTGGCCGGAGGGCAGAGAAAGCATGTTTCATTGAAATCTGTCAGTTTCTCTTGTTTGAACAGCTCCCATGGTGCTCTGAAATGCCAACCATGTATGACATCTATATCAATCAATCCATATGCACAGATCTGTCTGTCCTGCTCAAGGTACAGTGTGTGTTGGATGATATGGGTCATTCCCAAGAATGTGACACAGGAGTCAATGGAAACAGTATATTAGATCGGACTTTCGCACCATGTGATTAAGCATTCTTTGTCCTGAACTATGACATTGTCCCGCCTTCCTTGCTCCCGGTCAATCCGAGCTCGTACTGTTCAACAGTATGGTGGATGACAGATGGAAACTCTGCGCAAGAACCACTGGGTCAGCATGGGCAAGAGAAACTGCTCAGTGATGAATTATTATTTTCTATAAGTAATCAAGATCTAACAGGACAACTCTCTCCATCAAAGCTGTAGATAGTTGCTCTAACACAATCAGGTTTATCACCAAACAAATTGTCTCTGATAGGGTAAGCTAACCAAGATAGCTGACCGAGGGAGGTCTGGACAGTAATACCCTGGTAGCTGCCATGAGTGTTTGGGTACTTCAGCAACAAGCAAAATTGAGCAAAGAGGAATTGGATCAGCAGGGCAAGGTGGGGAAGTGCCGGAGGCGACCCTTTCATACATAGATTAGGGGATAAAAATCACTGACAGTGAAACTTGATAAGTGCGAAACAAATCCGTCGGCAGGAACAAAATCTGGGATGGAGAGAAAGACATCAAAATCATGCAATTGAGACTGTACGCAACATCAATGATTTGGATGATTAATACATGATAAACGCGTGTTTTCGGAGACATCGGAGATCTCAATCCGCTGTTAGCTCGTTTGTTTCTCCCTTTTAGTATCTCCGTTCTTCTAGATGGGAAGCAATAGATGTCAATGAACAGCAATGTACCATGATCCGATGCTAGTTCCTTCGCCAGGCTCGGTGTCTTGAAAAAAATCTTTCGATGGGGAAAAATCTGGCCTGGATTAGCACGAACCATGATCATTACTCGAAGCGGTCTGCATCACTGACGAATTAAGCGAGATAATACGCGATAATACGCGATAAACGCGTGTTTTCGGAGATTTCCAAAAACATTCAAGACGCACTAGAGCACGTCCCTCTCATGCGAGCACTTGAATATTCCACCAATATGTTACATTCATTCATACCTTTTTCTTGATCCAATCCATTGGCAATCTGCCAACTTTTTTGAAACGGTCAGACGAGAGGGGCTCAGAATTTGGGAAAGGCTGCATATGCATTTAAGAAGTTTCTGCCTACAAGCTGGTTTTGGCTAGACTTTTACTTTAAAGAGCCCTTATTGCGATCTATTCCACGCAAATATAGCATAAATGACCATCCAAATGATTGCTGGTCGTCGATGGGCCTCCGCGCAGGGTACGGTATGTTGTTCGGAATTCCGTCGACTCGGTAGAACATGGGATATTGTTGTGATGTGGGCTCGAAGAGCATTTTGATCGAGTTCATGGCTCACATAAAGGTATCTGATGCCTTTCCTGCTCATTCCGATGACCTCTCGTGCATTGAGTTTCGCACGAAAGCCGTGTCATGTTCAAAATCACCATTTCTTGGATAACATGATATTTAGTGCTTCAAATGGCATTAAAAATCTCCCAGGTACATGCAATTCATAACCATTCCCATTCCTCAACACTCAACCCGCTGAGTGTCGTCGGGAACCAAAGCGCGTCGCTACGCGCCATGACGATCGGATTCGGATGTCGGCGGCCCGACCCGCTACCCAATGGGGATTTGCGGCGAATTCTTGGTTCAGACCCTTGAGCTTCATTATCTTGTCCAAACTGGTGCTTGAAATGATGAGTTGTTCCATATAGCAAAGGTCAAATTGAGTTTTTTGGCCGAATTCTGAGAGCTTTTTTCTGGAATTATGTCTGCATGCATTCTGAGCTAATTTCCCAAAAAAATGCCCGCCGCTGCGCGGACCGCCGTGAATCGGGACATGCCGACAGAGCTGTACAGTCAACGTCGAATTTCGAGCTCCGACTGGCGGCGTAAGTGTGTGAATTCATTATGATCTACGATTACCTGCTTGTCAACTCAAGATCCAAGATCTTATCTCACTCCTCCATCACTTTGCTAGCGCTCCGAGCGCCTTTGGGCTCTCAAACAAGCAAGGCGGTCGTTTCGTCTCTAAAAGGTTAGCCCAAGACTATAGTTGAATAATGTATCAGTAGATGACTACAATTTAGAGTCAACAATGTATCTCATAGTGGATTACAGTGTAGCCCGTGATAGATCATCCTGCCATTTGTAAAGGCCCGTTTCCTAAATGACAGCCTTTATGTCAATAGATTCCCCAGAGGCTAGTCTGACGGGGATCGCCTTGAGAAATAGTAAGGTTTCGTGGTGAACGAACCCTAGCCAATATGACAGAATCCAAGAATAGGTACTCAACAGCCAGCGTGCAGCACAAGGTGCAACGGAAAACACTGAAGAAGTAACTTGGGAGTTAGATTGTTGTGGTAAAGGTTAAGATAAGATTGTGTCACATGTCTACAAGATGGCGTAGATAAGGAATCTGTGAGGATATCCAGGCTAAAGCCTGAAAGCTAAGAAACACTACTCAAAAGTCATAAAGGTACATTACACCATTATATTGGGACTCCTGCAAGGCCTTTGTTCGAATTTGGGTCCTTTCCCAGCGTAGGCACACCCTCTGGCCAGTTTGTGACATGTATTTCTTGTCAATTGAGAGTATTGTCAAACATCAACTGCGGGAGCTTCTTGTTTTGTGTTGTTCCGTGGAGCTCGACGCCAAGTCGTTCTGGATTAGCCGGTTAGATTGAAGCGGCCAGCGCAAGCGACAGATGGCACACCAAAAGATCCGATGAAGAACCTCTTGAGTTCTTTGATGATATCATCCTTGCATAACTTGGCCAGAGAATATTGCGCCTCGGAACCTCTGTACGTCCATATGACGATCAACAAGCTCGATGGCTGATACCTTACCGTAATCATGCCTAGTGTAATTGATCACTGCTCTGGATAGAGGTTACATATATTAGCGAACATCAACTGGAGGAAGAGCTCACAGTTTGAAGAGTTCTGAGATTTGCAATGTCATGAGTTCCGAGCCCAACATTACAAACTTGACATTTGGTTGGAACAACCTAGTGAATTGAATGAGATGGATCATGGGGAGAAGATACCAAAAAATGAAAAGGTACCCAGGCATGTTCATTGATCGATGTGATGTTTGACCGGAGAATGGGAGAAGACCTTCACACATGGGTGCTAAAATTGAGGGAATTTTAGGCCGGATGTTCGTCTTTTATACCAAAGCGGAAGACCGGTACCGTCACAGAAGGAAGATCCGGCCGCAATCAGGAGAAATGGACTCTAAGACTAGTAGGACACCGTTGAAAAAGGTAATTCAGGAGTCAGCTCATGTGGTGTTCAGTGTTCATTATTCTGGTAGCTGTAAGAAGAAACAGGAAATTGATCAACCCTCAATAGTCTTGTTGATGATGTAGGGTAGGAGTACTGAAGACATCCACGGGATTGGTGATCTAACTCTGCACGGTTTCCAGTCAGCAATGCTTAAAATTGGAATAAGGGACTCAATAAACCATTTATTTGAAATTTCTAAGCGAACATATTTTTGAAGTCCATTTTTTCCGCGAGGTGCTCTCTTCTTCTTCATCCAGAATTTGTTGACGGGATTCCATGCAGATACCACCTCTCCGCTGTTGTGCGGTCATTGTGACATGGGGACTGAAATTTGGCTCCAATGCAGTCGTGTTCTCCAGTTCTATTCCCTCTGGCTTCATTGTATGGTCAAATCACAGGAAGTTTCTCTGCCATTTTACCGTGAGGGTCCCAATGATGCCTTGGATGCTGCTTCGAGTCTGGGCAAGGAGGAAATCAGGACCTTTCCTTTTCCTTTTCAGTCTAGAACAGCTGGCCGACACTCGGCTTTTCACTCCAAGACAACTGGAAAGTCGAGTTTGGGACGACGTGCGGTCACGTCCACTGCTCGTGATTGACCCATGACCATACGCGACTTTTTTGTTCGAACAAGTAAAGCACGTTAAAACTTCATTCTTGACGCGTAGTCAGATTAAATACAAGTTAATGTCGCAGGATGAAAGAAGAAGTAGGCTACAGAAGCAACTAGCTCCTGTGGTACTGTATATTTCAAAAGTTTGCAAGAGCTCCTGGTGAAACGTCAAATAGGTCAAGCGGTTTCTGTTGCATTTCATTGCTGGAGTCTCCCTAGACCATTTCCTCTGCTGTGTTTGGTTGAATACCACATAGAGTCCATAGATAAGGCAGAAACGTACTTTGGAGCTCTGTTCGCTTCAGGATCCTGACCCCCTGCTCCCCGAGTTGTGAGCCGCACACATATAAATTGCATAAATGGAGGAATGAGTGTGACCAGGTAGAACAACCATTGCTGGACTGAGGGAAACAATGATGACGGCGCGAAAGACCAGGGCGGTTGTCATGAGACCGGGGACAGAGTTAACGAGGGTGAAGCCCAATGGACCCATAATATTGACTCGCTTCTGGAATGCAGGTCAATACTGATATTGAAAAAAATTGATAATGGAATATACCTTGAACCCATCATGGTCAAGACCGTCATAAAGAACTCCGATGGACCGAACAAGCAAGATTGCCGCCAGGACAAATAAGCTGTCTGTGGATCGTTTGGCCGAGATGTGGAAACTGTTCGGAAAAGTTGGCGGTCAGTACGGAAAATAAGGGAATAGTATGGAATGCGGACGCAAAGAGAACACAGAGCTATTATTTCACAATGAGTTCAGATGGGCAAGAAGAATTCTGACAGAAACATACAATAGCAAGATCCAGTGCTCGAGTCCGACCCAGGCTCTCAACGATAGCTCGTGTATTCATCGCGTCGTCAGAGTTGGCTGCATTTACTGTCGCTTCATAGATATTTTTGACTGGCAGGAGCGATATGAAAGACTGAGGCATCTTTGCTGGCAATGTTGGAAGGAAACAAGGAAGAAGACGATAGTGCTGTTGAAGTTCGAAGTCCTTTTAAACCAGTGATATACATAGCTCATGGAATGACGGACAGCGACCCTGATTAATTTAGGACTCATACGTGATAAGCGCCAACGTGGGATCAGCAGCAGCAGGAGCAGGATGTAGAGGCTGGTCGCCTGTTAAGGCTAGCCTCACGCTTCTCACTTCACGCACCAAGCAAACGAGACCAAATGTATTGGGGTTTGCAGTGCGACAGTGCGAATAAAGGTAAGTGTAAGTGTAAAGAAAAGAGAAAAGAGTCGATGGCTCGCCTTTTATACCAGGTGAGCCAAATAAGTCACTACTGACTAGATAAGATAAATAGATAAGCAATGTCCGTTACACAGGAGCAGGACGCTTTTGGTAAAAAGCTGTCATAATGCACATACTTGTCTCTAGCTGTGACGGACACATTATCAACTCCGTCTAACATCACAATTAATTTAGGAAATATCATATCTGGTAGGCACCGAGGTGTGATCAGCAGCAGCGGCAGCAGCAGCTGGCCGCTTTAGGTAAAAATATATTGTAATGCACTGCTCCATCTATACTTCTATACTAGCTGTGATAGAAACATTATCAACTACCAAAATACATACGTTTACCCCCACGCTCTGGTGGGGACGTCTCATGCTCGTCATCGCCGGAATCTCGAGTCCTCTTTCGAGATACGCTAGTTTCCGGATCCCCGGACATGGTGTACAGGCCGTTGGGAAGAACAGTCTCCTCGCGAATCAATTGAATTGGCGCCGTTGAATCACGAATAGCCCGATAAATCTTGGTGAGAGAATCGAGTCTCACCCCATATATCCCTTTGCTAGTATCCTTGCTAAGATCCTTGCCAGGTCGTGCTACTCCAGCGGGCCAATTGATCATTCTGACTCTGTTTTCTCCCAGCGTAGTCTCGAAGTCAAGCCACGGTAGCTTGACCTGACCTTTGTCTGTCTGTGCCAGGCTAATCCCAACACGTACTAACCAAACTGTCAATGACAATCCAAAGATATTCATGTTAACGAAAGGACTTGCCCATTTCATCCGTAAGATGCTTCTTTATTTCCTCTGCCATCTGCCGTTTAGATGGCAATGCAGGTTCGATTATGGCAACACTGGAGGCATGAGACCTGGGATACCTACTGGTCAATACAACTCAAGGGGAGACACTAGTGACGACTTCACTGGGAATTTATGCGAGGTGTATTTCTCGATCTGAATCCCACATCCCGCTCGCTATCGAGAGCACTCGTGATCTGCGGTCGAACATGATTTCCAGTTGGATAAGTTACCGCAGAGCTGTAAACGCAAGGAATGATGACATAGGATACACTGACTCGGATCACTTACGCTTCTATCGGTACATAATCTCTGAGTCCGCCATTTTTCCCCATAGATGCTCTGTGATCGGCCATGATGATCGAACGATGTTCGCATTTATATCACTCACTTTTCAACGAAATTTGAGGCACTGGTCCCGATATATCCCTGTTGTCGCCCGACAGTGGGATCTGATCCACCCTCGGGAAGACCATGGTTCCATGGAGCCACAGTCCCACCTTGATAACCGATGTATGTTTGGGGATTTGTGAATGTAGGTGGATGCAGAGGTACATCAGGGATATGCCCGAATGAAGGATCAGAGACGCTATGTCTGAATATCATCAGTTGAGTAACGAGGCACAAGGTCAGATCACTTGCAAGCCACTGTAAATAGTTGGAAGTGCATTGATCTGTTGGGAGTCGTGACTTTTGTGTCCATGGATGATGGCTTCATCAAAATTTCCGGGGCCCTTGACATAATAAACATTCTTAAACATATCAGGTAATGTGGCACACTTACTATTGAGTACGGATGGGGATTTTCGGATGAGGGATTTGTAAAAATCAGGCGTCCGGTCATGTCTGCAGACTCCTCATCAACATCTACAGCTTCATTGTCATAAATAACCCCAAGGATTGGATTATTTTCTCGGTGGCTTGTGGCAGTGTTGTCCTAAGTGAAGAGAAAATGAGAGATAACATCTATAGAGCGAGACAAATCACTTACTTGTGAAGGATGAATAAGCGTGCCTGGGGCTCTCTCGTCCTCCCCAGAAGCTTCATCATCATCCATTCCTGCATCACTAGTTTCAGCCTCTTCACTGAAATCTGAGAAACTAGTGTCGATCTGAGAAATGGTCAGCAACAAGAGAAGCAACATTTGTTTGAATAGAACACACAAATTTCTTCTGCGCACTTGTTGAGATGTCACTCCAAGCTACCTTCCGTCTAGAACACTCAGTCCGCTGAGCAATCATTAGCGATAGATGGGGAGAAAGATCTTGTCCGTACCAGCATGACCAGCAGCTCAGTCAGATCCACTGAGAATGCTCGCTCTTCCACCGGTAAAGTCTGAGCCAACTCCTTCAAATGCCACTGCAAACGGCAAACTTGGCATCTGGAGTCCTTCTGCACATTGATGCCCACAATATTCGGATCCTCATCAAGGAAGGCCATAGCTGCGGCATAGTCGTCCATTTGCGACTCCTTCCAGCATGTGTGTCCCGACTCTCGAATGGTATCACGGAATTCTGGTGCGGGTGCTGGTGGTGGAAGGAAGGAAAACCACTCGAAGCCACAGTAGCGCCAAACCTCAATGAACTGCTTCACACGGATGGAATGTGAGAGCCCTCGCGGCATCATAGTCCAAGACATGGTCGCACACCACGAACGGATGTTCAGAGAGCCGCTGCGCTCTGAGGTTGTGATGCAGTCATCCATAGCCTGCCATTCCACGAGAGTGCATTTTGTGACAGTATAACGAAGGCAACGAGGATATTCGTTGACCCAAGACAGATATCGGTCCTCATCAGTGTCTCGGGGCAGGCTACTGAGAAATTCATTGGCTTCTTTGAATCCATATATGGGTTGATGCGATAACCATTCGGAAAGGTCGCGGCTTGCATCAATGTCATCACGGCTGTCCGCAGTGGAGTCCCAGATAAACCGAAGTGCCACAAGGGCACATGAAGGGGTCCAGGAGGGTGGTGACTCCGATTCGTGGGTAGGTTTACTTGAAGTACGTCAGATGTGTCAATGTCAAATAATGTACTCACTGAACTAAACAAGAAGCGCAATGTTCATCCCTGAGATAGATGATGTGGTCTTGTTGGGCGGGCAACAGCTGGGATCTCATGAATAGCCAACATCCTTCATGGTGTTCTATTTGCCTGTGGCAACTATGTCCGGCCTGATCCATTGCTCCAGTGAATGCTTGATCATCATAGCTCTCACTGTGTTGAACCAACCATTCCTGCACTCTGCCGGGGAGGGAAAAGTACCACCCATCAATCAATCCTTGCATCTCCCACTCCTCACGATCGCGCACTCCGCGCTCCTCATCTGCACTCTTATATGCCGCGGATGTCAATGCCACCCATACAATCATTGCAGTACGCATCTCCAATGTGGCAGACTGCACTTCCCTCCTCCGCAGAGTCCGCGGAGGAGTCCGTGCGAGGCGTCTTTCCAGGGCTGCAGCTGCTGATGTCCAGGGTGGAGGTGATTTCAACCAATCCTCATCCCATTCCATCAAGGCCTCATCTCCTTCATTCCAGAGCCATACATTGTCTCTGTCATCACTGCCTTGCAACAACTCAAAAAAGACTCGCTGTCGGAGGCCGCTGGGAAGCCGACGCAAGGCCTCCCACAAAAGTGCGACCCTCTTTCCATCCTGGATCATCTCTTCCCCATCTACATCTACTATATTCCGCGCCCTCGCATTGCGGGTGAATTCTTTGTCATCCTCGAAGCAGGGTATGATAGCCGCAGAGGTTTCTGAATCAGAGAAATCCTCTGAAAATTCTGAAGGAGCAGAGGTCATGGTGGTAGAAGGAGAAGAGCTTAAGCGCCCATGATACAGCTTTGACAGCTCGTGGTTTCCTTGCTTCCGTGGCTCCGACATGACCGGAGGTACAAAAATACCTGGTTCATCCCTGGTCTATTTTCGTTTCGGAGGTGGAACCGGGAAGACCCCGTATTATCTAACTGTTGGAGTTTGAACCGCGGAGGAGCTCATTCGCGTATGTTGATGTGCGGAGAAGGAGGAGTGTATGCGGATGGTGGCGGTATGAAAGGCGCTTGATAATGCGCCACGGTCGTGGATAGCCAATAGATTGAGCTACATTCTCAACACTGATCATGATATCACACTTTCCTGTAGATCTCTCAGAAATTGTCCGTTGAACGTGCTACTGAGACTTTGAGCTCAATATATCACGTCTATAAAGGGCTCAGCGCTCATCTACAAAACCTTGACTCTATATCCTACCTGCCACCTATGCGGCGTAGGTAGGAGGGAAGAGATGGAGTCCCTAAGCGCCCATCGGACTTGTTCCCCGATGCCTTCACCGAACATCCTGATGACCCGAGATCCCGATACTTGGGTCTGCTTCCTCGGCTCCCATGAATTTTTCATTGCTTCGTCTTTTCGCCCATTTCCTGCCGTTTCTCTCTTTTCCTCTCACGATCCCTGTAGCCTCCTGCATTGTGCTGTTGTCGCTATTGCGATGTCCTTGATTGATCCAGGTCAGTCTTGCTGGTTCTGCTGACCTTTTTTGTAGACGCTGTGAAACCTTCCGCAATATGAATTTTTCATCTCCATCATAAATCTAGGCAAGCAGATCCTCCATGACCATCTTCCTTCGCTGACCCTTCTCGTCAGACCAAGCTCCATCCTCTCTTGATATGAGCATGCTTTCTTGGTCGCCAATGAGCTCATTGTCGTCAATATGGTCGAGGTCGTCGCTTCCAATAAAGGTCCGTCTATCCAAGCTTTGATGTTTTTGGATGTGGCTGACGTTTCCTCAGAGGTTCTAGTCGCCGAGCTTTTTCATCGATAGCAATGATCATGTCGGTATCACCACCATACTTGTCTCATTGTCGACACCAATGCCAAGCAAAACCCATCGTGGTTGCAAATACCTTCTTCTCCCGCTCGTCATTGTCACCGTTCGTATGGATTGCTATCTGATTCTTTAGGTCAATCCTCCGCTTCATCGTGGCAAGCTGTTTCTGACCGCCGTAGCCTGCGGCGCTTTTTCTGATGAGATGTTTCATGTTCAGGTCGGATATCGTCAAGGAGGTGAGTCAAAGGCAGTTGTGATGATCAATAACCGTCTAAGCTATTGGCGGACAGATCAATGACGTCGTACTTAACAATATGGTCGAGGACATCGCCTTCGATAAAGGTTCGATGCTCTTTCGCTGTTCTTTTGTCTTCTTTGCTCATTGGAATACAAAGGTCGTTCACTGTCGTCGAATACCACCTGGCTTTGCTCCCTGTCCCGGACATCTGAGTCTACCGAGATGATCATACATAACAGCTGTTTCGTAATACGAGAATCGGGAAATCTTTTGGTTGCACAGATTGGCTGTTTCGCTGAGGATATTTAGCGCTTTGGGTGCGTCTGTCACTGCTTTTGCCTTTGGCCGGCGCTGAAATGGTTTCTTCGTCAGTGTTCATCACTATCGTCCGAGCTTGGTCGTTGACTTGAATGATTGGGCTGCGAATTCCAGGCCCGCCCTTTGCGGCCACCTTTTTCATTCTTCATACCATCGAATTCATGCCCGGTTCAAGTTCTTTCGCGTCTCTTTACGGACATTGTCAAGGTACGGAGTCCATGTCCGTTGTATCCCAAGATAATGGTCTTCTGTCGTTTCCAGATGCCTATTTTGACAAGACCCTTTCGCACACAAGAGTCAGTCTGGTGCCTTGGATGAGAGGATGCAGCTTCAGAGTTTGGATAAGACGTACGACCATATATTTTTCCTTTCTTTGCTGGGCTGAATGATATCCTTGGGTAGTTTTCTCGCTTCCCAAGCGCTGTAGGTCAGTGTTTGCTTCAGCCTTCCGATAATCATTCAAGGCGAGAGAATGTTTCACGGAGTAACTTTGTCCATATTGTCTAGTATCCTTTGTCGCTGCTGCCATACAATACACGAGAACAATATTTCCGATTGTTATCGCTTGAATCGTTTCGCTGATATATGAAGTCACTCCGCCCAGGGAGATTGTCTGAAATTAGGAGCAGCTGCGGTAGTACGACATCAATCATACGTGGAATGAGGAGGCGAGGTCTGCATTGAGAACATTGGGAAATTGCAGTCTGTGAGGGAAGAGCAGTTACACTATTGTTCTTGTCTCGCTTGGCCTAAATACAACTTTGTCCGACTTTTCGCTCGCATTGCCTTTTCAGAACAGGTCCGGTCATCTCTGAACCTTGTCAAATTACCAACTGATACCTGTTGTTCTTCAGTGACGTGTTTCCCTCGTTTTCCTTAACTACCCAAGGTCCAAGGTATCGTATTCTCGAGGATACGGTATACTCAGGCTTTTGGACCTGAAGAAAGCCAATGTCATTGACCTCGAGCAGAGCTGAGGTGGCTCCGCTGACTTCTACTGTGTGTCACAAAGAAAGCCACAGCTGATTGAATGGTCTCTTTAGATGCTATCTGGAAATGAGTCTATACACTACATGCCCAAATCCTGTCATTACACGGCTAGATTTTGATTACCGCCAGTGCTTCTTTGTTCGCCTGGATATCCCTACACATGTTTATGTCTCTAGTCAGATTCAAACTCGCGTATACATAATGATTTTACTGAATGACTGAAAGACTCAACACTTTCTCCGGAAAGAGCGGGAGAGGTGCGGGATTGATGCGCATCATTCAATTTTGATTTCACATGCGAGCTTTGGCGTTTACGTTTACGTGTTCCTGATGACATGCTATTATTTCAGTACTTTCGGACAAGATCTCGTACTGATGTATCTCAATTGAATCTTTGACAGGGCATTACTGCTGGACAGACACATCCTGGTATGCTCAGAGAGACAGTGGTATCTGGACTAACTACTGTTGGCAAATTTACATTATGATACAGTAAGGGAGCTCAAGTGCACGACAGGGATTCAACTGTAGGGTTCAATTACTGTCAATAATTTGATGGTATGAACTAAAGTCAGTGATTCAATGGCGGTTGTTCAATTCAATGATAATCTCAGCTTAATTGAATTGAATCCTCAAGGTGAGCCCAGTATTGAACAATTCTTTACGTGATTAGTGCTACTTGACACTTCAAGGAATCCAAGCCTTTTGAGGAAATTCAGATACAAGTACAGGTGCAGCAGGTACTTACTGGTGCACACTTGAAAGTACATGAATGTACAAAGATTCCACAGCAATACTATGACTGCAATTGGTATGAATCTACACTTTGAGGTCGGTGAACATTTTTTGTGTAGGCTCATTCCTAAGAAACAAGTCCAGAGATGAATTGTCTTCAAATGATGTTCAATGTTTGTTGCTACTCAATTTATCTGTTAGTATTCACAAGGTGTGCCGACTTTGAAAAAATCAATTTGACTCAATATTTCCTCATCTTCTCGCAGGTAGGCTTGTCACCTGGAGTGGGAAGTATTTTCCTTAGTTGACAATGTACTTGCAGGTACGTATATACAGGAACTATCCATTGTCATTGATGGAGAGTGAAGGAACCCCACGACTAAAATCTGGCTGATGCATCCCTTGCAAGCTTCACTATAGCATGAATAGTGATGTCTGTGCAATGCATGAAGAAAAGGAAATCCCTGTACCATTTGTGTACCGTGAAAAATAAAACCAAATAAAAATCCTTGGGGAAAACAGTCTTACAATGTGAGTGAGGATCGGGACGCAATAATATAGTGGTTTTGACGCTTTTCGACATAAGTCACAATTGAAGCGGTTGTTGGTGAAGACAGACAACTCATACTTGAAGAAAAAAGCTAAGGAAGATGGAAAGACAGATGAAGCATCTTGGAGCAAGCAGAGAACCGAATCAGATCAAGGAAAGACACCTGTGTTTATTGAAGCAGGGGGGAAAGGCTGTAAACTTCAAGAAAACTTGTTGCAACATTGTCGCTGCGCTTAACAATGCGGATCAGTACTCAAACGATGAAACATTGAGGGACAGGCGCAGAAACAGAAGCTGAGAGATTTATTTTCTGTAAGACCTGGAGATGACAACGAAAGGTATGACCGGTAGAAGCATCATAGATTTTGAAATGAGAATGTACACGTCAGGAGTAGCGGGAGAGAAAGGGGGGATGAAACGCCGCATCAATAAGAGACTCGGCATTTTAATTCGGCGGACAAATCATGCCAAGCCCGTAGAACAAAGCATCAATCAGCAGATGATTAACTGTGGCGCCAGCGGACAATGGAGAGGCAACGGAAAATCCCAAGGAAAAATGCAACCATAGTGCTTCAGAAGGCCAAACACAACCATATGAATTGGTAGAATCTCTTTAATGATATTAGTGATATTCATATCCAATGCTATTCAATCCCAGTCTATATCTTTTGTAGTCAGTCCATAATGTCATGTTCAATTGTTTTCAACTCAATGATTGCCATGGCATTCTCCCATCATCCATATCAGTAGTGTTGTACCCATGGTGTGATGCAGCTTTGAGTAGCTTTGTCTATAGTATTAGTACTTGCCTTATTCTGACTAGACAAGCAAGCTGAGCAGCGTCTGCATATTTCTCATTCAAAACAGAGACAAGTATTGCTTATCATCTTGAGGTATATCTTTTGGTGCTTCGGTTCCTCCTTCTGGATGAGCAACCAGCAAAGAGAAGAGACAGAAACCTCAAGAAATGATTTGACAAGACAATGATCATGTATTCGGTCGGCTACCTTATATATAGTGTTACATGTGACGTGACGCAAAGGTCACTCGAGATCGTAAGTCGTTACTGTAATATGGCTAGATATATGGGAGATAAAGAAAAGGAAGCAAAGAAGATAAAAGAGAAAAGAGAAAAGAAAAAAGAAATATGGGAGATAAAGAAAAGGAAGCAAAGAAGAAAAAAGAAAAAAGAAAAAAGAAAATGATCAAATTCAATCCCAATGGTCACCATGTGGCATGAATTATTCATTCAAGATCTATCAGGATTTCGGAATGAGCATGGCATTATATACAACTCAGCGACCACACTCACCCAGGCGAGTCCGCTTCAAAGGCACGGTATTTTCCTCTGAGTCCATATCAACAGTGCTACGTTTGCGTTGATTTCCTTGGTTCTTGTTATCTGAGTCCATGGACTCCGAGTCACTGCCTGATGAATCAACATCTGAAAGTTCATCGCTGCTCCCTGCGTCCGACACAGTGGAAATTGGAGTTGATGAGCGGTATGCACCAGGCAGAAGCATCTGGAGTTGCTCAATGGTTGGAAGAAGAGGGTTCTCCCGCAGAGATGAACGTAATCTGCGAGCAAAAGATTCATCCCACTCGGTATCTGAGTTTGAACAATCCAGTCCAGAAACCTCTGGCATGGTACTGAGTTGTTCAACAATCTCCTCAGCTGTCAGTCTCTCATCAGGGTTGTGTTTCCAACAGTCCATCATGCAATTCCAAACAGTATCGTTCAATTCGGAGGAAGCAGGTCGGGTGGGTCTTTCATTGTTCAAGACCTTGAGCATGATTGCCACTTCATTGAACTTCTCCTTTTCACAGAAGGGTGGTTTCCCGGTGAAGACCTGAATTGAGATAATTAAAGGCACTGATGGAAGCCAAACAAGACGAACCTCATAGCAGACACAGGCAAAAGAGTACATGTCACTCTTCTGAGTATTTCCGTCCACATGCCTTATGGTCTCTGGGGCTTTCCATGCCAGGGTTCCCGCATTGTTTGATGAGATGCTGGATGTCATTTGAGACGCAGCAACTGTGGATAGTCCAAAGTCCATGATACAAGCGCGAAGTGAAGGTGTCACAAGAATATTGAGCTTCAGAGACTCAGCCTTGTCCAACATAAGAACACAATTTGACATACTGCTTTTAAATCACCATGGATGATTGATTGTTGATGGAGGTACTGGAGACCACATGCAATATCAAGTATCTAAAAAATTTTAGGACAGATGGATGTTAGGAGGCAGAGGGACATACTAGGCAAGACCGATTGACACTCTCGTATGGTCTCTCATTGAGAAATTGTAGGAGATTCCCATTCTCCATCCACGGAGACACAATGCAAGCCCGCAATGTACCACGATCATTCAAATAATGTATCCCATAGAAAGGCAGGACATTTGGATGTGATAATTGGCTCCATATGATGATCTCACGGGAGAAATCCTGAACTGGTGTGATTATCAAATCCACAAGAAGGAACAAATCCTTACTTTCAAGAGTCTCTTCAGGTCCCGTTGAGCCACTCTGGGGGTCTTGAGAGAGACTTTAGCACCTTGAAGGAGGCCAATCGAGACATCCCCAAAGCCGCCACCATCAACACGCCCCCCAATCTGCTGCAGACCATTTAATGTCAAGCATTCAGGGTACAGCCCCGTTTTCCGGCACAGACGTGCAATGACTTTTAAGAAACATGATCTGACTTTTGATGGGAGGTCATCCAAGTCCAGGAGCTGATTATCCCAATTTATCAATATTCAGAATGACAGAACAGCTGAACATACCTGCAATAACAAATTGAGTGATTCCTGTGCCTCCCCCAATGGCTGGGACTCTGAGGTGAATTGCTTGTAATCATCTGGATTCTTGATCACAGTCAGCAGGTAGGCGCAGATGGTTATTGTGTCCAAATGGACTATCCTGTGTATTTGATCAAGATCAAGAGTGCCCTGGTATGATTTAGGCCTTCCCATACAAATGCTGAGAATCAGTAACCACGAACCTCTGGGAACCTAGCAAATGATTTGATAATCATGGGCTTCCAGGCTAAATACCTGGACATGGTCGCCAGGGCTGCACTGTTGTAGATATCAAGAGTCAAATCTGAGTGTTCAATGGAGTCGGGGTCAACAGTCATTGAATACATGTATATAAGTCCCTGTGAGATCAGTCAGCATGTTTTGCAAGAATGACCTGAACATACCAATGGCAACTTGCAGTTCACCTTTGACAAGTCAATGAGTGCCATTTTGCGATCATTAATCCATCTTTGAGGATCATCAAAAGCACCTCGCTCCTTCCCTGGCAAGGTCAAACGCCACTGCAAATGGCAAACTTGGCATCTCGAGTCCTCCCGCACATCAATGCCCACAACTCTAGGATCCTCCTCGAGGAAGGCCATAGCTGCAGCGTAGTCATCCATTTCCGGCTCCTCCCAGCATGTGTGTCCCGACGCTTGAATGGCATCATGGAATCCTGGTGATGATGTTGATAGTGGAAGGAAACTAGCTGACCAAGCATCACAGTAGATGGACCGCTTCACACGAGTGGGATATGAGAGCCCTTCCGGCACCATCTTCCAACACATGGCCGCCCACCATGAACGGATGTTCAGAGACCCGCCGCGCTCGGAACCAGTGAGGCAGTCATCCATAACCTGCCATTCCGCAAGAGTGTATCCGGTGACAGTATCACGAAAGTCAGAAGGATACGTGTTGACCCAAGAAAGATACCAGTCTTCATCAGTGTCTTGGGGCAGGCTATCGAAAAATTCATTGGCTTCTTTGAATCCATATATGGTTTGGTCCGATAACCATTTGGAAAAGTCAGGGCTTGCATTAATGTCATCACGGTTCTCCTGAGGGCAGTCCCAGATAAACCGAAGTGCCACAAGGGCATATGAAGGGGTCCAGGAGGGCGGTGATTCGGATCCGGGAATCGGTTTACTTGAAGTGGGTTAGATGTGCCAATGACATGGAATACACTCACTGAGCTAAACAAGGAGCGCAATGTTCACCCCTGAGATAGATGATGCTTTCCTGTTGGGTAGGAAACAGTTGAGATCTCATGACTAGCCAACAGCTCTTCACTAGGCCCCTTGTTTGGTGGCAACTATGTCCAGCCTGATCCATCACTGCAGTGAATTCTTGATCATCATAGCTGTTGCTGTGTTGATCCAACCATTCCCGCACTCCCCAGGGAAGCCCCCAGTACCAAACTTTAATCAATCCTAGCATATCCCATTCCTCACGATCACGCAATCCGTGCTCCTCGTCTGCACGCTTATACGGCGCAGATGTCAACGCCAACCATACAACCATCGCTGCGCACATCTCGAACGCTGCAGACTGGACTTCCCTCCTCCGCGGAGTCTGCGCAGGAGTCCATGCGAGGTGTCTTTCAAGGGCCGCGGCTGCTAATGTCCAGGGTGGAGGTGAATATGACCAACGCTTGTCCCATTCCAACAAGGCCTCATCTCCCTGATTCCACAGCCACACATCTTCTCCGTTGTCACTGCTTTGCAGCAATTGGAGGAAGACTCGCTGTTGGAGGCTGCTGGGAAGCTGACGCAAGGCCCACCATAGCAATGCGACCCTCTTCCCACCCTCGACCATCCTCCCATAATATGTATCCACGATAGTCCGCGCCCTCGCATTACGGATGAATTCTTTGTCATCCTGGATGCATAGTCCAATAGCAGAGGGGGTTTCCGAATCCGAGAGTTCCTCCGAAGATTGCGATGGAGTAGAGCTCATGGTGGTAGAAGGAGAAGAGCTTAAGCGCCCATGATACAGCTTTTCGCCTCGTGGTCTTCTTGCTTCCGTGGAGCCGTCATGATCGGAGGTATAAAAATACCTGGAGCAGTGGTTGATCTACGAGCTTCTGATTGGATAGTGAGGATAGCTGCTGTACTAATATTACATTTCCGGCGCCAAGGGCGGACTGTATGAAGATCAGCAGAAGCGCTCACCACGTGCTGCGATTTTTAGATTCCAGTCACGACTGTGACAGTACCGTGACCTTGCCAGCCCGCTGCTGTCACCGCTGTCGCCCCAATACCTAATGCCCATATTGCCACCGGCGGTGACCGGGCGATTAGACGGTCAGGGTCTGAATATGGCGCAAGAAACATTGATCCACTGGAATACCCGCCGCTGAGCAACAAAGTGGGAAGCCACGAGCTACTTATCACATAACCAGACGAGCGCTAATAGCCTCAGTCAATGAGAGTATATCGATCTACAGAATGTTCCGAGACCTCAGATTGTCTGTCTGGTTCGGATCTCAAAGATTGGCGTGCATATTTCAATTGACAGGGCGCAGCTGGTCATAAGGCCCAATAATGAGGCCGATGAGGCAACCAGCCGTATGGAAGCCACAAACACTCTGATAGGGAATGACACTCTAAATCTTTCGCATAGTGTACTTCGTGCTGTGAAATTCTTAAATTCTTAAATTATTCCGCTTTTGGACACCGATCCCGATACTCCCGACGCGTGCCGACGACTCCGGTGGTTAAGCTCACGCGTATGACGTGACCGCCAGAATATTCCAGATGATTCTGGTTGTTCCAAATCGGGAAATCGATATTCCTCGAGTCGGATTACCGTGTTCCAGTCTGTGTGTCCATTCACACCGCGCAGATGATAGATCCAACGAATATAGATGGTATCCAGTGGGTTGAACTGACTGGTTGGTCTCGATGAACAGTCTTATACTGCTGTCTCATATATATCCAGGTGAGCAACTACCGGTGGTCAAGAGTGTTTCCTTCAACTTCATTCTTCATCAAGGATGCCTCGTGGATCATAATTCTCCACTTGGCGCTCGTTTCATATGAGTCCCCGCGACATCGCTGAGTGAATGCCGAGGAATGCCGAATGGAATACTTAAGAATCGGATATATAGTCTGATTTCTGGTCCTCGACCTGTTCCCTTGTGGCGTCCGCATTCGCTCAAGCTGATCATCTTTCCATATCATGCCGACCTCTCAGATATATTACATTCTCGACGATACTGATGTCGGGTCTTTTAACACTGGCCCATCGAAATGGGGTATATCTGCTCATGCTCACGATTTGCTGCCGGTTGACTTTTATCCTTACTAGTTCCTGCGCAGGACACCGCCTACTTTAAAGGAACCAGCACCTGGGACCAGGCGAATGAGCTGGCGTATATCAATGTCACATTCCAAGGCACGTCGGTGTCCCGTCGTACTTTCCATTTTGGCAATTGATCTTGCTTCTGGTGACGACAGGCATACAATCGATATCACCCAGTTGCCGTATATCGGTTTGGATTTCATTCTCGTGACACCGGGTACAACGACTCCGTTGAGTGGAAAGACTGTGATCGTCGATGATGATTATGCCAATATACAGTATGTCGGTCACTGGCAGACATCCAAGGGTCAGCAACTCCAAGGCCCATGGGGTGACGACGACCGTGAGCCAGTATGGGCCTTTCAAAATGCGACTCATGAAACCACTACTCCGGGAGATTATTTCCAGTTTGGATATACCAGTACCATGTGCTCAGTTTTATGCATGAACTCTGCGCTGAAACACCGATAGGTACAAACCTGACATTGTACGGGGTTTTCCCTTGGAACCAGCCTGGGACATACAGAATCACAGTCTCGGTCGATGGAGGAACAGCTTTGCCATTTCAATTCAGCTCCTTGGCTGCAGGAGCCAGTGGACCTCAGATCAACTTTCCCCTTTTCACGACTGGGAAGCTTGATGCTGGTGATCATACTATCCTGGTCAATCTCACAGAATGCGACAGCAGCACGCTCATTGTCGACTACATAGCCTATGAGCCGTCATTCTCTTCATGGTCAACGATGCCGAATGTCTCGCTTCCGTCCCTTGGTTCTCAGGGAAGTACAGCATTGCCCGGACCTACAACGACTCCTGTAACGACATCTGGCTCCAAGAAGACACCGACAGGCGCCATTGCTGGTGCAGTTGTCGGTGCCTGGGTTCTATTAACACTCCTCGGACTCTTCCTCCTTTGGAGGCGTAAGCATCAGCACAAAGAAAAACCCTCCGCATTCACCGATCAACGGGATCCTGGATCTTTCGTGAGAGAAAGTACGTACCCTTTTCTTGAACACATTTCTCTCAAGTGTTGGAACATTTGCAGAGAATGTACCTCCTGGAAAGGAAGCTGACACAGTTTCGCATCCAGCAACTTTGAACGAAGCTGGAGTGGAAGCGTCAGAGTCGAGCCCGAAAAGCGTATATTCGGAGAAGGGTTCTGTCACGCTCAGTTACAGACCGTTCTCATCTGCATCAATTGAATCTTCGACTGCAGGAGGCTCGTCCTCAGCAGCGCAAGATCGCTCCGAGATTCGACGCAGGATTATGGAGCTCGAAAAACTTATCGAAGAGTCGGAAGCGAAAGAGGATGAGGAATCTCCGGCACTTACTCAGATGAAGGAAAGGATCCGGATGCTCACCCAGGAAAATGAAAGACTGGCGTCGTTGGCTGAAGCTCCACCATCATATATTGTGTCTGATTCTGGGGCATCGTCCACGGATGACCAGGGAAATGACAGCGTCTTGAAGATGGTTTAGAGGATGTACAACAACATTTTCTTATTAGTTATGTATCCGCCTAAATCATTATATATGCTTTGCGGTCTGAATGACGGGCACAGCCACATCAACTTTGACATCGGGAGGTGGCATTGCGTCATCCATAAGCGGATCAGCGCTTTCCTTGAGTCGGAACTAGGCAAATGACCAGCCGCCAGCTTTACACTGCGTTTCACGGCCACCTGATCCAACCCTGACAGGGTCTGATCGGGTCTGACTAGGTTTGATTAGGTGTGACTAGGTACCTAATCAGACCCTTGTCACACTTAGTCAGACTCGATCAAACCCGCTCAGGGTTGGATTAGGTGGCGGTGAAACGCAGTGATTTGTGTAATTTGAGGCCGGCGCCTATCCAGCGTGCGCTACTGCTCTGCAGCGCTTTCATTGAGGAATACGTAGTTGTCGACGCGTAACTCCGTCTAGCGTGTCCGTTTATCTCCGTGATGCAGGGGTGGTAGCTGCGTAGATGTCGGAGAGGCGTGGATAGTGGAGGCGTGGAGCGCGTAGATAGTGGCTCAGCGACCACATTCGCAGTGATAGATTGATTCGTTGCTGTGGCTTTGAATTGACCTTGTTTGTCTAGTAGCCGGAGTCGCAACCATCATCCCGCTGATTTGCGATGGTTTCAAGCAAGCTTCGATGGAAACAAAATTTGTTCGCTGCGCCAATTCAAACCGTTCTCAACGACTTTTCAGGATCTCACATTTTCGCATCTATATCTGCCAATCAAGGCACGGGAAGGTTGCTCGATGTGAGATTGCCTCGAAAGCCTTGGGAATGGTCAGTGTCTGGTCTTGGTCTTGTCTTGAACCATGTTTCAGGCCGAATTGTTTGCAAAGTCCAGTATACTTGGAGAGCTAGTTATTCCGAGGCTGGACATGTCTTCTATTCCCACCGGAGTAGACGTGCGCAAAGATCATCTGCTAGAATAAACGTAAGATCGCTAGATCAAGCCTGGGATATATTCCAACAGCATATGATCGTTTCCCACCTCTTCCGAATCCCAGTATGCTCCTGTCTCCTCCACATCAGATTAGACTTGGCAGAGAAACCCCTGCGAGGATATCACAGTGATTGAACGTGGTTTCTGCTTGATTGTATTCCTCTGTATCTTAAGCATTGCTCATTTTCATCTGATGGCTGCATCAATTGCTACTTGACATCTCGCTTAGTGATTCGAAAAAGGTCGCTGATCATCAGGAAATGGAGCCACCGGCTGGTTGCTGATGCATCTTCGTACTCTTCGCCTTCTCCTTCGTCGGTTTCCAAAGGTCTCGGGGCTGTTTCATGGTCAGTGAACAGACACAAATTTTCCTACTCGTGTATACTCAGTTTTATCCAGCCATGTATGTATATCCTCCTCATCCGCGGGCGGCGCTGTTATCGTACGTAATCTGTCCCTTTCTCATTGTCGTCGGTTTCTGCAGAGTCGTTCTGAGTATTGGCCATTGACCATCATCTGCAGTGATCCAACCTCAAATTCCGGCTTTTTACTCCTCATTCTCTCGATCGTTGTCTTTGCATCGGTCTCGACGGTCCTCTTTCACGTCGGATTCTTTGGCAATTGCGGACGATATCTGGGCAGGGTCATTCAGAGGATGTTGCGTTCTATCACTGGGCGTGCTCCTGTTCGACCGCTCAGACCCTTGAAATCGGCTGTGGACTGTCCACCGAGCATTGCTGGATCGCCATCGGTCCGGTCCTCAATAGCTTCTTCGATCGCGTCTTCGATCGCGTCTTCGTACGTGAGCTCACCATTTGACGACGGCACTGGCATAATTTCTGCTGCGAATATGGTGACGATTCCGGTTAGGGTTTATTCGGGCAGTCCAAGCGTGGCGTCAAACTCGTGGATGTCCTTCGGTACTAAAACAGATCCGTCTATTCGTACCAGTAGCTTCATATCTTGATATTCTCATTCTTTACGGTCCTTTCAAAATCATTTACGGTACTGTACTGGTACCGTTGTCTTTGTATGATTGTACAAATTGGAGTTTGAAACTCGTCCGTTGAGAGAAATTTGTAAGACAGAATTCTCCAGAAACAAAAGAGGATTCCCCGGAGACAAAAGTCAATGCCGGAGGCTAACTATGTGTTCGAAGGTATTCCTGTCAGTCACTGTACATCACAGAACCTGAAAAATGTTTTCCTGATCATACCTGGTCAAGTATTAGGTTAGCCTCGACACCAGGCCCTCTTCTATCTATCACTTCCTCGTTGATCATTTACGTCGTGTAAATCTCACCGATCAATGTCTCGGACAGCAACAAGCATTGTTCGGCCACTGGGTCATCTAGGCCTAATGCAACTTCCTGAAAGGTGACTCAAACTTTTTCTTGGTCAATAGATACCACAAGAAGCATGCTGTTTGACATGTCACCGTCGCCATCAGCGGAATTGACTCGAGAATCAATGATGATTGTGCCTGCGACTCACCATGGAGTCATCACTTATCTCAAACTCTTCACTACACAGACTCGAGAACAGGCTGTCTATCTTGAACCTCTACGCACCCGCACCGAACACTACTCCCCAATGCGGGTGGCATCTGTCAACATCGAAGGCTGAGTCAGATCACAATCGAACTGATCGTCCTACTGCGGTCCTGGCAGCGGCGCTTGAACCAAATGCAGAATCTTACAGAAAACTTGAGAATTCCGACAAATGAGTGGACCTTTCCGAAGCTTGGAGTTTCAGGTGTGCGCTTGTAGTGAAAGCCGGGTGTTTTCGGGTTGGAATTTTCCTGATGCTCTGTTATATCCTCAAGCAGCCATAGGTACTCAAGTAAAGGGTTGTTTGATCAGATAATTCTGACTCTCCATGATTGAAGTGTACCTAATGCATTCAAAATCAAGTGTTTATATAGCTAGGAATAAGTCAGGGGACATATGAGTCAGATATATATATAAAGTACTGGAAAGATAGATAGATAGATAAATTACACGGTATCGTCCTCAGTAGAAAGAATGGGACCCGATGAAGAGAACGAGATTTCGAGCATCCCCGAAGAGTCCGGCAATTCTCATCAAGTCTGTGACCATCATACTACAGCGCTCAGGTATGGCCCGTGGTGGGAGATATTGTGATCGAATGTGTAGGTCTCGCGTTGTATTGCAGCTCCGAGCTGGTCCGAGAAATTGCGGGCCGTAAGATATCTGTTCATCCTTGACGCGCTTCCGAATTTCAATCGATACTAATGGGCTGATAGTTTTTGATAAAGCTAGCCAACATGATAATATTCACCTCAGAAATATACTGACAGCCTGTTCCTGCGAGCCAGTACTGTTTCAAGGGTTCCCAGATCTATTCACCGTGACATGGCCATGTCGGAGATGACGGCCAGCGTTATTTGAGTACCAACGAGTTATCATCGCAGTCGGAAAAGCTTTGGTCCGTCTACAACCTCAGACTGATCCCCCATTCATGACTGGAACAAAGTCTGTTCCCTCATAATGCTATTTTCACCATAAGAAAAAACTCCATACAGTTGTGAGACCAAGGATCATGATGCAGTGATTGTCGGCTTTCCGCGTGACATGATTGTGATTAAGTGATTCAAAGGCTCTGGCCAAATGAGACGCCTTGTGTATTTTGTTTTCAGTGATGCGCCCTAGTGTCCACCGAGATGGAGACTCTCTTCCGCCGGGGTCGGACAACGAGTCTTGCGTCGCAAATGAAAGAGTTAATGTGAAGGATCGGGCCGGCGGAGCTCGAGCAGCATGTATGATTCTTCAGCTGCCAGTTCTGCCGATGGTTCTGGGTATCCTGGGCATGTGGTGCTGGATATTGAACCTCAAATGTTCAAGACCCTCTGCACTGAACTCAATTCTCCACATCTCATCCGAGATCTTGATCCCTGTCGTCCATTGTCACGAAAAGGATGGAGCGCTGTTTCACGGCCTTCCTCGGTCGATATCCAGAGGCCCGTTGATTTACCCCCTGCAGAATATACACCGTGGATATGTCTCACAGCGACGTTCAGCGCTCATTCCAATGCGACAGGCAGATCTAGACCAACACTGAGGAGTCTGATGAGATATGAAGACCTGGGAATATTACTCATCTTGCCAGACTGGTAGGGTGGGTTATCTGGCACGATCCTTGGACTCTCTACCACCCAGCAATGTGGGGAGCGGGAGATTTCGGGAGGCGTGGCCCTGCGTTTCATTGGTTACTGATCAGCGCCCGCGTCATAGAAAGATTGATCTAGGCCTGACAGTGTGGCATCCAACTGACGCAGCCTATGTACATATAAAGAGAACTCTGCCCACACTTTCCGTTATTGGATCACTGCCTTCTCTCGCTCAGGGATGTCAGATGAGCATGGTTTCCTGATAGTTCACCCACCGGCAACACTGGATGGATGCCTCCATTATCTTGCATCATCGCTTGCCAGTCTAGCAAGAAAGATCCTTGGGGACCTGGAAAAGCATTATCTGGTCATGATGGATGCGGCACCCAGCAAGTTTGAGAGTGATATAATACGTGAATATTTGGAGGAAACACGAGACACCCTGAGGGACATGAAAAGGGAGGGGGGCTCCGCGGTGGATGCAGAGCAGGCCTTGTTGAACATTGGTTACATGCCAAAAGCAGATTCTGTAGGTCGGCAGACAACTCACCATCGGTTCTATAGCTCATGCATGTCCATTCAGGTTTTTAGCCATGCCATCCAACTGAGCCAGAAAACACGCGGTGACCCACCAGATGATCAACTTGAAGACTAGGAAAAATCACAGAGGAATGCCTGGTGGAAGGAAGACATGCTCCTGAACTTCTTGCTGTTTGTGTCTTCTGGCGCCGGAGGAAATGCAGGCTTGTTCAAAGTTGCTTCTCATAACATAGCTCAGATGTAAGAGCAATGTCTATAGATTATTTACAGAGCCAATAATGAAATAGTTGATGTGTGGAAATATTGGATAGCCGGCGGCATAGACGAGACCGCAGAAAACCGCAGTAACTGTCACTCCAGTCCGTTGCGTAACGACTACTATCAGTTCCATATCTGATCAATTGAATTCATCAAGGAAATGCGGCTTACCATCCCAGGTGAAGAGGTGACAACTTGAAATGTCCGACTGTGGCAGGCTTTCGGACACCGTGCGACCCAATTCACCCGATGTCACTCTCGCTCGCCGCATGAACCCCAGCGCTACAAGGTTACAAGTCAGCTGGATGATCGCTGGCAGCAGTATTATCAGGATTTGAGCGACAATGAAAGACGGTGAAGGGGATACAATGATCAGCATTCGTAAAACCAGTCCGACAGTGACGAGATTTGGAATAGAATTGATGACAGTGAACCCGAAAACCCCGATGCTGGTGATACGAGCCTATCCTGAAGTAAGTATTGTTAAGGAAAAAGTATCGAGGACCACTCTACCTCAAAAGATTCCGAGTCGAGACCATCATAAAGCGCGCTGATGCAGAGTGTGACCGCAATGGCACTCAGAGCCAACACCTGGTCCGCAGCACGGTGATATTGAGCATGATATCTGTGGCATATCAGAATGATGTCCATGAAATAGGGGTAAGACCAACGCGAAGAGCCCAAAGAGCTGTTGGATCATGCATGAACATCGTATTGAGGACTTGAAAAGAGCAATATTGGAAACTTACCACGGCAAGACATAATGTACGAGACTTGGCGAGATGCTTCACGACATCTTTGGCTCTGTCCGGATGATTGACAGCACGTTGGATCATGGAATACATCGAAAAGGAAGCGATAACACGATGAGGCATTGAGCAGTAAGTGGGCAGGAGGTATGAGATGGTGTCAATCAAGCGAAAAGTCCCTCAAATTTATAGAAAATTGAACGCCCTAGACTATCCGGTTCTGACGATCCCCGAATACAGGGACGGAACCAAATATATTGATGGAATGCGGTATGTTGGTAGGAGGTAGAAGAAAAAGGAAATCGTGGCTTGTGAGATCTAAGATCTGCCGCACGGTCGTGACGTTCATGATGAGAAGTAACAAGCTAACCGAATGTCCAACTGGGGAAGAGGGGAGTAGCAGCACGCAAACAACAAGATTTCCTTTTCTAGAACTCATGATGATGTCAATCACCGAGTAAATACGATACGGTATATTTTGGTACCACAAACACAACAGCTTCGATCAGGCCTGTAGAGAATTAGTTGACAGCTCCAGGAACCAGTGCAGACAAACCTTCCACGCCTCCATGACTCCATCATACCGAATATTCTTGAACACAAGTTGTTTCTTCGGCCGACTATCTCCATCGGTCTCAGCGTCTCTTGGGCGCTTTCGGGATCCCGAAGCCGAGGACTCGGCAAAGAATTCCTGCTGTGAGACAGCCTGGCCAGGCTTTCGAGCTCCAGGAATATGTCGAAGCTCCAACTTCACTGTATCAGTATGGATGGCTTTGTAGATCTTCTTGAGATCTCGGACAGGTACACCTGCGAGTCCTTTGCTCGAATTTGAACCCCTCCCTGGTGTCAGTACATCTTTTGGCCAGTTCACCATCTCGATTCCTTCATCCTCGAGTGTATCATCGAATTGGAGCCACGGGAGCTTTTTGTTTCGCTTTGTTCCATGAAGCTCGACACCGAGTCGTTCTAAATTGCTTCGTTAGCCTGATCAGCGGAAGAGAAATGGGAATACCGAAGGATTCAGTCAAGAATTTCTTGATTT
Organism: Mycena floridula; assembly: GCA_029320655.1. Lineage (NCBI taxonomy): Eukaryota > Fungi > Basidiomycota > Agaricomycetes > Agaricales > Mycenaceae > Mycena > Mycena floridula. The sequence continues at coordinate 821,520 of JARIHS010000015.1, read as the reverse complement.
CCTTGATCATATCGTCCTTTGAGAGATCTGCTTTATCCGAGATGATTTCTTGTTGAACAGACACCGCGGCTCTGGGAAGTTGAAAGTGCTTCAGTCAATCACGATTCGAAAGATTGGAAAGGCCTCTTACAGATTATCTTGATTCATTGACGCTCTAGAGTCTCGGGGCGGTGAATACACGTCATTCTCAACCGGCCTGAAATAATGTCACTTCTTGGCAATTGTTGTGAAAGAAGCACCCACGGATTCACAAGATCTGGTATCGATAATAGAGTCAATCGTCTACCGGGAACTTCAGTCTGTGATGCCTCTAACTCTTGTAATATGCTGCAATGAATTTTGCATGAGTAAAATACGACAAGATGACATGGAGCTCACGGCTGATCATATGGGACCCAGGCTTGTCCATAGGCGTTGTAATTCTCATTCCCAGATCTTGTTGAATTGGTGTAGCTGTAGTAAACTGAATTCAGTCACTGCACTAGATCATGATAGAATCTCACGATGGCAGCTGAGTATCATGAAGCGCAGGATATTGAGCCCCACTGTCTTGGCCTGGTATTCCGTCGGTGATAGGGTTCGCCATCGGGGTAATAGAATAATTGCCCTGCTGCGAACCATTTGAATTGTGTTGCACAGGGGCCTGGCGTCGAATAGGATTTCCATTTGCATAAGTTGCCTCAGAGCTGTAAACGCAAGGAATGATGAGATGAGATACATGGATTCGGATCACTTACGCTTCCATCGTTGCATAATCTCCGAGTCCGCCATTTTGCCCCACAGATGCTCTTTGATCGGTCATGATTATCAAACGATGTTCGTATTTATATCACTCACCTTTCAGCAAAAATTGCGGGACTAGTCACATCCCTAATATATGCCTGTTGTCGCCCGACAATGGCATCTGATCCACCCTCGGGAAGTCCCAGGTTCCATGGAGCCAGAGTCCCACCTTGATTTGTGCTTGAATTGGGTGGCCAGTTCTGGATGGAGTCCAACGCAGGTGGATGCAGAGGTACATCAGGGATATGCCCAAATGGATGATCAGAGCCGCTATGTCAGAATATCATTAGTCGAGTAACGAGGCACAAGGTCAGATCACTTGCAAGCCACTGTAAATGGTTGAAAGTGCATTGATCTGTTGGGAGTCGTGAATTTGTCGTCCGTGGATGACGGCTTCACCAAAATTGACGGGGCCCTTGACACAATAAACATTCTCAAACATATCAGTTAACGTAGCGCACTTACTGTTGAGTACGGATGGGGATTTTCGGATGGGAGATTGGTGAAATTCGGACGTCGAGCTGCGTCTGCAGACTCCTCATCAACATCTACAGCTTCATTGTCGTAAATAACCCCAGAGCTTGGATTATTTTCTCCGTGGCCCGCGGTGTTGACCTGAATGAAGAGAAAATGAGAAATATCTATAGAGCGAGACAAATCACTTACTTGTGAAGGATAAATAAGCGCGCCTGGAGCTCTCTCGTCCTCCCCAGAAGCTTCATCATCATCCGATCCTCCATCCTCATCTTCAGACTCTTCACTGTTGTCTAAGGAATCACTGCCGGTGACCTGATGAATGTTCAGTAACAAGAGGAGAAATGGTCACATAGAACTCCCAAATTTCTCCTCCACAGATGCTAAGATGTCATCCCAAGCTACCTTCCGTCTAGAACACTCAGTCCGCTGAGAAATCATTAGCGCTGGCTGCGGAGAATAATCTTGTCTGTACTAGCATGACCAGAAGCCCAGTCAGATCCGCCTTGAATGCCCCTTCCTCCACCGGTAAGATCTCACCCAAGCTCCTCAAACGCCACTGCAAACGGCAAACCTGGCATCCCGAGTACTTCCGCACATCAACGCCCACGACTTTCGGATCCTCGATGAGGACAGCCATAGCTGCGGCGTAGTCATCCATGACTGCAGCATAGTCAATCATGGCTTCCTCTTCCTCTTGCTCTTCCTCCCAACATGTGTGTCCCGACTCTCGAATGGCATCACGGAATTCTGGTGCGGGTGTTGATGGTAGAAGGAAGCCCAATCTCCATTGGACACGTTGATACCAGCAGTCAACGAACCGCTTCACACGGTCGGAATGTGAGAGTTTTCGCGGCATCATCCTCCAACACATGGCCGCACACCACGAACGGATATTCAGAGACCCGCTGTGCTCGGAACTAGTGAGGCAGTCATCCATGGCCTGCCATTCCTCGAGGGTGTATTGAGTAACAGTATCACGAAGGGCAGAAGGATATATGTTGACCCAAGAAAGATATTGGTCGTCATCAGTGTCTTGGGGCAGGCTCCTGAGAAATTCATTGGCTTCTTTCATTCCATATATGGGTTGGCCCAATAACCATTGGGAAAAGTCGTGGTTGTCAAACATGTTGTCCCAGATATACCGAAGTGCCACAAGGGCAGGTGAAGGGGTCCAGGAGGGCGGTGATTCGGATCCGGGAATCGGTTTACTTGAAGCGGGTTAGATGTGTCAATGATGAATAATCTACTCACTGAGCTAAACAAGGAGCGCAATGTTCACCCCTGAGATAGATGATGGTGTCTTGTTGGGTAGGAAACAATTGAGATCTCATGAATAGCCAACATGTAACTTTGTTTCTTATTGCCTTGTGGCAACTATGTCCAGCCTGAGCCATTGCTTCAGTGAATCTGTGATCATCATAGCTGTTGCTGTGTTGATCCAACCATCGACGCATTTTCCAGGGAGGCCCCCCGTACCAAACTTCGATCAATGCTTTCATATCCCACTCCTCACGATCGCGCACTCCGCGCTCCTCATTTTCACTCTTATACACCGCGGATGTCAACGCCAGCCATACAATCACCGCAACACGCATCTCCAACTTTGCAGACTTGACTTTCCTCCTCCGCAGAGTCTGCGCTGGAGTTCGTGCGAGGCGTCTTTCCAGGGCCGTAGCTGCTGACTGCCAGGGTGGAGGTGGTTCCAACCAATCCCAATACCATTCCATCAAGGCCTCATCTCCTTCATTCCACAGCCATACATCTTCTCCGTCATCACTGCCTTCCAACAACTTGAGGAAGACTTGCTTTCGGAGACTGTCAGGAAGCCAATGCAAGGCATACCACAGAAATTTGACCCTCTTCCCGCCCTTGATCAACTTGTACTGATTTGCATCCGCCGTAGTCCGCACCCTCGCATTGCGGATGAATTCTTTGTCATCCTGGATGCAAGGTCCAATAGCAGAGGGGGTTTCCGAATCCAAGAGTTCCTCCGAAGATTGCGACAGAGCAGAGGTCATGGTGGTAGAAGGAGAAGAGCTTAAGCGCCGATGATACAGCTTTTTACGACTCGTGGTCTTCTTGTTTCCGTGGCGCCGGGATGATCGGAGGTACAAATATACCTCACAGTGTTGAATCCAGCATGTCAGCGCCCCCTGAAAATAGCTGTTTTATTGGGTTCTACAAGCTTCTGAATGGATAGTGAGGGTAGCTGGTATACTAATATTACATTTCCGGCACCAAGGGCGGACTGTATGAAGATCAGCAGACACGCTCACCACGTGCTGCGAATTTTGGGTTCCAGTGACAATCGTGCCAGTAGCGTAACCTTGCCAGCCCGCCTGTCACCGCCGCCGTCCCGATACCTGGAGGCTACAATCTTGTCCAAACCACTGGATGAAATTCCAAAACCATAGCACCATCCATAAGAGTTGTAGCTCAAACTGGGTAGCAGTATCTTGAGTCCACTCCACTGAAGATGTCTCGAAACACGTTCCAATTCCTCCGAAATCTGCTTGAATATCTGGCGCCTATATCAAGCGCCCGTCAGACGTAGCGACGCAATCACCGAAAAATGACCGACGATCCGAGTAGCCGCTACTCGGGTCCCCTTCTTCGGCTTCCGTAAAATTTCCATCGCATCTCTTCTTCTTTCCCCCATCTCATCGCCTTTTGCTGCCTTTTTGCTTTTGGTCTTGTCAAGGTGGATCTCACACCGCCGCTTGCATCACGCTGTATGGTCAGTCCTTGCGGCTCTGCTATAGCCTTTGCTGACCTCTTTTTGCTAGGCATTGCAGTGTTCTATTAAGCGCTTGAAAGCTTTCATGTTCAGGTTGGATTATCGTCAAGGAGGTGAGGAAAAGTGACTCTGGCTCCCTGTGCAGGCTGTCCTCGACCCTTTTCATCGATAAGCATCAACGTCGATCGATAACAATGACCATGTTTGTTTCGTCCTCGATGCATGCTGGTCCATCATGCTCGCAATGCCATTCTATCGTCCAGCTGTCCTCGGCCCTCTTTGTCGTCTCGGTGAAGGCACCAGTGACCCCTTCGTCGCTGGATGGATATTGGAATCGGGCTTGAAGATTAGGGGAGCTATATAACAGAAACATACTGCTGGTGCGTTTCCTTTCTTCATTTCCCTTCATCCTTTGTCTGCTCATCAAGCGTCGCAGCTGCATCCTGTTCTTCGAAGCCACATGTCCAGTCTGTATGACAATTCCTGCAGCATTGTCGTCTTTCAAGGAGCCAGCCATTCCAGTCTGTCGCTCCTGTTACCGTCTGTCTCTTGTCTGTCTCTCCATCACTGCTGTTTCTTCGGCGAGGGGTAGCCCATCTCGTTGCATGGATAATCGAATCAGATAAGGTATTCAGGAAGATATTGAGGTGCATTTATTTTTCTTTTCCTTGCTCCTTCGGTTCGCTCATCCAGCTCAGCAGCTGCATCATCCTCCTCGAATCTATATGCCCAATCGGCTCGGTGCTTCTTGGAGCATCGTTGTCTGTTGGAGATTTCACTGTCGCCCTCGTCGTCGAAGCCGATAATCGAGTAGCTCCTAATGTCTTTCATTCATGTTTGTCCATCCTTCCTCCCTGGTTGCATTTGCTTTTGGACATTAGTTATTGTCGGTGTCGTAAACCATACCTGGCTCGGTGACGGTCTTCCTTGTCTGGTGCAATTAATCAGAGATGCAGTTGGCTGGATATACCATATGCGCTTGTTTGCTTCCAACAATTGGCGCTTCTTTTCTAGTGCTGTTAAATGCTTATATAATCATATTACTCATCATAAGCCCATTTAGTATAAATACGCGCCGTTCATGTACCTATGCCCTCCATCGAATCAACGCCATTAACTTGCTCTCAACTCACACTATCAAGACTCAAGACTCAACACATACCTCTGGCTTACAAATGCTCTTTCTTTGGACACTCGACCCAACGTCAACACCAAGTAGGTCGAAGCCCCTTGGCTCTCCATGTAGCTGGGTCAAGCAAGCAGATTACAATCTCGCATTCAAGTTAGAAGGTCATACCTCCACCAGGACCTTCACAGTCATCTTTGATCCCTGCCCCTTCATTTTTGATGGTCTTTATAGCAACCTGCTTTGTTGTCGCCCTTGTTATTCAGAAGTGATGGGCTGATTATCAGGATTGAAGGAAGGAAATCCAGGTTGATATCCTGGGAATCCGCCATAGAGAGCGAAGAATGGATCTGGCATCGTACCATAGGGACTTGGATAGCCGGGGCCAGGAGTTGACTCTATGACGTGAAGCTTTTTCTTTTTGATAACATGTGCAGCACTGAAGAAGGCAACACCCAGAGGAATCCGAGTATCATCGAGCTCCCCAGAACACTTTTTAAGCTCAGTAATGGTACAAAAAACAGGGGGTAATATAACGCACAATTTTACCAGCCCGTTGATCAGCACGTACATGAAATCCAAGATCAAAATGCTGGTTCGGGTTTTGGGAAAATAAAATGGTATCAGGACGAAGAGAACATTGGCCCGCACGATATACCTCTCGAAGACGATCCACAATGGCTTGAATATCCTGATCATATGTTCCTTGCTGCTCACCGCAGCCCCTTCATCTCGGTCGTTCAATCAATTGTGGGGGCTCCCACAGGAGTGATCAATCACTATTTACATGGATTGGGATATACTACTAGCTACTTGTTCAATTACACTCCGGTTCAATCCTTTCACTGGATTGAACACAAGGAATGGGTAGCAGTGGAACTGGTGGAATTTCACTCTAGTGAATCTTATCCTGAGCAACTTGGTAGCGCTGGGTGTATGCTGCTTAAAGTGCACAAAAATTAAATCCCGGGGAGATACTCACAATCTCAATATCCCCGGGGAAAGATAGTTCATCCCCTGGGGAGAGATAGTTTTGAAAACTTGAATCCCAGGAGATAATTGAAATCCCCAGGGAGAAAGAGTTCATCTTCCGGGGAGAGAGAGTTTGAGCCCCGGGGAGAGATAGATGTAATTTTTTTATTTCTATAAATTGCTGCCTTCATAGATCTGTACTTCCTCCTGCAAGATCATTCATCCAGAATCACTCTCTATTTCTCCCCGGGAGACGCAACTCAATCTTCCTGGGAAGAGTTTGGTACTGTCACGTGACTTTGTGATCGTGCACACTTAGGTCTGTATAGTCTCAAGGGCCTGGTTCTAAGGAAATTCCTGCTCAAGGGAGGCTTCATAGTACTAAATGATTCTATAAATAGCAAGACTTTGACCACCAAAGGACTGTAGCTGAAGCTACAGTCCAAAGTGTCTGTTTTGGGCAAGTCGCACATGATTTGTCAGCCTGGTGACGTGGCTCGTGAGCGTGTCGTGCTTTTATGCCGTTTGCATAATTGTTGGTGGGGCTGACTTTTTTGCACCGCCCCCCGCAAATATCGCTAAATATGGGTCTTGGCGCATGAGCTCTCCTGGGCTCAATTGTGAATGGAATTTCATAATCTTTGGACGATTCAATCACAGTCATTGCACTCTAAATGCATGCCAAAAATTGCAGGCTCAAGAGACTTTTTAAAAATGACCTTCTGGCTTGGCGCTGATTTGCAAATCAGGCGCTATTTCACCATACCTTGGCCAAATCAAAATCTGTAAAGGCCATTATCCTCATCGATTCCCTCTTTACCTGCACACCAGAAATTGAGCTCCAGCAAAAATTCCTGGCCGTGATATTGCCTGTCGACGGTGTGACACCATGATTAAGGACCCCTGCACTATCGGGAGGGCACCCTGGACTCAATTCTCAATGGAATATTGCAATAATAGATTGAATAGCATTGCATTATATGAATAAAGATATTTATTGACCAGTATTTGTAGAATTGTATGTAGCACCAACAGCAAAAGAACATACTCTAAAGGTCTGGGAAACGGTGATGGCAGAACCAATACTAGGCCAACTAGAAGGAGATGAGGGACAGAGCAATTTTGGAATGCTCTTGAGGTGGTGATGAGTTTTCAGGACAATTGATGGGCCATGGACTGACATCAGAGACTATCAATAACCCAGAGGATGTTCAGGGTCCTGGATTCAGCCCAGAGCTCACCAATACTGTACTATTTTGACCGTAGGTTCACGCCATGTTACACGTTACAGGCTAAGTTCACTGGCCGATAGGTTCACAGGCCGAAATTACCTGTTACAGCTTCAAAATAGTTCATTCCCATGTGGAATTTTGCTCAAACCTCTCTTGTGTCTCAATCTGTGGCCAATTTCCAGCACAATTTCCATTCAGACAAGTGAAAAACACTGAAAATCAGCCTCAATTCTCCTTTTTGGGATTTTGACCGTGATCAGACTGAAATTGTAACAAGTTCACGGCCAAATTGTTACCGTTACACAGCTTGATTAGGTTCATTTCACGGCCGGATGTTACCTGTTACTGAACCTACGGTCGAAATAGTACAGTAATAGCTGGATTACCACTGGAGTGTATTTTAGACAATGTCTGGGCAAGAATAAAAGCAATATTGTGCACCATGAAGCCACTGTTGGTTGAAATTCTTCTCCTTTGGTCACCAGGCCATCACCAGCCACAGTATCTGCAAATGACACCCGTTTTCTTCCAGTCAAGGCAGATTTCACTGCTGTGGTTCATAGGTAGATGATTCAATGAGTAGCAATGCACAAAGGTCAGTAGCAATGGTTTCAGAAGGCAAGGCTGTCGATGGTCACAGTGTCACACCATCGACGGGCAATTTGATGACCAGGAATTTTTGCTAGAACTCAATTCCTGGTGTGCAGGTAGAGGACATGATTTCAATGACAATGGCCCTTACACATTTTGATTTGGTCACTAATTGGTGAAACGGTGCTCGATCCGCAAAACAGGACCCGGTCTGAAGGTCAAATTTTTCAAAGTCCCTTAAGGCCACAATTTTTTCTATGCATTTAGCGGACATTATTAGCTATTGAATCATCTATAAATTATAAAATTCCATGGACCTCAGGAGAGCTTGCACCCCAAGGACCATATTTAGCAATATTTGCGGGGGGCGGTGCAAAAAAGTCAGCCCCGCCAACAATTATGCAAACGGCATAAAAGCACGACACGCTCACGAGCCACGTCACCAGGCTGACAAATCATGTGCGACTTGCCCAAAACAGACACTTTGGACTGTAGCTTCAGCTACAGTCCTTTGGTGGTCAAAGTCTTGCTATTTATAGAATCATTTAGTACTATGAAGCCTCCCTTGAGCAGGAATTTCCTTAGAACCAGGCCCTTGAGACTATACAGACCTAAGTGTGCACGATCACAAAGTCACATGACAGCACCAAACTCTTCCCGGGAAGATTGAGTTGCGTCTCCCGGGGAGAAATAGAGAGTGCTTCTGGATGAATGATCTTGCAGGAGGAAGTACAGATCTATGAAGGCAGCAATTTATAGAAATAAAAAAATTACATCTATCTCTCCCCGGGGATCGAACTCTCTCTCCCCGGAAGATGAACTCTCTCTCCCTGGGATTTCAATTATCTCCCAGGATTCAAGTTTTCAAAACTATCTCTCCCCGGGGGATGAACTATCTTTTCCCGGGGATATTGAGATTGTGAGTATCTCCCCGGGATTTAATTTTTGTGCACTTTAAGCAGCATACTGGGTGAACATCAATGCTCAGAAAGTATCTTGTAAATTTTCAACTGTTTCTTCGGACTTTTTTCTGATTGAGTCTGATGAAATTCAGGTACCACATCCATTATATTCACATTGACCCGGGGGAGTGTTCTATCCCTGGAAATCATTTCATGTCCTTCTACACTCATCCTGATAGTTTGTGTGACGGCGGCATTTGGTGTGCAGGAATAATTGTCCCAAAGAGCCTACAGTGAGTGTTTGCCTGAAGCCCTGTGATTCTTGGACTGAGACCGGTAACAGAAAAAGACCATGAACTCTGATAAAAAATGGAACACTCCGGAAAAAACAAGAAAAAGTAGAACAAGAGAAGGGAGGAAATAGAGGAGGCTGAGCTGAAAAATAAAAAGGCATCAAACCGAGGACAAAGAATCAGCATTCCAATGCAAAGCTGGGGCGGCAAGCGGATCAGCAAAACAGCAACATTTTTCCTCATTTCACATGCTTTGGTGCACATATAATGGGTTCCAAGACCTGGCTTAAAAGCAAGGTGATATAGTTCTGTGTATGAGGAACATGACGATCTGATACATTTCTTAGCCTGGATTACAGCATTACAAATACTACAGCTTCAATCAGTCCTGTAGAGAGTTAGTGATAGCTCCAGGAACCAGTGCAGATGAACCTTCCATGCCTCCATGACTCCATCAAACCTAATATTCTTGAACACGAGTCGCTTCTTCGGCCGACTATCTCCATCGGTATCACCAGCGTCTCTTAGGCGCTTTCGAGATCCCGTAGCCGAAGACTCAGCAAAGAATTCCTGCTGTGAGACAGCCTGGCCAGACTTTCGAGCACCAGGAATATGACGAAGCTCCAATTTGCCTGGATTGCTGTGGATTGCCTTGTGAATCCTTTTAAGATCTCTGACGGGTACTCCTGCGAGTCCTTTGCTAGAGTTCGAACCTTTGCCTGGTGTCGGTACGTCCTCTGGCCAGTTCACCATCTCGATTCCCTCATCTTTGAGTGTGTCATCGAATTGGAGCCACGGGAGCTTCTTGTTTCGCTTGGTTCCATGAAGCTCGACACCAAGTCGTTCTAAATTCCGTTGTTAGACTGATCACCGGAAGAACAGTGGGAATACCAAAGGATTCAGTGAAGAATGTCTTGATTTCTTTCATCATGCCATCCCTTGAGAGATCTGCTTTGTCCGACACGGTGTTTTGTCGAACAGACACAGCGGCTCTGGCAAGTTGAAAGTGCTTCAATCAATAATGATTCAAAGGATTGAAAAGGGATCTTACGGATCATCTTGGGCCATTGTTGCTCCTGGGTCTCGGGACTGTGAGAACATGTCGTTCTTAACTGTCCTGAAATAATGTCACTTCTTGGAGATTATTGTGAAGGAAGAACCCACGGGTTCATAAGATCCGATATCGACAAGGGGGTTGATCGTCCATCGGGAATCTGAGTCTGTAATGTCTCAAGATCTTGCAACATGCTGTAATGAATTTTGCATGAATGTGATATGACCAGATGACATGCAACTCACGTCTGATCATACGGGACCCAGGCTTGTCCATAGGCGGCGTAATTTACATCCGCAGATCCCATCAAATTGCTGTAGCTGTAACGCCCTGGAGCTCAGTCATTGCACCCAAGTATAAATCTTACGATGGCGCCTGGATATCATGAAACACTGGGTATTGAACCCCGTTGTCTTGGTCCTGTATTCTGTTGGTAATAGGGTTCACCATCGATGTCGGAGAATGATTGTCATGTGGGGAACCGGTTAAATCATGATGCGAATACTTGCTTAGTCTCAGAAAAAAGGTGATCAAGATTGCAACACATACACAGTATTTGTATCTGGATGACAGATATGGGTAATACCCTCCATCAAATGGAGGGATCGGGATATCGGTGGTCGTGGGCGACGTGACACCTTTGGATCAATGCGATCAGTCCTCAGATTGTGAATCTGGTCATCACCGTCAGCAAGAGTATACTGGAGATCCTTGAGACAATTAAGTCTAGTGGACATGAGTCCGGGAGACATTGAATTGATGCACCTGTTGCTCTTGATGGTCCGAGATTGTCACAGGGCCAGGGACATCGGTATGTTGAACAGCTGCTAGGATGTTATTCCACCTTACCTTCCGTCTCGAACACTCATTTCGCTGAGTAATTGTTAGCACCGGTGCGGAGAAAGGTTTTGTTCGTACCAGCGAGCCCAGGAGCTCAGTAAGATCGGGTGAAAATGTGGGCTCCTCGATCTGGCCCAAGTTTGTTAAATGCCACTGCAAACAACAAACTTGGCATCTGGAGTCCTTCTGCATATCAATGCCCGCAACATCGGTTTCCTCATCCAGGAAGGTCATAGCTGCGGCATAGTCGTCCATTCCTCTTCGTCCCAGCATGTATGTCCCGAATCTCGAATAGCATCACGGAAATCCAGTGCTGGTGTTCGTGGTGGAAGGCAGTCCAATGTCCAGAGGACGGAGTATCGCAAGGCACTTGTGAATCGGTGTACACGGGTAGAATGGAAAGAATCATCCCGCACCATGTTCCAAAGCATAGCAGCATACCAGGCATAGATATCCAGAGGCCCGCCGTACTCTGTAACTGTAATGTAGTTATCCGTATCCTACCAATCCTCAAGAGTATACCACGTGACAGTAAAACGAAGGGCTTCGGGATAGGAGTTGACCCAAGGAAGGTAGCAATAATCATCATCGTCTCGAGGTGGCAGATTATTGAGAAGGACATTGGCTTCTTTGAATCCATATATGGGTTCTTCCGATAACCATTCGCGAAATTTGCGTCTTTCCTCAAGGTTATCCCACAGATCCCGAACGACAGCAAGTGCAGGTGAAGGAGTCCATGGCAATGGCGATTCAGATCCGAGCGTAAATTTCCTTGAATTCTGTCAAACATGCCAATTCCAGATAAATGACTTACCGAGATATACAAGGAATGCAAGAGCCTTGATTGTAGCCAAGATAAATGACTTTGTTCTTCTGGGCTGGAAAAAGCTGAGATCTCATCAGGAGCCAATTGCTTGTGGCAAATACAAGGCAATTGTGCCCAGCTTGCAGCATCTCTTCAGTGAGTTCTCGATAATCGTATCTTCCGCTCTGTTCTTCGAGCCAATCCCGGGCACTAGGTGACAATGACCATCGCCACTGCCACATAAATGCTTCCAGGTCCCATTCTTCCCTATCTCTATATCCCCGCTCCTTGTTTGCATTCTTGCAGGGTGTTGACGTGACTGCCAGCCAGAAAATCATTGCAATACGCATCTCAGGTGCCGCAGAGTGGACTCGTTGCCTCAGTGAGGTATGCACAGCAGTTTGTGCCAGTCTTTTTTCCAGGGCTGAAGCGGCTGACATCCAGGGTGGAGGTGAATCCCACCAGCCAATGTCCTCGTCTATTAGGTTCTCGTCCCCGTCAATCCATAGTCATATGTCGTCTGTATTGTTGCCTTGCAATAATTGAAGGAAGATTTGCCTTCGGAGACTCGCTGGAAGTCGATACAAAGCCTGCCAAAGAAAGATGACTCTCTTTCCGCCTTTGATCAACCTCTTCCCATCCACAATGACCATCTTCCGCTTTCGCACATTGCGGATGAATTCTTCGTCGTCATTAACACAAGTTATGACAGCAGCGGAAGTTTGAGGGTGTGAGATGTCCTCTAATGATTGTGATTCAGAGGAGGCCATGGTGGGAAGACGAAGAGATCGAGGGCCTGTCAATACCAAGTTAACACAGCCTTCGGACATCGTGAGACATCTCTGTTGGTGGCGCCGCTCGAATCGGGGGAGAACAATTAGGTCCTAATACAGTACAACCTGCCTAAGCGCAGTTTTTCCCTTTTCCTTTTGCAGGCGAGCTGCTGGGAGCGGCAGCCTGATATGAAGGTCTCACATCATGAATTTTTGTATATATATTGCTTCTGTCACAGACACTGAATAATGTTATTGCATTCTTTAATCACACTGGAGGAAAAAGAATCTTGGGATTTACCTCAATTAGATCCTGGATGGGCAGCTTTAGTGTGGCTTGAGGAATCCATGGCGGGGAGATAAAGGGATCAAGCGCCTGTCAATACAGCTTTGGTACCTTGTGAGACATTCCTGTTGGTGGCGCTGATGGAATCGGAAGTAAATAAAATACATGTGGGTCGGAGCCGCCAAGACGCTCACTCCGAAAACTCGGCCTTTTGGACGTGAGGCTTTCTGAAGACATTTCTATCCAATTACTTAATGGGTATCTACAGGCAACAGGGCATGTCAGCCTGTAGACATTATCATACTACAGTTGAAATTGAGTGCAGAAACAGAAATTGGAAGAATGCAACGGTCATGCATAGAAACTGCTAGAAAAGCTCACGTGAGTCGACGTCATATTAGCTAACAATTCTCAAACTTTGCTCAAAATGCCCTACAAATTCTGGCTTGTGGAGAAATAAATTGTACCAGTGTTGTAGAGGCCGTCCTGCGGCGGCAGGTACGAGCCCTCAACTTTTTTTTGGCACACCAATTCATTTTTTGCAAATAATCTCAGCCAACAAAACATTGGACAATGGACGCAGACCAGAAAGGCAACAAAGTTTGGTTTTGAGTGCATGCTAGTGTTGCCGCGGCTGGCCAAGCCGGAGCCGATATTAGCCATGGCTTCAGCTAGCTAAGCTGAGCTGATGGTCGGCTTGCAGCTACAAGCCGCTAGAACCCACTTTATTTTTCAGAAATGTTGTATTTTATCTTGTTTTGCTGAATAGAACACTTTGAATGACTGTGCAAGCTCACACTGGGGGCAAATCTGATGCAGGTTGTTCACTGCAGTCAGTTTGCAGTCAATCTACAGGCACATTGCACCCATGATGAGGCACATTGCACCCGTGATGAGGCAGGGCATGTTGTCGGATCTTTCTCGGAGATCCAGGTAAGATTTGATCATGTGGGAAGGTTTGATGGCAGTCAGAGCTGAAGTTTGCACCAGTCTTTTTGGCTGGTTATTGCTGTTATTGCCCTTGAATGCATATAGATATATAGCTCTATCAAAATTTTTCTTGCCTTCCTCCCACCATGAAAGTTTTCTGTGTCTGCTCTATTTGCTCAAAGCTAACATACCAGGAACATGATCATCAATATTCTGGACATAAAGTGGCACATACAACCCGGATTCAGCATGAAGAGCGGGACAGAGAGCATGATGCTTCACTTCACCAGAATGAACATCAAGGACCTCAACACCCTGGCTCTGAGCCTGATGATGACTGACAATGTTGGCTTCATTCAATCATATTCTATCACAGACACCTTCAGTCAGTTAGTAGTTCTTTCCACTTGAGCTTCTGAACCAATTGAAGTCTGTAGATTCCAAAGTTGAGGTTGAACACATTGTTCGCCTTTGCATTTTACTTGTCTCTTGGCTACATCTGCATGCTGGATTAAGCCGAGCAAAGGCAAATCAAATCCTTTGTGCACTTGGTCTTATTCTCAATGCTGTTTCTGGCCTGTTCACTCTCATTTTATGGGCTTCTGGCATCCAAAAGTTGAGGTTCCACAATTCATCATTCCTAAAGATATCTGCACTGTGTACACTTCAGAATCAAAAAGAGCTTTTAAAATGGTAGAATATAATAGTTGAGAGATAAAAGTGCAGAACAAAGAACAAAGGAACAGATTATCACAGCTCTGTCAGAATCAGGCGTGACTCAACACGTGCATTGCACGTGTACGTGTTTCAAATCCCGCCCATTGTTCTTTGAAACTCCGCCCATTGTTCCTCAAAATAGTAATGATTTCTGATCAAATCTCAAGATCTCGCTGGCATGGGATCATAATTGACTGCAATCTGACCGCAGTGAACAAACTGCATCTTGTTTGCCCGCGGTGTCAGTAACAGGCTCTTCTAAATTGCATCAATTAATAGCTGTCTCGGCCTAGCTCAGCTCCATCAAGGACTCTACCTACCATTGTAGAGTTGTGTACTAACATTGGACCTCCTAGTTTGAGCATGAAATCAGCCAATAGTGACCAAAATCAGCTTGATTGGGCATTTTAGCGCTTGGCCGCATGTTTTATCACATGATGATTCCCGGAGTTGAAGAAACTGGCGCCAGTGCTTTGTTCAAGTACTCCCAGGACACGCTATGGGCCATAAAACAATAATTGAAGAAATCATATCAGCTTGGTTTACCATAGCTGATAAGCCGTTGGAGCTGTAGCCGATGTAGCCGTAGCCGAAACTCGGCTACGGCTGGCTCAAACGTCGGCTCGGCTACGGCTCCGAGCGGCTTTCGAGTCTAGCCGCGGCAACAATAGCACTGCATGCCAAAAAACCTTGTCTCTGAGAAACTCATCAGAGTACAGTACATATCAATCAGAGCACTATTTCAGGCAAGACAAAAGACATCCAATAGAGAAGTATTCCTATTAATTGATGAAAACATGACACAAGAGTCCACCCAGTGGACCAGACAGTTCTAACCAGCAAAATCTGACTTCAAGTACTCAGAGTGCATGACAGAAATCCCAGGTTTTTGGGACAATTCGTCGGAGTGGACTGCATTTATTGTCGCCTTGTAGAGATTCCTGACAGGCAGGAGAGATATAAGGGATTGGGACATCTTTGCTGGAAATGTTGGAAGGAAAGGAAAGGACGACAAGATGCTGATATTGTTCATTCCCGGAGAACCCTTTAACAAGTTGGAAAAGGCGGAGTCCCGGGATATCCTGACATCATCCACAATAATAGGAGCAGCAGTAGCACCTCAATCGGGAATGTATGTTGATGTCAAGGCTGTTCAAGTGCCGAGACATGATTTTATGCAGTAGGTAACCACTTGATCTCATCATATATTAGCATAAACTGAGGTTGGAGAGCGGTGGATATAGGAAGCAGAAGCATGGATCTTGAGCAAAATGTGTGTTTTATTGTCTTTATCCTTTGTTTGTATTTGCTCAATGGATTTCTTAGTGCTTGATCCCAATCTCCAGACTGACACTTCATCTACCGAAACCATGGACAATGCTTTCTACTTGGACTTGTGGATACCACGAACGGACGGAACTCTTTCATTGAGGGAAGCAGGAGCTCTTTGGTGTAGGAAGCAAGAACTGGGGCTAGTGTTGTTTAGAGCCTTTTTACCTCGCCTCGTCCTTCTCTTCAAGCGTCACTGATTTTATTGCCAGAACATTTTATTGCCTTTCTTGAATCCCCTGCGTCCCCTGATTTGCATCACGCTCATGATTTCCACTACCAAGGTCAAGCTTCGCTGTTGATTATTGCTCTGTCCATGATATTCCCTTGATATTCATTTGTCCTCAACACAGTGCCTTCATTCTCCCCGTCAAATCGATGTTGACTGGGACCTTACATTCTCAGAAAATGTCAGATTCATAATACTTATCCGTCCTTCATTCTTGTGCAGCAGCATTCATAATTTCTTATCCTCCCAGCTGCGATTCAGCACCCGGTCAGCGACACCTCCTCACAGCGTGCCTCCTACTCATGGAGACCAGCTTCATTTCGTTGGCTAAATCTCTTCTGAAGGTCGTTGACCGATATCTATTTGGAGAATATACAATTTCGCTTGAATTTCAATCAATATCGGATTCATATACTCCACCCACTAACAAGAATTGCCTCCCATCGCGTCTCGTACGACCCCTCCTTCAAAGACTTTTCTTTTCTAGACCGTTTTCATTGCAGCCATAGCATCCATCTAGACTGTCTTCATCGCCTCCATGACGGAGAGAGGTGTGTGTTGGGATGGGATGTTGGAGGAGGAGATGACAGCTGTTACTGTGGGCGATGAGGCTGTTATGGTGAAACAGCAGAGTTGGATGGCAATCAAGATCATCCGGATTCAATGCCTGAGGTGGGTTTATCCAGGCCGCCATAGAGTATGTTGGTCTATATTTGCTTACTGTTTCATACTGACCTTATGACAGAGTTATTGGACACGATTCTCCAACGTCCATTTTCAGGACAGACACTTCTGTATATGAAAATCTTCTCTCACCGACTTTTCGACTGTTCTTATATCCTTTATTCACACTCAGGCAAAAAAATCTTGGTATTCATGTCGTCGGTCAGGTCGTTGGATGGGTAGGTCAATCTTAGGTGTATGTATGTGAAAACATGACATTCTGCCTCAAGAAATACCGAATCAACGTCAACTTACACCGATTTAGAATACCCCATCCATTTCCAACAATCTCCTCCCGTGCTTCTTGTCAGCCCTCCCCTGTGTCTAGCCCGTCTTCGTCGTCTCATAGCAATGCGGTAACCTCCATGATAGTCGCTGCATGGTTTGGGGCGGGAAGTTGATGGAAGAGGTTAGTCAAGCAGTTTAGCTGGTGGAGTGTATGTCAAAGTGCAGAGAAGGAAGAATGTATGCGGATGCAAGCAACACATGACGATATTCCACCATTGAGCGCCGTTTCCTACAGCTCTTTCGCTGATTGGACCAGGGAGAATAAACAGGCATATAGATCCTAACCCACTATATACGCCTCTGCCCGTCCCCCTTCTACGCCTCCACTATCCACGCGCCTCTCCAACATTCACACATCTGTCACCTCCACGTCCCAACCTCCATCTACGCAGCGTCCTCCACCTCAGCATCACCGGCATTACATCTCCGCACACACCTGCCGATCAGACTACACGGAGTTATGGACATACACAGAGATACGCTAAAACAACTAGGCATCGACAACATCCAACATCTACGCCTCTCTCATCATCAACATCCACGCGCAACCATCATCCTACTCATCTCCAACCCGTTCCCTCCTCCTAATATCTACGGGTGAGTTTAGTATTTCCTTGGACCAGGCATTCGACGGAACAGGACCGTTATGGGATGTCAAATGGAGATTTGTTTGTGGCATTTTTCATCCTCGGATGAATATTGCAGAGAAGCGGCATGAGCATCAGGGATACAAAGAGCAACAAGAGCATCGAGGATTTCAAGAGTGTCGGTTTGGCCAATTCAAGAGAAATCGACCTCTGCGACACTATCTATGACAGTATTTTTCATCGGAAATTCCAACAGCCTACTTCGGACATGTGTTATCAACAACGTTGTACTTTGAAATTCCCACTCTGAGGGCGAAAGGTCAGGTCCGGTTAATCCGACAGGCTACTGACCTGACCGGAAAGGTTCAGGGCCGATGCTGCCGTTGTGTCCTGTGTGTCTGTGACTCACCAGTTCAAAATAATATAGTGACTGTCGCTCAAAACCTTGACTGCGTTGATCATCTATAAATAAGAGAAACTTGTCAGAGGTCTACAAGGGTTCAGGGCCATCTCTATGTTGCTGATCTGAGGAACCTTCAGATCTCTTATTCAGTGCCAATTACTGTGGTGCAGCCCATTAATATCACTTATGAGTCACAGGCTAATGAAAAAAGTCTGAATGATTCTAGAAAACAACTGTTCTCAGATTGTTTGGACCCCATCAGACCTATTAAATGACACCTAACATCAATGAGAAGCATCAATTGTTAAATTGTGGCGCTCAAGACCGTCAAGCTGAATGTCTCGGTTAAGTGTTATATTGGTGAGCGGTGAGTGGCTGTGTCAGTTTCATATCCTTTGAAATTGCTTCAGACCTTCCAAATGACAACCATGAAAGTGGAAGGTAGCAACTTGATGGTTGTTGCTTTTGTCATGTGACAGTTGCGATGTACAACGACACACTCCAATTTTGAGTTGAAACTTGAGGAGTTCACAGTAGAAAGTGGAAAAAATACTCCATTCTTGCTAGTATAGAGTACAATTTTGAGTAGAATGTTATATTTTCCGATGAAAAATGGGTTTATAACTATCGCGTTATTACCTGGTTATGCTTGAATTACCACTGATTCTTTTTTACTCATTTGTGTCTTGCTATTACATGTCTATGTCCTTCTATGTCTCTACTCGGACCAGTCATGTAGGATTTGACTCTGTTACAGATGAATGTAGTACATGATCAACAATTCCAGGTTTTCACTCGGATACTTGCCAACCAAAATGACTTGGAAGTAACACTCAAGGGAGCGGAATAGGTGCGGGATGATGCCTCGGGGCGCGACTAATGTGCACCAACGGATCGGGATTGATGTGCATCGGTGGATTTCACGTGTGAGCTTTGGCACTGGCGTTTCCATGCTGACGTGCTATGCCTGGACACAGTATCGCATTGGCTGCTGGACAGAGAGAGAGAGAAAAATGTTGAGTGTGGTGGACAGAGAAGATAATAGTATTCAGAAATTTACATTATGACACCAGGGGTGAAACCCAGTGCACTCAGAAAGTGTCGGGTTCGGAATAGCCGAACCGACGAACTGCCGAACTGCCGAACTCGGGTAGGAAACCTTTTTTTTGGGGTCTACACCTGTACTTGTTGATACTTGTGATACTATTCTTCTTTCAAAGTATTTTAATGCATTTAAAGGAGGCCAGAATGTGGTGAGAGCCAAAATTGGCTTACGAGTTGCTGCTGAGGAGTATATATTTGTGAGCTCATCTCTTTGCATTCTTCAGGACCTGATTGGTCCTTTTACATGCCATGAGTCAATGAGTGCAAACAAGCAACATTTAGTACTCAAAAATCTATTGCTTTCAACACCAAGCCCCTTTATCCTTGATTGGTGCAGAAGTGGTTGGCCAATATCTGGTGGCCTGGGAATGCAGACCAAATGCAGACCCAAAACCCTTCCAGTATCATGAAATCCCTATAGGCATTCAGATGATTCCCTTGGAATTCAAGCCACATTTTTGGAAGCTGTAATTATCACAGTCACGTTCCATGGTGACTGAGCAATCTAGGCCGACTTGAAGTAAATATGAATCCTGAGTAGACCATGATCCAGCATATTGACTGCTGCATACAAATGCTACGGCCATACAAGAGGCTATCTGCGGGAGTTGTGAAAATTATTTGCTGTTTGGCATTTGTTTGGTTCCATGTTCCGAAATCGGAAACAAGATGGAGAATGCTCAAAATTCCTGTTAAACAGGACTTGAATATTCTTGAAAAAATATGTAGAGGCCAGTATAGTCATATATAAGGCCTTGAGAACCATAAAATAAATAAATATTTTTTGTGTTCGGCAGTTCGGCAGTTCGGCGGTTCGGTTATTCTGATTCCCACTCGTCCTCAGTGCACTTGAGTTCACTGCACCCAGATTGCACCTTGCAGTTTACCTGCTGTTTTTTGACAGGTTCCTGTGTGAGAAAACTTTGAGAAAAACCTTGTCCAAGTTCCATTCAAGCTTCAATGTTTGTTTGCCTTGAATTTAAATGTCCTGGCATCCTTTTTTTGGGCACTTAACCCTAACTAATCAATAGGGAGCATTGGCTGCAGTCAGAGAATGAAAAACACAATTGATCACACAGAGGTCAATCAATGGATCTCAGATCTGACAGTTGCCATTTTGAGAGAAGAATAGAAAACATGTTTGATGCTGAGATGTCAGTGAAAGGCCACAACTACAATGCAAGGTACAACCTGGGTGCAGTGAACATGTTGCAGATGACTTTGCCCATGGTGTGATAAGATCTTGAGTCAAAATATATGGTGCAATATCCAAATACTGATCTCGGACATGCATTCACCAGTGTGTGCTCAAGTCCAGGGTAATCACAGCTTAGTTGAATTGAATCAACAATGGGACAGTCACTCTGCTACGACCAGGTTCTTCAATTACCTGCGACTTTGGGCTCAAGTATTCCAGGATAGATAGAAGACAATCAATTCCACGGTATCTACGCCGTGATGCAATTCAAAGATGTGACAGTCGGGAAGCCCAAAGTCCTCAAGTCAGGAGGGAGCCCAGGTACCTTCATGACGTCTGGATTAGCAGTGAACCCATGATCTCTTTCAAAGAAGAGCTCAAACAGTGTCACCTTGATAAACAGGTAGGCGCCGTATGTGTTGAGGTGAGTCAGCTCTAAGGCCATCCATTGCTGTCCGTAACTCCCAAAATCATCAGCTCCTCCTCCACACATTGACATATGCACATACGCTCCATCAGCCTCTCATGGGCGGAGGAGGTGATTCGACCCGAGTAATCTCTTCTCACATCATCACATCAGAGCCACCAGGGGAGCAGGATATCCAAGCTGATCTCCCTACATCATGGAAATTATAGTGCAAGCGGACACGGATGCTACGCGACATCAATGGTCTAGAAAAGAGCCCAACGGGACATGATGGGAGGGGAAGCTTGTAAATGCTGTGGGTTTCACATGTGAGGGGAGTATCCCATTGCAGATGGCTCATTCTGTCAGTCGAATGCCAGCAAGAGGCGATGATTTCTCCTGGGTTTTTTTATCTCGTTCGATCATGAGATATTCAATGCACCTAAGATTCTCTCCAGGACCCTCTGGAAACAGCCATGAGTTTCTACATCAGAGACATCTCTGCCAGACTGTCGTATAGAACCTGCTCAAGGCATATGTATCCTTTCCTATCAATTATGATGGAAGACCGCGGTTCAGCACGTTGAAGTTTCTGCCGCTTGATGATCTGGTTGCTATGTTCTGAGGTTGATTCTAGAGATGGACACGATTGCTTTGTATTCGTGAGTATTTGCAAATATAACTCGTGGGAAACTCGCGAGTTTCCCCATTTGCGAGTGCGAGTATTTGTTTCCCACAAGTGGCTGCGAGTACGAATATGGGTTTGACAAAAACAAAATGATATATTTGCGCAGTTCCATGCAAGTTATGGTGCTATTGGACCAAGTATTCACAAGTAAACTCGCAAGTTTTAAAAACTCGTGAGTAATATATTCGTTCCCACGAGTATTGTGCGAGTGCGAATATGACTTTGACATGTGAAATACTTGCGAGTGCGAGTACAAATAACTTGCGAGTGCCAATCGTGTCCATCTCTAGTTGATTCTTCCTCTCCTGGGTCGTTGTGAGATACCAAAGATACTCGGAGTCTCCTTCCTCTACATAGGTTGATACATAGCCGGAGGACGTCGAGTCATTCTGGTTGAATACATAGCCAAAGTCAGTCAGGCTCTTTTTGTTTGACTCTCCACATGGTTCTAGAGCACCTCCATAATCATTGACTCAGAACTCTAGCACCCAAGATAATTGATTGAGGACATGAGGTCCTCTATTGCAATATTGGGATATATCTATTGCCACGAAAAAAAAGGTGCTGGTGATGATGATCAGCGACTTGGCTGACTCAAGTTACTTTAGCCTGAAGTGTGGGAGTGAATCTGAATCCCTCATATGGAGGTGGTGGAACCACCTTTTCACTCGCTTTCGCACTACTAGCTTTTCACAGTTGATGTTAAATTCAATATTTTCATAGATACTGTATTGCAGTTTGAGCACTATAGCACCAGTAGTGAAGCTAGACATCTGGATGTGCAAGATCTAGCTTGACATCTTGATATGGGAGCAGATTGGAAGGAGGTGGGAAAAGATCATGTGCTTCAAGGGTTGGAACAGGTGACCTCTCGCATGTAGCCCATTTCTAGCAAATCTACTCCAACTCTGGGAATAGATGATGTGTCCAGCCTCGGAATAGCTATCCCTCCAAATCCATCCAGACTTACCCCAATCTGCTCCCACATCAAGTTAGACCTCGCGCAGAGACCCCTGCAAGGATATAGCAGTGAAACATGGTGGCTTCTTTGTGGGATGTTCTATTAGTAGTAGTAGTAGTAGTAGTAGTAGTACATGTCTATGTGTCTACTCAGACCAAGCTCGCGTGTTTTCACCGAACAGCCAAATATTTCACATTTCTCTGGGAAGAGTGGGAGAGGGACAGGAGTGATGTGCATCATCAGAATGGGATTGGTGCGCAGCACCGGATTTGCATTTGAATTGGCGCATCATTCGATGTCAACTTCACGTGCAGGCTTTGACGTTTACGTTTCCCTGATGACGTACTATGATATGAATTGTCTTCAAATGATGTATGTTCAATGTTCGTTGCTCCTCAATTTCTTTTAGTGTTTATATTCATATCCAATGCTATTCAATTGAATGATTGTCATATCATTCTTCCATCATCCATATCAGTGGTGTTGTACTCATGCTGTCACACAGCTTTCAGTAGCTTTTCTATAGTATTGGGTACTCACCTTATTCTGATGAGACCAGCAAGCTGAGCGGTGTCTTCATGGTTCCCATTCAAAACAGAAACAAATATTGCTTGTCAGCTCGAGGTACATCTCTTGGTGTTTCGGTTCCTCCTTCTGGATGAGTATCCAGCAAAGAAAGAGACAGAGACAGAGGGAGACAGAAACCTCAACCAGTGCTTTGTCAAGATGATCATCGTGTATTCAGTCGGCTACCTATATATATATATATATATAGTGTTACATGTGATGTGACACAAGGTCACTCGAGATCATAAGTCGTTACTGTGATATGGCTAGATATATGGGAGATAAAGAATAGGAAGTAAAGAAGAGAAAAGAAAAAAGAAAAAAGAAACTGATTTTTAAATTTGGCCTTCACGGCAATGATCAAATTCAATCCCAATGGTCACCATGTCGCATGAATGATTCATTAAAGATCTGTCAGGATTTCAGAATGAGCATGACATTATATACAGCTCAGTGACCGCACTCACCCAGGCGGGTCCGCTTCAAAGGCACGGTATTTTCCTCCGAGTCCATATCGACAGTGTTCCGTTTGAGTTGATTGCTCTGGCTCTTATTATATGAGTCCATAGACCTCAAGTCTGCGCCTGATGAATCAAGATCCGAAAGCTCCTCAATGCTCCCTATGTCCGACACAGTGGAAATTGGAGTTGATGAGCGCTGTGCACTAGGCAGAAGCATCTGGAGTTGCTCAATGGTTGGAAGAAGAGGGTTCTCCCGCAGAGATGAACGCAATCTGCGAGCAAAAGATTCATCCCACTCGGTATCTGAATTTGGACGATGCAGTCCAGAAAGCTCTGGCATGGCACTGAGTCGTTGGACGATTTCTTCAGCCGTTGGTCTCTCGTCGGGATTGTGTTTCCAACAGTCTTCCATACAATTCCAAACTGTGTCATTCAATTCGGAGGATGCAGGTCGTGTTGGCCTTTCACCATGCAGGACCTTGATCATGATTGCCATCTCATGGAACTTCTGTAGTTCACAGAAAGGAGGTTTCCCAGTAAAAGTCTGGATGAAGATGATGAGAGACACTTATGGAATCAAAACAAGACAGACCTCATAGCACACACAGGCAAAAGAGTACATGTCGCTCTTCTGGGTATTTCTGCCCTGATTTTCAAAGATCTCTGGTGCTTGCCATGCTGCGGTTCCCGCATTGTTTGATGAGGCACTTGATGTTGCCATTTGAGATGCAGCAATTGTGGACAGTCCAAAGTCCATGATACATGCTCGAAGTGAGGGCGTCACCAAGACATTGAGCTTGAAAGAATGAGCCTTGTCAAATATGACAGTACAATTTACATACCGCTTTCAGATCACCATGGATGATTGTTTGTTTGTGAAGGTACTCGAGACCACATGCAATATCGAGTATCTAACAAGGTTCAGGACAGATGGTGGTGAGCAGGCAGAGGAACATACTAGGGAAGACCGGTTGACTCGCTCGGATGTTGTCTTGAGGAATTGCAGGAGGTTCCCATGATCCATCCATGGAGATACAATACAGACCCGAGATGTCTCGCGGTGATCTGGATAATAGATCCCATAGAAAGGTAGGACATTTGGATGTGACAATTGGCACCATATGATGATTTCGCGGGAGAAGTCCTAAAGTGGTGTTAATTATCCATTTCAATAGAAGGGACAAAAGTCTTACTGGCAAGAGTGTCTCCAGGTCCCATTGAGGCACTCTGGGGGTCTTGATTGAGACTTTAGCACCTCGAAGGAGGCCAATTGAGACATCTCCGAAGCCACCACCATCAACGGGCCTCCCATTCTGCTGCAGACCATGTAATGTCAAGCATTCTGGATACAGCCCTGTGTTTCTGCATAAACGAGCAATGGCTTTTGAAAAACATGATCGGACTTTAAGTGGGAGTTCATCCAAGTCAAGCAGCTGATTTATCGAAATGAATCAGCTTCAAAAAGGGCAGAATGGCTGAACATACCTGCAACAATAGATTGAGTGATTCCTGAGCCTCACTCAATGGTTGGGACTTTGAGAATTGCCTGTAATCATCTGGATTCTTGATAACATTCAGCAAGTGGGCGCAGATGGTTATGGTGTCCAAACAAATTATCCGGTGTATTTGATCAAGATCAAAAGTGCCCTGGTATGATTTAGGCCTTCCCATACAAATGTTGAGAATCAGTGACCACAAACCTCTGGGAACTCGGCAAATAATTTGGTAATTATGGGCTTCCAGGTTAGATACCTAGACATGGTTGTCAGGGCTGTGCTGTTGCAGATATCATGGGTCAAATCCGAGTATTCAACAGAGTCGGTGTCGACAGTCATTGAATACATATATATGAGCCCCTGTGAGATCATTCAGCATGTGTTGAAAAAATAACCTGAACATACCAATGGCAACTTGCAGTTTAGTCCGTACGAGGAGTCAACGCATGCCCTTTTGCGATCATTAATCCATCCTTGAGGATCATCAAATGCGCCTCGCTCCTTCCCTGGTGAGGTCTCACTCAAGTTTTTTAAATGTCACTGCAAACAGCAAACTTGGCATCTCAAGTTCTTTCCATCAATACCCACAACTCTAGGATCCTCCTCGAGGAAAGCCATAGCTGTGGCGTAGTCGTCCATTTGCGGGTGTTGGTGGTGGAAGGAAGTCCAAACTCCAACGAACGGAGTTGTCCCAGTAATCAATGAACAGCTCCACATGGTCCATATGTGAGAGCCCTGGCGGCATCATCCTCCAAAACATGGCTACACACCATGAACGGATGTTCAGAGACCCGCCGCACTCTGAGGTTTGGATGCAGTCATTCATACCCTGCCATTCCGCGAGAGTGTATCGGGTGACAGTACGACGAAGGACAGAAGGATATGTGTTGACCCAAGAGAGATACTTGTCTTCATTAGTGTCTTGGGGCAAGCTACTGAAGTATTTGTGGGCTTCTTTCATTCCATATATGGTTTCGTCCGATAACCATTTGGAAAAGTCGTGGCTTGTGTCAATGTCATCACAGAGTTCCTCAGTGTCGTCCCAGATACACCGAAGTGCCACAAGGGCACATGAAGGAGGGGTCCAGGAGGGCGGTGGTTCGGATCCGAGAAACGGTTTACTTTAAGCAGGTTAGATGTGTCAATGATGAATAATGTACTCACTGAGCTAGACAAGGAGTGCAAGAGTCACTATCCCCAAGATAGATGATGTGGTCTTGTTGGGTGGGAAACAGTTGAGATCTCATGAATAGCCAAGATCTAACCGATTCTGTTGTTTGGTGGTGGCAACTATGTCCAGCTTGATCCATCGCTCCAGTGAATGCTCGATCATCATACCTTTTACTGTGGTGATCCAACCATTGCTGCACTCTCCAGGGAAGCCCCCCGTACCAAATGTTAATCAACTCTCGCATATCCCATTCCTCACGATCGCGCACTCCCCGCTCCTCATCTGCACTTTTATACGCCGCAGATGTCAACGCCAACCATCCAATTATAGCAGTGCGCATCTCGAACGTGGCAGACTGGACTTCCCTCCTCCGCGGAGTCTGCCCAGGAGTCCATGCGAGGCGTCTTTCAAGGGCTGCGGCTGCTGATGTCCAGGTGGAGGTGAAACCTCCCAATGTACCTCCTCCATCAAAGCCTCATCTCCTTCATTCCACAGCCATACATCTTCTCTGTCATCACTGCCTTGCAGCAATTTGAGGAAGACTCGCTGTTGGAGACTGCTGGGAAGCACACGCAAGGCATACCACAGCAATATGACCCTCTTCCCGCCCTTGATCAACTTGTACTCATTTGCATCCGCCGTAGTCCGCGCCCTCGCATTGCGGATGAATTCTCTGTCATCCTGGATGCAAGGTCCAATAGCAGAGGGGGTTTCCGAATCCGAGAGTTCCTCCGAAGAGTGCGATGGAGTAGAGGTCATGATGGTAGAAGGAGAAGAGCTTAAGCGCCGATGATACGGCTTTTTACGCAGGGTACAACAGGGTTTTCATGGTTAGTTCTGTCATCTCTTTTCACGCTCATCTCGCTTGTTCTCCTCAGGTTTTGATTTATTATTTATGGTACTGTCGTAAACCTTTCAATCAGACATCGCACCCCAAAGACTTGGAATTTAGCACCGAAAAAACTTCAAACTTCCATTCAGAAGAGCCAGAGAGGTGCGAGATGATGACCGACGGCGGGATTGATGCGCATCATTCCAATTTGATCGCCGGATTTGGTCAAAAGAGGTCAAAAGTTAGGCGAGACTTACAGCCTATGTGGAAAAACAATTATAGAGCCCATTATGCTTTAATATATACAAGAACCTTGGACAACCATGAAAATAATTACCTCTCAACGGTTAACCTTCCACCGAAGCTAGAGCAAAAGTCGAACACCAACACAAGACCCCTTTCAATCCGCAAAATCAAAATCAACAATCGGTCGATTATATACGCTTGGGAGATCTGCAATGTTAAAAAAGCTTAAGAAAGATCAGAGTCTTGGAGATATACCATTTTCAACGTCACGTTGAAGATCAAAGCGGACGATTGCTTCGATAGCTGCTGGATATGTAGGGTTCACGTCCGGAAGAACGGTACATGAAGCAAGTGGCCCGGAAAGGTGTCGATAAATGGGCGCCAAAAACGTCGAGAAAAGAGAATGACCAGTTGACATCGCTTGCTGGGATGCTTTATCATCGAAGGGTGGAATAGAATCCACGATAGCAGGGGATTTGCACGAGCATCAAGGACAATGGGCGACGTTGTCTGTTGGTGGTTTCTTGTGCCATGATCGCAGCGTTATGGGTGTTCGCCGTCTGGATACAAGGTATGATCATCTAGGAAAGGCAGGGAATTGTCCTGTATCCCATATGAAAATGGTCATCAAAATGGTGCAAGACATGTCAAAAACAGCGCACTGACCGATGGATATTGATGGATACCGCAACCCATCCATCACGGAATGCTACGACTCATGCAGGTGAAAGTTTGATTCCTGAAGTGAAGAACCTTAGAGATGTGGAGAAGGAGAAAGCCTAAATTCGTACTGTGTGGTGCCATGTACTAGCAGAGAGTCGGCGTTGAGATCGACGATCCAGGCCAATAGCACCTTTACTGGAAGCAGTTTGAAATCATGTTCAAAGGATAAGGATACCTTGTCATTGTCACACAAGGGAGAGGCGAAACACATGTCTGGGGATCCACCGGCTCCGGCTAAACTCGATAAGCCGGATTCGGCATTACGTGTCCAGGCCACATGCGGTGCAGCCACTCCGGTCCAGGCGCTGACTCGGTCTCACCTTCCCCTTTGACCACAACATCAAGGATGGCAGCACCAGAATTCTCAGCATTTTCCTCCTGTCAGTTTCTTGTTTCGTGTAGATATCATTTTCCGCTGACTTGAGTCCATCAATCAGTGCAGGCTGTTCCACCAGAGCTCATCAAAAAATTTGTTGACCACCATAGCACTGACATTCCAATGTTGTGCGCGATATGTGCCACTTCAAAAACATTGAGACCCTTTGCCATCAAGCATCTCTTTTCGAGTATTAACCTTTCCTACCGCTCTGATATTGTTCAGTGGCACGGTCAAACGAGCACCAGAGCTTGAGACCAGCATTGTCAAGAGAGTCACATTTGACCCAGATAACATGTTGAACCGGACTTTGATTTCTGACGAGAAACATTGGGAACCTCAGTCATATGCTCTTCAAATTCATTCTATGCCAAGTGTTTGCACTTTGGACTGTTTTGCGACTCCACCGGCCGGTCAGCGCTTCCTTTGCTTATTCCCCAACATCACTAGTCTTCACTTCAATGGATTCAAGCTCTACGACTGGCTTGAGCTTGCCGAATTTCTCGGGGTGTTTCCTCAGCTTAAAACGTTGCAGCTGGAGGACCTCGAATTCGGAGCAGACTTAAACTCCGATGAAAACCCCGAGGGCGAGGAGAGATATTCGAGCCGACCGAGTCCGGCAATTTTCCCTTGTGACCTTGGTCCTCTGGAAAGTTTGAGCATCTTGGGTTACCTTGATGAAGCTATTGACCGTCTCTTGTTGCAATCTACACCAAATAGGCTCAAGTCGCTGCAGATCGGCGACTGGGATGACTATTGGATCTGTTCCGTTGCTTCGATAGAGAAGCTGATAGCATTGAATGCTGACACAATTCAAGACCTATATTTCAATTCTAGATGCATCAGTGGTATGTTAATCATTAAGTTCCTGCATTCTCTATCTGAGATCGCGTTTGAAATTAGGTTCAGTAATGCTCGCACAGTTGTTGTCCAAATTACCACCAATGAAGGCCCTCCGTTCCATCTCGCTGCCTCTGGTTCTTGAAGGAGTCAGCTCGGACTCGGGCTCTCCCCATGCAGCTGCTCATGTTCACTGGGAGGGACAATATAGCGCCAAACTTGTCTTCTCCGACTGGCCCCGATTCATGGAAGAATTTTTCCCTAAAATCTTCCCCTCGCTTAGACGGGTTGTTCTGGTGTTATTTTGCCTCCGGAGACCAAGTGATTTAGCGCGCAGATCGATCAAACGCGGCATTTGCAGCCAGATTCCAGAGACATTTGGCTCTCTCTTGTCTATTGTCTGGACTTGGGTTGACCATCGGACACTGCATCAAGACACTGGGGAAGATAAGTTGGATTACAATGATGTGGGTTCGCTTGAAAAGTTGGAAGAGGAGCAGGGACATGACATATGACCCAATCATGTAGAGTGGAATTTCACTCAAGAACCCGACGAGCAGGGGGAGGTTGAAGCAGCGGCGTAGGAGAAGCTTGAGGCAATACCCGGTGACTCGGAAAATCATGGCCACGACCAGGATACTTCAGAGGGTGATTAAAGTGAGTCTACCTGGAAGCTATGACCGGAGAGCCATGAAACACCACGAGCTTCATTCTGTCCTTTCTTTTAGTTTCTTTCTTCAATCTTTATATCTTTTTGGTGGCAAGATCGGTGATAAGTATACAGATCTCAGGGAGCAGCTCTGAGTCACGTAGTTCTTGTGATAACTCTACATACATATCAGGATATCTCTCCCCTTCACATAGAATAAAGGGCACCATCTAAGTTTATCGGGTTTTAACACTGGTTTATACAAGAGTAATTGTCTGGTGAGTAAGCAATCCTTCATGCCCTGTAGCACATATTTCTCACTGTTGACCTGCTTCAGTCGCAGAAAATGAGTTTGGGCCATTGACGCTCGTGATTTCAAGCCTTGTCGCAGGGAGTGTAAGCCCGCACGGAGATGTTGGCGTCACATTTCCGCACGGGACACCTCCACAGCTCCACCGCCACCATTCTGCACAATCACCAACGCTGTCCTCAACATCTCGAGTAGTGTTGGGTCGGGCAGGGCAAGGCCGGGTATTGACCGGGCAGGGCAGGGCAGCATAGGGCAGGGCATCACCTGGATCAATGCCCGAGCCCTGGGCCCTGATGGCAGGCAGGGCAGGGCAGGGCAAGGGCAAGGGCCCGGGCTTTGTAATCTTATCTTATCGAGATACATTTCACTGTAAATTCATTGAATATGTATTCACGGTAACAAGTAATATGAACTAATCTTGTTGTGCTCGTCAATTCTATCATCGTGTGGCATGGGGCAAGAAACAGTGATTTTAGATTGGCGAAAGGACGCGAACGATTCTGGAGATCATGTGATACTCTACAGTATTGGGTATTTCCGAGTCTCCGGCAGCTCCGATTGAAAGTAGCTCCGATTGAAATTTCCAACTTAAAAACATTGGATCCTTCATCCACAAAAATCTCAAAATAACTATAGTGCTGAAAGCCCTGGACAATGCCCCAGGCTCAGGCTTTTCAGAATCAATGCCTGAGCCCTGAGCCCTCCTCTGCCCGATGACGAAGGCAGGGCTTTTGAGGGCAGGGCAGGGCAAGGGCGGGCATCAGGGCAGATGCCCTGCCCGACCCAACACTAATCTCGAGTTATATTCCCGGAGCGTTGAGCTTCGGCACTTGTCCGTGAAGGCTAATCTCACCACCTACTGATGTAGACTGTCAATGACAAGCCGGAGGATGTTCATGTGAACAAAAGAACTTGCCCATTTCATCAGTAAGATGCTTCTTGATTTTCTCTGCCACTGGCATTTTTCTAGGCAATCGAGGCCTAACCGTGCCAGGATGGAATACATACTGTAACAAGGACCGCGAAACTTGATCAATGGAAAGATTCTCGGGAATGCTACTACGATTTCAGCATATCCCAGTATCATCGAGCCTGATCGTGATGAAATGATGATTCACTCTTGAAGTCATTGTACAGTCACTCAAGTAATACATCTCTGACATAGTGGGAAAGAGTCACGAAAAGCTGACTGACCATTTCGAAGTCCATACTCAACAGTGGCATAAACAATCCGGTCCCATGTCTCCATCGAGCGAGCAATATTTGAACGATCATTGAATGTTCACTCAGAACCACAATTCAAATCAAGATCCTTTGGTCACCATTACCAATTGCCGCTCAATTCTGCGACAGGCACCACGATAAGGGAGACCTTGTTTACCGGTTGTTGGATGCTCCTTGCTCGTTCGTCTGTAGTCATTGCGTCTGTTACAAGACATATAATTCCAGCCAAGACTCACAAGAATGATTGATTGACTCAAGTCAGAGTATGAAAGGAAATATGAATAAATTATACAGAGTTGATACATTTCCCCGCGAGAACCACAAACGAAAGCTCAACGGAAGGTCTCCGGGCTCAATTAACAGCATTTCAAACACTTCTTGTTGATGTGACCATCCAGACAGCTCTGTCACAATGAGACCTTTGAATCAATGTTTGCTCAGCGCCACAATTCAAATCAAGATTCTGCAATTGTTGTTCAGTTTGTGAACACGTGCGGTCACGTCCTGTGCTCGTGATTGGCTCGTGACCATACGCGACTTTATTTCGGACAAGCAAAGCACGGTAAAGCACGAGTCCTGATCCTGATGCGTGGACAGGTTAAGTACAATTTGATTTGACAGAATAAAAGAAGACGTAGTCTACAGAAGTACTAGGTTCTGTGATAATGTATATCTTAAAAATCTGCAGGGGATTCTTCGGTGAAATGTCAAACAGGTCAGGCTGTTTCTGTTACATTTTGCTCCAGGACCACGGCCTCAACTATGTTCGTTTGAGCATTATACCGAGTCTTGAAGACAAAAACATACCTCTGAGCTAAGTTCACTTCAGCCTGGGGCGCCGCTGGTACTCGGCCGTCGATATTTCCCAGCTCTACTTGATTTTCTGTGCCTTTATTCGTGAATCGCAAGGCAACAGCATCACATAACGAGTGCACGACAAGCGGAATAGGAGTGATCACGACCAGTAGAGCAACCAATGCTGGACTGGGGGAAACAATGATGACGGCACGAAAGACGAGGACGGTGGTCATGAGACCGGGACAGAGTTGACAAGGGTGAATCCCAATGGACCCATACTTTTAACTCGCTTCTGGAATGCGGGTCAATACTGACATCAGGAAAATTGATAATGGAATATAAGTACCTTGAATCCTTCATGGTCAAGACCGTCATAAAGAACTCCGATGGACCGAACAAGCAAGATTGCCGCCAGGACAAATAAGCTGTCTGTGGGTCGCTTGGCCTGGATGTGGAAACTGTTCGGAAAGGGACTAGGTACCTAATCCAACCCTGGTCACACTTAGTCAGACTCGATCAAACCCGCTCAGGGTTGGATTAGGTGGCGCTGAAACGCAGTGAAGAGGGATGGTGACAGAAACGTACCATTGCAAAATCCAGTGCTCGAGTCTGACCCAGGCTCTCGACGATAGCTTGTGTATTCATTGCATCATTAGAGTTGACTGCATTTACTGTCGCTTCGTAGAGATTTTTGACTAGCAGGAACAATATGAAAGACTGGAGCATCTTTGCTGGCAATGTTGGAAGAAAACAAGGAAGAAGACGATAGTACTGTTGAAGTTCGGAGGTCCTTTTAAACCAGTGATATACATATCCCATGGAATGACGGACAGCGGCCCTGATCAATTTAGGACTCATATGTGATAAGCGCCGACGTGGGATCAGCAGCAGCTACCCTCGCTTAGTCTAATTCTTCGTAGTCTCCCAATATCTTGAACACCGTATAACTGTAATATAAGTAGATTGTTTCTTCATAATGTTGATCAGAACTTTTGACTGCTCTGGGCTATTTATGCGACAGAAGGCGACACGGAAAGCTCATGTGATACTATAACACATATTATCGCAGGGTGTTTCTCCCAGCTCAGTGTTGATGATCAAGTCTGCAGTCGACATATCTATGATTGCTGCTCCTTTGGCTTCTCTGCTCAGTCTATCCTGCCAGTGGCAGATGTAACTCACCGTCCAAATAGAAAGATATATCTAGGTATGTCTAGTTGCCGCGGCTAAGCTGACATGTTTTCACTATTTTATCATTGCTGGGCTCAGTTTTGTAATATATCTAAAACTTATTGCATCATCAGGAGGCCCACTAGTTAATCTATCTGGGATGCCCATGACTTCCGCGAGCTGAGACTCAATTCGGAAAAATCAGCCAAAATGTCATCGGCTAAACTCGGCTTAGCTAGCCGACGTTTTTCGCCGATGTGATTTCTGCCGCCAGAGCCTGCCTTGTCAAAAGTCCTTCTGGCGGTCAGAGAGGGAACTCTAGGGCCATGTTTTCCTGTATTAGATTTGACAGTAAGATGCGCACATTAAACCCAAAACGCGATTAGCTGATTTAGCATCGGCTAAGCCGCGGCAACACTAGTACCGTATGTCTCTACTATCCTGGATGGTATCCAAATGACAGCAGAAGTCAATGAACATCTCACCCGATATCTTAGACTTGAATGATTTCACAAACTGACCGGACAACAGGAGTCTTATATTGGACAAATTCACTCACGGACAAGGTATTTATTCTGTGGATGATTCAAATAATCTCCTCACACGACATGGACCACCGGGGCAATGTCAGAGGTTGAGGTTGAGGTTGAGCAGTCTCTCAGCCCGATCCCTCAGCTAACAGCTTCTCAGCTCGTGGAGCTCCATTTGCAGCACCTGAGACTTGTGGAAGAGCTGCTATTTTAGCTAGAACACTCGGAGGTACCCGAGCAGGACGACCATAAGTTCCATCATTTTCGCCACTAGTACTGTATCTGAGATGATAATTATTGGATATCTAGGCACCTTCTCAAAGCACCACTTCTCCAACGTTCATCAAGCAGCTCACAGATACCAGAAATCTCACCAGCATTCCTTTCTCCAGATGCAAGCAGGGATATCGCCACCAGCGGCAGCAACAGCGAGTCTGAGGTGGAAGATCCCATACCTCCACTGACACCTCTCATTCGTCCTCGTCACTCAATCTACGCTAGAGACATATTCGGGCCGGAACCACCAACGACCGAAGTTGAGGCACGAGCACGAGCCCGTGAAACAATGGAGTTGGCATCAGGCATGCCATCATCCGAAATGTCACCACTGCGAGAAGCAGGAGTTCGGTACAATGTCGAAGCTTCAGGCTGAGGAAGAATGGTGTTTGATGCACTGTTATACTGAAGAGTCATATTAGATAAAGTATTATCTCAAACAACAAAAGACTCACTCCTTGATATGGATTCAAACCATGCTGCTGATGTTCCGGATAACCTTGATCACAATGTACATTGAACAAGGCTGGTCCAGAAGCTCCCTGGGCAAAGGAAGGGGTCATTTGGAACCCCGAGTCTCCAGGAGGGAATGCATCAGCAAATCCAGGAAGCTAAAATGAATAATCAGTACTGGTACAAATGATGAGCAAAAGACCTACACAGCCACCAGCACCATTGGAAGCAGACCTCATGCCCATTCCAGCTGGTCTATTGGGGGACCAATGGTTACTGTTGTTGCCTCCAGTCGCTCCAGGCATCCAGTGGTTGTTGGAATTGTTGTTTTTGGGGTTATAGCTCATTGTGAAAAGAGGGAAATCACAAAAGGAATGTTATCAGATCAAGTTAGATGTTGAGAGTTCTTTTCATGTCGTCTCTTTTATAGTCCTGGAAAGGGCTCCATACATTACATAGAACCATGTCATTCCCAAGAAAAAGATTATGTGCAGCACATGAAGAGGCGTCATATTTGGAGTTCTGCAAGGCCGCCGTTGGTACATCGCATGATTTTAGCGCGACTTTGGCGTTCTGAAATGATAAGATGATGCTAGATAGCATCAGAGACTCCAAATTGTGGATATTATCATGTTTGAGATAGCCCAACACATCATAAGATGGCCTAGAGTGGGATAGAGAACAAGCTTGACTCCATCAAAATCACAGGTTTGGCTTGGAGGCGGTTAAACCTAAGCTCAACTAGGCATTTCATTTATGAGCCATGGACATACAGCTACCTTCTAGGTACATTTGGTCTGGTTAGGGGTCCCAATGGTTCAGCTAGACATTTGCGCGCCATATTGTGACAAGCGAGATCGCATCAAGATTTGATGGCGGGACAAGATCAAAAATCGCCCAAAAAGGGTCTGAAAAGCAAAATCTATTCCGGAAGAGGGGGTCCTACCCCTCTTACAGAATAAAATCTGAAAGAGCTTCAAGTTCATCAAAATTCGCTAAAATGGGAGCCAACGCCGGTCGGCACCCCGGCATCTCTCGGGTAACCAGTCTAATTCTAATATCTGAAAAATAAGCGGCGACAGGAAGTGTGACGTTGGCGTGACCGGTTGGCGGCGTCGACGGCACACGGAGAGAGATAAGAGCCTAAGTGGCTCGAGGCGACCGAAAGGAACAGATATAAGAGTCGATTTCGGTGGTACTAAGGAACTACAAGAAAGTATTAGGTCTTATATATATAATGAGGAAAGGGAGCCGCAGACAATAGAAAATAGACTAGGTCCAGCCAAGAGGCCGAGTCGGAAACATGTGGAGCTAAATAAGGGCGGCCCACAGGGCCAAGAGAAACGAGAGGCCGTCGAGGTCCGAGTCGGAGTGGTGACGTGCGTGACAGTCACGCTACCGTTACATACGCCCTCCGAGTCCTGCCATGGTGCAGGACTCAATCTTGTCCATATCAATCATAGCCGTATCATGCTCTTCATCTTCTTCTTTCAAATCAAAAAATTCATCTTGATACTTCTTTATCAAGGCTAGGTACAATTCGTTGGCGTGACCGGTTGGCGGCGTCGACGGCACATGGAGAGAGATAAGAGCCTAAGTGGCTCGAGGCGACCGAAAGGAACAGATATAAGAGTCGATTTCGGTGGTACTAAGGAACTACAAGAAAGTATTAGGTCTTATATATATAATGAGGAAAGGGGAGCCGCAGACAATAGGAAATAGACTAGGTCCAGCCAAGAGGCCGAGTCGGAAACATGTGGAGCTAAATGAGGGCGGCCCGCAGGGCCAAGAGAAAAGAAAGGCTGTCGAGGTCCGAGTCGGAGTGGTGACGGGCGTGACAGTCACGCTACCGTTACATACGCCCTCCGAGTCCTGCCATGGTGCAGGACTCAATCTTGTCCATATCAATCATAGCTATCATGCTCTTCATCTTCTTCTTTCAAATCGAAAAATTCATCTTGATACTTCTTTATCAAGGCTAGGTACAATTTTCCCCAGTTGCCTTTCAAGTAGTTCACACTGATCTTTCCGTTGACTTGATGTTCAGCATCACTCAACTGATTCTGCCTTGGGCCACACCCAAGAGTCGATGCAATCGGTGGTTCATACTGGTTGATAAATGCAGATAACAAATTAACCACCGACAACTTGGAAAGCTCTTGAAGTGTTCGCATGAGGGTATAATTGGCATGCTCAGCACTATGATCTGTTTGAGACTTTCCAATCTCAGATTTCCAAGGTTGACTAACCATTTCATAGGTCAATTTCTCAGATAATCTTTCACTCTCAGACACATGTGCAATTGTTGTCTTAACAAACTGCAATGACATATCTTCAAGTGCTAGGACAACACCGACGCAGAACCCAGATAATACTGTGTTCCATCTCCAACTTGAGCATGGTCTGTCCTGTTATGCTCCTCAGAGCTATCATAATCATCTTCGTCTCTGCGCAACTCAGAGTCATACTCGAAATAACCATAACGTGGTTCTATATTGTCATAATCATCATCGTTGCCGCTAAGAGACTCTCCAACAGAATTCATCAGCAAGATGACAAATAACTTTTTGCGCTTGTAAACACGCAAAAAAGCGCAAAACACGCAGAAAAACACGCCGGAATACGTAAAATACGTAAAAAGTTGAAACACGCAACTTTTTATGTCCGAAATCTGACAAGCGGAACACCGCACACAGTGTGAAAAGCCAGACTATCAGCCAGAACATTGCTCACAACTTTTCAAATGATTTCTGCCTCACTACTATATTACTGTACAACCTGGTTTTCAGTGGATTTCGTGGTACAGGTCTGCTCGTTGCCACGGTATGAGGTGATGACGTCTGTGAGAGTGTGACGACGGCGACGGCGATCAGGACCCTTTCCGGCATCCCACAGTGCCAATCAGCTTCACTGCAGCTCCCACGTCCCTCGCAAGATATATTTGAGTGTAAACTTGGATTTGGTGTCTTTTTCTGAGCCGGTCTTCCAGTCTCGCGCTTGCCACAAGCGCAAATACGGAAAAAGCGGACAAGTAAATTGTGATTTTGCTGATGTTATACTCCTGGTCATATTCTTGATCATAGTCTTGAAGAGACTCTGACTTAGAATCATCATAATCATTGCGGTATTCACAATCAGATTCATCGTCATTATCCTGATATTGATCATCAGAGTTCTGATACTCAGACTCAGATTCAGAAGTATTATTCTGATATTCTTGTTCTGATTCAGGATCATTGTGTAAATCAATTTCCGAAGACTTGTTCTCTGAGTCTTTGTACTCGTGCATCCCATTGTCAAAATCTTCAAATTCAGATGTTCTCATGACACGAGCTTTCTCCAAGCGCAGTGTCAGGCGATGTTCACGTTCTGCATCATTGAGAGCTGTCTCGATGATCTTTGCAGCTTCAACAACACTGTCCCAGTCTGAGGACTCATCCTTCAGACCTTTCAAGATCAAATGTTGTCGAATATCCAGTCGAAAGCCAGACCACACCAGGTGAACCTGATTTTGCGGGGTCTCCGAGCCCAAGATATTGATATATTCCTTCATTTCATATATGTACTCTTTGACAGTACGCTTTCCTTGACTACTATCAATGGTCAGTTAGTCGGCCACCCCCAGGTAGTCGGCCATTCACTAATTATAGCATGGCCGCTGGCCTGGTGGTTGAACTTGGTGTTGGAATTCGTAATAGACAGTCTGACGTACGTCCTGACCAAATTGGGACCCGGTGTGATCGGTTGACGATGCAGTGTGATCCGTCGATTCTGCTCCACGTGCTGATGGACCTGAAATCCTTAATTGGGAGAGGCGATGCGGCTTGGGAAATCTGCCATAGCTCAATCATTTCCTGCTGCGCAGCCATTATCGCGGGCACGATGCCTGCCCACGACCTCTAGCTCCTTTCTGGTCTGCATGAGGCCCGTCCAAACTCATTTTTGTCCATTTTATTGCCTCCAAAGCAATGCCTATTCAGTGAAAATCCGCATTCAATCCCCCATGGTCGCCGGTGCGGTCTCACAGGACCCTGATGAGCTGACGCCCTGCACTTTGGCTAGGTCTTTCCTCTTGGTTTATGCTACATTTTCCAAGGTCTGTTATGGCCCCATTTCTGTCAATTATGTAGCCACGGAGCATCAATGGTTTATTGATTCTACGTCTGTTACGTTCAGTGAGTCTGACGTTTCTCATTGCCGCCGCTCATATTAACCCTTCCAGGCATTAACAGCCCCCATCACGTCCCATTGACGGCTTTGTTCAGCTCGACTTTCTCATATCCATTGCTGCTGCGAAAGCGAAAGTATCTGATTGATCCTGGCTTAGAACCATTGAATTAATTGTCCTGGGCATTTTTAGACATGTATAACCTTTGTGGAAGCCATAATATGAAGTTTTTATAGCAAGAGGCAGCAGAGGGAAGCGCAGAAATGAGGCTGATACAATATGGCGCCATGGAAAGATAAGTTCCCACGGGTGGCCAGGTACCCGATAATTCCGCTTTTGGGACCTGTCGCCGGAAAATATTCACGGTGACATCAAAACCTCACGTAAATTCACGGCACCGGGCGCAAATTACAGCCAAGACGAATTACTATGACATAGAACCCACCGATTTATCAAGAACCATCATTGACGCTGGGTAATGGGCGTCAAACACTAAGGTGGCCGACTAACCGACCATTGATAGTACAAGTTTTCAACTTGTCTCGGATACGGGTCATAAAATGATCGTCAAAGCAATCATTGAATAGTGCTCTGAAAAATTGGGACACAGACCAGGTTCTATGATCTGTCCCCACCTCACGTTCATAACAGCGCAGAGCTCCTCCTTCTAGGAAGCACGCAATGAGAAGCACCTGGCGAGATTTTCGCACTCCACCTGTTTCGAGGTAATCTACCATTTGAACCATGAAGCGAGCGAAGACTGAAGTGTCTTGCTTCCCATCATACTTGATTGGTTCAACAGGATCAAGCTTTTCTTTATATGAGTGCTTTCGTTTCTTGTTCTTCCTCCGAGTCTTGCGCTTAACAACGTCAGAACGAGAGGAATAAACAACAGATGATCTCGAAGAATCACTGTCACTTGCATTGTCAGAGCTGTCTGAAGGATCATCAGGTGTGTCTTTGTCCTTTTTCTTCTTCAAGTTTTTCTTCTCGAAGTGTCGAAGATCTTTGAAAGCACGACCAATGTAACTGTCAGGCACAATCAATGCCACGGGTCCAGATAATATTGGTGCAGAAGAAACTTGTGTGTCCTTGAGTTTCTTCTTCTGTCGAACTGTCCCAGCGACTGATACAGGTGAAACAACAGGAACAGGAGTGAGATACTCCCGCTTAATGCCACTCATGGCACTCAAGGGTACAGATGAACCAAAGATCAAGGGGTCTTTTCTTTCAAAAACTGATCTTTCTGTCGTCTGCCGCATTTATTCAATAGACTTCTGGAGCTCAGTACGTGCATGAGCACTGATAATCCGTTCATGCTCCAAGTCTTTTATGAGGGAATCATGCTCTGATTTCATTTGCCTCAGGCATGCTTCCTGCACAAGTCTTGTCTGGTTTTCACGATCTAGAAACATCTTGATGAGATATTTCTCTCGGAATTCCCAAGTCTCAGCATTGAGACGTTGCTGTTGCTCAATAGAGTCAAATCCATCAAATTGGTCCGCATTCGAACCCTCCCCAGTATCAAACTGCATAGAGGTCGACGGTACGAATTCATTGGTCATGAAACTGTCAAGGTGAGCTCCGTGTACCAAGATCTCACTGATATAATCAACTTGGGATTCTGTGAAGTCACTCCGGACTTCAAGCTCGCTTGATTCTGTGTCATATTCATCTGGACTACAATTAGTAACAGAAATGTCACAAATTGAAGTCGTTCTTTCATTATCCAAGGGAGCATTGACTGCATAAGATGTAGCGACCATCTTCTCACCCATTGAAATATCCGGAATTTGCGATGCATGATTAAAATAACCAGCGGTCCGAATTCCATTCATAGCCCGGGCACTTTTAACAAAGTCGCGAGGGCCAAATCCAGTGTTCTTCCCATCATTATGGCACTGACCAGGGACTATAGAGGATAAAATACCCGCCCTCCAGTCTGTCTCAACTACTGCTGGCTCACACTCAAAAGTGGCGTACAGAGTTGTTCTCAATCGAGACCCAGTGCTTGCAATCACTGGTCCTTGCTTAGGAGTGACATCCACCTGGACCACAGGTGGGGTTACACAGTCACCGTTGGTCCCCAAGTCTTTCACAGGCAAAGCATTATTTTCAATAAGCTTTTCATCATATCCAAAATAATTCAGTTCACTCTCAAATACAGGAATCGAGATACGTGAGATAAATTCCAATCCCATCAGGGAATCCAGAATTTCCTGCGACAATTCCTGTTCAACAGGACTTCCCGACTCAAAACCAAATCCTGCGTCATCCGAATGGAAAGCCACAAGAATATGTTCAAGCTCATCATTGATAGGAGTGAAACCCATGGCCAAGTGAGAGCCAAGATCGCCATTCCCGAAGGATACGCGATCCTCATCCAGTTTAGCCGAAGCCAAACCGTCGGATTTAGCTGAAGCCAAATCAAAAAGTGGAGCCGCAACATCGCTGTCAAAAACAGGAGAGGTCTGAACCACACCAAAAGTCTTGAGCTCAACGAGCTCGGAAATTGCGTCAGTCATTCTGGAAATAAAAATAGGAGGCGCACCAATTGCAGAACAGGAGCGAGCACGAATCGGTAGCGCCGCAGCTCGAGCATCCTTTCTGCCAGTTCTAGGAGATGGGGAAAATGAAGACATTCTGCAACAGAATAATTAGCGAAAAATTTCAGTGAAAAAATACCTTGTCGCCGCGTCGGAAGGTCCAGTTGATCAGACTGGGTGGTGACCGAACGTCGGGTACAAGGGTCAATGAGTAGAGAGTAAGTTTGTCGAGTCTTGTGTAATGTTCAAAATATGTGACGTTGGCGTGACCGGTTGGCGGCGTCGACGGCACACGGAGAGAGATAAGAGCCTAAGTGGCTCGAGGCGACCGAAAGGAACAGATATAAGAGTCGATTTCGGTGGTACTAAGGAACTACAAGAAAGTATTAGGTCTTATATATATAATGAGGAAAGGGGAGCCGCAGACAATAGAAAATAGACTAGGTCCAGCCAAGAGGCCGAGTCGGAAACATGTGGAGCTAAATGAGGGCGGCCCACAGGGCCAAGAGAAACGAGAGGCCGTCGAGGTCCGAGTCGGAGTGGTGACGTGCGTGACAGTCACGCTACCGTTACAGGAAGTCACCCAGTGATGTATGTAGTTGTCTCCCTACCAACTGCACCAGACGTTCAGGTGATAGCTACGTCCATCATTTTTTTTCTTCGCTCGCGTGGCATGTGGCACGTACGACTCCGAAAGGGGATCACCCAAACACATGGGGACTATCCTACATGCCGGAGCCGCAACCAAGTCACATCTAACTTTGAGCATTGATATTACCACCAGAAATGCAGTAGAATTCAGAATATTTGTCTGTACAAAGACACCATACTGTTCAAAATACCGGTCAATAACTATACCCAGAAGATTCAAAAACCGAAAAACTGCGTTTATCAACGCCGGTTTTTAAAAAACCTTTTACAAACACATTTTCAAACCATTAAGGTTTGTAAACAGGACCCTATCGGTGATATGGAACAAAACAAACAGGGACTCGTGCCTGCCGCCGCAGGACGGCCTTTAACGCACTCGTCAGGACCCGAGTTGGCAAATCGGTTGTGTCGTAAATATATATTATCACAATGGTTGACAAGTTATGAAACTCCCAGAGCAGCGGCAGGTGAAACCGTTTTCTCTAAATCATATGCGGAAGGACTTTCACAACAGAACTGCCGGTTGACCAAAATCTGTTTCCCGTGTCCACATCCTGTCTCTCTATTGGCCCTCTCCTCATGGTCATTTGAGAGCTCACTCTGGCTGTTAGTGAGCCTTTGAATGGCTTTGCTGCTTAGCCGAGTCGCCGTTTTGGTGGGTTCTGGTTGTCGATGAAATGGAACAAAACAAACGGGGACTGGTGTCTGCCGCCGCCGGACGGCCTTTAATCCGCCGGTCAGGATTTGGGTTTTAAGGTTGGCTAATTGGCTGTGGCGTAAATATATATTATCACAGTGGTTGACAAGTTATGAAACTCCCAGAGCGGTTGGAAGAATCATCTATACGTTGTCAAGACCAAGTTTGGTCTAGTGTCACTGTAACCGGAGAATGGATCATCCTAGGTGACGGATATCCCGATCCGAGCGGGATGGTCCTTTATATATTTATATCTCATCAGTTGGTTTCTGGTTCTCCAACCTCCCATGCTACCCGCTCCACAAGAAGTTTCACCCACAAATCACCTTGCTGAAGAGATGTAAGTGAATCAGTGAAGTATCGAGTACCATTTACTAACTCAGCATCTGCAGTTATGGACCCTTGCTGGTCGGAGTACTTTTTAGCACATTACTATACGGAGTCTGTTGCACATTGGATTCTGAGTTCGTCATGGGATTAACGTTGATTTTCTCAGGTAAATATTGTTCAGGTAGAATTCCTGTTGTTTGGAGGGTCAAAAAGACCACTGAGAAGTGCTCCAGATGTATACCTACTATGGGACATCAGCAAAAAGGTATCTTTCTTCCAGCTAGCAGTACCAATCATTCTGATCAGTCGTTGTACAGAGATTCTGTTTGGACCCGGGGGCTGGTATGTGCTCGGGCAGATGTCTTGGTCTACACTAATGTTCTGAAAGGTTCTATGTTTATGTCTATGCATCACCCTCAAGACTGTGCTCCACATGGTCGCTGTGTATCAACCTCTCGTTCAGCAATTTGGTAGGCCCACCCTATCCGTGAGCGGCACCCACTGTTTACAGATATTGATCTAGGTCACCAACCTCAACCATTTTGTAAGCTGGGTATGATTCTGGTTGATTTGTCACTGACTTGACCTAGATCTACAATCAAGTTTGTGCATTAGCTCAGTCCTTTTCTATTTCAGGGTTAACACTACCTTCAAAGACCCAGTCCTGACAGTAAGTTTATGCCTGGTAATGTAAAATTACGTCTGACTGTCGCAATAGGGGATTATATCAACACCAGTTCAACTATTGATGGCCTGGCGAATCATGGTTATCACAGAAACTAGGTTGTGGACCTGTATTATTGTGGCTCTAGCCATGCTCTCATTTGGTATGTGCCAGTGATATTAAAGCTGTAGGCCCTCATGGTGCAGGTGCATCAATTGGGACCACCATCGAGACTGTATTGAAGCCTGCCTTCTCACAATTTTCTGAATTCCGCGCTGCTCCCATCACATGGCTGATATCATCCGCTATCACCGATCTCATAATCACTGGGGTTTTGGTTTATTCACTGGTAGGTCCTTAATCACTGACCTTGTTAATATTTGACATTCTACTGGCTCAAAAAAGCATGTCAGAAAGAGTGGTTATAATACCTCCCTGGACGCATATGTGAACCACATCATCCGCTGTACGATCTCTTTCCCCATTGATGCGCGCAAGTCTTGATGGTGGACTAGTGACTATTCAAACTGGTGCATTGACAGCCATATTTGCTCTTTCTGATGCACTGGTGGTTGTACTTCTGAAGGTCTGGTCTCCTCAGCCTTCTGGTTCTACTTGATTGACCTTGAGATAGGACAGCTCAATGTGAGCTTGGAAGATATAACAGCTCATGTGTATAAGCTTATTCTTCAACAGCTTCTTGGCTTGGGATTTATCACTCCCAAACCTTTATCTCAGCACAATACTCAGCTCGTATATTTATTTTCCCATCTGACAGTCATTTTCACTGATT
Source organism: Mycena floridula (assembly GCA_029320655.1). NCBI lineage: Eukaryota > Fungi > Basidiomycota > Agaricomycetes > Agaricales > Mycenaceae > Mycena > Mycena floridula. Next base: position 777,115 of record JARIHS010000015.1, on the reverse strand, counting down.
GTGCCACAGGCTCAATGCACGAGATTCATGGACAAATAACGGAAATGCACTGTTGCCAGCATCTTCCAATGATGTTCACTCTCAGAGTGGATTAGTATGTGCATTTTCCAGAGTTTGTCCATGCTCCAGTTGATAGCTGTCTGATCTTTTCTAGAACTTTTGGGGGAGTATGGCCTTGCAGAATCCAGCTCAGATTGATATAGAAATGCAGTCTGACTTGAATGGCGAGATGGGACTCCAGAGAAATGATTTGGTAAAGGAAGGATGTTCAGTGGGTCCAGAATTGCCCTTGTCCCACAAATAAGCCTGTAAATTGGAAATGATCCTGGTTGTGCTTTATATGACCAGTGGGGTTAGAGGCCACCCTTGCGGTAGCATATATGAGTCCCCATGCCTATCTTCACCAATGCCACACAGCGGAGTCGGATGGGGAAACACTGAAATTGTATCTTTCCGTGTCTTGTCAAGATGAGAGGACTCGGAAGACGAGCCACCGGGCATTTCAAGCTTCAAGCTTCAAGTGTCACCATGTTTCATGATGCTAAGAGTTGCAATAGTGCCCAAGGTGTAAATTACCCTGAACAGGCAGGAAACGGCAAGATATCACGATGAGAAAATAGCTGGATCCAGGTGTACTGTACTTGCTCACATCCAACAAACCAGTCCACAGATGGGACTCACAATCCATTTACACTATCAACTATTTTGCCAATCCAAAGAACTTGATAAAGATGCATGCCGTCCCATGACTAGATTTGATAGTTGCCAATTCAAAAATCAGATCGTGCTTTCTATGATCACTCCTGACAGGGATGTATGTCCTGAAAATGCTGCACAATTTTTGAGACCATTGATCACTTCGAGATGTGCCTGTGGACACAAATCACATGTCAGACATTCAGTGACTCCACACGGGGATGAACTTGATAATATACTTGCAAGGTTGTGATGTTGAAATTTATGTATTAGGTGTTGCACAGTTGCACCGGGTTCTAAAACTCTGAATTTTAGCATTTCTTGGACCACTTTGTGAGCCAAGAGAATTTTAGTACAATTACCACGTCTCAGACTCTCGCAATTTCATCTGCTTGGAGATCAACTGAGTCTATCAGCTTCGCTGCACCGGAAGTTGTTTGTGCCTATTATCATTGGCATTGGGGTGGCTCATACCACAGTTTCAACTTATCAGAGCATTGGGCACAAAATAACATCCATATTAAGCAAAACAATTACGTATCATATACTTGTACTTAACTCATGCAAAATTGGCCTTTTTCACAACATTGGCACTCTGATCAACATGTCGCGCGAGCCGCCCATTTAAATGGATGCCCAATCAGACTGCTGTTCAAATGAGATCTCCATGGTGTTCTAGAAATTCATTGAGCCTTTACCGTGACCCAAAATTGGAACTTACTTGGTCGTTCACAGTCCTGACTCCAAAACCTGAGGTCGAAGCCATGTTATTGGTGGAGCCTGCCCATGACTTTGTCAAGCCAGCCTCATTTGGCAATCAAGTTCATTTAGCAAGTAATAATATTACGTACATGTAAATTGATTTCCGTTGTGGCTATTCAAAAGAGTCAGCAAGAAATAAGTGGTGCAAAAGAACCTGAACACACGTCATGCTAAAACCTTGGCTGCCCCTGGAATGCTTTTGTTATTAGTGATCAATGACTGTCATGTAATTTCTGGGACGCACATGTCAGTGAAGGTCATCATTGCTTCTCCATTGCCTGGTGAGCTCACAGGAATCATTTGACCTTTGCGTCACGGTAAATCAGAGGAAATGTCAACTAAAGAATTCATATTAGGGTTACTGTATAGGTGCTGTGACAACAGATCATTGAGAGCAATAAAATCACTTGTAAATTGACACTGACATCTAAACTGGGTTTCTATAAGTGACCTTGAAGGTAGCACTGCTCCCTTTGTGTGTACCCTGTTGGGATCTCCTGCCATCTATGAAGTATCGCTGGGGATTCATCAGATTTATGTGCCAAACACTACTTGAATCACCAACATCATTATAGCCATGTCGATCATTAAAGCTGTCTCTATTGGGGCATCATGCAGGAGTCTTCCACCGTGCATGAAGCATGCCTGAGAGTTTATCAGATTCATGTCAAGCATTGTGTGCATCGCCAACATCAGCATAACCTTGTTGGTTGTTAAAGCTGTCCTTTTTAGGGCCATCCTGGGACCTGCTGGAATCTGCCACTGTCCATAAAATGAAGCTAGAAATCCCTCAGCTTCACCTGTCAGGCAGATTTTCAATCACTAACATCAGCATATACATCTTTATTGTTAAAGCCGGCCCTGTTAAAGGCATCCTTCTGGAATCTCCCGCTGTCCATAATATGAGCCTAGAAATTTATCAGATCCGCATGTCAAGTGGTGCTTGAATCACTAACGTCAGCAGATCCGTGTCGAGTATTGAAGATCATGTCTCTTTTACAGCTATCATGGTCGAATCTCCCACCATCCATAAAGGACCAGTGGGATAAAGGCCATCCTCCGGTGGCAGATACGAGACCAAAAAGTCCACCAGTCTCTGTCATGTATTGTTTACAAAGAAATGACGGCCAGTACCTGGCCAGCACTGGTGCAAGTTCCGTCCATAAGCGACTGGATTGTGATGTGTATGAGTCATGACAGCTCACTGCAAAATTCGGGGCCACTTTAAAGAAACTCAGATGTTCGGCAGGGCTCGGCAGCGGTCACGTTGGGTCACATATTGCCTCGACAAGCTCTTGTCCAATGTCAACAGACCATCTTGCGCCCTATGGTTAATATGTAACACTATTCATGCGAACTTCATTGTGCCACCAGCAACCTGGATGAAAAGAAATGGACATGAGGACGAACACGGTGATAATGATGTGACTGATCATGTAGGGCTCGCAACCGGCCGTATTACGGGTACGGCCGTACGAGATACGCCAGTAATTTCACACGGATAAACAGTAACCATACCGTAATGCTCTCTGGACTAAGACATTACGGTACGGGTTTCAACCGTACCGGCCGTATACGGCGTAAATACGGTTTGATTCAAAATTAATAAAGGACATCATACTACGTGCTACTCAGTCCTCTTCACCAACAAGTTCCATAATAGCCTTTTGAGCCATACGCAGCCTCGCTTTGACAGACATCAAGGTTTGGATTGTGCCGGCTTTGAGACTGGCACGGCGAAGGCCAATGGTGTCGCATCCACCAGAGAATATCCTTTTGACTGCAACAGCTGAACCTGAAGGATGATTAGAATGAAAAGCAATATCTCAAGTGAAATTCCCCTTACCTGGGATGCACAGGACATTGCAAACCAAACGGTAAAGGTTTGGGAATTGCTCATGGTGAGCAAACCACCACTGAAGAGGATCAACCTTGTCAAAGAGCTCCAGAATGCTGGTAAGCTAAAAATATTCTGTCAGTTCATTCACTGGTGTCTGGTGACGCTGAACTGGAGTCTTGGCTGTATCGGCTAGTGAAATCAACCTTTTGAGGTGATCCGTCGAACTTAGTCAATGCTGGTATGTTGGGTGAAGAAGACTCAAAGTTCAAAGCATACCAGATACCAAAGTGGTTCTGCAAAGAGACTTTGGACATCTCAAGAGCCTCAAGGTCATTTTTGTCCCGATAATCCCCCGGATCCGGCTTTAATGTCCTACTTGAATCCCATAGCTAAATGCTGCTGCTGGATTTCCCAAATTACACACCCTGCCAGTCAAAGACCCATTGATAATGACCATAACCGGGACAAACACCAAATTAGGACGAGTGTAATCACAATATGTCATGAGCCCTACATAATTCAAACTCCGAGGCACACGTCAGTGGACCCCCGGGTTAAACTCCAGACTCTCCGAAAATTAACGACGGCTTCTTAATTTTGGGTTGAGGCTGGTTTTCGAACTATAGCTGGGGGAGGATATGCTCGTTCACCTCCTTTAGCCAGTTCTGCCGACGCTGAGGTACCACACGGACATGTCAAACAATCTTACGCAGCTATTGGAGAAACATATAAATGTAGGACATTACCTTGAATATAGCACGACTGATGGGACTGTGAGGCGAGATGAACTTGGTTTCTAGCTCGTCTTCCTGGTTAACGTTCTCATTGTCTTGATCACGCTGAAGAGATTAAGAAAGTCGCTGTCAAGGACGCGGAATAAGCCTGGGAAAATCCAGGGAAAATGTGACGTGACGAGTTTGCATCAATCTCAGCTGCTACAGTATTTCGGCGCTGACTTCTAATTAGAACAATAAATAATCATTTTAAGATGCCCGTATTACCCGTAATGGACGGGATTACGGCCGTCCCGTATACGGCAAAACCCGTACCGGCACCCGTACCGTCAGAGTCTGTCTAAGACAGCTGCCGGTTACGGTTCCGTAACCGTACCGCCCGGCCGTATAACCGTACAGATACGGTGACGGTTGCGAGCCCTAGACTGATGCCGTGCCTTGCCGACCATCACAGATTTTTTTTTGGCGTGGTGAGTATTATCTGTGACACGGAGTTGAAAAATCTTGTGAAATCAGCCTTGGAAATTCTTTTGGACTGGTTTTGAGTCCCGGTGTTCTCCGGGATATCGAACAGAGTGCCTTTAACACAGTTTTACCAATTTAGTTTGAGGGGCTATGAAATATATGTGGCCCAAGAGTCTTACCGGCCCCAAAACACAGAGTTGAAAAATGATCAATTTCTGGTGATGCCGATATTTTCATCTCTGTGTCGCACTCGCTATTGCTCTTGGATTGTCCTGATATTTGGCACAAATCCTCTGATACACATTGGAATATATGTGCTTATGCCCCGGAAGTATAGCGTTCAAAACGACACTCTCAGTGGCAGATCAACTTTCTGTTGATGGACCTTGATGGGCGGATTGGATGTCAGAGGAGTTAGTTCTCTGTTCTGTGTCATTTTGAATTGATATTCCACATCCCAGAGACACTTTGGTATGATGTTACAAAAAGTCTGAAGGTATTTGAACCGCTAGAAGGTTATAAAATCACATTTTTCAACTCTAGTACACTTTACAACCATGTGACACAGATAGTAGGCTGTAGCGCTTAAAATGGTCGGAGCACGCGCCAAGCCGCTCATCGGCACCGGTTACTTTTAAACCCTGAGTCAATACACCGTGGACCTGTCATCAAATCCAGATTCTACACAGGGAATGATTCTTCTTCACATGTCATTGAGTCTGGTTTACAAGACTATCAAATGACTCCTCGGACTCAGAGACTGGCAATGGTACAGTGACACATAATGAGAATCACAGCTTGTCGGCGGATGACTGTGAGAGGAGATAACGAGAATGATATCCCCTTTGGGCTCTTTGATGATCCCATCCTGAAACTGGTCCGTCCCAACAAACGAGCCCCATGTATGGGTCTCGTAATGTTTGAGGATGAATCTGATGGGTATGCTGAGGCTCAAAGCCCTGTTAAGCCTTCATCCCTTAAGCTGGACATTGGTTCAAAATAATGTTCAGAACAATCCAAGTCTCACTGAGTATTAGTCAGTTGACAGATTGTGCATTAGAGTGTTGCTAACTCTATTTTTTACCAAAAAATTTCTGGTTCAGAAACTACCACTTATCCACTTACCACTGACTTTGCCTTCTTGACAACATTGGATGTCAGCAGACCGACCTTGCTCAGAGGTTCATTGTTGCTGCCATTGAGGGGTGAAAGTGGATCCAGTGGGATACTTTGGACTCTGGTGTCCAAGGTTAACCAGGGTAGAGGTATACCTCTGGAGATATCATAGTAGGGGTACAAGAGGTAGAGGTAGAGGTTAGCCTTTCCAGACCTTTGTGAAACCTCTACCCTACCCCTGGAGGTACAGAGGTATGGCAGATACTAGATATTGACTTTTTTTAATTGATATTTATCATGAAAAACCTCATTTATAGGCATGATACCTTACAGCCAATCTGATACCTAGCTTTAGCTAGTGAAACAGGCCATAATATGATGCTCTGAAGGTAATATTTACATGGGATATGCGTACAAGAATAACTTAGTCATATAATTAACCTTCTACATTGACTAAATAGGTTGAGATAGCCATAGAACTGTATTACAATACAACTTGAAGGTATTGATATAATTAATACTTGCAAAATATAGATATAATTGGTGTTTTGTAGTGGGGGAACTTGTACCTCCTTAGACCTCCCAAATCTAGAGGTAGGGCCTTTACCTCTACCCATGGTGAACCCTACCGGTGGTGTCAACACCATAGCTTTAGTCTTAGTTTGTTTGCTGGAAGCTTTGGTGTGTCAGTTTCATTGAAGAAATGCTAACTTATCAATACTGACAGAATATTGTACGTCCTGATGTTTCAAGTCATTCAAAGTGCCAATTCGGTAACTCTTTCCTTGCGCCACACATGTTGGCTGAGTTCCGTGCCGAGAGGTAAGCTGTTCAAGAGCATAAACCACATTGAAGGTCCTTAAGGGACAACTGAGTGGCAATTCAGAAGGTTCACTGGGTACTTTTGTACTTGATCGGTAGATCAGTAGGTGGTAGTTTTAGTATCAGAAAGGCTCACACTTTTACATAGGGTATGATGAAATTGTTTTTCCCATACTTGGTATGGTCTGCATGACCTTTCATTGAAGGAACAATACCGCTTTGCTGAATTCAGCTAACCCATTTCTTCAGTTATTCTCCTTGGAGATATTCCATTGGAACTGAAAAAAAATTAGGGGACTCATATCTGCCACCGGAACTGTTGGCCTCTATCCCCCTGGTCTATTTAGAGAGCTGATGGATGAAATTTGGAGTACTCAGAAGGGAAAAGAGCGTCTCGAGGACTGGATGGAAGGTGGTGAGCGAGCCCTGGACCTGATCTGTGGAAAGATATCAAAGGGAACGCAGGTATTAAAACAAAAGCTGATTATGACTTTGGCTCAGGTCAATTTAGACTTCCTCTCATCGTGGTCAGTCAATCGATCAATTGAGCATGCCATGCTGCCTCGCCATTGGCTTCGGGTACTTGATTCAGCGACACACAGTGATCTACGGAACAAGAAGGACATTGAAACGGTCATTATAGACAGATTCTCCGCTTGTACATTGGATCTAATCTCTCAATTCCCGGCACAGAATCTTGTCTCCGCTCAAGTCCTGCACATGAGATCACAATCTGCGAGCCAAGTTCAGCACGGGCTCGAAGTTTTTGCTTGGGCGACTGGTGCATCTCAACAGCTTATCAAGGTGATTGGGTCGTGCGAACTCTCAACATCCTACACCATCATCTGAGAGATTATCAAGAAACTAGGAGAGGAGTGTCTTGAAGCTGCCCGTGTGGTCGTCGAGACAAAACCTCATGGATTCAGCTGCGACAATTACAATGCTTCACACTTGTAGCATGTTGAACAACGTCCAGGTTAGTCTCTCCTAGACAGACTACATGCGTTACGATCAAAGATGTACTACCATGTAGTCTGTGATTAAGCGCGATCAAAAACGTCAGTACGGCGAGCTTATATAATGTCGGAGTTTCAATGTCACGGGATCCAACGCCCTTCTACTCGCGCCAGCTCTACAGCGCGTTTCTGAACCTTTTTTCGTGATTCATTCAGTCCTAAATGTCTTCGAATGATACTTCACCGGTTTACCCGCCGTCAACCGTGAGAAAATATCGCCCACGGGCTCCACAGCGCACCGTCGACCCGAATCCCGTCATTCCGGCGCCACCAAATCTTTCGGCTGCAGAATTGGCTTCATACCAGCCTAGCACGAATACATTACCTCCTGAGCTTGGATCTTTTCAGATCCCGGCTCCCATTGTCACTCATACCTCTTTCCCAATCCCACCGCCCTTCAGTCATTCACTGCCAAGGATGCTGGCTCCGACTCAGAATTCGGATCACCGGCTCCGAGAAGACTTTCGGCAGATGGACCTTCTGCTTAAAAGCTGGCATTTCGACTCTGTGGCACATTTTCTTTCCATACTTTTTTACGTCCACAAACCTGTCCGCAAAGCCGGAGATCCGGCATTCATTCCCGAGCCAGATCCTCGAACCATGTCCCATGCTCAATCTGTCTCATTCTTCCTCACTGGTAGATCTGAATTCACCACTTTCCATCTGCTAGAACGACTTTGGAAGTCCATTTGCTCTGTTTTAGACTTTCGGCTCTTTTTGGGGGCAGTAACAACATCAGGCTTGTACGCTTCACGTAGTGTCATCAAGAAAATATCGATGAAACAATGAAAGAAGACATACCAGCAATGAACTTCTCAGCACGAGCCACAGTACCCTTTGGCATCAATATAATTCCGCGACTGTTCGTCATTGGATCCCGACCGACGCGACCTTTCTCTTGCCAGAGACAGTCTAGTGTTTTAGGAATATCGACGGAGATGCTATCGAGCAATGTTTTAACGTTCATACCATTCGCAATGGCAATGGTACCGATGATGATTTGACAATCTGGATCTTCATTCATCAGTTGTATTGTTTCGACATTGTCTCTGGCTGGAAGTACGGCGTGATACATTCGCACACGTTTAAGGCTCGAAGTGGGATCAAGACTAAAGCAATAGCGGTATATTCGGAATAGAAGGTCGATGCTTTGCACATGAATGATTGTTTTACGACCGGAATTAAGGAAGGGAAGCATATCAGGGAAAGAGTCTCCGGACAAGCCATGAGAGAGAGTTTGAAATGAGAGCTGGAGATTTGGCCTTGCATTTGAGCGACGAATGAGGTGGAAGGATCCTTCAAAGAAACCTAGACTTCGGCAGACAGCGGTGGTTGCTGGACCTGGCTGTAATGTTGCTGTCAGACCGACAATGGCGGCACGAGAAGGAAAGCGGCCTCGGAGAAAGATTCCGATGTGACTGAAGGCAATGCGAAAGTCGAGCCCCCATTCGTTGATAAGATGAACCTCGTCAACTATTCCGAAAAGGACATTGTCGCAGAAAAGCTGATAATCGACGATTTCTCTCCATTCCGCATCACCAAGGCGCTCTGGTGAAACACAGATTATCTGCCATTTGTCGCATTCCTTGATCAATGAAGCGATGGGAATCTTGTTTCGACGACATTCGGCGAGGTTGTCGGTGCTGTAGGAAAAAGCAGAGAGTCCGAGCTTGGTGAGCTCGAATACCTTTTCATGTCAGATAACGCGCGTCTTCGACATTTAAAACGCACTATATTCGTCTCTAAACCTTGTGTAGGGCAGACCACGATGCCTATGGGCTTGCGAGAGGTCCGTAAACCAACTGGATAGCGATCAGGGTTCTGGTTATATTCCAAAAGAACAAGGATGGTGATGGAGAAGGTGACCGATTTTCCATCAGCTGTTGCAGATATAAATAATGTGCTTTCGCCATCGAGGATGAGAGAAACCAGCTCGAGCTGGTAGTCGTAAAGCCCAGCCGAATAAGGTGAACGCGTCATAACAATGGAATTAATGGTATCGAGGCCGGCCTGGTCGCGCCAGCGTATATTATTAGGCATTATGGGTATATTTGACCATCAAGAAGGATCAAGAAAGGTGTGGAAACGCGTCCCAGAGCGTCAAGAGCGAGGAAGGGTTATGATCCCGTGATATTGAAACTCCGAAATTATGTAAGGTCATTTTACTGACGTTTTTGATCGCGCTAACAACAGGACTACGTCCAGGTGTACCAAGTAAAGTCCAGACTGGGACCTTTCCTTTCATCTACGAGTTATACAATGCTCGACTCGACGATATGCTTCAGTTGAACCCATGTCAGACCGATTGAAAGCGGAAACCGTGCTCAATCTCGATGATATCTCCCCATCAACCGAGCAAAGCAAGTCATTTCAATGGCAGTGCATTATTCACGTGATCCGAGTTCTGATAACATATCAAAAATCCTTTTCTACCTACGCCACAGATCCTGACTTACAGTACAAGGTCCGTCGTCGACTGCCGAAACATCATCGAACAAAGTATTATCCCATGAGGATCTCCACAATCCAGGAAGCATCTACCAGTGGCAACATCCAGGTCCACGATGATGCATATCTTGTTCAGCTACGCCAGAGCAAGGAGGAAGGTTCACGTCTTGTTCGATATGTAATTCCATTATTCGGAGATCTGCTGACACTGCTGCGAACACGTAGCTGTGTGATTATGCGTCGCGGTGATCTCACAGCCTGGACCCGACATGAAGTTTTTCAACTTGGGATGGGACTGTTTCACTTGGTCATGAATTTGATCTGGCTTATTCATAAGAAGTATGCCGGATCCATTCAACAGGCTGGGACTTTGACCTATTATTTTTACTCTGCTTGACAAGGTCAGACTTGTCAAAGAGAAACCTGAATATCACACTCTTCTTGCGACGCTGGAGCAAATACTTGATGGTTTGCTGCTTCATGGTTTGATTCTTCACTGCTCTCTGGATAATTTTGCTAGGACAAAGCCCAGTCCTAGCGACCTGATTTCCATCGCCAAAATCATTCTCATAACTTGTGCGACACTGATGCCGTCTCAGCCACCGGTCAATCCAACTTCACAAGTCCCTACCAAGGATGACAAATCTGATTCAGATTCAGATTCCTCCGCTGACGGCTCACGATCCGGATCCGCGGGCTCCGATTCGGACTCTGAATCTGCGCCACAGTCCGCTACCGCCGATCATATCAATCAGAATGTCTGACTTCTGACTCGGCAGCAAGGTAAGCAGAGTGAATCCGTAAACCACATAATCACAAAAAGATGAGGTACATGAAATCTCCAGCTCTTTCGTCCTGCTGAATTGAGATCATCTTTCATCCGTACGATCAGTTAACACCATGCATTTCTTTTTCGACTGCCACTGCACTGTAAAAGTACACTGTAGCATCTTTCAGCACTTTTTCAATCTGCACAAGGATCCAAGCCGTCAGAAGATAAGTACCTGAAGAGGTCCCATGCGCCTGGAGTATTATTTGTTGGACACGATGAGCTGGAAAGATGGAGGGATGCAGAAAATAGAATCACACGCCTTCCAGTCGAGTTTCTGGCACTCTCGAGAACAATAATGCGAATGGCATCCAGTGCATTGCTGGAGAGTCGTGACCGATCTCAGTTTAGTCACATTGGAAATCATTGATAAGTCCAGTATGAAAGATTTCGACGAGTGGTGATGTATACCCCTCAATTCACGCAAAATTTCCAATCACACTTCTTGTACCCCCTTCGTTGCAACGATGCAACATCAATCCTTCTCTTCAGTTGAACCAGTCCATTTTCTGCCAGCTCTTTGACATGGAATTTCTTTCCCTGTAGGTCTCTCTTTTCTTCATTGCTGCCCATTTTCTCGCATATTTCCACTTTTCTGTTCAACAAAGTGCCATGTCCAATGTTCCATGCTTTTTTGTGCTGTCAGTTTATTTCATTGTTTTCCAAGTGAAATGTGATATCTGGAAGTTTTATGCTACTTTATTGAAACTGAAATAAAAATGGGGGACTTGTATCTGCCACCAGAATGGTTGGCCTCTATCCCACTGGTTATTTGTGGCAATGTCATAAACCTTTTCAATCAGACATCATTTTGTTGCTGCTATGATTTTGTTGTATGCTACACAGTCATTATTATTCTTCAATCAAAAACCACTTTGCTTTGACATCCAACATTGGACTTAACACTCCCTTATGGTTCTCGATCAATGTTGGATCCAAGATACTTGATCTTCCACCGAATCTCCTCCCCTCGTTTCGACTTAGTCTCCTGCTTTGAAGACAGCTGTTGTATTTTTCCTCCATACCAATAGCATCTCCGTCGTGCTAAGCGGTCACCTCCATGACAGGGGAGGTGATCATGGCTCTTCTACGTGTCTGGTAAGTCCGGATGGGTTGATGGAGGAGGACGTGATGGAAGGGAGGTGATGAGAGCTGATGTGTGCGGTAATAGAATACGGGTTAGTCGCTGTGTGGGTTGATGGAGGAGGTTAGTTAAGCAGTTTAGCTGGTTGAGCGTATGTAAGTGTGCGGAGAAGGAGGAGTGTATGCAGGTGGAGGCAATACACGGCGATAACCCACCTCCAAGCGCCGTTTCCTACAGCTCTTTCGCTGATTGGGCCAGGGCATGTCGACGGAACAGGACCATTATGGGAATGTCAAATAGAGATTTGTTTGCAGTGTTTTTCATCCTCCGATGAATATACCGAGGATGAACATCAGGGATACAAAGAGCAACTACAGCATCAGAGCTTTCAAGCGTGTCGGCTTGCCCGATTCAAGAGGAGTTGATTTCCGCCACATTATCGCTTTACTACCTGGTTATGTCTCGCTATTGCCCAGCTAATCTACAGTTCCTATTTTACCAGGATACCCCTGAATTATCCCTGCTTCTTTGTTACCCGTTTATGTCTCGCCATCATAAAAAGATGTACTGCCTTGTCATAGGCTTGGAACCCTTGCAAGTGAGCCCAAGGCTTGGGGTACCATGCAAGGTATAGTCCAAAACTTGAATCACCCTTGAGATGGGCTACAAGCCTCGAGAAACAACCCAAGCCTTGCAGGAACATTCAAGGCAGTTTCTCAGGCTTGGCTGAACCCACGCAAGGGGTATCTGAGCCTTGGATGCCACATTGCAAGGCAATCCAAGACTTGGGGTGTCATTGCAAGGTGGTCCAAGGCTGAGATGAAGCAAGATAATGCTTTCCAAAGTTTGGATGCTGCATTGCAAGGATATCTGAGGCTGGGATCTAGATTGTATAAATGCCGCTAGCCTTGTGTACAGCTTTGTGGGGTTTGATGGCTGGTCGGCAGAACCATCAAATCAGCTGAGCCGACCATGCCGCTCAGAAACTAGACCTGAAAGAGCTGGCAGGTTCTGTTCCATTGGACCTCTGGAAGCTAGGCACTGCTAGCCCCATTGGGCTATAAAACAAACAGCTTCATCAGTATATTAGATGCTCGCTTAGTACAGTAGTCATATTGCGCAGACTCCATTGGATCTCCGACTTATTCCGCTGTTGCGAGTTTGAACCCGAGTAAAAACAAATTCAAGTTTAAGTTCAAATTGAGCACAGCTACTAATAAAATAATGATGACAAAAGTACCCAGTGCTCCCCAGACAGGGAGCGGCTGGAAATCCAATTTTGGGAAATTACCTGCCCAGCCTTGCAAGGGTCCTGAGGCTAGGAAAGGCTTGACCAGCCTTGACTAGCCTTTCCTTGGAGTTCGACTCACTTGCAAGGGTTCCAAGGCCTTGCAATGTCCTACAAGGCTTGTACTACCTTCCAAGGTAAGTCTAGCCTTGGATATCATTGCCTAGCATTGAATGAACCCTTGCATAGCCTTTTATACCAACTGAACTCCAAGGAAAGGCCAACCAAGGCTAGGAAGGCCTTTCATAGCCTTGGGTAGCTTGCAAGGCCCATGCAAGGCTATGCAAGGGGAGTCACCTATTTTGTGATGGCTATTAGGTGTCTATGTTACTCTAGTCGGACCAGTCATGTAAGATTTGACTCTGTTACTGATGAATGCAGTGTGCATGATGAACAATTTCAGGTTTTCACTCAGAAGACTTGCCACTCATTTGTCACCAAAATGACCAGTGGGATAGAGGCCAACTGTTCCAGTGGCAGATACGAGTCCTCCTTTTTGTTCACTAGCATTGAAACAACATGAATCTTACATCTTACACAAGTACCTCATTATCCTTGAAATACAGTAAAAGAACTATTCTACTGATTTTCATTACTCAAATCAGTAAACTAACAAATATCACTAGGAGTGCACCTTATTATCTTACCCTACAGATACAGATATAAGAATATAATATTTCACAACTAGACTACCAAAACCAAAATGGACTAGGCATATTCTATATAATACATGGGAGTCTAAACTAGTAACTAGGTTCAAGGGCCGCACAGGGAGACAAGAGGGTTCGAAACCAGGTGGTGCCATAGAGGTGTGCATCTCATAATTAATTGTCAGTCAGACATAAATAAAATATATAGACAGCTATGATAGACAATAGTACAGTGGTATTTTACATAGAGAAAGTCATAATAGCCTATATTGCCCTTGAAGTAAACTACCAACAATAACATGAACAATCAACCATCCAGCAAACCGTTCTTTGAGAGACAAGCTCAGAGGAAGACTCCTTCAACATCAGTGTTGATCTTGAGATTCCATAAGTCTTGTGCATTCTGCCCAATGATGACTAGACTGGATGTTCCTGCTCTGCCAGAACCTCTATCTCTTACAAGTGTTCTGAGAGTCGTAATTGGTTCCAGAGACACTCATCTACTACTACTGATTAACATGGATAGAACAGGAGACATTAATATGTGCAGAAATTGGAGCTGGGGCTTTGGAAACTGTGGTGCAATCTGTTGAACGGTACGGTCATGTCCTCGGCTGTTTCCGTGTTAAGTAGTCACAGTTCGTCACACTATATATATCTGTCCGATCCTTAGTTACAAATTCGAGCTTTTGCCTTCTCCCTCATCACCGTACCCCCTAGCATTTGCTCCCTACCGATAAATCCACTTTTACCTTTGCTTTTGCTCATCGTTCATCTGAGCCACTGCGCCACTTCGTTCAACACAATCATGTTATCTGGCTATGCACATCGATCTGGGCTGCTAAATCTGGTATAGATGCTCTCAAATATGCCACATCTATATTTTTTTCAATATATTATAGCCTCAAACAGATATATTGGCTCCCTATGTATGCCTCTCTATAGAACAAACTTGATCTCTGCTAAATTTTGGCATCATTGGCCCTTGCAAGCTGATCCTGGTTGGAGGTGTGCTCCAGGCTATCACAAAGGCTCAATACCATCTCTGGCATCAATAAATGCCAGTTATCCAAGTTGCTATTGGTGATATATTCAGAGAGTTCAATCTGTGGCGCTTTTGATGTTTTGGCCTATTGGCAGCTCACCTGACAGTATGGAGCTTCTAAAATGCCACTGGAATTTTTGCATCTGTATCAGGAAATGCTTAACATGTTTTCTGAACATTAATTGCATGCTTTGGGCCTTTGCTCAATATCTGGTGCTCCTTGTGTATGTTCGGTCCGCAGGTCAAGTAGAAGCAAAAAGAGCTGCAATCTGGTAATTAATACTCAAGTAGATGCACCTGCAATGTCCTGTATTTTCCTGTCGATTTTTCGGGCTGTTCTTGGTGTCTCTCTACAGAGCAATACTTATGGCACATTCAGGCATAGTGCCTGAGATAGTGCCTGAGACTGTGGGATGTACTGAATTGTTTCAGTATAAAATGATTTACAAGGTGAACAAGAGTGAGTGATGTTGTCTGTTTTGGGATGCTCACCCTTGGTCTATTTCAGGGTTGCATTAAGTATCTTCCTGAAGCAGAACATTAGGAAGATAATGCAATCCTGTTTTGCTTATTCTTACTGCAGAGAAGGCCTTGGAATTGATGGTCCTGCTGGTGGAGTGAGCCATGTGACTCCAGCAAGGATGCGAGCGGAACTGGAGGCACGAACTGGAGATACAGTTTCAGAGGATGAGGGTCTTGATGATGACAATTGAGATCATCAACCTCCTGCCATCGAGCCAGCTTCGGCCCCGGAGTAGCTTTATTTGTATGCTTGTTTTAATACAATGTTTTTTTTTGCTATTATTGGTGCTGCAATATGCATATTGTTTCCTAGGAAGTCAACTAGGCCTAAGTTGTGCTAAGTAGTCCTCATATACCTGGTAGATGATGGGGCTACGTCACATCAGTGATGTCAATAAAGGTCTCTCCAGCGCTACTCGTACCTTGGTGATGGCAACATAGAATTTGGTGAGTGCTACCAGCGCTACTAGGCGCTATTGATTGGGGGAATCTTCAACAGCACTACTAGAGCTATCCCGGCAATCAATCAATCAATCATCAATCAATCAATACATATAAAACACCTCGGTCAGGTGATGCTGATTAATTCATGACAAATCAATGACAAATCATTTTAACTGACATAATCACATTAAGCGCCGAAGGTGCAGACGCCGCCCGAGGCCGCCCGCAGGGCGGTGGCACAGCGTTTGGCAGAAAACAAGCTGTGGTTCCTACTGAAGGGAGGAACCTAAAGCTTGTATAGTGCAAAGTAGACTAGTTATTTTTTGCTGATGGAGTTGATGTTGGTAAGAAAGCTGGGCTGACTATTAAGTGAGCTGTGAGATTTGGTATTGCATTGGCTTATGTGACAAAGGATTGGGCCATTGGTGAAGCAGAGACAAGCAGGCACTAATGATGGCAAGGTTCAATCTGTGCGTGGGAGACCACGAAATCTGAGTCCTGAGGTTTTTGGGTGCACCCAGTGTTTTAACTGGCTCCTTGGAGCTTGCCAAAATATTACTGGGTGTTGGGGCATAAAAAGACAGCGCGAGAGGTCAGCATGGCGATTGCCGTGCGAGTGTGAAAGCCATCAGGTGACATTCCCCATTGGGTGCACTGATCCCATGGTACAGTATTTTACCGCCCAGTGGTACACCCAAAATCAATTTTGCCTCCCATTTGAGGCCCTCAATAGTTATGGGAAACCCCAGTATTTGGGAAACTTCTATATATTGTCTTTCATATTGGTACCAAGTTTTATGGCAATCAGACATGTTTTGAGGAAGCTATAGCCTGATTACATGTACAAGTGAGTGATATCTTAATTTGGAATATTTTGTCCTGTTTTGATGCACTCATATCTCAATCGTTTCTGGGCAGATTCCTTTCAATCCTGGATGGAAAATCTTGTATTAGAGTCCACTAATTTATGGTGATTTTACCCTGGAGCCTCGCTTTGAGTGGCAGTTGTTAAACAGGTGTACAACTGACCCATAGTGTACAACTGGGCCGTCAAATACTGTACCTGAATTTCACTCTCATCCAACAAGCAAGCCACTCACATGGACTCATAACTTGGAACTTACACTCAAGAGAGCGGGAGAAGTGTGGGATCATGCCGTGGGGCATGAATGATGTGCACCAATGGATTGGGATTGATGTGCATTACGAGTCCCACTTGTGGGATCGTTTGTTGGGTGTGAGCCATTTTGTTGACACGCCCATCAAAGTACCCGTCGGGGATATTCACGTGCGGTATCCTACAGCCTTGCTAACGTGGCCTCTACTAGTGCTTGTATCCTGATTCTTGTCTCTCATCTTCATGGTTTGCTAGCAGCTTCTGGAACCAGCGGCGTTGTTATAGTGATGACGTTGTGGCGACCCGAATGGTTCTGGTCACGTACAGAAGGCTAGAACTTAGATCCAGAGTTAGCCAGATTGTGGCGCAGTCTACCAGAACCGACCAGAACGCGAATAGCGGCAGGAAGCAGTGCTCAATGACGCATAGATGACGCAGGAATGACACTTGAATGACGCAGAGGGAAGGGAATGGTACGACAATGAGATATGGTATGATAATGAGGCAGGATGGAGAGGAAATAATGAGAAATGGTACGATGGAGATAGATGACATCATATTCCTGGATAGTATAAATAGCGGTAGAAACAAGCATGTAAAAAAAGAAACCGGACCCCACTAAAGAACCCCAATACAGAAACTTAGACTCAGAATCACATTTCCCGATCACAAGAAGGCACAATCACCAGATCTTGACTGGAGTTAACCTTGAAAGAACCTTCATTACATCTTATATACCACCATACCACACTTCTTGCTCTGTTAGTGAACCCATTCAGAACAGTGATTAGCTCTCTGTGTTTTACAGGGACTCTGTCACATCGTGGAGACTAACATATGCCTCTCAACATCCATAGAATTCTGTAGTCTCACTCAATGTATTCATATTTGTTCATTCTCTCTTCCTCAATTCCACCTGGCTGATTGTTGACTATTCTGAGCATTAAGCAGATAACGACGCTGACTGTTGAGCTAGATATTTCTATTTGGTGTCTGCAATAGGACTGAATTACATCGAGTTGAACAAGCCACG
The DNA here is from genome assembly GCA_029320655.1 of Mycena floridula. Lineage (NCBI taxonomy): Eukaryota > Fungi > Basidiomycota > Agaricomycetes > Agaricales > Mycenaceae > Mycena > Mycena floridula. The sequence goes on along the minus strand of JARIHS010000015.1, from coordinate 759,204 downwards.
ACCAGACCGGGTTTCGAAACCTTGAGAAAAAGGTCACCTGATGTTGAATACGTGGCCAAGCTTTTGAGCATCTCTTGCTTTCGGCCACGACAATGGCAGCGGCAGCAGCTTATTGCTGCTTTCTTCTATGTTTCATCACTGCTATTTGCTTCAAATGCTATACTGGTTATTGGTGTCCCGCTGATTCGGACTCTGGCAGCCTGGGCTGTTGGTATCCTACCACGGTTTCCCTTTTGACCCACAATTTCTCGAGCCTAGCCAGCCATTTCTTCACCAGCTCTCGGTCTCAAAGGTATGTTTTAATATCCAATTACAGTTCCGCTTTCCTTGGCTTGCTATTTCTTTTGTTCACGCAGATTTCTACCGAGCCCGCTCAGATTTTGTGCATCCTTTCTGATTCCGTCCGCGTGTCATCTTGTGCTTTCATGGTTGCTCTCTGTGTTTGGTTTATACGGAGGTTTAACCTCTGTAGCCATGCACCTTCTCCGACATTTTGTCTCCCTGCATTATTTCTTTCTTCGAGCGAGGTCCCAGTTCAACCGGTCTTTTTTTCCAGTGGATTCTCTTCTTTTGGGTTTCATCCTTTATACCCATTTCTCTAGCCTTAGATTTCTTTCAAGTTACTTTGTCTCATGAGTTGCGTCGTTTACTGGAGTCAGTTATTCCTTGCTGTTTGGTCCTTTTTCATCGACCCATACTGGTTTATGGCAGTGCTTCTTGTTTGTGATTGTGCTCATGTTCTTCGCTACTATCTCCTGCTGGGATCCTGGCCACCCCCAGGAAGCTGGCCACTGTCTTGTAGCATCTGTGGCTGTTCATATTTTCCATGTTCGTCGGTTGTAGAATGTAGAATGGGTCAATATCTTGCTCAGAACAACTTTTGATGAATGTGTCATCACTTGATCGTCGGCTACAGCGGTTCCGGTCGGCTTTTTTTGCGTCACAGCGTGACTTTCTTGATCCGTATAACATCACGCACGCTTAGATTGCTTCGTCCTCCCTCAGTTCTCCACGAAATCGTTCCAAACCGAATTTATTAGACAACAGTGAAGCTATTCAATCTTCTATGCCTCAGCCAGCCGCAATCCATTTCCTAAATACCACCATCTTCCATCTGCAAGAAGTATCTCGGTGCTGGACACAGGGCCAAATGGTCAGCTTCGTTTTGCGACGTTCTCGGTCGCTGCGGTCAGGGCAGCTGGAACTTACATTTGATATCATGTCCTCTCGCGTTTTCGGCTGCCTCTGCAGTTCTTCCGCCGCTGCTCGCATGTCATGGCATCAAGCAACCTGAAATCGGCCTTTTTCCACCGATCCAAAAGACAAATTTGTTTAGGACTCTCGAGCTGCGCAGAGAGCCAATGGAAGGCTTGGGTATATAGACATGGTATCCAACTGTCGACCCAGAGCTAAAATTCTGCATGTGGACCTTCTCGACATGGTCCTGTGGCAGAGTTTGATGTCCACCACCGAAATACGCTTAGTCCTGATAAATTTCGGTCTCCACATCCCTGTATTTTCTCATAGACTACATGTCCTCAATGGTATAAAATATACATTTAGTCCATCCCTCAACAAATAGAGCAGCGGCAACTTGAGTGCGATGGTTCAACGCCCGCTTCAGGTGGCCGGCCAGGCACCCGGTTATCCCCGTTTTGGGTATGACCGATGGAAGATATTCATCACGTCATCAGAACTGCATGTAAATTCATCGGAGGGGGCGCAAATTGACGGCAAGATGAAGGACCTTGATTCATATACCGCCCGGAATCACCGATTGGATACAACACCCAGTGAAACATTCAAAATCCTTAGGTGGCCAGGATCCCAGCAACATATAGTACTTGTTTCCATTTCTTCCCTTCAACCTATTTATTAGTTTACCTCTCATGCATATATAGAATATCTAGTCCAGTTGTAACATAATATTTCTTTCATTTGGACCTGTGCGGTGAAATAGGAAAGGTGCTCCTGGTGATGTTTGTTGGTTTGCCGACTTAGGGTAGGAAGAATCAATAGAATAGTTGTTTCATATATCTCAAATATAATAAGGTACTTAATAATGATAATGTAAGATTCATGTCATTCTATCAGGACTGGAGAAAGAAAATGGGGGACTTGTATCTGCCACCGGAACGGTTAGCCTCTACCCCACTGGTCGGTGGATTTCACATGTGAGCTTTGGCACCGACGTTTCCATACTGACGTACTATGCCTGGACACAGTATTGCATTAACTGCTGGATAGAGAAGATAAAAGTTTTGAGAAGTTTGCATTATGATAAGATCTCAAGTCAAAATATATGGTGCAATATCCAAATACTGATCTCAGACAGAGATTCACCCGTGAGTGCTTGAGTCCAGGGTAATCGCAGCCTACTTGAATTGAATCCGCAATGGGAAGGTGACTCTGCTAGGACCAGATTTTTCAACTACCTGCAACTTGGGGTTCCACGGTATCTACATTGTGATGCAATTGAGGGACGTGACAGTCAGAAAGCTCAAAGTCCTGAAGTTAATAGGGAGCCCGTGATCTCTTTCAAAGAAGAGCTCAAACAGTGTCGGCTTGATAACCTGATAGGCGCCATACACGTTGAGGTGGGTCAGCTGTAAGGCCATCCATGTCTTCAGGGCATCCATCGATGCTGATGCCACATTTTAATTGATGCCACAGCCCGCGAAAAGATGAGTGAATCGGGCTTCTGGCACTCCTGATCCTCGACAATGCCCGAAACATAGCGAAATTCCCCAGAATCTTTCCATTGATGAAGTTTTGCAGCGCTTGGTATGTATTCCCTACAGGGAATTTCTCCACCAGTCATATCCCAAGTGTCGATGAATCCATAGGATAAGGCAATGCAGATCAACTTAATAATACATCGCAGACACAGCCGTCCGCGCCGGATTTTCGGGGATCAAAAATGATGAAAGGGAAATTACTCTTTTTCGCAGGTGGTAAGATATTACATTTCCGGGATGACAAAGGGCATTTTCTGGGCCTGTGGGAATCTTCATCATGCGTAAAATTCATCATTTTCATGGCTCGGAAACAGATGGGAGTTTTTCGCCCTCAGATTCTGAAAAAGGAAATTCCTTACATAGTCATTTGCTGAGTTCAGCTCGGCCTGCTTCCGGATAACAATAAATAATCTCAATTCTACATTTGTAACATAGTGTGACATGAACTATTTTGATGAACAACAAAAAAATGAGTCCTATAATGCAGGGCTCATGCAATACATTTGGTGGAAAATTGGCTGAGATGATGAGGTCTCTGGCCTACATGTACCGACATCAGTCTTGAGAGAAAAACACGAAAAAATGCGACGCACATAGTCGAGGCCATCATAGAGCACTGCAATAGACCGAACAAGGAGGATTGCCGCCAGGGCAAATAGGCTGTCTGTGGATCGTTTGGCCGAGATGTGAAAACTGTTCAGAAAGGTGGGCGGTCAGTACGGAAAATAAGGGAATAATATGGAATGCGGACGCAAAGAGACCACAGAGCTATGATTTTACGATGATTTCAGATGGGCAAAAAGAGTGCTGATAGAAACATACAATAGCAAGATCCAGTGCTCGAGTCCGACCCAGGCTCTCAACGATAGCTCGTGTATTAATCGCCTCATTGGAGTTGACTGCATTTGTTGTTGCCTCATAGAGATTTTTGACTGGCAGGAACGATATGAAAGACTGAGGCATCTTTGCTGGCAATGTTGGAAGGAAACAAGGAAGAAGACAATGGTGCGATTGAAGTCTGGAGGTCCCAGTTATATACATATCTCATGCAATGACGGAGAGTGGCCCTGATTAATTTAGGACTCATACGTGATAAGCGGCAACGTGGGATCAGCAGCAGCGGGAGCAGGAGCAGGCCGCTTTTGGTAAAAAGCTGTCGTAATGCACCGTAACATCCCAATTAATTTAGGAAATATCATATGTGGTAAGCACCGAGCCGTGATCAGCAGCAGCGGCAGCAGGAGCTGGCCGCCTTAGGTAAAAATATATCGTAATGCACTACTCCATCTATACTTCTATACTAGCTGTGATAGAAACATTATCAACTACGAAAATACATACGTTTACCCCCACGCTCTGGTAGCAACATCTCATGCTCATCATCACCGGAATCTCGAGGCCTCTTTTGAGATACACTAGTTTCCGGATCCCCGGACATGGTGTACAGGCCGTTGGGCAGAACAGTCTCGTCACGAAGTAGTTGAATTGGCGCCGTTGGATGGTGGATAGCGCGATAAATCTTTGTGAGAGGATCCAGCGTTACTCCTTTGATCCCTTTGCTAGTATCCGCGCCAAGGTCCTTGCCAGGTCGTGCTACTCCAACGGGCCAGTTGATCATTCTGACTCGGTTGTTAGCCAGTGTAGTCTCAAAGGTCGAGCCAAGGTAGCTTCACTTGACCTTGACCTGTCTGTGGAAGGCTAATACCAACACGGACTAATTAAGACTGTCAATGACAATCCAAAAATATTCATGTTAACAAAAGGACTTGCCCATTTCATCCGTAAGATGCTTCTTTATTTCGTCTGCCATCTGCCGTTTAGATGGCAATGCAAGTCCGACCGCCGCAGCAGCGCTGGAGGCATGAGACCTGGAATACCTAAAGGTCAATACACTTCACGGGGAGACGCTAGTGACGACTTCACTGGGAATTTATGCGAGGTGTATTTCTCGATGGGAATAAATTTTGTCCGATGTCGATAGCACTCGGGATCTGACTTTGAACCGGATTTGCAGTTGGATAAGTTGCCACAGAGCTGTAAATGCAAGGAATGATGACATAGGATACACTGACTCGGATCACTTACGGTTCCGTTGTTGCATAATCTCCGAGTCCGCCATTTCGCCCCACAGATGCTCTTTGATCGGTCATGATGATTAAACGATGTTCGTATTTATATCACTCACTTTTCAACGAAATTTGAGGCACTGGTCCCGATATATCCCTGTTGTCGCCCGACAGTGAGATCTGATCCACCCTCGGAAGGTCCCTGGTTCCATGGAGCCAGAGTCCCACCTTGATTTGTGCTTGAATTGGGTGGCCAGTTCTGAATGGAGTCCAACGCAGGTGGATGCAGAGATACATCAGTGATATGCCCAAATGAATGATCAGAGCCGCTATGTCAGAATATCATCAGTTGAGTAACGAGGCACAAGGTCAGATCACTTGCAAGCCACTGTAAATAGTTGGAAGTGCATTGATCTGTTGGGAGTCGTGACTTTCTTGTCTATCGAAATTTCCGGGGCCCTTGACATAATAAACAATCTTAAACATATCAGGTAATGTGGCGCACTTACTATTGAGTACGGATGGGGATTTTCGGATGGGGGATTGGTAAAAATTAGGGGTCCGGTCATGTCTGCAGACTCCTCATCAACATCTACAGCTTCATTGTCGTAGTTAACCCCAGAGCTTGGATTATTTTCTCCGTGGCCCGCGGTGTTGACCTGAATGAAGAGAAAATGAGAAATATCATCTATAGAGCGAAACAAATCACTTACTTGTGAAGGATGAATAAGCGCGCCCGGAGCTCTCTCGTCCTCCCAAGAAGCTTCATCATCATCTGATCCTCCATCTCCATCATCAGACTCCTCACTGCTATCTAAGGAATCACTGCCGGCGACCTGATGAATGGTAAGCAAAAACAGGAGAAATGGTCACATAGAACTCACAGATTTCTTTTGCACAGACGTCAAGACGTCATCCCAGGCTACCTTCCGTCTAGAACACTCGGTCCGCTGGGCGATCATTAGCGCTGGCTGCAGAGAAAGATCTTGTTTGTACCAGCATGACCAGAAGCTCAGTCAGATCCGGCTCCTCCACCGGTAAATTCTCACTCAAGCTCCACAAACACCACTTCAACTGGCAAACTTGGCATTTCGAGTACTTCCGCACATCAACGCCCACAACTTTCGGATCCTCCTCAAGGAAGGCCATAGCTGCAGCATAGTCGTCCATGTCCCACTCCTCCCAGCATGTGTGTCCCGAATCTCGAATGGCATCACGGAATTCTGGTGCGGGCATTGGGCGTGGAAGGAATTCCAACTTCCGCAGGACAGAGTAGCGCCAGGCATCAATGAACTGCTTCACACGGGCGGAATGTGAGAGCCCTGGCGGTATCATCCTCCAAAACATGGCCGCACACCACGAACGGATGTTCAGAGACCTGCTGCGCTCTGAGGTTTGGATGCAGTCGTCCATAGCCTGCCATTCTTTGAGGCCGTATCGGGTGATGCTACCACGAAGGTCAGAAGGATATTTATTGACCCAAGAAAGATACTGGTCCTCATCAGTGTCTCGGGGCAGGCTACTGAGAAATTCATTGGCTTCTTTGAATCCATTTATGGGGCAGTGCCGCAGCCATTTAGAAAAGTCACGGCTTTTCGCAGTGGAGTCCCACATCCACCGAAGTGCCACAAGGGCATATGAAGGGGTCCAGGAGGGCGGTGATTCGGGTCCGCGGACAGATTTACTTCAAGTAGGTTAGATGAGTCAATGTCAAATAATGTACTCACTGAGCTAAACAAGGAGTGCAATATTTAAAAACAGGCAAAGGAGCGAAATATAAATATTCACTCCCGAGATAGATGATGCTGTCTTGTTGGGTGGGAAAGAGTTGAGATCGCATGAATAGCCAACATGTAACCCATTGGAAGACTCGCTTTCGGAGACCGTCGGGAAGCTCCCACAAGGCCTCCCACAAAAGTGCCACCCTCTTCCCGCCCTTGATCAACCTCTCCACATCATCCGCCGTAGTCCGCGCCCTCGCATTGCGGATGAATTCTTTGTCATCCTGGATGCAAGGTCCAATAGCAGAGGGGATTTCCGAATTTGAGAGTTCCTCCGAAGATTGCGATGGAACAGAGGTCATGGTGGTTGAAGGAGAAGAGCTTAAGCGCCGATGATACAGCTTTTTACGACTCGTGGTCTTCTTGCTTCCGTGGCGCCGGGATGATCGGAGGTACAAAAATACCTGACAGTGTTGATCCCAGCATGTCAGCGCCCCCTGGAAACAGCTTGTTTTATTGGGTTCTACAAGCTTCTGAATGGATAGTGAGGGTAGCTGCTACACTAATCTTACATTTCCAGCGCCAAGTGCGGACTGTATGAAAATCAGCAGACGCGCTCACCACGTGCTGCGAATCTTAGATTCCAGTCACGATTGTGACAGTACCGTGACCTTGCCAGCCCGCTGCTGTCACCGCCGTCGCCCTAATACCTAATGCCCATATTGCCACTGGCGGTGACCGGGCGATTCGACGGTCAGGGTCTGAATATGGCGCAAGAGACATTGATCCACTGGAATACCCGCCGCTGAGCAACAGACGAGTGCTAATAGCCTCAGTCAATGAATCTCATGACAAACATAGCAGTCAATGAGAGTATATCGATCTACACAACGTTCCGAGACCTCACATTGTCTGTCTGGTGCGGATCTCAAAGATTGGCGCGCATATTTCGATTGACAGGGCCCAGCTGGTCATAAGGCCGATGAGGCAACTAGCCGTATGGAAGCCACAGAAACACTCTGATAGGCAATGACACTATGTTTTTCGCAAGTGTACTTCGTGCTGTGAAATTCCCGTGATTATTACGCTTTTGGACACCTATCCCGATACTCCCGACGCGTGCCGACGACTCCGGCGGTTAAGCGTATCGTAGCTCACGCGTATGACGTGACCGCCAGAATATTCCAGATGATTACGAATCCCCTTTAGGGTTCGTTCGTTGGGTGTGAGCAGATTTGTGGAAAGCCGATACGGGGAACCCAATAGGGCAAGTTCGGCGCCGAACTTCGGCCACTCATTTCTCGCGCAGATCCGTTCCGCTAAGGGCTGCTCACAGGTTCGAGCCCCACTCTCCCCGACTAATGTTTTTCTCCAACTCCATATCCCTCCCGTAATATGCCTCACAACTAATCTCCTGGCACAATTTACCTTCAAATTCATTCATAATGTTGAGTCCGAGTTCTGCTGGCCTCCCAATGGGCCGCTCGAGATTCAACATGTCATGTGATGGGAATCAATCACATGCAGGTTGAAGCTCGGCAGCTGCGCCAGCGCTTCTTGCCCTTGACGACCACAATGCTTTCAACAAGTCTCTCCGCAGCTTCGCGCTATTTCTCCTCAATTTGCTCTGCATCCTTTACCTTGCTGGCACCTTGAATTTCCCTTATTCGGCATCTTGTAGCTCCGACGGTCTTCCCCGCCATTTTCCTGTGCTTCCAGCCGTCAATCGGTCATGCCTGGCCAACTCTGGATCTTTGAGCTTTCAAAGCTCTGTATTCATTCATCAAAGGTAAGCATACATCTCCAATTTTCCTTCCATCTCCTTTGGCTTGCTTGGCGCCCGTGGATTTTCCGATGATTCCATGTCAGTCATGGCCAATTTTCTGTCGGAGATCTCTTGGCTTTTCCACTGCCTGCTTGTATTCTATGCCTTGTTTCTGCTGTTTCTCCATAGCATGTGCTCGTTGTGGGCCCTCTTGTGATGCTTTTCTCTGCTCGATTGGGCTGTGGTGGCTATCAACTGGAGCCGCGCGAATGTCGAATCCTGATCGACGGTGTATGCTTTCGGCGGTCCATTCATTCCTGTGGTGTCATTCTCTTTGGGTTCTTTCTGATATTGCTGTAGCTAGTATTCAGTAGATAGTCTACTTATTATTTGGTTTGCTCTAATGAACTTAATGAATGGGATTCGTATTTGCCGCCGGAGGACGGCCTCTAAAAACACTGGTTCTGGTTGTTCCAACTCGGGAAATCGTTATTCCTCGAGTCGGATTACCGTGTTCCAGTCTGTGTGTCCATTCACACCGTGCAGATGATAGATCCAACGAATATAGACGGTATCGAGTGGGTTGAACTGACTGGTTGGTCTCGATGAATAGTGTTATACTGCTGTTTCGTATCTATCCAGGTGAGCAACTACCGGTGGTCAAGAGTGTTTCCTTCAACTTCATTCTTCATCAAGGATGCCTCGTGGATCATAATGCTCTACTTGGCGCTCGTTTCATACGAGTCCCCGCGACATCCCTGAGTGAATGCCGAGCAATGCCGAATGGAATACTTGAGAATCGGATATATAGTCTGATTTCTGGTCCCAACCCCGATTGACCTGTTCCCTTGTGGCGTCCGCATTTGCTCAAGCTGATCATCTTTCCATATCATGCCAACCTCTCAGATATATTACATTCTCGACGATACTGATGTTGGGTCTTTTAACACTGGCCCATCGAAATGGGGTATATCTGCTCATGCTCACGATTTGCTGCCGGTTGACTTTTATCCTTACTAGTTTCCGCCCAGGAAACCGCCTACTTTAGAGGGACCAGCACCTGGGACCAGGCGAATGAACTGGCGTATATCAATGTCACATTCCAAGGCACATCTTCGTAATCAGCTCGATAACATCGCCTGACTGGCTGCTGACTCAGGTGTAGGCATCGCCTTCTATGGTGATATTTATACAGGGACCCCAAGCCTTGCGTTCAATGTGTCCATTGACGGCAAACCTGCAATACAGTCGTCAGTTACATCTGCAGCTGGCTTTCTCGGTGTCCCGTCGTACTTTCCATTTTGGCAATCGAGTGTCATTGGTCTTGCTTCTGGTGACGACAGGCATACGATCGATATCACTCAGTTGCCGTATATCGGTTTGTATTTCATTCTCGTGACACCAGGTACAACGACTCCGCTGAGTGGAAAGACTGATCGTCGATGATGATTATGCCAATAGACAGTATGTCGGTCACTGGCAGACATCCAAGGGTCAGCAACTCCAAGGCCCACAGAATGCGACAGCAGCACACTCATTGTCGACTACATAGCGTATGAGCCGTCATTCTCTTCATGGTCGACAATACCGAATATCTCGCTTCCATCCCTTGGTTCTCAGGGAAGTACAGCATTGCCCGGAGCTACAACGACTCCTGTAACAACATCTGGCTCCAAGAAGACACCTGTAGGTGCCATTGCTGGTGGAGTTGTCGGTGCCTGGGTTCTATTAACACTCCTCGGACTCTTCCTGTTTTGGAGGCGTAAGCATCAGCGCAAAGAAAACCCCTCCGCGTTCACCGATCAGCGGGATCCTGGATCTTTCCTGAGAGAAAGTACGTACCCTCGTTTTTTGAACACATTTCTCAAGTCTTGGAACATTTGCAGAGGATGTACCTCCTGGACAGGAAGCTTACACAGTTTCGCATCCAGCATATATAGCAACTTCGAACGAAGCTGAAGTGGGAGCGTCAAAGTCGAGCCCAAAAAGCGTATATTCGGAGAAAGGTTCTGTCACGCTCAGTTACAGACCTTTCTCATTAGCATCAATTGATTCTTCGAGCTCAGTGGCTGCAGGAGGCTCGTCTTCACCAGCGCAAGATCGACACAGGATTATGGAGCTCGAAAAACTTCTGGAAGAGTCGGAAGCGAAAGAAGATGAGGAATCTCCAGCACTCACTCAGATGAAGGAAAGAATCCAGATGCTCACCCAGGAGAATGAAAGACTCGCGTCATTGGCTGAAGCTCCACCGTCATATATTGCGTCCGATTCTGGGGTATCGTCTGCTGCTGGGGATGTCAAGGGAAATAACAGCGTCTTAAAGGTAGAGGATGTACAACAGCATTTTCTTATTAGTTATGTATTCGCCTAAATCAATATATATGCTTTGCGGTCGGCTTAGCGAAATCGAGTGTACAGGGCACGGGTACAGCCACATCAACTTTGAGGTCGGGAGGCGGCATTGCGTCATCCTCAAGCGGATCAGCGCTTCGAGGTGTGTATACTCCTGTATCTTCCTGTGATCTATCATGCGCCAGCTTTGTGTAATTTGGGGCCGGCACCTATCAAACGCGCGCCTGAAATATCTTTTTGGTACTGCTCTGCACTGCTTTCATCCACCTTTCACTGGAGAGAATGTTGAGGCGTAGACGTTGTCGATGCATGCGTAGTTGTTTTAGCGTATCTCCGTGTATGTCCGTAACTCCGTCCGTGTCCGTTTTTCTCCGTGTTGTAGTATCAGATGGAGGTTGGGATGCAGAGGTGGCCGATGCGTAGATGTCGGAGAGGCGTGGATAGTGGAGGCGTAGAAGGTGGAGGCATAGATAGTGGCTTAGCGATCTACGTGCCTGTTTATTCTTCCCTTTCACTGACCACATTCGCAGTGATATCGGAAATCTGGTGGATTGATTCGTTGCTGCGGCTTTGAATTGACCTTCTTTGTCTAGTAGCCGGAGTTGCAACCATCATCCCGCTCAACCAACTGAATGACACGTTCGCTGCGCCAATTCAAACTGTTCTCAACGACTTTTCAGGATCTCACATTTTCGCATCTATATCTGCCAATCAAGGCACGGGAAGGTTGATTGTATTCCTCTGAATCTTAAGCATTGCTCATTTTCATCTGATGGCTGCATCAATTGCTGCTTGACATCCCGCTTAGTGATTCGAAAAAGGTCGCTGATCATCAGGAAATGGAGCCAGATGATGCTGGCCGGCTGGTTGCTGATGCATCTTCATACTCTTCGCCTTCTCCTTCGTCGGTTTCTAAAGGTCTCGGGACTGTTTCATGGTCAGTGAACAGACTCAAGTTTTCCTACTCGTGGATACTGAATTCTATCTAGTGATGTATATATATCCTCCTCATCCGCGGGCGGCGCTGTTATCGTATGCAATCCGTCCCTTTCTCATTGTGGTCAGTTTCTAAACCTGGACAGCGCTGAACAAGGGGCGTTCGATAGTCTAGTTCGACGGGATCTAGCTGAGTAAGCCATTTTTGCAGAGTCGTTCTTATTGGCCATCGAACATCATCTGCAGTGATTCAACCTCAAATTCCGGCTTTGTATTCCTCATTCTTTCGATCTTCGTCTTTGCATCGGTCTCGGCGGTCCTCTTTCACGTCGGATTCTTCGGCAATTGCGGACGATATCTGGTCAGGGTCATTCAGACGATGTTGCGTTCTACCAGGTGTGAGCCCAATTTTGGAACAAAGGCCGTGGGAAACGATCGGGGAATGCATCAATACTTCTTGTGACACACTCCAAACGGAGTGCGTCGATTGATGCGGCGCGATTTGAAGGTCACATGTATGCCTTCAATCTGGGTGCCACCCCGAAAGTGCCCTGACTATTTATCTACCCATTGGGAGGCCAAAACCCTTAGATGGCCAGGATCCCAGTAATGTATAGTATGCTTGGAGTCATGGACACACAACTTCAATCAGCAATACAATTTCAAACAGCAGCAAAATTTCTGCATCAAATTCTGACTAGTCGCTGAGCCGAAAGAGGAAAAGAATTCAGAATGGTCTAACCAGCGGTTCACTAGAAGCTGACGCTACATTTGCGTCATTACACAGATCATAGGCCAAATCTTCGAGTTTCTTCAGGATTCAGGGACCTCTGCGAAATAATAACTGTCAATCAAGAATCGCGGGATTCTATTGCGTCCATTCGGAATTCTGACCTGTAAAGTAGTCGCCGAGACCCAAAGAAGCAAAGAATGTTTGCGCCATTACACTGATCATAGGCCAAAGCTTCGAGTTTCCTCAGGATTCAGGGACCTCTGCGGAAATAGTAACTGTCAATCAAATGGAATCGCGGGATTCTATTGCGTCGATTCGGAATTCTGACCTGAAAAGTAGTCGCCGAGACCCAAAGAAGCAAAAAAAGTAGCCTGGACTGGAATTGTTGCCGTGATCTTCAGCGGTGGCGCGATCTATCTGCGTTAACAGGCAGATGGTCTGCTGCCACAAGGAAGGACCCGAGCGTTTATTAACACTTTACGGTTAGTGACTCTAGGCACTTACTCTCGCTTTTCCGATCTCATTACCTCTGGCAGAGAAAGAAAAATAAGCGCCCACAAATCTAGACATCGCTCGAGTCGGATTACCGCGTTCCAGTCTGTGTGTCCATTCACACTGCCGCAGATTTCTCACGAGTGGCATCTGACAGCATTCCACAACTCTTGAGCGGTGACGCAGTGTTTCATTTCTTTCCTTTCCCTCCATTCCATATGTCGACAGACCAGATATTCTATATCGTCGACAGCTCGCATAAATCTGTGGTGTATACTGGAACCTGGGGTACGTTTGGTGTCTTCAAGTTGGATTCATGGTGGCCAAGCTGAAACATATGACCCAGATCTGCGGACTGGCCACGATTTTTATGGCGGCGACATGGAAACATATCCATCGAACGAGGCTGGCGGAGCATCTGTCACCTGTACCTTCGACGGTTAGATTCCAATTCCATCGTCCTTTTCACCAAGTCAAATTAATATGGTGAGTTTACAGGTATATCCATCGCCTTCATTGGAATTTCAGAGCTCCAAAAGTCACTCCTGATCTCCATTGACAATGCACCTCAGTTCACTCAAACATTGGGTTCTTTGCCTGCTTCTGATCCTGACTCCTACTATCAAAGCCATCAATGGTACCAGACACCAACATTACCTCAAGGCGTACATACAATTGAGCTCACGCTGGATTCACCTTTGGATCTCGGTCTGGACTATATGGTGATCGTGCCTGGTCCTGACACATCGCTTACTGGAAAGAATGTCATGGTAGATGACTCATTCTCTAGCATAGAATACATTGGGTCGTGGGAAAGGATTGCCGGTGCGGACTTTGTACCCCCGCTCACGGGGTTTCGAATGCCTTTCCAAAACAGTACACATCGAACGTCGACCGTTGGGGATATCCTCAAGTTTTCGTACACCGGTGGGTGATCTAGAGCTATCGGATTTCCTAGCTTCTAAAGCCTTGCAGGCGCGGATCTGCGAATCTATGGCCTCAGCATGGGACAATTCAACATGACGGTCACATATGATAATGGTCCCCCAGAGCCGCAAACTGTTGTTCCAAGAGTCGCAGATGCAGGGATACCTACACACTACATTCTTTTTGATTCGGGACCTAGACCAGCAGGATTACACAATATCGCCCTCAAAATAACCCAGTGCTCTTCTGATGCAGCTGCGATTCTCGACTACATCGTTTATGATCCTGCGTTCTCCACTTTGAATACCCTCAATGTATCAACTTCCCAACAATCATCCAGTTCGACCGTCTCAATTGTTGAAACCGGCAAAGCCCGATCTGCATCAAACCTGGCTGCCAAGAAGACTCTAATTGGGGCCATCGTTGGGGGCGTTGTGGGTGCCTGTCTGATCTTGGCAGTGCTCGTGTGCATCTTGTTGCGCAAACGAAAGAGACATCACTCATATCGTGCTCCTGTCACACAACGGGAAAGTGAGTCTTGGTGATTGTGTTCCAGCTTTCGAGATTACTGAGTCACTGTTTCAAGCCTTTGACCCGAAGACCATTGTATTGCTTGAACATGCAGGCAGCGCTCCCGGAAGTGTAACAGATGTATCCGGATCTCGAAGGAAAGGCATGGCAGCCAGCTATAAACATCGCCGAGGCTTCTCGGACGACGATACACCTGAACCACCAGCTTCAACATCCCAATTCTCACTTCAACCGATGCCAACAATGCAAACAATGCAAACTGCATCACTTATTGCGGAGATCACTCGCCGGGCGATTGAAATTAGCGAATTGCAGAAGGTCCTGCAGGACTCTCAGGCTAGGGAGAACACAAATGATCTGAAACGTCAGGTTCAGATGCTCACAGAGGAGAATGAAAGGCTGGCAGCGATGACGATGAGTCCCCCATCATACGATGCATCACCGTCTGGATATCTCCAGCTTGGGACAGAGTCATCAATCTCGGAGTCGGTAATATCTGCACCGACCTTACCATTGTCATAATACCAGATTCTAATAGTTACATGTCGAACATTCCTAGCTCTCATTCCTTATTACGCCGCACTCCTTCATGTATCTTAGATTCTGTTGACATTAGTACTAGACTGAATTTGTAGTCATCGTCCGTTTTGGTGATTCTTTTGATGTAAAAATAGCTCTTGGGCGCTGTAAGCTCACATTCAATAAAACCCGCTTTTACCTTGCTTTTGCTCGTCGTTCATCCGAGTCACTGCGCCACTTCCTCCAAGAACTCAATCTCATCATCAAATAAAATCATATGCGGTAAGGAAAGATGAGCATAGAAGCTCTCATGATGTTTTACTGCTTATTCTGGACATTGTTGTGGTGATCCAAAATCGGTTGTGCGAACGGTGCCACGAGCAAGCTGGCATGCAATGGAACCACTGAAGGAAGCATTCTTTGTTGTACTTATGCTTGGAGTCATGGATACACAACTTCAATCAACAATACAATTTCAGACAGCAGCAGCAAAATTTCTGCATCAAATTCTGATTAGTAGTTGCCGAGCCGAAAGAGGAACAGAATTTAGAATGGTCTGACCCGCGGTTCTGACGCTACATTTGCGCCATTACACAGATCATAGGCCAAATATCTGAGTTTCTTCAGGATTCAGGGACCATTGCGAAAATAATAACTGTCAATCGAATGGAATCGCGGGATTCTATTGCGTCCATTCGGAATTCTGACCTGAAAGGTAGTCGCCGAGACCCAAAGAAGCAAAGAAAATAGCATGGACTGGAGAAGTTGCCGTGATCTTCAGCGGTGGCGTGGTTCTCACAAGTTTGATCCATCTGCGTTAACAGGCAGATGGTCTGCTGCTACAAGGAAGAGCCCGAGTGTTTATTAACACTTTACGGTTAGTGACTCTAGGTACTTACTCTCGCTTTTCCGATCTCATTACCTCTGGCAGAGAAAAAAAATAAGCGCCCACAAATCTAGATGCCGCAAGCCTGCAACACAGTCGTCAGTTACATCCGCAGCTGGTTTTGTCGGTGTCCCCTCGTACTTTCCATTTTGGCAATCGACTGGCATTGATCTTGCTTCTGGTGACGACACGCATACGATCAATATCACTCAGTTGCCTTATATCAGTTTGGATTTCATTCTCGTGACACCAGCCACAACGACTCCGCTGAGTGGAAAGACTGTAATCGTCGATGATGATTATGCCAATATACAGTATGTCGGTCACTGGCAAACATCCAAGGGTCAGCAACTCCAAGGCCCATGGGGTGATGATGACCGCGAGCCAGCATGGGCTTTTCAAAATGCGACTCATGAAACAACTACTCCGGGAGATTATTTGCAATTTGGATATACCGGTACGTCCTCAATATTATTCATGAACTCTGCCCTGAAACACAGATGTACAGGTACAAACCTGACTTTGTACGGAGTTTTCCCTTGGAACCAGCCTGGAACATACAGATTCACAGTCTCGGTCGATGGAGGAACACCTTTACCATTTCAATTCAGCTCCTTGGCCGCAGCAGCCAGTGGACCTCAGATCAACTTTCCCCTTTTCACGACTGGGAAGCTTGATGCTGGTGATCATACCATCCTAGTCAATCTCACAGAATGCGACAGCAGCACACTCATTGTCGACTACATAGCCTATGAGCCATCATTCTCTTCATGGTCGACAATGCCGAATATCTCGCTTCCATCCCTTGGTTCCCAGGGAACTACAGCATTTCCCGGAGCTGCAACTGGTAACACCACTCCTGTAACAACATCTGGCTCCAAGAAGACACCTGTAGGTGCCATTGCTGGTGGAGTTGTCGGTGCCTGGGTTCTATTAACACTCCTCGGACTCTTCCTGTTTTGGAGGCGTAAGCATCAGCGCAAAGAAAACCCCTCCGCGTTCACCGATCAGCGGGATCCTGGATCTTTCCTGAGAGAAAGTACGTACCCTCTTTTTGAACACATTCCCAAGTCTTAGAACATTTGCAGAGGATGTACCTCCTGGACAGGAAGCTTACACAGTTTCGCATCCAGCGTATATAGCAACTTCGAACGCAGCTGAAGTGGAAGCGTCAAAGTCGAGCCCCAAAAGCGTATATTCGGAGAAAGGTTCTGTCACGCTCAGTTACAGACCTTTCTCATCAGCATCGATTGATTCTTCGAGCTCAGTGGCTGCAGGAGGCTCGTCTTCAACAGTGCAAGATCGCTCCGAGGTTCGACGCAGGATTATGGAGCTCGAAAGACTTGTGGAAGAGTCGGAAGCGAAAGAAGATGAGGAATCTCCAGCACTCACTCAGATGAAGGAAAGAATCCAGATGCTCACCCAGGAGAATGAAAGACTCGCGTCGTTGGCTGAAGCTCCACCGTCATATATTGCGTCCGATTCTGGGGCATCGTCTACTGCTGGGGATGTCAAGGGAAATAACAGCGTCTTGAGGGTGGTTTAAAAGTGCTAGAGGATGTACAACATTTTCTTATTAGTTATGTATCGGCCTAAATCATTATATATGCTTTGCGGTCTGAATGACTCGGCTTAACGAAATCGAGTGTACAGGGCAGGGGCACAGCCACATCAACTTTGGCGTCGGGAGGCGACATTTCCTCAAGCGGATCAGCGCTTTCCTTGAGTCGGAACTGAGGCGAATGTCAATGAAGAATAAACAAGAAAAATCACCAGAAACTATCCTCCTTGTTTTTGACACCGGGGGCGATCACCATGGCACTGGAATCCCAGTGCCTTAAAAGCACAACTGAAGCACTGGTTCCATTGATCCGAGAAACCCCCTTTTCCATATTCGGTCATCCTTTTGTTCCGTATTGGAGATCATATGATCTCACCCTGGTCAGTATCACATTTGGAACTAACAGACCCCATCATGCTAGTGTAGCATTGATCTCACCGGTTCTTCACTACCATCCTTCTTCCATAATACTAGTGCTGGGGATTTAACTAATTTGATGCTTGGGTATCCAATATCATGGTATCAATGCATATATATATGGTATGTATTTAATGGGAGCCATGCCGCACCTAATTGTCCCATATCATGTTATATTAGGGATGTGAAATGAGCCCATTAACCAGTCTTATTTGACTGGCTTGATGTAGATTTCCTACTCATGAATAAATGTGCTTAAATATCAACTTCACCACAGAGTCCTTAGCTTACAAGTCTTCAGCTATCTGGCGCATTGTTACCGTCATTATGGTAGACATGCAACCACATCCGCTCGCTGTTTCCGGACATCGGATCAGCCAGGAATGGAAAGGCGCACGATCATTGCACATGTGCTCGCTGTCTGACTCCCGCCTCATGCCAGAAAAAGTAATAGCATTGAGATACACTCGGAATATGGGCAGGCTGGGTTCAGTACATTGTCTGAATCCCACCAGAGAGGAATAAATCCCTTGAACATTCAGCAACTCTTGGGTCTACTCAGACCAAAACTCAAAGATGTAAAAAAACACTATCAAGTCTATGTTTGCTCCTATGGTTTATCCAGATGATAGAACACTAGTTACTGTACTTTCAGAGCCTTATCCTAAGAATAACACCTGCCATTCATGTTCCAAGGGCATGAATGACAGAGAAATCAATCTCTGCCCCATCCACTTGAAAAGGGATTCTGATGATGATAATGAAGGCCCAGCGATTCAATCAAGTCTGGTGCAGGTTCCGGGAAGACTTTGATGGTGTTTGGCATGATTTGTTCTATGCCATATTCCTGAGATCATATGATTTCCAATTCGGAACAAAAGGATGACCAAATGCAGAAAGGGGGTTTCTCGGATCAATAGAACCAGTGCTTCAATTGTGCTTTTAAGGCACTGGGATTCCAGTGCCATGGTGATCGCCCCCAGTGTGAGGTGCGTATATTCACTTTATCCCTGTATCTTCCTGTGATCTATCATGCACCAGCTTTGTATACTATCAGTGGTCAGTTACTCGGCCACCCCCAGGAAGTCGGCCACTTGCATTTTAAAGCTTTGCATGACATTATTTTCCATGCCTGTTGTTTGTAGGTTGTAGTATAGGTTAATATCTCGGTCTGGATCATTTTTGATGCATGTGTCATCACTGCAGCGTGAGACATGGCTAATTCCGATGCCTATTGCTTCAGGAAAATTCACGCACCGATGGGACTCGTGGCTTGATTTCACCAACTGGCTCGCTCAGTATCAGAATTCGAACTGCATCGAGTTTCGCACGGTCATGCACAACAACAAGAGCCACCATTACGCTGACACCATCTATTATTATTGCGCTTGACATGGCACCAGTGGAAAGAAAAAATTACCGATTTGTAGCTTCTGTATCAGCCCCTGAAATGTACTTGTCTTCTCACAGTAAAGCCGGCCAGCTCCTCCGTCTTAACGGTCTTTGTCAGTCCGTGTTTTCAAGTAAGCATGTCACAAATTTTGCGGAAAGGAGCCATATTCGCTACAAAAGGAAATAGGTTTTTGGCGGAAAGTCCCTTAGTCGCCTGTCCAGCGTGGCAGGGTGACTTTTCTTATATCCGGTGACATCACCGAGCTCAATTGATTCACCCCGCCCTCAGTTCTCCTCCAAATTACCATCACGCACATAAACGGCCATGTGCCAACGTCCAAGGATATATGGAGGTCAATAAGAGGAGAGGCAGCCAACAACCGAGTAAGGAACTTCATATACTTGATGGTACATGGAGCGCAGAGAATTGGAGCATACTGGAAACATATACCACGCTGCGAAGACAGACAGAACTGTCAATTCTGCGGGATAGAAGAATCCATGGAACACATCCTCCTGGAGTGTAAAATGCCCATCCAAAGCACTATATGGAAGCTCACCAAAGAACTATTAAACCTGAAAGGTGGTGACTGGCCAGACATAAGTTTCGGAATGCTCATGGGCTGTGGGCTCATCAAAATAAAATCTAGCCCAAAAACAATCGATAAAGGACGCACAAGACTGCTACAGATAGTCTTAACTGAGTCAATGTACCAGATATGGAAACTGAGATGCAATGTTGTGGTGGATGGAGACAAAATACAGTCAGAACGCCACATTGAATGTGCCTGGTCAGCAGCGATAAACTCGAGACTAGAAGAAGATCGGATGCTCACTAACGCATCCCGGCACCAGGGAAATGCTCTATCAAAGGACATAGTTCTTGAAACATGGAGCGGGACCCTAAAAAATTAAAACTCTCTCCCAGCCGACTGGATACGGCTTCCCGAAGTTTTAGTGGGTATAGGACAACAAGGAGATACACCGGCCAGAGATGATGATGAAACAGACAGTGAAGTCGATGAATCTTTCTCATCTCTTGACTATGGCTGATTGTTCGAGTCCCACACTGCTGCCAAACCAAATGGTGGCGTGCGTAATGCATTACCTTCGGGGGTGGAAACCATGTGCTGAATTTGAGGTTTAGAGTCCTCATTATTGCTATGCTGACACCCGGGAGCTCGCCAAGCGAGCTGCCCGTGGTGTCGATGTCATACACCAAAAAAAAAAAAAAAAAACAGTTCTCCTCCAAATCGCTTAGCGCGTGACCCGTTCGACGCTGCTGAAGCCCAGGAACATCTCAGGGTACCCAGAACATCGAAAATTCTCTTAGAGCCTGATATCTTCTGCGTACAAACCATTAGCCGCTACTAGAGACAGAGGAATATCACCACCTCTGTCTTGTGCTGACCTTGGGCGCGGCGCTCACGTCTGCTGGTATGTCGCCTCAATATGTCATTCTCTGATATATTCTGACCTCAATGCAAATTTTCCCTGTCTGATACCCTGTCATGGCCTCGACAACATTTCAAAATGCCCATTGTCCATAAACGACGAAATCCCAATCTTTTTGGACCCTAAAGCTGCTCAGGGAGGAAGGAAGGAAGGAAGGAAGTACATTTCGGCATGGTCCACGTCCTGAACACCGTGTCCCGAGATAACTAGTACACAAAAATGCATGGCTCAGGTGTGTTGATATACTGTTCCTTCATTGATTCAGAGTGTTAGGATTCAACCAGGTTCCCGAGTGCAAGCAGTTCCGTGAAGAAAAGACCGATTAGAGTTTATTGCGAAAGGGCAAAAGGGTAAGCAACGTTACATGAAACAGGGCCTTATATACGAGATTCCGTGTGAAATAACTACGGTTAAATGATCCGAGGAAACCCAATGAAACCCGAAGCTCGAGCTCGCCCCGGAAACAAAGTACGAAGCAATGTTCGTCTTGACACAGAGCTCACGTCATGGTCGCAGCCCGTCTCGACAACTGTTCGGGCGGTTCCTTCCAACCCTGCCTTGAAATGCCCTTCACACCAGGGGCAAACATCATTCCCCTTGTTCACTTCCCCTAGTTCAGCCTTAGTTTGGCCCTAGGATTCTGGCCTCATGTTGACCTTGCGGTCACTCAACTGACCAGTCAGTTGACAGCTACCATTTTCAGAGAACAATAGAAAAACATGTTTGATGCCGAGATGCCGATGAGATGCCGTGTGATCATTCCTTGTTCTTATTCTCTGCTCTAATCCAATGCTCCCCATTGATTAGGGTTAGGGTTAAAGGCCAAGGAAGTTACTCATTGAGCTTACTGGGCCATGCAAGTCAGGAGAATATGAATGGTAGTACTTCAATTGGACTCGCATACAATCTTTGCAGTGAATTTCTCACACTGTCACTGATCAGACCACATGCCTGAACATCTGGCCAAAATAGGCAGGTGCCATCAGAGGGCCAGGCTAGGGCCAACCGAGGGGCAAACTAGGGGAAGTGAACTCAGGGGAACCGTGTTTGCCCCCAGTGTCATCCTCATGACTTTGGCTGTCTCTGGGGCACTGTTTTCTCCGGAAATACCAGTTGAATATGATATAAAATATAAATTGAGTTCATCATTGAGAAAATATAGCAGTCGCAGCTTGTAGGCGTTCGTCGAAAATCTGTTTCGGATCATCGGCCGGGTAGCCGATAATTCCGCCTTTCGGACCCGCCGGCGTTCACGGTGCCATCAAAACATTGCGTAAATTCACAAAAAAGGGCACAAATTGTAGCCAAGACAAATTACTATGGGCATTGGGATATGACCCAGAAAGTCATCGTTGAATATCATGGACACTCATAGTATGTACTGAACACTAAGGTGGCCGACTAACTGACCAGTAATAGTAATTTGGGGCCGGCGCCTATCAAGCGTGCGCCTGAAACATCTTCCTGGTACTGCTCTGCAGCGCTTTCATCCACCTTTCGCTGGAGATAACGTTGAGGCGTAAACGTTGTCGATGCATGCGTAGTGGTTTTAGCGTATCTCCGTATATGTCCGTAACTCCGTCTAGTCTGATCTCCGTGTCTGTTTATCTCCGTGTTGTAGATTGCAAGATGTTGAATTCTCTCAGCCCATTTGACTTCCCAAAACAGTCGGCCCAGTGGCGAGCTTAGGGGGGGTCCGGGGGGTGTCCCCCGCATAAGACAACTCAACTCGCAGAGGACCAAAGGTAAGTATTACTGTTTGAGAATATATTTTGTATACATTGCATTTGATTCTATTCAAGGCCACCTCCACGCAGTGAGCCAAGTGGCAAGCGTGGGTATAAGAGGGGCCACAGTATTTTCAAGAAATTTGCTGAAGAAGAAGAATTCTTCACTTTTCTTCATCGCTTCTTCAACTTCTTGAATTCTCGGTTACCTAAGCATATCGGCTGTTCGACTCGAGGCTCATTCGTGAGTTACATGATCATTGGTAGACTTGAAATGTGCTTGAAATGTGCTTTAATTATCCAAGGCAGCCCCGGGACACCTATCAAGCCATTTAAATGAGGCCTGTGCATTGCCGGTCAGTGGGAAAGTGCAACCGCTGGTTGTTGGGCATGTTCGGTGAGTTTGGGTACTCATTTGAGCAATGTAGACATATTGAAATCCCATATCACACCACAATTCAGTTGATAATCCTGAATCTCAAGTCTCTGAATGACTCTTCAACTCTTCTTCACATTTTCTTGAATTTTCTCCACTCTTCTCCACCTCTTCTTCAACCTTCTGCACCTCTTCTTGAGTGCTCTTCAGGGTTTCTGACTGTTCTGAAGTCTGTTTTTCTGTTCCTTCAGTTCTCATCATTTGAAGCATGCGGGATTTCTCCTTATTGGGATATCTTTGATCAGATTTTCGCGCTACAGTTTGGTATATTGGTGTTATCCTGCCAATTCAGCCTTGTGTTGGGTACCCTTGTTCAGGCCAGCATCTTTCTTGATGTTTGATTTATATTTGACTCGTCACCCGAAACTTCAGCCTGGAGTTCCTGGGTTCTGGAACTCTTGGATAAGTAAGGAATCATTGTTACTTGTATATCCTTTAATAGTCGAATACATTCCTGAATGAGATCAGACTCAAGGTATGGAGCACCATTAATGAAGTACGAGCAGACCTGGCCATGCTGACTCCATCAGATCAATTGGTCACAGATGGTCACAGACATCAACTGGTCTCCGATTACTTCAGGGGTTGCCTGGTCGCATTAGGAGCCGGGAACATGCTCTGTACTGTGTTAGAATATCAGTATGTACCCTCCTGACCTCTCTTTGATGTCCCTGAAAAATCTTCTTGAACTTCTTCAATGCTTCTTCAGTCTTCTCGAAAATTTTCTTCACTTTTCTTCACCTTCTTCAACGATTTCTTGAAAAAACCCACGCCCATATAAGAGGGGATGCGGCGATGTAATGCCGGTGCGGCCGAGGTGGAGGACCCGTAGGATGGTGGAGGAGACGCGTAGATGGAGGTTGGGATGCGGAGGTGACGGATGCGTAGATGTCGGAGAGGCGTGGATAGTGGAGGCATAGAAGGTGGAGGCGTAGATAGTGGCTCAGCGATCTATGCTGGTGGATTGATTCGTTGCTGCTCGCAGCTGCGGCTTTGAATTAAGAATTGACCTTCTTTGTCTAGTAGCCGGAGTTGCAACCATCATCCCGCTCAACCAACTGAATGACACGTTCGCTGCGCCAATTCAAACTGTTCTCAACGACTTTTCAGGATCTCACATTTTCGCATCTATATCTGCCAATCAAGGCACGGGAAGGTTGATTGTATTCCTCTGAATCTTAAGCATTGCTCATTTTCATCTGATGGCTGCATCAATTGCTGCTTGACATCTCGCTTAGTGATTCGAAAAAGGTCCCTGATCATCAGGAAATGGAGCTAGATGATGCTGGCCTGCTGGTTGCCGATGCATCTTCATACTCTTCGCCTTCTCCTTCGTCGGTTTCTAAAGGTCCCGGGGCTGTTTCATGGTCAGTGAACAGACTCAAATTTTCCTACTCGTGTATACTCAGTTTTATCCAGTCATGTATATATATCCTCCTCATCCGCGAGCGGCGCTGTTATCGTATGCAATCCGCCCCTTTCTCATTTTCGTCGGTTTCTAAACCTGGACATCGCTGAACAAGGGGCGTTCGATAGTCTAGTTCGACGGGATCTAGCTGAGTAAGTCATTTTTGCAGAATCGTTCTTATTGGCCATCGAACATCATCTGCAGTGATTCAACCTCAAATTCCGGCTTTTTACTCCTCATTCTCTCGATCGCTGTCTTTGCATCGGTCTCGGTGGCCCTCTTTCACGTCGGATTCCTCGGGCATTGCGGACGATATCTGATCAGGGTCATTCAGACGATGTTGCGTTCTATCACTGGGCGTGCTCCTGTTCGACCGCTCAGCCCCTTAAAATCGGCTGCGGACTGTCCACCAAGCATTGCTGGATCGCCGTCGATCCGGTCCTCGATAGCTTCTTCGATCGCGTCTTCGTACGTGAGCTCCCCATTTGACGACGGCACTCGCATGATCTCTGCTGCGAATATGGTCACGATTCCGGTTAGGGTCTATTCGGGCAGTCCAAGCATGGCGTCAAACTCGTGGATGTCCTTCGGTAGTTCGACGTCTCCTGTACCGCGATATTCACAGCTTCCACCATCATTTAAAACAGATCCGTCTACTCGTATCAGTAGGTTCATATCTTGATATACTCATTCTTATTCTTTACGGTCCTTTCAAAATCATTTACGGTAGTAGCACCCTTGTCTTTGCATGATTGTACAAAATTGGAGTTTGAAACTCGTCCGTCGAGAGAAATTTGTAAGACGGGATTCCCCGGAGACAAAAGTCAATGTCGAAGGCTAACTATGTGTTCGAAGGTATTCCTGTCACTGTACATCACAGGACCTGAAAAATGTTTTCCTGATCATACCTGGTCAAGTATTAGGTTAGCCTCGATACCAGGCCCTCTTCCTGATTTGAGTAGAGGGACCATTTTCTAGGTCTAGTAGCAGGTTAAATCATTGTGCTCCTTGTTCATACAAAATCCACTTTCAATATTCAACACCAATCTTTTATCGATCTTCAAGTGGAGTGTAAACCCACACTGAGATGTTAGTGTTATCATCTCTGCACGTCATACATCCAATATTTCCGCCTACTTATCGCTTCTCACGATCGCCATCGCCGCCCTCAAAATCTCCGCCTGCAACATCTCCGAATCGCCGCCTGCAACATCTCCGCGCCATAATAATGTCTCGGCATGCTGAAAATCCCGTACCTCGCTAAGAAGTCCCCTTCTGTTGGTTGGGAAGCCAGTAAATAATCATTGTCTTTGAGTAATCATTGTCTCTGATGGATACTCTATCTGAAGACAAACTTTATACATTGCTCTTGTTCAAGACGAACCAGCTGGAAATTTAATTTAGTATTTGATTGACGAAAAAGATTTGTGTTGGGCGGGGCGTACCCCCTTATGCTCGCCACGAGGCTCACTTAGTGAGGCTTTTCTTCTCTTCAGCTAGATACTCTCTAGTACTGCTCCTGCTCCCTTCACCAGAGATATAGCTTTTCCTGACAATATTCTCGGTTATATTAGATAACACTCTGGCAGCGATTTTTTGCCACTGCTGGGGCTTGGATTGGCTTTCTCCATTTACTTAGTAGAGCCCTGACCCGCAAATGGTATCCCGCTGAGTGGGCTGAATGACATCACGCGGATTTTGCGATGGTTTCAAGCGAAAGCAACTTTGGCGATGAGAAGATCTGTAATATCCATGTAGACAAGACCTTTCCAGATACTGTACATAGTGTCTGGCTCTTGAATAGTTCTTGATAGCATTGGATAGCGATGAGCTTGCCGGTGGTATCAAATCGCACTATATAGACAGGGGCGTGCTCTCGTTCGGCACAAGTTCAGCAAGCCAGAACCAATAATTTATGTATTCTACACAGCCGATATTGCCATTACTATATCAGGTACAAAAGACTGATTGAATGAACCTCAATATTCAATAATGCTCAGAGTCATGCCAGTAGCAATCATGCTACCATTGGATCCCCGCAACATTTCAGCACATTTCTAACATTCTCTCTGCTCTCAAGGGTTCATTTAAAGAGACAATCCAACATTTCATAGTCATGGTAAGGTATGTTGACAATACACTAGAATGGTCTGCAATCAATCTTGACCATTCGGTCGCCGACTTGGACAGGGAAATTAAAGACTCACAGATGTGACAGTGACGCCGCCTCATCTTTCCACGGATCACCAGCACTGGGACCTTGGTGCTCTCTTCTGTCAGAGGATGGTTAGTCATCCCGTATCTCGTCATGTTCTCGGCATTCGCCGTGGCCTATTTATATGTCCGATCTCCTGTATACAACTCTTTGACCATCAGATCCATGATATCGACCATCCTGGCCTAACGGGGACTGTCCTCCCTCTAACATCTTCCAATAGTCCATCAGCCAGCACCGAATGCATTCTCAATCTGTTGTGGCTTGTGGGATGTGACTTTCTTCTTCCGTGACCTCTACGCTGGACCGAGGTGAGAGGTGGGACCAAATCAGCAGCTGCCAGCATTTCAGCTAAAATTCAGCTATTGCCTTTTTCGCATTAAAACTCTGTTACTTCCTTGTCAGCTTCTGTGCGGATATATCAAGATCGCGCACATCCTATGGCGCTTGATATGTCTTGACCCTTTTGAAGCTCATTCGTGACTGATCCACCGGGATTGCTTAGAACAATTTGGACCGACTCGTTGCCTTGAACTCAGACCTATTCAAGTTCAACTTTCTGGTCAACAATCGCATATGCTGTGCTGGATTTATCATGTGTTGTTTCTTCTTAAACTCGACCGTTGATGCCTCCCAACCATCATCTTCTCCCATACTATTTTCAGTTCACGCTTCAATTTTCTCTATTCACACATCATGATTCCTTCCCGATATCATTCATTGGCTTCTCTATGCTCGGTAAGCCTCTTTCTGTCTCGCGGTGTCTTCCCAGCTTGCTGATTTTGTCCAGTTTGTGTTGAGTACTTTTCGGCATGACTTGTAAGTTTCTGATATCATCTTGCAAATCTCTCCTTTGCTCATTGATGTTCTGTTGTCTCACTAAAACGTTGTTTCAGTGAAAATAGTGTTATTTGGTGGGAGCTTGAGCCACCGTGAAAATGGCGAGTCAGTTGCGGAGCCTTATAAAAAGTGTCAAACCATGGGAGAATCTTTGTCATTTGACAGGCAGTGCCGCAGGAACCGCAGGCGCTACCGTAATGACTAGCGAGGACCTGAAATGATGTGTTGGCGCATCACGAAGAGTCATTGTGATGTAATGGGAGTATGACATAACAGCGCATCAGGAGGATCCGAGAGCAAGCGCTTAGCCGCGGAATCCCCCCTGAACGACTATTACACCCCGGAATGACCTGACTAGATGCCCCAAGACATGGTTCAGGCCAGGAAATGGTTCACAACACAGACATGTAACCAGGCATTGGCAACATAAAGTATATCGCTGTATATCATCACTGGTTCAGTAAGTGGTTTGGGTCACAGCAAGGAACAAACCAATTCACTCCTTTTATGGCAAGTTTGGCTTGTTATAAAAAGTTCACAAGAAGGGACAAACTGGTTTAGCTTGTTATAAAAACGGCAACAAGACCAAACGAGGGGATGAGCTGGTTTGGCTCATTATAAAAGTGACAACACGACCAAATAATCAGCTAAGCGAACCACGAACTGAACCCGACCTACTACGATCTCTCTACCAAAATCCTAGGGCATGGTAAAGGTACTATTTGGCATGTCATAAAGAGAGAAAGTTGTAGAGATTGATCATGTCAAACCACTCAAGTCAATCAGAAGTGTCAAGATCGCTGATGGACAACGTAATTTGACATGGGAGTACGGCATAGGGGGGAAAAAGGAAGCAAGAAAGCACTAAAGGACCCCCAAATGCTTACTAATAAAGGTGTAAAAGCGAGCCAGGCACGCTGGTTCAACTCAGCAGTTTGTAAGCAGATCTCTCAGATCCAGATCGGTAAAAAGGCAGATTGAGAGCCTGGGAATGATTATGTAATAGGTAGGTAGAAATAGTATAAAAGGGCCAGGGCGCCCCAGCTTAAATATATCTTCTTTGTTCCCTCCAAGTGAGTGGGAAGACCAAGGTCACCAGCAGTAGGTGAGTGCATTAGGGACCATCCGGGTTGCCTAGTCTCTTACTCTATTGCCCAGTCAGCAGCTTTTCAGTAAGTCTGTTTTCTGTCTGCTCATCGTTGCTCACAGTGACCAACCTTGTTCAGGCAATTTTTCTTCAATTCAAGTCCAGTCTTCAGTATACAAGTCTTGTACAAGCTTCCTAAGCCTGTTATAAGCCTTGTCCAGTTCAGTAATTCAGTAAAGGTTCAGCATCAGTCAAGGTCACTATCAGTAAAGATAATTACAAGTTTATTCTTGTGGTTTTCTTATCCAACAACACACCACTGTCAGTAGAGCTCTGAGACCTAAGAAGTCTTTTCAATTCTTGTGTTTCCTTTAAGACACTGAGTAACATCAGTTGTCGTTCACTGGGTCCTGGTCGCCCTATAGTGGATAAAACGAAGGCGAACCAAGTGTTGTTCTGATTATTGGGACCCTCTTTAATCTGTTTGGCATCACCAAGTTCATCTCTCTCATCGTCACCGTCGTCATTCTCACCGCCATTGTCATTGGGATCATCGAAACTCTCAGAGACAAGCAAGTAGAGTTCAGTAACCCTCACAATCTCCCCCTCATTCCTCCAACACGCCAAGTGGTGAGTACATTAACTGCTCGTTGATCAATATTAACTGCGAAACGGTCCCTACAAGTATACCTAGCTCGACGAACAAACCACAGGCTAATCCATTGCGAGATCAGCTGTGGGAAGTGTTGTATCTTTTGGGTAATACCAAAGTACGCTACACTGTCTACATACAGTTCAATCGGCTCATCAAGACCTGCTGTCTCGGGTATCCTTTGATACTTATGGTATGTTTCTAATCTGATCTTGTATTTCCTTTGCTCAGTCATATTCCGCAGGTTAGCTCTGGTCAATATGGATCTGGTATTTGAGGGGCACCAGAGAGGTATGAGGTAATTTCCATGGTACCATCATTGTATACTGCACTGTCAGTCAATATTATTCCCTTTGCTTCATCATGGTGAGGACTCAAATGAATGCTCGATTGCGCTATCTGACGCCGAATAGTAACGGCTACTGGACCTTATAGAATACTAGCATACCAACCTACAGTTATAGTGTGCTATATAAAGCTATCTGGGAAGAGGGACTGCTATCTGACACTTTGTAAAAGGGGACTTGGCTATTTGACTGTTCAAACTATTTGGCTCATGTGGCACACAATAGCTGAGTCTTTTTCCCTGACCGGCGTTCGCTGCGTCAATTCAAACTGTTCTCGATGACTTTTCAGGCAAATGTCGTCCAATCAATCATTGCAGGATCTGAGATTTTCCCATCTAAATCTGCCAATCGTTCAGGTTTGGATATCTCATCTCAGGCCTCGGGGATCTTCAGTGTCAAAAGTGGCATCTAGCACTCTTCATTGTATTCCTTTACGTGTTGATCATTATTCACGGTTTTCACTTGATGGCTGCATCAATTGCTACTTGACGTCTCGCTTAGTGATTCGAAGAAGGTCGCTGATCATCAAGAAATGGGGCCAGATGATGCTTGCCTGCTGGTTGCTGATGCATCTTCCTGCCCTTCCCCTTCTCCTTCGTCTGTTTCTAAAGCTCTCTGGAAGTGTTTTATGGTCAGTAAGCAGACCCTTTTCCTTGTGTATACTGAACTTGGTGTTCAGTTATGTATATATATGCTCCTCATCCACGGGAGGCATTGTTATCGTGCGCAATCCTTCTTCTTTCCAATTGTGGTCAGCTTCTAACCCTGACAAGGGTGTTGGGCAGCCCTCAACAGGGCGCATTCGATAGTCCAGTTCGACGGGATCTAACTGAGTAAGTCATCTTTCCAGTGTCATTCTTGTTAGCAGTGAACATGATCTGCAGCAATCCAATCTCAAATCTGGGCTTTGTACTCTTCATTCTTGAGTCGATTGCTGTCTTTGCATCGTTTTCGGCGGCCCTCTTTCACTTTGGCGTCTTCGGGCGTAGCGGACAATATCTGGTCAAGCCCTTCCAGATGATGTGGCGTTCCACCAGGCGCGCCCTATCTCCCATTGGATCGCTCGGACCCTTGACATCGGCTGTGGCCTGTCCACCGAGTTCTGCTGCACCGCATTCAGCCAGGTCCTCCATCTCCTCGGTCGCGTCTTCATACATGACCTCACCTTTCGACGACGGCACTCGCATGATCTCTGCCGCGAATTTAGTCACCGTTCCGGCTAGGGTCTATTCGCCCAACTCGAGTGTGGCGTCAGACTCCGAGTGGATGTCCTTCGGTACTTCGACGTCTTCTGGTACTCCTGTACCGCGATATTCACAGCTTTCTGTCACCATCATTCAAGACAGATGCGTCGATTCTTACTGGTAGCTTTACATACATCTGAGACATTCATTCGTTACGCTACTTTGAAAACCATTTAGGGTACTAGTACTTTATCCTTGTGTAATTGTCCAAAATTTGGAGTTTGAAACTCGACCGTCGGGAGCTCGGTCTGTAAGAGGATCGGTTTAATACCAGCTACAGCCGGTAGACTTGTGCTTTGTGATGCCGATATTATCACTGGCAGCAACTCAGGCGACTCAACGGACAGGGTCTGAATGGGCACCGTGAAAAAGCAGAGTCAGTTACCACTGCCCGTGTAACTGAAGTGTAACTGATTGTAACTGTAACCGTGACTGATTTTTGCACCGCCACAGAATTTGACCCCTCTGGCTTGTGATCGAGTCTCTTCTGCGCAATTCAATCAGTATGAATCCATTGTGGATAAGATTGTACAAGAGATACAGCTGGGAATTGAGATATGAGATAGCACAACCGATCATACTTAACCAATTTTCTGCACTGACCTCAAACGGATGCATCAAACAGTTGAATGACCTTGAGAGTTGGCCTTGAAAGTGGATTAGGAGTTAAAGAAAATATTGCATTCCTGATTATATCTCCATTTCTGCACCAGTATCTTCGTGGAAATCTATCCCAAAGTTCCAGTTTCGCAAATTGTCTGTCTGGGGTCACTGGCCGTGTTCAGAAGTCCCCGGACGTGATGAAGATCTCGAGGATTCACCAGTGAGGCTTGAACACTACAGACTCGATGCACTAGATTTCTCTAGCTCTGCAGCTCAATTTCCTGAAAGGAACTTCAAGGAAACTGACTTGCAACTGAACTATAACTGAAGTGTAACTGAAGTGTAACTGAATGCCTCTGAACTGTAACTGAATGCCTCTGAACCATAACTGAAGGCTTCTGAACAGTAACTAAAGACCTCTGAACTGTGACTGAAGGCTTCTGAACTGCAACTTACCCAGTCTGAATACTTATGCTGCATTTCTGGGGTATAACTGGATATCACCAGCCAAGTCAATCAGGAATCTGCACCGCAACTATTTCTGGCTCAGCCATCACTGATCTATAACTGAATGCAACTGAACATGCATAGCTACTAAACCAAACTGAATAAGCGGCTGAATGCACTTGAGACTGTACATAACTGAACCTCAAGTTTTGACTGGACATCTACTACAGCCACTCCCAACATCCAGGTACTATTCTTCCTGTCATACTGTTTGTCCTGTCATCAAGTCTGCTGCACTTGTAAGTCCTGTTTGCTAGATTGGCTAGATTTTCATGGCAAGGAATGGTCTAATTGCCCACCCACTCATAAAAAGTTGTAATCCTGGTCTGTGGCTCAAGGCCTGATGCGAGCTCAGTGGGAAAATATTCATCACGTCATCAAAACTGCTCGTAAATTCATCGGAGGGGGCGCAAATTGACGGTAAGATGGATGCGTTGGGCTTCCATACCACTACAAGACCACCATTTAGATGTACCAGCCCACCCAAGGCCAAAAGTTCTTAGGTGGCCAGCTAACCAGTCACTTATAGTGCATATATTAGCAAACATCAACAGGAGGAAGAGCTCACAGTTTGAAGAGCTCTGAGATTTGCAATGTCATGAGTTCCGAGCCCAACATTACAAACTCGAGATTTGGTTGGAACAACCTAGTGAATTGAATGAGATGGATCATGGGGAGAAGATACCAAAAAATGAAAAGGTACCCAGGCATGTTCATTGATCGATGTGATGTTTGACCGGAGAATGGGAGAAGACCTTCACACATGGGTGCTAAAATTGAGATAATTTTAGGCCGGATGTTCGTCTTTTATACCAAAGCGGGAGACCGGTACCGTCACAGAAGGAAGATCCGGCCGCAATCAGGAGAAATGGACTCTAAGACTAGTAGGACACTGTTAAAAAAGGTGATTCAGGAGTCAGCTCATGCGGTGTTCGTTGTTCGTTGTTCTGGTAGCTGTAAGAAGAAAAAGGACATTGATCAAACCTCAATAGTCTTGTTGATGATGTAAGGTAGCAGTACTGAAGACATCCACGGGATCGGTGATCTAACTCTGCACAGTTTCCAGTCAGCAATGCTTAAAATTGGAATAAGGGACTCAACAAACCATTGATTTCTAAGAGAACATATTTTTGAAGTCCATTTTTTCCGCGAGGTGCTCTCTTATTTCTCATCCAGAATTTGTTCACGCTTTTGAGATCCTGAAGCGATCGAGGCCACTGCAAAGTGCCTTGTCCCGGCTCTTGAGCTCCAGGGATTCCACGCAGATACTACCTCTCCGCTGTTGTGCAGTCATTGCGACATGGGGACTGAAATTTGGCTCCAATGCAGTCATGTTTTCCAGTTCTATTCCCTCTGGCTTTATTGTATAGTCAAATCACAGGAAGTTTCTCTGTCATTTTACCGCGAGGGTCCCAATGATGCGTTGTATGCTGCTTCGGGTGGTCTGGGCAAGGAGGAAATCAGGACTTTTCCTTTTCCTTTTCAGCCAAGAACAACTGGCCAACACTCCGCTTGTCACTCCAAGACAACTGGAAAGTCAAGTTTGGGACCACGTGCGGTCACGTCCAGCCATCATGATTGGCTCGTGACCATACGCGACTTTTTTCGGGCAAGTAAGGCGCGCGAAAGCTCTATTCCTGACGCGTGGTCAGGGTAAATACAGGTTGATATGGCAGGATAAAAGAAGAAGTAGTCTGCAGAAGTAACTAGCTTCTGGGGTACTGTATATTTTAAAATTTTGCAGGGGCTCTTGGGCGAAACTTGAAATAGGTCAAGCGGTTTCTGTTGCATTTTGTTGCTGGAGTCTCCCTAGACCATTTACTCTGCTGTGTTTGGTTGAATACCACACAGAGTCCATAGATAAGGCAGAAACGTACCTTGGAACTCTGTTCACTTCAGGCTGAGTAGCCACTGGTACTTGGCCGCCAATGGTTACCAACTCGACTTGACTCTCTGCTCCCCGAGTTGTGAGCCGCAAGGCAACAGCATCACACAAAAACTGCACAAATAATGGAATGAGCGTGACCAGGACCAGTAGAACAACCAATGCTGGACTTGATGCAACAATGGCGACGACACGGAAGACAAGGAAGGTGGTAATGAGACCGGGGACAGAGTTGACAAGAGTAAAGCCCAATGGACTAAGACTATTGATTTGCTTCTATAACCAACTTCAGTCCTTACATGGATAAAATAATAATGAAATGTACCTTGAACCCGTCGTGGTCAAGACCATCCGTGAGCACTCCAATAGACCGAACAAGGAGGATTGCTGCAAGGACATACAAGCTGTCTGTGGATCTTTTGGCCTGAATGTGAAAACTGTTCCGAACGGCGAGTAATAAGTACGGCAAATGAGAGAACAATGATATGGAATGCTGACGCAAAGAGACCACAAAGCTATGATTCAACAAGATGAGTTCAGATGGGCTCGAGGGACAATCAGAGAGACGTACAATAGCGAGATCTAGCGCTCGAGTCCGATCGAGGCTCTCGAGGATGGCTCTCGTGTTCGTCGCGTCGTTGGAGTTGACTGCATTTGTTGTCGCCTCGTAGAGATTCATGAATGGCAGGAGAGATATACGAGACTGGGACATTTTTGCTGGTGATGTTGAGAAGAAAGAAAGGGAGATGAATATGACAATGATGTTCAAGATTGGGGCCCTTTTAACCGGCAGAAAACAATGTGCTGTTCTGCAACATCCCGACAGCATCTTCGATTATGGAATCTGTAGTAGCAGTCAAATCAAGACTGTCATGGCTGTTTAACCACCGAGACTTCACTCTGAACTGCAACAATCAATTAGCGCTCATGGTAATTCGCCGTATAGAAGCATAAGGGCTCGTGAGAACAGGAGTAGATACCAAATTTGGGATTCGATAACGACGATACAGACAGCATCGACAATGACGATAAGTGTAGTAGGAGCCCAATTGGGAATAATGTGGCTATCTAAGCCTGATACATCAGTTTAGACTGCGCAACAATTATAGCTGACCGTAATTTCAGGTACTGAAGATTCATGGGAACAGTAGTAGCAGCCGAATGGAGGATATGATACCGATGCCAATGCTGTTTAACCCCCGAGGCATCATGCTACACTGCACGCGTGGCGCTCATCATACTGAACCCTGCAAGTAGTTGCATCCCAATCAGGACAAGGCATATCAGCCGTTGATCCCATTCGTGTGAAAGATTACAGAAGACAGTAGTAGCTGCTAATTTGGGAGACATATGTCGTGATAATTACACTAAAGCCAGAAAATTCAACTATCCGAGCTCCGGTCGAAATGCATAGGTACGCCATGGTGGTGTTTTGGGCGGGAAATCCTGTCATCCGAGTCTCCCCGCCGTCTCTTTGGAGACGGACCGGCTCCAGAATCTCCGAGCATCGTGTTCGAACCGGAGGGACCATCCGGAATAAGCCGAAGTGGCTTTGTCGGATGGTGAATTGCTCGATAGATTGTTGCGAGGTCCCCAGGTTTCACTCCAGCGATCCCTTTGGTTGGATGGTTCGAGAGACCCCTGCCTGGCTCTTCTAGTCCTGCTGGCCAATTCTCCATTCTGACTCTATTGGCTTTCAAAGTGCTTTTAAAGTCAATCCAAGGGAGCTTGGGCTCATTGCTTTTATATTGCAGGTGAATTCCGTGTCCCTCTGGTTGGAGTAGTTAGTGGAGATAAGGACTAGACTACAACAAGGACTTGCCCATCGCATCAGTGAAGAACCTTTTGATTTCATAAATCATCTTTTGTGTCGGGGGCAACTGGATGAAGTCTGCGGGGGGTGATATATTGCTTCAATGATTTAGTTATGTATCACGAACTACGGGTGGGTACCTCACCTTGAACTCATCGTCCCGTGATTGCGCTTTGAGGGGATCACGGGCTGCAAGGACTGAGTAAAGTATGGCGTATTATCAATATTGGTGCTCGTCCTAGCAGGTAGTACTGGTTGCATGCTCTGTTCTAGATTCGGATCGATATTTGATGATCTAAAGACGTCAATGATTGAACGTCATAGATTGTACCGCCACCACTCACGATTCTCGCCGATGCGCTGGATGACTTGTTGAAGATGTCGGAGGGACCATATAATACATGCCTCGCTGATGATGATCTGAAATACTGGTGACAAGGCCTAAGCCCAAGATGATAGAAGAGCATTGATTCTTACTTCTCGACCAGATCCCTGACAGACATCCCCATTGATCTTGTCAAGTTTTCGTCGCGTTCTACGTTCTGCGCCATATTTAAATTGGGGGCTTCAAATGTACTTGCTTCTATGTTAGATCCGGAATATCGGACATTATGCAGAGTTAGCTGAGCGGGATTGACTGTTGGAGGGTCATACATGGGACGAGACACTTCTCCATCGTGAAGGACCAGTGAAAATGATCTTGGTGGGTCCCCCCGAACTGAGCTTTCGGAGTTGTTATCAGGAAATGATCTGGATATGACCGGTCCACTGAGGTGGTATGTAGGAGACCCTGGCCTTGAATTGTTTTCTCCATAGCGTGCGGTGTTGTCCTGAAGGAAGAAATCATGAGAAATATCATGGAGCTGAACAAATCACTTACATCTGACTGATGGATAAGTACGACTGAGGCTCTCTCGTCCTCCCTAGAAGCGTCATCATGATCTGATCCTCCATCTCCATCTTCAGACTCTTCGCTGCCATCTAAGGAATCAATGCGGCTGATCTGAAAAATGCTCAGCAACAAGAGGAGAATTGGTCAGGTAGAACTCAAGTACAACTGAGGCTCTCTCATCCACCCTACAAGCTTCATCATCATCTGATCCTCTATCTCCATCTTCAGACTCCTCGCTGCCTTCTAAGGAATCGGCGCGGCTGATCTGAAAAACGCTCAGCAACAAGAGGGGAATTGGCCACATAGAACTCAAGTACAACTGAGGCTCTCTCATCCTCCCCAGAAGCTTCATCATCATCTGATCCTTCATCCTCATCTTCAGACTCCTCACTGCTGTCTAAGGAGTCACTGCCGGCGACCTGATCAATGGTAAGCAACAAAAGGAGAAATCGTCACTTAGAACTCACAAATTCCTTTTGCACAGACGTTAGGATGTCATCCCAAGCTACTTTCCGTATAGAACACTCTTTCCGCTGAGAAATCATTAGCGCTGGCTGCGGAGAATGGTAGTGCCCGTACCAGCATGACCAGACGTCGGGTCAGATCCACCTTGAATGCAGGCTCCTCCACCGGTAAAATCGCATCCAAGCTCCTCAAACGCCACTGCAACTGGCAAACTTCGCATTCAGAGTTCTTCTTCACATCAATGCCCACAACTTTCGGATCCTCCTTGAGGAAGGCCATAGCTGCGGCATACTCATCCATTTCCTCTTCCCAATCTATCAAGCATGTGTGTCCCGAATCTCGAATGGCATCATGGAATTCTGGTGCAGGCGTTGGTGGTGGAAGGAAGTCCCACCGCAGGAAAGAGTAGCGCCAAACCTCAGTGAACCGGTTCACACGGATGGAATGTGAGAGCCCTCCCGGCATCATCCTCCAACAAATGGCTGCACACCACGAACGGATGTTCAGAGACCCGCCGCGCTCGGAACCTGTGAGGCAGTCATCCATAGCCTCCCATTCCTCGAGGGTGTATCGTGTGACAGTATAGCGAAGGTCAGAAGGATATTCGTTGACCCAAGAAAGATACCGGTCCTCATCAGTATCTCGGGGCAGGCTATTGAAAAGATCATTGGCTTCTTTCATTCCATATATGGTTTCATCCGATAACCATTTGGAAAAGTCACGGCTGTCCGCAGTGCAGTCCCAAATACACCGAAGAGCCACAAGGGCAGGTGAAGGGGTCCAGGAGGGCAGTGACTCGGATTCATGGGTAGGTTTACTTGAAGTACGTCAGATGTGTCAATGATGAATAATGTACTCACTGAGCTAAACAAGGAGCACAATTTTCACCCCCGAGATAGATGATGTGGTCATGTTGGGCGGGCGACAGTTCAGATCTCATGACTAGCCAACATGTAACCTGTTTTCTCATTGCCTTGTGGCACCTATGTCCAGCCTGCTCCATTGCTCCAGTGAATGCTCGATCACCATAGCTCCTGCTCTGTTGAAGCAACCATAGACCCACTCTGCCTGGGAGGGAATAGTACCAAACTCCCATCCATTCTTGCATATCCCATTCCTCACGATCACGCAATCCGCACTCCTCATCCGCACTCTTATATGCCGCGGATGTCAACGCCAACCATACAATCATCGCAGCACGCATCTCAAACGCGGCAGACTCGACTTCCCCTTCCTGCTCCCATCTCAGCTCCCTTGGTCCATCCCGTCTCCGTTGCGAGCCTCTCGTCACATTTGGATTCCGCACGGCCTCCGATGAATGAATCTGTGATGATGGTTTGTTGGTCATGCTGCTGCCTTGCTTCACTGATGTGGTTTTCTAGGCAAACCCGCAATTCTGGGTTTCTTTTCAATGCATTATAGGCGTTAATATGGTCATTTCCTCCTGCATACGGTCACCCAATCTCCTTAGCTCCTCGTTGCGCTTCCTGACCTCCTTGTGCAGGGCACGATTTCTTGATTGATAAGCTGCTGCTGATCGACGATGATAAGAAAGATATGTTCTATGATTCCAATCGCAAGCATGAATACGGTGAGATATATTCGGTTGCGGTTGAGGTTTGGCTGACCTGCCTGAGGTGTCAGTTTTCTTTTTCAGTGATTTGAGAGTCTGGTATTGCTTATGCACTCTGGAGGCTAAAAGAGAAGGAACAGAGAAGAGAAAGAAATCTGACTGATGTAATGTAATTATTAACTCTTGAACCAAAACCAAACAATGACCGAACGACCGAAATATTTCACATTTCCTTGGGAAGAGCAGGAGAGGGACGGGATTGGTATGCAGCACCGGATTTGGATTTGAATTGGTGCATTATTTGATCTTGATTTCACATGCGGGCTTTGAAGTTTACATTTCCCTGATGATGTACTATGACTTCGGGACTTTCGGACAGGATTTCGTGTTGAATCTTCGATAGGATTGCCTTGACTGCTGGACAGAGGGAAAGTAGATGGTATTAGGTAATTTTACAATACCGTAGGGGAGTTTGGGCGCAACATAGACATTCCATCATAGGTTCTCAATCAATGAAAATGATTCACCGGTATGTGCTCAGGTCAATGATTCAATGGTAGGTGCTTAAGTCAGTGGGGATCTCAGTTTGCTTGAATTGAATTTAGTACCGAAAAATCATTTACTTCTTCAGCTACAGTACTCAACACTTCAAGTAATCCAGCCTTTTTGATGAACTCCTGATACAAGTATGAATGCAGCTACAGGTACTTACTGGTACCAGTATACTTAGAAAGTATAATGAATGTCCAAAGATTCCATACTATGACAGCAATTTTTATGAATCTACACTCCGAGGTCGGTGAATGTTTTGTGTGCAGATTCGCTCCTAACAAACAAGCCCAGATATGAATTGTATGGCTTTGGCCATAATAGTGTGTCATAATTAAAATTTAGCTAACTTTGCATAAAACCCTGATTTTCCATCTAACTTGAGAAATCCTCCATGTTTGACACAGATCCGCGAACTTTGAAAAGTTTGATCTGGACCTTGGGACAAACCCGCAAACTTCAGAAACATTCCATGTTCAGCATCGACATCCCATGTTTGAGATAGATCAGCAAACTTCTAAAAAATCTGATGCGAACTTTTGGATCAATTCTGCGAACTTCAGAAATTCCCCATGTTTGGCATTGACATCCTACGTTTGACTTAGATCAGCAAACTTCAAAAATCTGATGCAAACTTTCAGACTGACTCTGCGAACTTCATATTGAGGCAAGAAAAAGATATGGTCTATTGACATGATTCATCTCCTTCTGTCCAATAACTCCGAGTCCTGAAGCCAGAAAACATGCTGTACATGTTGTGTGCGACAATTTACACTGATATTACTGATTCCATGTGAGGTAGTCTTTGACTTTTTGCCCGTCCACATGATTCCCAAAAAGGAAACACAACACATGACCTCACGAACCACAAACCAGTTTGATGACATGTCAGGTTCTCATCAGCTGAAATGCCTCGTGTGACTCACATAACCTGGTAAAGTTGACAGCTTAGTATGCCCCAATGGCTCAGTTGTAATAACAGCTGGATAGTACTGTAATACTAGCTTGAGTGGTGCTGGTTCAAGCCTGGATAGGTGTTTTCTTTTTAAAGCTCTCACCACTGAGAAGACCTGACCTTGGAGATTCTCCATATCTGTTGAAAGCAGGAACAAGTCTTTAGCGTGCCCATCCGAGACTCCCGCAGATTGGGGGACACCCCAAGCTTGCGAGGGTGGGGAGGGGGAGCGAGTGATGGATACTCTTCCCACAACTTTGGAAAGACCCGACCTGGCAAATAAATAGTCACAAGATATGATATTCTTGAACAGGATGGATTATACACAGGGAGAAGACCCTTTCAGCAAATAATTTCAAATACCTTCGGTTATGAACTGGTTCATACCTCACATGTTGAGTTTCCTTTTTGGGAATCACGTGGACGGGCGAAAAACCGCCAAGTGTATGTGAGGTAATAATCATCTAATTCAGACTAAGATGCCCAAGTCTGTAGCAAAGATGGAACCCAAAGGCAAGGTTTGAACTCAGTTCATGGCAGTTGATTGCTCATAATTATGAGTTCACAGCAATGAGACAGCCAGTTGGATTCTTGAGACCCAAACATGGAAACTGTCAATCTGAATATGACATGGAAACTCTGAACATTACAAACTTTGAACATGACATGGAAAATCTGAACATGACATGGAAAATCTCAACATTACAAACTTTGAACATGACATGGAAACTCTGAACATGACATGGAAAATCTGAACATTACATGGAAACTTCAAACATCGCATGGAAACTAATCTGAACATGGACACTTTGGATCTGAAGTTGGAAAATTTCAATGAGTATGACTCATTTTCTCTGAAGTTCAATAAAAAACTGACCCTGAAGTTGGAAATTTTGACCTCAAGTTCGCATTTTTCACCCCAAAATCAGGTCCAAGTATGCTGAAAAAGTCACTTTTTGAGCCCAAGTATGCTGAAAATGCCTAAAAAGTGGGTTAATTTTGACACACTATTATGGCCATATATGGCCATAATAGTGTGTCAAAATTAACCCACTTTTTAGGCATTTTCAGCATACTTGGGCTCAAAAAGTGACTTTTTCAGCATACTTGGACCTGATTTTGGGGTGAAAAATGCGAACTTGAGGTCAAAATTTCCAACTTCAGGGTCAGTTTTTTGTTGAACTTCAGAGAAAATGAGTCATACTTGGCATTGAAATTTTCCAACTTCAGATCCAAAGTGTCCATGTTCAGATTAGTTTCCATGTGATGTTTGAAGTTTCCATGTAATGTTCAGATTTTCCATGTGATGTTCAGAGTTTCCATGTGATGTTCCGAGTTTCCATGTGATGTTCAGATTTTCCATGTCATGTTCAAAGTTTGTAATGTTCAGAGTTTCCATGTCATATTCAGATTGACAGTTTCCATGTTTGGGTCTCAAGAATCCAACTGGCTGTCTCATTGCTGTGAACTCATAATTATGAGCAATCAACTGCCATGAACTGAGTTCAAACCTTGCCTTTGGGTTCCATCTTCGCTACAGACTTGGGCATCTTAGTCTGAATTGGATCATTATTACCTCACATACACTTGGCGGTTTTTCGCCTGTCCACGTGATTCTCAAAAAGGAAACTCAACATGTGAGGTATGAACCAGTTCATAACCGAAGGTATTTAAAATTGTTTGCTGAAAGGGTTTTCTCCCTGTGTATAATCCATCCTGTTCAAGAATATCATATCTTGTGACTATTTATTTGCCAGGTCAGGTCTTTCCGAAGTTGTGGAAAGAGTATCCATCACTTGCTCCCCCTCCCCACCCTTGCAAGCTTGGGGTGTCCCCCAAGCTGCGGGAGTCTCAGATGGGCATGCTAAAAACTTGTTCCTGCTCTCAATAGATATGGAGAATCTCCAAGGTCAGGTCTTCTCAGTGGCAAGAGCTTTAAAAAGAAAACACTTATCCAGGCTTGAACCAGCACCACTCAAGCTAGTATTACAGTACTATCCAGCTGTTATTACAACTGAGCCATTGGGGCATACTAAGCTGTCAACTTTACCAGGTTATGTGAGTCACGCGAGGCATTTCAGCTGATGAGAACCTGACATGTCATCAAACTGGTTTGTGGTTCGTGAGGTCATGTGTTGTGTTTCCTTTTTGGGAATCATGTGGACGGGCAAAAAGTCAAAGACTACCTCACATGGAATCAGTTATCAGTGTAAATTGTCACGCACAACATGTACAGCATGTTTTCTGGCTTCAGGACTCAGAGTTATTGGACAGAAGGAGATGAATCATGTCAATAGACCATATCTTTTTCTTGCCTCAATATGAAGTTCGCAGAGTCGGTCTGAAAGTTCGCATCAGATTTTGAAGTTTGCTGATCTAAGTCAAACATAGGATGTCAATACCAAACATGGGGAATTTCTGAAGTTTGCAGAATCGATCCAAAAGTTCGCATCAGATTTTTTAGAAGTTTGCTGATCTATCTCAAACATGGAATGTTTCTGAAGTTTGCGGGTTTGTCCCAAGGTCCAGATCAAACTTTTTAAAGTTTGCGGATCTGCGTCAAACATGGAGGATTTCTCAAGTTAGATGGAAAATCAGGGTTTTATGCAAAGTTAGCTAAATTTTAATTATGACACACTATTATGGCCAAAATGTCTCAATTGGCCTCCTTCGAGGTGCTAAAGTCTCGATCAAGACCCCTAGAGTGCCTCAACGGGACCTGGAGACACTCTTGAAAGTAAGACTTTTGTCCCTTCTTGTGAATTTTATAACACACGAGTTCAGGACTTCTCCCGTGAAATCATCATATGGAGCCAATTGTCACATCCAAATGTCCTGCCTTTCTATGGGATTTATTATCTAGATCACCGCGAGACATCCCGGGCCTGTATTGTATCTCCATGGATGGATCATGGGAACCTCTTGCAATTCCTCAAGACAACCTCTGAGCAAGCCAATCGGTCTTCCCTAGTATGTTCCTCCACCTGCTCAACACCCGTCTATCCTGAGATTTTTTAGATACTTGATATTGCATCTGTTTGGCCATAATAGTGTGTCATAATTAAAATTTAGCTAACTTTGCATAAAACCCTGATTTTCCATCTAACTTGAGAAATCTTCCATGTTTGATATTGACATGCCATGTTTGACACAGATCTGCAAACTTTGAAAAGTTTGATCCAGACCTTGGGACAAACCTGCAAACTTCAGAAACATTCCATGTTCAGCATCGACATCCCATGTTTGAGATAGATCAGCAAACTTCTAAAAAATCTGATGCAAACTTTTGGATTGATTCTGTGAACTTCAGAAATTCCCCATGTTTGGTATTGACATCCTATGTTTGACTTAGATCAGCAAACTTCAAAAATCTGATGCGAACTTTCGGACCGACTCTGCAAACTTCATATTGAGGCAAGAAAAAGATATGGTCTATTGACATGATTCATCTCCTTCTGTCCAATAACTCCGAGTCCTGAAGCCAGAAAATATGCTGTACATGTTGTGCACGACAATTTACACTGATATTACTGATTCCATGTGATATTTCCCACCTGTCGCATCAATCTTGTGAGCATGTGAGGTAGTCTTTGACTTTTTGCCCGTCCACATGATTCCCAAAAAGGAAACACAACACATGACCTCACGAACTACAAACCAGTTTGATGACATGTCAGGTTCTCATCAGCTGAAATGCCTCATGTGACTCACATAACCTGGTAAAGTTGACAGCTGAGTATGCCCCAATGGCTCAGTTGTAATAACAGCTGGGCAGTACTGGCTTGAGTGGTGCTGGTTCAAGCCTGGATAAGTGTTTTCTTTTTAAAGCTCTTGCCACTGAGAAGACCTGACCTTGGAGATTCTCCATATCTGTTGAAAGCAGGAACAAGTCTTTAGCGTGCCCATCCGAGACTCCCGCAGCTTGGGAGACCCCCCAAGCTTGCGAGGGTGGGGAGGGGGAGCGAGTGATGGATACTCTTTCCCACAACTTCGGAAAGACCTGACCTGGCAAATAAATAGTCACAAGATATGATATTCTTGAACAGGATGGATTATACACAGGGAGAAGACCCTTTCAGCAAATAATTTCAGATACCTTCGGTTATGAACTGGTTCATACCTCACATGTTGAGTTTCCTTTTTGGGAATCACATGGACGGGCAAAAAACCGCCAAGCGTATGTGAGGTAATAATCATCCAATTCAGACTAAGATGCCCAAGTCTGTAGTGAAGATGGGACCCAAAGGCAAGGTTTGAACTCAGTTCATGGCAGTTGATTGCTCATATTATGAGTTCACTGCAATGAGACAGCCAGTTGGATTCTTGAGACCCAAACATGGAAACTGTCAATCTGAATATGACATGGAAACTCTGAACATTACAAACTTTGAACATGACATGGAAAATCTGAACATTACATGGAAACTTCAAACATGACATGGAAACTAATCTGAACATGGACACTTTGGATCTGAAGTTGGAAAATTTCAATGCCAAGTATGACTCATTTTCTCTGAAGTTCAATAAAAAACTGACCCTGAAGTTGGAAATCTTGACCTCAAGTTCGCATTTTTCACCCCAAAATCAGGTCCAAGTATGCTGAAAATGCCTAAAAAGTGGGTTAATTTTGACACACTATTATGGCCATAAGACATCTCCAAAGCCGCCACCATCGACAGGCCTTCCAATCTGCTGTAGACCTTTCAATGTCAAGCATTCTGGATATAGCCCTGTTTTCCTGCACAGACGAGCCATAGCTTTCCTAAAACATGATCTGACTTTTGGTGGGAGTTCATCCAAGTCAAGGAGCTGAATCATCCCAATTTATCAGTATTGTAAAAGACAGAACAGCTGAACATACCTGCAACAACAGATTGAGTGATTCCTGAGCTTCGCTCAATGGCTGGGACTCTGAGGTGAATTGCTTGTAATCATCTGGATTCTTGATAACATTCAGCAAGTGGGCGCAGATGGTTATGGTATCCAAATAGATTATCCTGTGTATTTGATCAAGATCAAAGGTACCCTGGTAAGATTTTAGCCTTGCCATACAAATGCTGAGGATCAGTGACCACGAACCTGTGGGAACTCTGCAAATAATTTGATAATCATGGGCTTCCAGGCTAGATACTTGGACATGGTCG
Organism: Mycena floridula; assembly: GCA_029320655.1. Taxonomy (NCBI): domain Eukaryota; kingdom Fungi; phylum Basidiomycota; class Agaricomycetes; order Agaricales; family Mycenaceae; genus Mycena; species Mycena floridula. The sequence goes on along the minus strand of JARIHS010000015.1, from coordinate 714,371 downwards.
CCAGGGCTGTGCTGTGGTAGATATCGAGAGTCAAATCTGGTTGTTCAATGGAGTTGGTGTCGACAGTCACTGAATACATATATATGAGCCCCTGTGAGATCATTCAACATGTGTTGCAACAATAACCTGAACATACCAATGGCAACTTGCAGTTCACTTTGGAAAAGTCAATGAATGACATTTTGTGACCATTAATCCATCCTTGAGGATCATCAAATGCGCTTTGCTCCTCCCCTGCTAAGGTGTCACTCAAGTTCTTCAAATGCCACTGCAAATGGCAAACTTGGCATCTCGAGTCCTCCTGCACATCAATGCCCACAACTCTAGGATCCTCCTCGAGAAAGGCCATAGCTGCGGCATAGTTGTCCATTTGCGACTCCTCCCAGCATGTGTGTCCCGACTCTCGAATGGCATCACGGAATTCTGGTGCGGGTGTTGGTGGTGGAAGGAAGTCCCACCGCCGCATGATGGAGTAGCGCCAAACCTCAATGAGCTGCTTCACACGGGCGGAATGTGAAAGCTCTCGCGGCATCATCCTCCAATACATCGCCGCACACCACGAATCAATGTTCAGAGACCCGCCATGCTCTGAGGGTTGAATGCAGTCCTCCATAGCCTGCCATTCTTTGAGGCTGTATTGGGTGACAGTATAACGAAGGCAACGAGGATATGCATTGACCCAAGAAAGATACCAGTCCTCATCAATGTCTCGATGCAGGCTACTGAAGTACTCATTGGCTTCTTTGAATTCATATATGGGCTGGCCCGATAACCATTTAGGAAAATTACGGCTGTCCGCAGTGGAGTCCCAGAGAAACCGAAGTGCCACAAGGGCACGTGAAGGGGTCCAGGAGGGCGGTGACTCGGATTCATGGGTAGATTTACTTGAATTAAGTCAGATGTGTCAATGATGATAATGTACTCACTGAATTAAACAAGGAACGCAATGGTTACCCCCGAGATAGATGATGTGGTCTTGTTGGGTGGGCAACAGTTCAGATCTCATGAATAGCCATGATGTAACCCATTCTTCTGTTTCCTGGTGGCAGCTATGTTCAGCCTGATCCATCGCTGCAGTGAATCTGCGGTCGTCATAGTTTTTGCTGTGCTGAGCCAACCATCGCTGCACTCCGCTGGGGAGGCTCGACCACCAAACTTCAATCCACTCTCGCATATCCCACTCCTCACGATCGCGCACTCCGCGCTCCTCGTCTGCACTCTTATACACCGTGGATGTCAACGCTAACCATACCATCATGGCAGCACGCATCTCCAACGTTGCAGACTGGACTTCCCTCCTCCGCAGAGTCTGTGCAGGAGTCCGTCCGAGGCATCTTTCAAGGGCCGCGGCTGCTGATGTCCAGGGTGGAGGTGAATGATACCAATAGACTTTCCATTCCATCAAGGCCTCATCTCCTTCATTCCACAGCCATACATCTTCTCCGTCGTCACTGCCTTGCAGCAATTCAAGGAAGACTCGCTTTCGGAGGCTTTTGGGAAGGTAACGTAAGGCCGCCCACAAAAGTGCCACCCTCTTCCCACCCTCGATCATCCTCTCTGCGTCATTGACCATAGTCCGCGCCCTCGCATTGCGGATGAATTCTTTGTCATCCTCGAAGCAAGGTATGATAGCCGCAGAGGTTTCTGAATCAGAGAAATCCTCTGAAAATTCTGAAGGAGAAGAGCTCATGGTGGTGGAAGGAGAGGAGATTAAGCGCTGTGATACAGCTTTTACAGCTCGTGGTTTCCTTGCTTCCGTGGCGCCGGGATGATCCGAGGTACAAAAATACCTGGAACAGTTGATCCCAGCATATCAGCGCCCCCTGGAAATAGCTTGCTTATTTGGGTTCTATGACTCGGAGCATCTCAATGCATACTAATATTACATCTCCAGCGCCAGTGCGGAATGTTATCAAGATTATCGTGTAAAATCCGGATGCGCGCACCACGTGCTGCGAATTTTGGGTTCCAGTCACAATCGTGACAGTAGCGTAACCTTGCCAGCCCGCCTGTCACCGCCGCCCCCCAATACCCGGAAGCTACAGCCTCGTCCAAACCACTGGATGAAATTCCAGAACCATATTGCCATCCATAAGAGTTGTAGCTCAAACTGGGTAGCAGTATCTGAGTCCACTCCACTGAAGATGTCTCGAAACACGTTCCCATTCCTCCAAAATCTGCTTGAATATCCGGCGCCTATATCAAGCGCCCGTCAGACGTAGGACGCAATCACCGAATGACCTAGGATCCGAGTAGCCGCTACTCGGGTCCTTCCTCGGCTTCCGTAAAATTTTCATCGCATCGCTTCTTCTTCCCCCATCTCGTTAATCTCGTCACTTTTTCTTTGGGTCTTGTAAACGTGGATCTCATGTAGTCTCCCCTAGGCATACTACATGCGTTATGATCAAAGATGTACTACCATGTAGTCTGCACCTAGGCGCGATCAAAAACGTCAGTAAAATGATGTTACATAATATCGGAGTTTGAAAGGTCACATGGTTCACAAAAATTTTGTTCTCGACGACATAGCACTCTGTCCTCCTCTTGTTTGCTTCTGGTTGCTATCCAGACATCAAGGGCGCGTTCCATAGGTCCAGATTCTCCCTTTCACCGTCTCTCTAGCTCCAGTATTGGCCGAGATAGAATTTGGGTGGAAAATACCACCCAAATTCTTCTCGAGCCTTTCCGTCGGAATATGTCGCCTTTTCGGGGAGGAATGGAATTGGATATGGAAATGGAGATGGTGTCCATGGACAGATATGATGCCATACGACTGGTGCGTCGTTGTCAGCCTTTTTACTGGTCTGACTGCAGCAGCTTTTTTCAGGCGGGCCAGGACCCAGGGCCGCCCGAAATGTCGATATACCATTTCTTGGGGTATTCCAAACGTCATTTCACCCGCTATCTCCGACTCTTGGGCACCTGGCGGACACCAGCGACGATGAGCTCAGGCGCCTTGCTCCCCGACCCTCCATTCAAAGAAAACGTCGGAGCCACCACTGCCATTTCCCCAATTTCAATATATCCTATCATTTCCCTATGCCATGTCGCTTTCCAGCTTTGTCAGACCTCACAATAGCGTTATAAAAATCAGACACTCTACAATTGTCAATTCGGACCATTTCAACCGCGCAGCCTATATAATCCCGGATAATATTTGACTATAATATGCTTTAGTACATAATACATTGTTTTATGCCCTAAAATCGCGACGAGTCGCGTTGAGAAGGCACTCGATAGCCCAGAAGACGAGGAGCAGCTAATTCAAACTCCGATATTATGTAACATCGTTTTACTGCTGTTTTCGAGCGTGGCAACAACAGGACTAGATCTCATGGCGCCGCTTGCATCACGCTGTATGAATAATCATTCGCTTCGTCGTCGCAAGCTGTTTCTGACCGCTTTTCCAGGCAACGTAGCCTTTTATGCGCTTTTTCTGACAAAAGTTTCCATGTTCAGGTCGGATTAAGTATCATCGAAGAGGTAAGCAAAAGCGGCTCTAGCTCTCTAAGCCTTGCTGAATTGTCCCGAAGGCTATGTTTTTGGCCTCGTTATACATGCAGGCTGTCCTCAATGAGGTCATGCTTGACAATATGGGTCGAGCGCATTGTCTTCGATAAGGTCCGCTGTCACGAGCTTTGACTTGGGTATCGCTGACCGTTTCCTGGCTCCCGGTCGTCCGAGCTTTTTCATTGATAAGCGCCAACGTCGATCGATAACAATGACCACGTGTTCCTCGGCGCTCTTTGAAGGTGCCAGTCAATCCTTCGTCGCTGGACGGATATTAGAATCGGGCTCGAAGATTAGGGGAGCTTTATAACGGAAACATACTGCTGGTGCGTTTCCTTTCTTCGTTTCCTTTCTTCCTCTTTCTCAATTAGCCTCTCGGTTGCAACGTCACTGTCTATCTCTCGTCATCACCATCTGTCTCACATCATCCATCGTCTCGAGGGCGAACCCATGTCATTCTGATTTGGGGATTCATAATGGAAAAGGAATTCGGGGAAGCTGCCAAGGTCTCTTTATTCTTCTTTTCTGTCCTCCTTCGGTTTGTTCATCCAGCGCGCTTCACCCTCCTCGAATCTATATGCCATTCTGGTCGGCGTTTATTGCAGCGTCGTCGGCCGTTGGAACCTTCGCCGTTGCCTTCGTTGTCGAAACAAATATTGAATATCGGGCTCGATGCTCTCCTTATGTCTTTCATTCATGTTTGTCCATCCATCCATCCATCCATCCTGGTTATGTTCGGCTGACCCTTTCCTTCAGGACCTGAAGCAGATCCGGGCTTTACTAGATTATCGTCAATCTGGTAAACGAGCTCGTCGTCATCCTCCTCGTCATTCAGAGGAATAGATTCCTTGAACATGATGGGAGCAAGCTGGTCTTAGGTCTGTCTCGCTTGTTTTCTTGCTTTTGTCTGCTGAATCTGTTCACAGGTCAGATACCATCGAACCACAGGTTCAAGAGTCTTGAATACCCATAGCAAATACTAATCCTTGATCCATTCGCTCTATCCTATTGTGTCACAGTGTCGTTCGTGAGAGAAGACTTGGTGACAATGATCCGTCACTAGTCAATGTTTAGGTGCTCTTTCCTTCTTTTCTTTGCTTCTGATTTGCTCATTGGGATCCCACATTCCGCCACGGACATATTCCCTCGCCTTGAACTCGCCAATGGAATCAGACCTGTGTGGAATCAGAAGGACTAAGGAGGACAGCAAGAAGAGCATGCTCCAGTTTCTCCTTTGGTATGTCGGCATGGTCTTTTTTTCGCTTGGAAAATTACTGAATGTCTTCTCCAGGGCGCATGTGATAATGGGGTACGTCCAGCATCCTCTTGACCGTCGTAATGTCCTCAATTGTCAAGTACGTTTTCTTCCTTCATTTACATCTATCTGCTCAAGGTTTCGTAGCTTCATCTATCAAATTATACGAGGACCTTGTCTGGTATAATAGACAATGCAATCTCTTTTTATATGATGTCTACTTTACTCCTATGACTGACTTCTTTGTGGATTTCAACAGCTGCCTTCATCGCTGTGACCGTGAGATGCATCCGCACGGTAAAAGCGAGAGCGGGCGGCGGGCTCGTCTGTAAGTCCGCGGTGCAGTTCGGAGAGTCTGATGATGGATTGCGTGAGAGTCTGCAGGAAGTGGAGAGCGTCGAGGCATTGATTTCAGTAAAGGTGTGTAAACCAGAAACCATTTTGTTGCAAAACAAAACCTTTGGAATAGCAGGGTTCTCTCATCTGGGATGTCATAATAATGCGAGACACGGTCAGTCCACGTTACTATGCTCAAGACAGCTCGTCAGCTTTGGGTACGTCTCCTTCATCTTTTTCCTTTGCATATTACTAAAATGCCATCCCAGCTTATCTGCTATTCTCTTCAGGTTGTGATAGGATGGTAGCTCTTCAAATAAGATATCAGTTCTACCTCCATTTTGTGAGAAATTTGTCGTGTCAAGCAGGGTACAACAAGCTTTTCACGGTTAGTTCTGTCATCTCCTTTCGCGCTCATCTCGCTTGTTCTCCTCAGGTTTTGATTTATTATTTATAGTACTGTCGTAAACCTTTTCAATCAGACATCGCACCCCAAAGACTTGGAATTTAGCCCTGAAAAAACTTCAAACTTCCATTCGGAAGAGCGGGAGAGGTGCGAGATGATGACCGACGGCGGGATTGATGGGCATCATTCTAATTTGATCGCCGGATTTGGTCAAAAGAGGTCAAAAGTTAGGCGAGACTTACCGCCTACGTGGAAAAACAATTATAGAGCCCATTATGCTTCAATATATACGAGGACCTTGGACAACCATGAAAATATAAGGGTGGTGACTTGAAAATAATGACCTCTCAACGGTTAACCTTCCACCGAAGCTAGAGCAAAAGTCGAACACCAACACAAGACCCCTTTCAATCTGCAAAATCAAAATCAACAATCGGTCGATTATATAGCCATCGACAAAGTTCACTGTCACTGATGTCAGAGGTGGCAGACATGGAACGAAACAAAGGGCATACTGTTGTTTGTGTTCATCTGGATTGTATTTTCCTTCCGCTATTCCATTATTGAAAAACATCACCGCACTGTCTCCAAAATCGAGACGCAGACGGAGCCACGACCGTTCAATGGAGATATTGTGGACGCTGCGCAAGTAAACATGCATCAGCAAGATGACAAATAACTTTTTGCGCTTGTAAACACGCAAAAAAGCGCAAAAACACGCAAAAAACACGCAGAAATACGTAAAATACGTAAAAAGCCGAAACACGCCACTTTTTATGTCCAAAATCCTACAAGCGGACCACCGCAGACAATGCAGAAAGTTGCGCTATAGCAAGAATATTGCCCACGGCTTGTCAAGTGGCCTGTAGCTCACTTCCATAGTACTTGACCACCTAGTTTCAGGTGCATTCTGTGCACCAGGTCTGCTCATTGCCAAGGTTCAGGGTTATGACAGCCGTGAGAGTGTGACCACGGCGACGACGATCAGGACCCTTTCCGGCATCCCACAGATCCCGATCGGCGTCCAGAGAGCTCTCACGTCCCTGTCGAGACGCTACATGGCATAAACTCAAGTTTCACGCCCTTCAGGAGCTGCTTTGGATATCTTGCGCTTTTTACAAGCTGAAATGCGCAAAAAGCTGACAAGTTAATTGCAATTTTGCTGATGTGGGCTGCCAGTTCCTCCAATGGACATTCTGGAAACAATATCTCTCTGTAACAGCATGAATATTGTAGACAGTAGTATAGCATAGAGCTTCTTACCTCAATGCATTTATGAGCCCAAAGAGGATGGTTGTCTCGGAACCACAATCCGTCGTGAACTGGGCCGGAATGCCTGCAGATCCATCAGCATAACAACCGCAATCAAGTTATGACTTGTTACCGCCGTATTTTTCAACAAGACAGAGAAAAAGATATCCGACAATTTCCCCCATGCGATTGCTCGGAACAACCCAGCCACCAAGATATTTGCCTGTGGCATCGTCGACAACAGCCCAAATTGGAAATCCAACCTTGTACAGCTTGTCGTGGCCATCACCAGCCCAACGATGGTGGATACCGATCGGGTTCTTTGGAACACGAAAAGTTTTCTTCGCCGTAGGCTCTCGTGCATCAAAGGCTTCCGGCGCATGGGTATGCATTATTTCAGATACAACATTACTGAAGTTCTGCCAAAGTTATGTCTAAGCCTTGAAAAGGACGTACCGTGGAAGGTGAGTACTGTGATTGAAAGCCACCTTGGCCTGAATTGTCCTTACACCCGACCTTCCAGCTTGATCTTTTCCCATCTCGTCCAAAACCATCTGCGTAGCCGCTGAAGTATTCATCTCTTTGATTGAAGTTTGACAGCTGTTGACCGGCTACCGGAGAGTCCCAGGAATTTCCTTCGACGCTTGACTCCGATCTCGCTATAAAAGCCATTAATGGGAGGTCTTACACTCAGAGGAGCTTAACATGATCACTCACCTCATTTCTATTCCATGGTTGTTCTTCAAGCGCTTGACAATTTTCTTGTAGCTGTCTATTTTCTCGCGATGGTAGGTCCGTAAATGCTCGTCAATAAGGTTCTGGTCATCATCAGCATAAACCACAGTGCAAGAGTTGTGGCCTTGTTTATCTACGACTTTTAGACCCTCTGTGCAACAGCTGCGCTCTCCATTAGGGTTTGTGCATTTGTTTCAAATTCCGGGTGCTCAAATAAACTGACCTTTCTTCCTCAGTGGATCAGCCTGCCTTACCACAGGCATTAGGAAGGAATGCTCTTGTAGCACAGCAGATTAGGAATATGCGAGAGTCCGAGAATGATGCTGGCAGCCTTGCCAGTCAGATTCTTGAGAGCGCCGCTGGGTATCGAGAGTCAGCATCGGATACTCGCCTTACAGGATCAGGTCGTCCGCAGAACAATAATCTACTGAAAGCCGTTGCTGCTGCCAGAAAAGGTCCCAAGGCTACAACGAACACAGTAACCAAAAACATCATGCTTTCAGCTGCAGCTAAAAGAGATGGTGCTGTAACACTGGAAGCTACTCTCTTTCGGGTTCAGAAAGGGAAAAAAAGTGCAATTAGTCTCATCGCCGTGAGTGGTTTCAAGCTTGAAGTTATCTTTCAACTCATCTTGATCGCTTTTTGAACAGGACCCGACATGTGTTGTATCAGAGTTGTACCCCGATGAGATGGTAGTCATCGACGCGTTCCGAGCGATCATCGGACAGATGAAGACTGTATGGGAGCAGCGTCACCCTCGTGCCATGGATTTTATGGTCATGTCAGTTGATAGTTTTGTTTTTTAGGCGGTGCCATGGCTAACAAAGTTCAAAGGCATAATGTTAACTTTCAGGCTCACAAGACAAAACAGATCGCATCAGCTATTTCAACTCAGATGCAACACTCGTCAACTTTGAAGGATCTTCTGGCCCACCTTCGAGCGCAAGAATATCTTGATGATGCAGGTGTCAGAGCTCGCAAGATTCAAATTAGAGTGTTATTCATTAAGTACTGAACCAACGGTGCGCTCAGTTATGATGCATTGGACGTCTATTCTCACAATTCCTATCCTCTAGGATGATGAATTTATACAGATAGAATGTCATTCATGGCATCTGCAGATCCTCTGACATCGGCTGCTGCTCATATGAATTCCTGGGTCTGGCCCCTGAGAGCCTCTTGACCAACATCTGACACACCGAAGAAACGCGCCATAGTCACGTGGTGGAATCGGCACGTGCGGTCCTTATTCCAGTGCAAAATCCATTGGCATTTGCGCTGGATTAATGTGTCTATGTCATCATCAATATTCTGAGATAAGTGTGAATTCTTCTACATGACATTCTAAGCGGATCTCAAACCTCCTTTTACATCATTCCAGTGGCGGGAAAGTGGGCGGGAGGGCGGTAATCTGGATCACGGCAGGTCACATCAGGACCCCATCAGAATGATATGTCATTGACGTACGCAAAATAGACCATGATCCCCTGAGGCAACGGTACTGAACCAGTGGGTCCCAGTAGAATGCATAGCGCTGGTAGACTGACGAACTATGTCACATTGATGATGGCAACACGTTCTCCCTGGCGCTACCCGTCTTTTGGTAATGGCAACGTAGGATTTGCTGAGTGCTACCAGCGCTACTGGGCACTATTGATTGGGGAATCTCGCAATGAGGCTACTGAATCTATCTTGACAATATAGTAGCAACATCAGTAAAAAGCAGTTTTACTTTTCTACTTTTTGGTCTTTTTGACTTGCCACAAGTAAAAAAGTAAAAAAGTGGCAAAAAGTACGAAGAATGGCCCCTAGATTAGGGTTCCTCCAAGGTGACTTTTTAAAAAGGGGAACCTGGCTTTTTGACTTTTGACTTTTTGTACTTTTTAGTACTTTTTAGTACTTTTTTTTTACTTGAGCAAGTACAAAAAGTAAAACTGCAGAATACTGATGCTAGTATGAATCTATACTTTGAGGTTGATGAACATTTTCTGTGTAGGCTCATTCCTAACAAACAAGCCCAGATATGAATTGTCTTCAAATGATGTTCAATGTTTGTTGCTACTCAATTTATCTGTTAGTATTCACACGGTGCGCCAACTTTGACAATCAATTTGACTCAAATATTTCCTCATCTTCTCGCAGGTAGGTTTGTCACCTGGAGTGGGAAAGTATTTTCCTTAGTTGACAATGCACTTGCACGGTGTGTATATATAGGAACTATCTGGAGAGTGAAGGAACCCCATGAGTACAATTTGGCCGATACATCCCTTGCAAGCTTCACTGCAGCATGAATAGTGATGTCTGTGCAATGCATGAAGAAAAAGAAATCCTTGTACCATTTGTGTACCATGAAAAGTAAAACCAAATGAAAATCCTTGGGGAAAACAGTCTTACAATGTGAGTGAGGATCGGGATGCGATAATATAGTGGTGTTCACGCTTTTTGACGTAAGTCACAATTGAAGCGGTTGTTGGTGAAGACAGACAACTCATACTTGAAAAAGGCTGAGAAAGATGGAAAGGCAGATGAAGCATCTTGGAGCAGGCAGAGAACTGAATCAGACCAAGGAAAGACACCTGTGTTTATTGAAGCAGGAGGGAAAGGCTGTAAACTTGTTGCAACATTGTCGCTGCGCATAACAATGTGGATCAGTACTCAAACAAAGAAACATTGAGGAATAGGTGCAGAAACAGAAGCCGAGAGATTTCTTTTCTGTAAGATCTGGCCAGAGATGACAATGAAAGGTATGACTGGTAGAAGCATCATAGATTTTGAAATGAGAATGAGCATGGCAAGAGTGGCGGGAGAGAAAGAGGGGATGAAACGCCGCATCAATAAGAGACTCGGCATTTTAACTCGGCGGACAAATCATGCCAAGCCCGTAGAACAAAGCATCAATCAGCACAGGATTAACTGTGGCGCCAGAGGACAATGCAACCTTCCGGAGAACAATAGTGCTTCAGAAGCCCAAATACAACCATATGAATTGGTAGGACCTCTTTAACAATATTAGTGATATTCATATCCAATGCTATTCAATCCCAGTCCATATTTTTTGTAGTCACTCCATAATGTCATGTTCAACTCGCAAGAGTCATCATACTGAGATACATCATCTATAAAGCATTCTTGCGCCGCAGTAGGCCTGCATAGAAGAATCCCAATCCAGGGATCATGATAAAGACTAGGGCGGTGGATGAGAGGACCCAAACATTGTCCCCGAGATTGTACACAGCGACATTCCCGAGATCATCGGTCCATTTGAGGTCCCCGGCTGTCACTTGGATGAGCATAGTACTTGGGGGAATGGGAAAGGGGGATAGGAAAGATGATCAAACAGCAAAGATTTGAATGAATGGATACGGGAAGAGATATGTATGCGAATATGGCCGAGCGAGGATGAAAATCCCAGAGATAATCCACCGAAGAGTGCACTCACAAGCATCATAGGTGATGTTGAGCATTGGAGAAAGAGATAACCGAATGAGATGACTGGCACGCCAAAGCCTCGATAATTCTTTTAACGAGTTCACTGAGATAGCGCTGGCAAAAAAGGGCAGAGGGATACAGGTGTAAAAGGTCGAACGGGACCTAAGTATCCTTTAAGACGTCGTTTATAATGAGATCAAAAGCAGTGACTATCAATCAGAAGTGGTTCACGTACGTCGGATCATCAGCATCCATCAGGTTGCTGACGTCCATGGCATCTCCGCCAGATGTGCACCACGATCGTCCTATTTCGTCATCATGTGTCAAGTCGGAATGCAGGCTGGGTTCAGCGAGTAGAAGGTCATCAAGAATGCTGCAAGGAAGCATCAGCACCCGTAAAACGCTTGAAGTGAAATTTTTAGCTCATCTAGGTACCGGCTGGTCAACCATTATCGCTGTAGAAGCCTAGCCTGGATCTCAGGCTCACGTATGAATCTCCTGGATGCCTCTACGACATTGAAATTTTTCCAGGGCGAAGGACCACGTAGGATGGAATAAGGGGCAAATTCGTCGAGGGTGCGCGATGACGGGCCACTAATCGTCACGTGGATCCTGCGATGTGGCTCGTGACCTTTACGCGCTCGTGAGTCTGCCTCAAGCTTGACGTGTTACCAGGAGAAATTACGCGACTTGCGCGATTGATTCAAGGTGAGTGGGCCATTATTGTCTATGATATATATAGTTTCTCAAATCCCGATTTCGGCCGAGAAATGGAGACAGGAAATGAACAAACTAATCCATGAGGTTTGAATATATCCTCTAGTCACAATTCTCCGACCGTGGCGGGTTTTGGGACACCGTACGATCCAATTCAACCTATATCCCTCTCGTTCGCTGCATAAACCTCAGCGCTACAAGGTTACAAGTCAGCTGGATGATCGCTAGCAGCAGTATTATCAGGATTTGAGCGACAATGAAAGACGGTGAAGGGGATACAATGATCATCACTCGAAACACCAGTCCGGCAGTGACGAGATTCGGAATAGAATTCATGACAGTGAATCCGAAAACCTCGATGCTGGTGATACGAGCCTATCTTGAAGTAAGTATTGTTAAGGAAAAAATATCGAGGACCACTCTACCTGAAAGGATTCCGAGTCGAGACCATCATAAAGCGCGCCGATGCAGAGTGTGACCGCAATGGCACTCAGAGCCAACACCTGGTCCGCAGCACGGTGATATTGAGCATGATATCTGTGGCATATCAGAATGATGTCCATGAAATAGGGGTAAGACCAACGCGAAGAGCCCAAAGAGCTGTTGGATCATGCATGAACATCGTATTGAGGACTTGAAAAGAGCAATATTGGAAACTTACCACGGCAAGACATAATGTACGAGACTTGGCGAGATGCTTCACGACATCTTTGGCTCTGTCCGGATGATTGACAGCACGTTTGATCATGGAATACATTGAAAAGGAAGCGATAACACGATGAGGCATTGAGCAGTAAGTGGGCAGGAGGTATGAGATGGTGTCAATCAAGCGAAAAGTCCCTCAAATTTATAGAAAATTGAACGCCCTAGACTATCCGGTTCTGACGATCCCCGAATACAGGGACGGAACCAAATATATTGATGGAATGCGGTATGTTGGTAGGAGGTAGAAGAAAAAGGAAATCGTGGCTTGTGAGATCTAAGATCTGCCGCACGGTCGTGACGTTCATGATGAGAAGTAACAAGCTAACCGAATGTCCAACTGGGGAAGAGGGGAGTAGCAGTACGCAAACAACAAGATTTCCTTTTCTAGAACTCATGATGATGTCAATCACCGAGTAAATACGATACGGTATATTTTGGTACCACAAACACAACAGCTTCGATCAGGCCTGTAGAGAATTAGTTGACAGCTCCAGGAACCAGTGCAGACAAACCTTCCACGCCTCCATGACTCCATCATACCGAATATTCTTGAACACAAGTTGTTTCTTCGGCCGACTATCTCCATCGGTCTCAGCGTCTCTTGGGCGCTTTCGGGATCCCGAAGCCGAGGACTCGGCAAAGAATTCCTGCTGTGAGACAGCCTGGCCAGGCTTTCGAGCTCCAGGAATATGTCGAAGCTCCAACTTCACTGTATCAGTATGGATGGCTTTGTAGATCTTCTTGAGATCTCGGACAGGTACACCTGCGAGTCCTTTGCTCGAATTTGAACCCCTCCCAGGTGTCAGTACATCTTTTGGCCAGTTCACCATCTCGATTCCTTCATCCTCGAGTGTATCATCGAATTGGAGCCACGGGAGCTTTTTGTTTCGCTTTGTTCCATGAAGCTGGACACCGAGTCGTTCTAAATTGCTTCGTTAGCCTGATCAGCGGAAGAGAAATGGGAATACCGAAGGATTCAGTCAAGAATTTCTTGATTTCCTTGATCATATCGTCCTTTGAGAGATCTGCTTTATCCGAGATGATTTCTTGTTGAACAGACACCGCGGCTCTGGGAAGTTGAAAGTGCTTCAGTCAATCACGATTCAAAAGATTGGAAAGGCCTCTTACAGATTATCTTGATTCATTGATGCTCTAGAGTCTCGGGGCTGTGAATACACGTCATTCTCAACCGGCCTGAAATAATGTCACTCCTTGGCAATTGTTGTGAAAGAAGCACCCACGGATTCACAAGATCTGGTATCGATAATAGAGTCAATCGTCTACCGGGAACTTCAGTCTGTGATGCCTCCAACTCTTGTAATATGCTGCAATGAATTTTGCATGAGTAGAATACGACAAGATGACATGGAGCTCACGGCTGATCATATGGGACCCAGGCTTGTCCATCGGCGTTGTAATTCACATTCCCAGATCTTGTTGAATTGGTGTAGCTGTAGTAAACTGAATTCAGTCACTGCACTAGATCATGATAGAATCTCACGATGGCAGCTGAATATCATGAAGCGCGGGATATTGAGCCCCACTGTCTTGGCCTGGTATTCCGTTGGTGATAGGGTTCGCCATCGGGGTAATAGAATAATTGCCCTGCTGCGAACCATTTGAATTGTGTTGCACAGGGGCCTGGCGTCGAATAGGATTTCCATTTGCATAAGTTGCCTCAAAGCTGTAAACGCAAGGAATGATGAGATGAGATACATGGATTCGGATCACTTACGCTTCCGTCGTTGCATAATCTCCGAGTCCGCCATTTTGCCCCACAGATGCTCTTTGATCGGTCATGATGATTAAACGATGTTCGTATTTATATCACTCACCTTTCAACAAAATTTGAGGCACTGGCCCCATCCCTAATATATCCTTGTTGCCACCCAACAATGAGATCCGCTGATCCACTCTTGGGATGATCCTGGAGCCATAGAACCGGGGTCCCATTCTGAATATGCTGAGGTGGGACCACCGCAGGCGGATGGAGAGGTACGTCAGGGATATACTCGAATGAATGATCGGAGCCGCCATGTCTGAATATCATCAGTTCAGTGGGGAGGCACAAGTCGAATTTACTTACGAGCCACCAGGAATAGTTGGAAGTGTATTGATCGGTTGGGAGTCCTGAATTTGTCCATGGATGATGGCTTCATCGAAATTTCCGGGGCCCTTGACATAATAAACATTCTTAAACTTATCAGGAAATGTGGCGCACTTACTATTGAGTACGGATGGGGATTTTCGGATGAGGGATTGGTAAAAATCAGGGGTCCGGTCATGTCTGCAGACTCCTCATCAACATCTACAGCTTCATTGTCGTAAATAAGCCCAGAGCTTGGATTATTTTCTCCGTGGCCCGCGGTGTTGACCTGAATAAAGAGAAAATGAGAAATATCATTCATAGAGTGAGACAAATCACCTACCTGTGACGGATGGATAACCGCAACTGGGGCTCTCTCGTCCTCCCCACAAGCTTCATCCTCATCCGATCCTGCATCACTAATTTCAGCCTCTTCAGTGAAATCTGAGAAACCGGTGTTGATCTGAGAAATGGTCAGCAACAGGAGAAGCAATATTTGTCTGAATAGAACACACAAATTTCTTCTGCGCACTTGTTGAGATTTCACTCCAGGCTACCTTCCGTTTAGAACACTCAATCTGCTGAGCAATCATTAGCGATAGATGGGGAGAAAGATCTTGTCCGTACCAGCATGACCAGAACCTCAGTTAGATCTGCCTCGAATTCCCACTCCTCCACCGGTAAATTCTCACCCAAGCTCCTCAAATGCCACGGCAAACGGCAAACGTGGCATCCCGAGTACTTCCGCACATCAATGCCCACAACTTTGGGATCCTCCTCGAGGAAGGCCATAGCTGCGGCATAGTCGTCCATTTGCGGCGTCTTCCAGCATGTGTGTCCCGAAACTCGAATGGCATTACGGAATTCTGGTGCGGGTGTTGGTGGTGGAAGGAAGTCCAATGACTCCAAGACAGAGGCGTACCGAACCTCAATGAACTGGGCTACGCGGGTGGAATATGAAAGATCCGACATCATCTTCCAATGCATAGCCGCACACCACGAACGGATGTTCAGAGACCCGCCACGCTCGGAACCAATGAGGCAGTCATCCATAGCCTCCCATTCCTCGAGACTGTATTTGGTGATGGTATAACGAAGGTCAGAAGGATATTTGTTGACCCAAGAAAGATACTTGTCTTCATCAGTGTCTTGGGGCAAGCTCTTGAAAAGATCATTGACTTCTTTCATTCCATATATGGGTTGGTCTGATAACCATTCGGAAAAGTCACGGCTTGCATTAACATCACTACCGTCCTCCTGAGGGCAGTCCCAGATACACCGAAGTGCCACAAGGGCATATGAAGGGGTCCAGGAGGGCGGTGAGTCGGATCCCCGGATAGTTTTACTTTAAGCAGGTCAGATGTGTCAATGTCAAATAATGTACTCACTGAGCTAAACAAGGACCGCAATGTTTATCCCCGAGATAGATGATGCTGTCTTGTTGGGTGGGAAAGAGTTGAGATCGCCAACATGTAACCGATTCTTCTTTTTCCTGGTGGCAACTATGTTTGTCCTGATCCATCACTGCAGTGAATGCTCGATGATCATAGCTGTTGCGGCGTTGAGCCAACCATTGACCCACTCTCCAGGGAAGCCCCCGCCACCAAACACCGATCCATTCTCGCATATCCCACTTCTCACGATCGCGCACTCCCCGCTCCTCGTCTGCACGCTTATATGCCGCGGATGTCAACGCCAACCATACAATCATTGCAGCACGCATCTCGAACGCACCAGACTGCAGTTCCCTCCTCCGCGGAGTCTGCGCTGGAGTCCGTGCGAGGCGTCTTTCCAGGGCCGCGGCTGCTGATTGCCAGGGTGGGGGTTGATCTAACCAATACCATTTCCATTTAATAAAGGCCTCATCTCCTTCATTCCACAGCCATACATCTTCTCCGTCATCACTGCCTTGCAGCAACTCGAGGAAGACGCACTTTCGGAGACTTTCAGGAAGGTGGCATAAGGCATACCACAGAAATGCAACCCTCTCTCCGCCCTTGATCATCCTCTCCCCATCCTTAGCCATAGTCCGCGCCCTCGCATTGCGGATGAATTCTTTGTCATCCTGGATGCATAGTCCAATAGCAGAGGGTGTTTCCGAGTCCGAGAGTTCCTCCGAAGATTGCGATAGAACAGAGGTCATGATGGTTGAAGGAGAAGAGCTTAAGCGCCGATGATACAGCTTTTTACGACTCGTGGTCTTCTTGTTTCCGTGGCGCCGGGATGATCGGAGGTACAAAAATACCTGACAGCGTTGATCCCAGCATATCAGCGCCCCTGGAAATAGCTTGTTTTATTGGCTTGTGAGGGTAGCTGCTATACTAATATTACATTTCCAGCACCAAGGGCGGACTGTATGAAGATCAGCAGACGCGCTCACCACGTGCTGCGAATTTTAGATTCCAGTCATGATTGTGACAGTACCGTGACCTTGCCAGCCCGCCTCTGTCACCGCCGCCGTCCCGATACCTGGAGGCTACAATCTTGTCCAAACCACTGGATGAAATTCCAAAACCATAGCACCACCCATAAGAGTTGTAGCTCAAACTGGGTAGCAGTATCTGAATCCACTCCACTGAAGATGTCTCGAAACACGTTCCAATTCCTCCGAAATCTGCTTGAATATCCGGCGCCTATATCAAGCGCCAGACGTAGCGACGCAATCACCGAAAATGACCGACGATCCGAGTAGCCGCTACTCGGGTCCCCTTCCTCGGCTTCCGTAAAATTTGCATTGCATCGCTGCTTCTTGCCCCATCTCGTCAATCTCGTCCCTTTTTCTTTTGGTCTTGTAAATGTGGATCTCATGGCGCCGCTTACATCACGCTGTATGAATAATCTTCCACTTCGTCGTCGCAAGCCGTTTCTGACCGCTTTTCCAGGCAACGTAGCCTTTTATGCAGCGCTTTTTCTGATGGAATTTATCATGTTCAGGTCGGATTATCGTCGAGGAGATCAGCAAAAGCGGCTCTGGCTCCCTGAGCCTTGCTGAATTGTCTCGAAAGGCTATGTCTTTGGCCTCGTTATATGTGCAGGCTGTCCTCAACGAGGTCATGCTTGACAATATGGGTCGAGCATATGGTCTTTGATAAGGTCCGTTGTTACGGGCTTCGACTTGGGTATTGCTGATGATCGTTTCTTAGCTCCCAGTCGTCCGACCTTTTTCATCGATAAGCGCCAACGTCGATCGATAACAATGACCACGTGTTCCTCGGCGCTCTTTGTCGTCTCGATGAAGGTGCCAGTCAATCCTTCGTCGCTGGACGGATATTAGAATCAGAATTAAAGATTAGAGGAGCTGTATAATGGAAACATACTGCTGGTGCGTTTCCTTTCTTCATTTCCTTTCTTCCTCTTCCTCAATCGGCTTCCCAGCTGCAATGTCACTGTCTATCTCTCGTCGTCACCGCGCGCTTCCTCCGGGAGGGTGAGCCCATGTTATCGCATAGATAATCGAATCATGGCTCACCGATTCGGGAAGTCATAATGGAAAAGTAATTCTGGGAAGCTATCACGATGGATAAGTAATTCGGGAAGCTGCGAAGGTCCGTTTATTCTTCTTTTCTTTACTCCTTCGGTTCACTCATTGAGCGTAGCAGCTACTGCATCCTCCTCGAATCTATATGCCATTCTGTTCGGTGCTTACTATTGCAGCATCGTCATCTATTGGAGCCCTTCGTCGAAGCAAATATAGAATATCGAGCTCGATGTCATTCATTCACGTTTGTCTGTCCTTGTTCTCTGATCTGTTTGGCTGACCCTTTCCTGAAGCGGATCCTGTTTGTTCGAGCTTTTCTACAATATTTTCGGTCTCCTAAGCGAGACCATGTCGCCGCCTCTTCCTCGACATCCTTCAGCATTATTGCCTCATCTGTCGATGGATCCTAGACACTGGCAAAGATCATTCCAGTTGATTTACTTGATGTAATTGAGAATTGGCTGGATATACCAAGGTCAGTCTCGCTTTTATTCTTCCTTTCCTGTGCTGAATCCATCTACAGAAATGTACATGGCGAACTGCAGCTCTGATACCCATATCGAATACATCAGCGTGGTTCTACCACGTCACAAGGTGTTGTTGTCAAGGGAAGACCTGGTCAGTGCATCGTCATTGAGTGAAGTTGATCGATGTTTAGGTGCTCTTTCCTTCTTTTCTTCGCTTCTCGTTATCTCAAGGCTGTATCTTTTCCACCATGGACATATTCCCTCGCCTTGAACGCGTCAATGGAATTGGACCTGTGTGTAATCGGCAAGACTAAGGAGGAAAGCAAGAAGAGCATGCTGCAGTTTCTCCTTTGGTATGTCGACATGGTCTTTTCTTTCGCTCGAAAAAATACTGAATGTCTTTTCAGGGCGTACGTGATAATGAGGTACGTCCAGTATCCTCGTCATAAAGTCCTCAATTGCAAGTGATGATCAGGTACGTTTTCTTCGTTCCTTTATACCTATCTGCTCAAGGTTTTGTAGCTTTATTTATCAAATTATACGAGGACCTTTTGTGGTATACTAGACAATGCAGACTCTTTTTCTATGATGTCTACTTTACTCCTACGACTGACTTCTTTGTGGATTTCAACGGCTGCCTTCATCGCTGTGACCGTGAGATGCATCCGCACGGTAAAAGTGAGAGCGGGCGGCGGGCTCGTCTGTAAGTCCGCGGTGCAGTTCGGAGTGTCTGATGATGGATTGTGTGAGAGTCTGCAGGAAGTGGAGAGCGTCGAGGCATTGATTTCAGTAAAGGTGTGTAAACCAGAATCCATTTTGTTGCAAATCCAAAACCTTTGGAATAGCAGGGTTCTCTTGTCTGGGATGTCATAATAATGCGAGACACGGTCAGTCCACATTGCTATGCTCAAGACAGCTCGTCAGCTTTGGGTATGTCTCCTTCATCTTTTTCCTTTGCATGTCGCTAAAATGCCATCCCAGTTTATCTGCTATTCTCTTCAGCTTGTGATAGGATGGTAGCTTTTCGAATAAGATATCAGTTATAGCTCCATTTTGCGAGAAATTTGTGGTGTCAAGCAGGGTACAACAGGGCTTTCACGGTTAGTTCTGCCATCTCTTTTCGCGCTCCTCTCACTCGTTCTCCTCAGGTATTTATGGTACTGTCGTAAACCTTTTCAATCAGACATTGTTTCGTCGCTGCTGTGATTTCGTTGTATGCTACGCAGTCATTAATATTCTTCAACTCAAAAACCACTTGTGCCGCATGGGATGGGTCAGGTTGATGAAGCATGGAGAGATTACAATGCTTCCTTTCTCTTCAATGACCATCTTATAATGATCAGGTCATCTGCATCGGTCGATCAGGTGAAATCTGAATTCCTATACCATCCTTTTTGCCCCTGAGCCGAAGCAATATCTCATAGGTTGCCCATCTTGAACGAGAGCATGAAACGTCGCCAGGACTTTCATCATTGGACCCCCAATGGGTTCAGACAAACAACAAGGTTGGTTAGATTCCAATGCTTATTACCCAGTATGTCTTTGAGTTGCTTTCCTCAAGCATTTGACCAACGTTGTATAGAGCTCTTATAGTTGACGATGAGCCTCGCCTATAAAATACCAATACCAGTTGAAGGGAGAGCTTCATATTTTGAGCGGAGAGAAAGTGTGTCTGTCAACATCACAGCTCATTCAAGGTGCGACATTAATCTTATTTTTGGTACCCTTTCACTCTTGGCACTGTCTAGTTAATTCTGTGTTGCAAACTATGGTGAATGAATAATTTCCTTTCCCTTTTATTTACATCAGATACTCTGTTCATCGTGTTTCGCCTGACACTGCGGTCTCATCTTATGACCAAAGTAACTTGTGGCATTTGTTTCTATGGCGCTCATGTTGGTATTCCATATCGAGGTCGAGGAGAAGGTAATTCTATTGGCGAGATCGGTTTGGGTCGTTTGTGGCGTCTCTTCCACATTTCAAACCGACATTTAGGATTTCAACCCGTCTGGAGGCTACAACTTCTGGTACCACGGAGTCTGGTCTCAAGTAGCATCTTTATCAGGGTCGAGCCTTTCATTGGGCTTGATATGCTGAGAACGAGTCATAATGGCCCAGGTGGACGTTGAAGATAGAGTATATATGTATCCTGGACCTCATGTTCTGAAAGCAGCCAAGTACATTTGTTTGTCGTGGTTGCATATGGTATGACTTGATGCCTTTTTTTTTGCCGGTTTGATGCGCGCCTTGACTTCCTGTGTCCAGGCTCCAAGACCACATCTGGAAAGATATATATAGCTTGCATGTACTCAACTCGCCTTGATTTATGGTGAAGCTCATTGCTCCTGTTCCGAGGCGGCAGGAGGTACCACTGAGATTTCGGAGTCATGTTATCTCTGAATTGTCTTATATACCACTTTGAGGTCGCTGTCGCACATTCAGGTATACATTGAGAGTCAGCGGAAAAAAATCGACGTGGCCCTGACCATGTCTGTCCAAACTGTGACTTTTCTCAGAGGGGCTCCAGAGACGCATTGAATACATAAGTGTGACAATAGACAGGGAACCAGCATATATTGAGAGCGATCTAAGATGCATGCTTTCTTCCCGACGTAGTTCTAGAAAACGGGAGTGAGAATGTCATTAATATATGTATATACAAGTATTTGGAACATAGCGGATGTGAACTCGAAAAAGAATAGAAACTGTCTTGAAGATGCCAACCAGCAAGAGTGGGAGTTCTTTCCATGGACGCAATATGACACTCAAATGTTCGTCATAGCTGGCAAACGACCATTTTCTTCTCTCATCCTGTTGATGATGACCTCAGTGTCACTTGCGCGATCCTATAAGTACTGTGCCAAACCTTGTGGGACATCATTCAGAAATACCAGCATGAAATCTATACTATGAACTTAATATGCGATATATTGTACATGCAGAACGGGATCCATTACATATCACCACTATGCATAAATCACGAAGGCTTGGTGTCCTTTACAGTGAGAATCAGGCTACGGTTTGCGCAACTTGAGTCAGCCTGAATCCGAGCCTGATTCGGGATGTCAATGAATGAACGCAGCACTTTTGAATAGCCGTCAATATTATATATTTCACTATTGACTACCGGTTGGCTCTCTGAATCTGACTGTCAGCTGAGCAAAGATACAGTCTGCTTCAATCTGATCAATCCATCATTTCGATCAGAAATATCAAGCCTAAAGTGGAATGAATCGTGTGAGGTGATGTCGCGCGTTGTCTTGTCTGATCAACCTCTCTGATGGGTTTGCAGTTCATTCAAATCTTTGCAAACCACGAGCTATTGAAAATCAAATATTGTGGAACCTGTCCTGAATGCAGTAACAGCTTTCCAACGGCCCCAAAGTACGGAATATACTCATCGTTATAGCGAAGGTATTGACGCACCGTGAGTGTTTAGCGGTCCAGATGATCCTTCCTCATTCCGCCTTGATTCCACTTTACGGGCTAAGCTATGCAGCTACGAGGCTCTGCTAAGTGAACAGAGGATTGAAACAGAGAGCGGAGAGCATGTGAAGTACAATGTCAAGGCTCTCATTAATCTCATTGCCTGACCCCACCCACTCCATTCATCAGCAGCAAGTGTCTCCCACTGAAGTTGATCCTCCCCGTTTTCCCGGTACATCCGATCACCGCATTCTACAGTCAGTGGTGAAAATCCACTTTCTGCCCACCTCACTCGAATGTGCTGGACAGGATATGCTAACGGTGGTTTTTGGTTCGTCGCTCAATGACTCTTAATTTTCTAAACTTTTAAAGGGTCTCCCAGACGGGGGCAATCTTTATGGAAGAGTCAAGTGACTCAAGCCAGGAACCGTTCAGCTGAAATCTTTTAAAAATCTTTGTTCGTTTCCCTGTACAGGTCG
Organism: Mycena floridula; assembly: GCA_029320655.1. Classification (NCBI taxonomy): domain Eukaryota; kingdom Fungi; phylum Basidiomycota; class Agaricomycetes; order Agaricales; family Mycenaceae; genus Mycena; species Mycena floridula. The sequence continues at coordinate 692,091 of JARIHS010000015.1, read as the reverse complement.
TCTCCGGCGAGAAAGACGGGACTGTCCAGGTTTGATGGAAATATGTACCGGTAAACACTATAATTTCCGATCAAATCTCAGAGCGAATGCTAAGGAGCTCAAAAGAGTTAGGATTTGATCAATATAGAATGTATAATGGAGCTTTATGACTTTTAGGTAGCATTTCTTGCCTTCCAGGCTAAAGCCTGGATATCCTCAGAGATTCCTTATCTATGCCGTCTTGTAGATATGTGACACAATCTTATCTTGACCTTTATGACCAGGGTAAGGGCCGGCAGGCGGCAAGAACAGACCGACAATTTGTTGGTTTTCAAAGTCAGTTTGACAACTTGCATTGACAACCAGTACAATTCAAATATTCATTCCATGTGCAAGAGGCCAAGTCTCAAGTGATTAGTGAACCGAAGGAGTTTGTTTCTTCAGCAACCGAGAATGACCCACTTGCGCTGTGTAAGCCATGATTTTCACATGCCTTACGTCGGTGACTGCTGCGGCCATCATCCCTTGTCGTCTCTTGCTCCAACATTGTCTCCTGAGCCGCATAACTGTTGACAGGAACCCGATAACCTATCCCTTCTGTCTTCATATCTCTATGGTTTTCTCAGCTATTCTGTGTTGGATGATATGGTGCAGTGGCTAGTCAAATGACGGCTCAAGCAGAGGGAAAAGCGGAGTTTATTGATAAGCAAGCAAATGCTAGGGATATGGTAGATGAGGGGGGATGCAAAGGCTAAAGTGAAACTACAGATCAGACAGGTAAATAGCATGTCTAAAACAGGAACTGGGCTGCTGCAAAATAAATGACAAAGAAGCTAGGGTTACAGACACCGCTTGAGAACATAAAATTCACTGCTCTCGCCTCAGAATCAACTTTCATCGCAAGCGATGAGGGACCCATTGAGAAGATAGGAGATCTATTCACAGGGTCTTGAGTACGTCGCGAATAGCAACCTATTTATGAGAGATTTTGGCGTGATGGCTGACTGTAATTTGGAAAGGTCAATGGCATTCAAGATTGGTATACAGTCTTGCTTGACGAATTCGAAGATCCAGCGTGTACAGTTACGAGTCCCCATTTATGGGGCTCGTTTGTTGGATATGAGCAAATTTCTGGAGGCGATCATCAGGGAGCCCGAAGGAGATATCAAAGACGTCATCGTTGACGCACAGTGGTTTTCGGGTTTCGGGTTTCGGCCGAAATGAAATGTGATGTGCACGTGCTGTTGATTGAATTCGCTTCATCGTTTCAAAGCTTTGCCAGCTCTGCTTTCTACACAGGTCTGCCTGACTCCGGTTCATTTCAGAGGTATGTATTATTATTTTTTCACTTTCTTCATATTTGGCTTCAGAATCTACTGTATCTTGGTTAGTAATCTAGTGGTGAAATAATATTTTTCTTATATCTGTGTCTGTGGGATGAACCAGTAAAGGTGTACTCCTGGTGATGTTTGTTGGTCTACTGGCTTAGGTAACAAAAAATTAGTAGAATATTTCTTTTAGTGTATTTCAAGTATGATGGTGTACTCACAGCCGTTTAAGAAACGATAGACTGCATCAAAAACTGGTGCTCTTCGGCGGAGTTTGACAATATTATGTAGCACTGTTTGTATGATCCCTGGTTAGTCATTTCCTGTCACATTTCAGACTGCCCTTTTGACAACATCTTCACCGGTTTCTCTGTATGTCTGTCACAGACGCCGTTGAGTGCACTCGCTAACACCAGTGATAGAACGAATTTGGCTTGCGCTAAGCGTTGGATTGTAGGTCATATGCAAAACCATCTGTTTTTGCACCTCACACTGCGGGCAAGGCACAGAGCACTCCTTTTGGAGTGCCTTATGGTCATGACCGAAGCACTCGCTTATCACTCCATCATCACTCCACTTTTCGCAGCTGATGGGAGAAAATCCGAAGTTGAAGCGGGAGTGCTCTGGGCCTTGCCCCCAGTGTCAGGGATATGGCGTTGATTGGCTGGCATGTAGCATGACCGGTATGATTGAGGAAAGTTCCTGTCAACTGAGATGACATAGTAAAATTGTTTTGTATAAACAATGCTACATAACACCGCGGGCAAATCAGGATGCACCATGGAACATGCACCTGAACTGCACTCAACCTGCACTCAACTCGCACCTGAAAATTGAGTCACCAGGTCAAATAATAGATCCGAAACTTGACAGTTGCCATTTTGAGTGAACAATGTTGGAGGGTGTGTGATGCCGAGATGCCAATGACACACCGTGAGATCACCCTCTTTTAATGCTTTCTGTACTTTGTCAATCTTCACCAGTCATTAGGGTTAGGGTTAACTGCTCACAAAATTGGCCATGAATGACACCAAACCCTTCAAGTCAAGGAATAACAAATGATGCAATACAAGCAAAAAAAAAGCGGACTTGGTGTCAAATCTTTTCTACACAGCCCCCGATCACATCACATGTGGGAAAATGTGTCCAAAAGAAGCACACATTTTGGCAGGTGCAACTTGAGTGCGAGTTGAGTGCAGCCTGACTGCATGTACCACAGGTGCATCATGATTTGCCCGCGGTGTAATATTCAAACTCAGCCAAAGAGAACAAGTTTTTGATGCAGTCTATCGTTTCTTAAACGGCTGCAATAATGTAAGATTCATGTTATTTCATTGCCAGTGAAAAAAAGGGGGACTCGTATTGCCACGGGGAACCCGTTGGCCTCTATCCCACTGGTTGTCCTCTGGATCGTTGCTGTCTACATGTGTCCAGCAAGGTCCTTCACTTCGTTGGTCCTAGACTCTACTCTGAAATTTCCAAGACCCCGCAACCTTTGCTACCGATGGCATGTGGGGAGTCGAACAAAAAGAGTAGCACAACTATTACTTATTCAGCTAGAATAGATCGAAGTCATCCAGCCGTGTTCTACCTAGGTAGAGTAAGGGGGTTCTTGGTCTCTTTTGTATCTGATTAAATGATCCAACAGAGGTGATCTCAGAGTCATAGACAGCAACAAGATCATGATACCATAACATGGCAGATGGTTTGACTTCTTCTATCGTACTTGAAAGGAAAGGACACATGCGTATTGCATAGGTGCTATACGATAGTAACTTTTAGCCGTTCCGAGAGGTCCTGAAGAGACCCCGAGGTGAAAAAAAGTGCAAACAGTGTCTGAGCCTCAACATTATGACATCTAAAAGCTCATCGGTAAATATCTCAGGATTGAACCAGACCAAAAAACGTACAAATGACACATATCGCTGGCATTCTACTGACAGAACCTAGCTGCCATGTCTATTCTTTCCAGGTAGAGCTGGATATATAGATAATACAGGGGTTTCACTCCAGTACATGGAAAGGGACAACATCAGCACGACTTGGGAAATAATTCGATGACTTGAACAGACAGAGTCTTACAGGAGATCGTCAACAAAATAGATTCTCAACTGCAGTGCTTGCTATAGCTTCCTGCGCCCACAGGTATCTTACGGGCCGTATTTCAAGTTATTGCTGCCTGTCTGAATTCGGTCTCTAAATCTGATCCCTTTTTAGTCCTGTTCGACTTGGTCTCACATCCTGATTGCATCTCGCAAGAAAGCTCTAGTCGAGTATCGGAGGATTCCCCGGTGAACGTGCAATTTTCCTGTCGCAATATCATTGTTGAAATGAAGCCCATTTTGGAGTTGATGTCAAACAGGTCTCTGTCAGCTAGCCAGGCAGACGTGTTACGACCTGGAAAACAGCGGCACGGAAGGAGCCTGAACTCGATAGAGAGCCGGAAACTACTTCATAGCTACCAACTTATCTCATCGAAGCACCCAATTCGGGTCTGCAATTGCTTCATATTGACACTGCCCGCCATTCTTTTTGGTTCGCGCCTCATTCGCGCCTTGTTTGCGTCTGGACGGAATCACTGAATCCGGCGGGCCTAGGAATTTGAAGAAAAGAGAATCCTGGAATAATCATGATGTTAAGAACCTAAAGGCTAAATGCGAGAATAAATGTCTGCAGGCTCAGCTTGTAACCACTGGATCCCTTTGGCGCTTGTGGTACGCGCTTATCGAACTTTGCCTCCGAAGATCTGCGAAGACCCGGAGCGGTCCGATCTTCCGGCACTCGGCTCTGTTTCCTCGGCTCCGTGATGATTTTTTCATCTTGACGTCCACCTCGTCGCTCTGGGTTATCTTCCCTTTCCATAGGCTATTTCTGTCTCGAACATCCCATGGTTCTCTGCTCCGGTATTGCTGCTCACTGGTCTTGATAAAGGTGTGCCAGACGGCTTGTATTTCGTTCCAAGAGCCGAACTGTTTTTCCAGGCGTCAAATAACAATACATTATCTGGAATTCCTGACGTCATTTTTATGGCGAATTAGGTTGGTCGAATATTTTTGTCCCGAGCTTGCGGCCTGACCTGTCTCGTCTCGCCAGGCAACCAAGGTCGCTGCTGTCTTTATATGCTCTCCTGGCTTTGTTTATGCCAGCATACTGCCATCAACTTGGCCGAGCTCATCGCCCTCGCCAACGAGCTTCTCTTGCCCGATAATGGTCAATCAATTCATCCACCTTTTGCCGGCTCGCTGACCATTCCGTCACGCAGATTCTGTCCGAAACAACTCCCTCTTTTTCCCATTGATAACGACAGTGGCTCAATCGATAACAATATCTATCTTCCGTCAACAATGTGCTCAATGATATCTTCAACAACTTCTTTAACGGTGCCTCGAATGCCATCCACGGCTGACCTCACCGTCTTGTTCCGTGACGTTCCTCGGGATGGATATTCTCTGCTGGACAAATCGGGCCGAAGTGAGCGGTGGATGTGAGAAACTGAAGCTTGAGCAAGAGATGCGTTTCATTGTGTTTTTTTATCCTTACCCTTTGCTCAATGGGTTTCGCAGGTCAAATGCCTATTTTATAACATTCTCGTCATCGGACCTTTGCGATCTGACTCTTTGGTGATGAAGTTTCGCTTAGGAAGCAAGTCGTATAGGGAAGAAAGAGATGGTACCGGTGTCGTTTAGAGCCGTCGTACGTCGCCTTGTCTTTCGCTTTATGCGTTGCTGATGAATCCAATGCCAGACCGTTCACCTTCCCGCTTTTCCATCATGATCGTCCTCACTCACGATGATACACATACTTTGGTCATTATCCCCTTGTTCTCACCATTGAATCAATGTTGAATTTACCATTCTGAATCAATGTCAGATTTATAATACTCAATCCATTTCCAACATTCTCCTGCCATCGCTTCTTATCTGAAGATGGCTCTCGCTTACACCATCTTCATCGCCTCCATGGCATCCGCCTCGCCCTACGCCATCACCTCCGTGACCGGGGGAGGTGATCATGGATCTTCTACGTGCCTGGCAGGCTGGGATGGGGTGATGAAGGAGGAAATGGGAGGGAGGTGATGAGAGCTCATGTGTGCGGTGCGTTAGTCGCCGCGTGGGTTGGGTTGATGGAAGATGGAGAGAGGCTGATGGAGTGTAAGGAGGAGCTGATTGTGAACAGTAGTGATTTCCAAATTATGTTTTTCGTGATACTTGTGTGGTTTTCAGGTTGCTTATTCTTCTTTGCAAGATTTATCATCCTCAAATTCATTCTCCAGCTTGACCTCGATAGGATCAGTTTGGCTAGCGCTCTGTGTACTGTACAAGATAGGATTGGATAGGATTTAATTCTACATCTGCACATTTCTGCGTATAGGCTAATCTATTGGTCATGCAGTGCATCCACGAGGGAGAGGATGTCGGACGAGCGGTCAGAGCATGGGAAGAAGTGCGAGGCTCAAGGTGGACTCGGAGGAGGTGGGTGTGCTGCGGGTGTGGGGAGAGTTGCGGAGAATGAGTGTGTGGGGATTGGATGAGCGTAATCTGTAGAGAGTTTGCTGAGATAATGCAATGTCTTTGACCTGTTTGCTTTGTTCACTGAGCCTGTAAACTCTGACATCATTTCATATATATAAACTGAGGCAAAGGAAGACAGCGTTAGTCGTTGCCAGTTTAGTCCAAACAAAAATCACCTAACCATTGCTATATACCTTATGTCCCGGGAGACCGACAAGGTCGTCCAGGGGATTATAATTATCAATAGCTGACTGAGCAATCCAAGATCACAAACCATAGGGGACAGAAAGAGATTGTTGTCTATGACTAATAAAGAATAACAACTGTTCATTGACAAAGTAGTGAGTGATACCTTCAGTATGTGGCGCAGAGGCTGATGTCTGCTTCGACTAAATTCCAGGAAACAAATAGCGCATTTTGACTTCATGAGCTTGTTGGTACATTATTCAAGATTCAGCATTCAATTTTCGAGTTTTTCCTGGATGTTAAAGGTTACAGGAAACTCTTTTGGGGGCACAGCGTTCCAGAGCTGAAAGAAAGTGACTCAAGAAAGTTCCTTAGTCCCAGAGAATTCACGCCATAAAGTTCGAGTCCCCCGCACATTGTAATCTCTTTTGATTTGAACTAGTTATGGTCCAAACCTCCTCCATTCTAACCCACCAGTGGGTTAGAGGCCAACTGTTCCAGTGGCAGATACGAGTCCTCATTTATTGCCAATCTCAAAATGTTATAAATGTTATTATATTACAGATATTAAAAATAAGCTAGTTTACTATATACTTATGTTGCCTACTTGATATTGTCTATGCTCGTCTACCTGTCTCTCACACCCCTTACTAGATCAGTCAATAGGGCAGGATGACTATATTACTATCTACCTACCCTACTACTCATGGCAACGCTAGGACTATGAATTGAATACAGTATTATAATGAATGAATGAGAAAGTTAAAAGTCTGCAGCAGGGAGACATTAAAACCTGACTGGTAAAACCACTTGGGAAAAACCAAGATGTAGGGAAAAGCTGTCACTGTTGAGCAGGATGTAAGTAAACCGGTTCCTGAAGTTATTTAGATCAATGCTGCAGGTCTCGATGTTGGGCTAGAGGGCGAGAGGACTGTGCCTTCGTTTATTGATCCAGCCAAACCTAGCACTGAAAAGTGGGTGTCGTTCATCAGCTGGACTGGCAACATTCCGCCTGCTTGCTAGGTGGAGTATAAGAGAGTGAACTGCCCAAGATCCTGAAAATACACTTATCTCTGGATTTGATACCGGGGGTATAGTCGGGACCACCGGGTGGTCCAGACGTGGATCACCAGTGGTCAGGGCTTATTCTGGAGTACAATTGAATGTGATATTACATATCTTTTTCACTATTGTCAATAGAAGGATTTGGTAGCTTTCAAACATGAGGGTTAATTTCAACTTGGTGTATGCAGCAGCTGTCTGAGATTAACTTTGAGCACCTGGTGACAATGATTCATAGTTAATTTCATGTCATCTATTGTGGCGCAGATAAGTCATTTGCGCCTCGTCTGGTTGCTATTTATCGGGTTGATAGTGGGTATGTAATTTAATTCTAGGTTATATTTAGTGTATGGTAGTCATAAGGTGTTTTTATTCAACAATAGACCCTCTACACTCAGGTATTGCCCCGCTTTATGTGTGGCGCAGCCGCAATTCAAAAGCTAGTTGTGGTGTCAATTTCATGTCTCTGCATGATATTATGATAGCAAATGGACGTCATAAGCTCTTATACCATTCAATTCAACTATGGCTTGTGTAATTAGACTGATGAGCCCTAAACTGCGCCACATTCAGTCAAGCCTCCCCAGATCTATCAGAGACCAATGATGGACGGTCCAAGTAGCTATATGCGAATTGAATGAATTAAGCCTCATCCAGAGGCGAACCTTCAGTCCATGGTGGAGAAACAGGTAAAATGGTGTGGAGACATCACAGCTTATAGACTTGCATAAACACAATGGATAGATTTTGCAGCTATGTAAACTGTATCTAAACTAGACTGTAGTCTTCAAGAAGCACTCACAGCTTGTTTGGGCGACCACAGTAAGGACAATCTATCAAAAATGCGCCACATAAGATTACATGCACTACATTCTGCTCAGAGTTCTGAAACTGATGGAAAACATGTTCTGGACTTGAATAAATGGTCTGAACCCTATGGTCCAGCAGCTCTGGTGCTGCATCCCAGGTTTTATTTTTCATGGATTATCTTCTGGGGAATTGAATTCAAGCACTCCATTCTCCACAGCTGGGTATGCCTTTCAAGTCATCATTTATTGAAATCTCCTATTTTTGAGCTAAATCTTGGGCCCAGTTGATATTTTCCTTCACCCACGCACAACCCAGAGGGTGAACCCACCTTCGGGCACATACAGGTCAAGACCAGTTCTCAAAATTGACTAGATGCAAATAACCTTAAGTCCATTGTTGAACAGAATGAACCTATTATATGCAGAAATCATATATATTACAAAGCCCAGCCCTGAGGGAGCCCCAGACATGCAGGGATCCATTTGCAAGGGCGCGCGCCTGTTTTCCGTGCGCCTGTGTCCCAAAATGGAAGCTCGGGCCGCCTGATGGCGTACCAAGCGGGTATTGATCAGAACCTGGCCGCCGAGATCAAGTATGCTCGTCATCAATCGATCAACCCCATGGGACCGCCTATCATGTATGACAATAGATGACAATCATGACGAGTTCAGCCCATTATTTGTATTGACAGCTGATTCTACTGACTAACCCTAGGGCTGACCCTAGCTTTTCACAGTTGGTTTCAACTTCGAGAACAACTGCACAGGTCAGGATTAACCATGGGCAAAATCTGACTTGAGGTTAGTTTCAGCTGTGAGCCTGTGACTTAGACATGAGGTTTAACCTCAACCAGGGTTGCTCGGCTGGCAGTTCAACTATGGCCCCAAGGTCAGTCTCTACCTTGGGCTCTCCAGGTTGAGATGAACCTTAGTCTACGGAGAGCGGGGCTAGATGCGACAGCTATATGGGTTAATCTCTACTCCAATGCTCAGACTAGGGTCTGAAATTAACCTTGGGAAAAGGCTCACTGAGGTTAGTCTCCACCTTATTGTTTCCAGGTTCAGATTAACCTGCCATTGCCCAGTGGTTTTCAAGGTTAGAATCAACCTTGGGATGTCTCTCAAGGTTGATTCTAACCTCAGCAATCTATTGGCTTTTATTGACCAACGCGGCAATCTTCTGCAGTTCTAAGCAATGCCTATAGTATTCTATCAACTAGAAATGGTACCAAATAGCCTATATTCCACTGGTGGTGAAGGTTTTGACCACGATGTGACTATAAAAGGTACCACCAGTGGTCACCTAGATATCCATGATACCGTGAAAGCTCCTCAGCAAGCTATGCAAAGGAATTCATGTATCAATACTGAACTATCGGCTTGAACATTTTTTTGATGAAAGGAAACCCACAAGATAAAAGAAATGAGATGAAGGAAAATTCATGGGATCAATGATTCATGGTGAGGAATTCAGGATATGATTGAAAATTTTCTAGTACAACGCGCTCTTTACGCAAAAGGAAGTTCGATAAAAACATTGCCAGAAGACTACCAATTTCAAGCTGATCAGCATGAGACCCACGAGTATTAGATATGACTGACTTTATAGGTCGAGTCCAAGGACGCCGAGCAAAGCCCATGGGCGCCTCCGCAGCACCTCTTAGGCTTGTTATCAATCCTACGTATCCCGGTCAATTTATGAGCGAAAAAGGAGAGGTAAGAATGGACGTACTGGACACACATTCCGTGTGAAGGCTGCTTGCTATGATATGTCACGTTAGAAATCAAGTTGAAATACATCAAATTTGTATGGACGTACTACAAAGCGACTCGGGCCGTGTCCAACGTCTTGATCACATCGAAAATTGGTCCTTGCTCTGTGCGAGGTTTCAGCCCCGAGAACTGACTCTGAGAGACTTTAAGCTCGTACCGTTCGTGCTCCTGAGGAAGCCTCAATCAAATGAACATGCAAGACAAACAATTTACTTACACGTGAGCCGTGTAACTGACGTCTGAAGCGGCTGGATACCACAGTTCATCACCGTAAGTAGCCGCTCCAATAGACTTGAAGTCGATCTGCACAGGGACCTATGAAAAGCAGTCAAAATCGTGGAGTGACCTTGCTCCTCACATACCGCCAAGCCCTGAGTAGGGTTGTATATGTCGACCCACAAGCTTGCCTCGGCGAGAGCGACGAATGCCGCAGGGAAGAAGGTCCGTTTAAAAAACATGAAAATTGCACAGAAGTGTCGAGGAGCTGGAAGGATTTCAGATGCTCAAATCTTCAAAGAGGCAGCCTACTTTATACTCATCAAGGATTTCTATCAACCAGATTTCTGTTAGAGATAATACCGGCATTTGTCGCTAGACAGACAAGGCCGATGTCTGCTCGAGCAGCTTTGTGACTCCTCTGTGCCTCAAAGCCACCGGCAACTGCGTACCTGGGCCCAAAACCCGGAGTCAAGTAGACTTGAATCAAGCTACCGGTGACCACGGTTAATGGGTGGTCTTGTACTATCATGTTGGGGGTGCTGAATCCAAATCCATCTGGAGCGATCCTGATGAAAACTCGGCCATTTGAGCCGAGGCGCAAGAGGACTACATGCCTATTGAATCTAGAGAACTTGAGCAATGATTGTAAGCACATATTAATACTTATGGCCACGAATACGCCACAGAATATGGTGTGGCACTGGAGACACAGTGAAAGCTATGACATGATAGGTAACAGCCTGTTGGACCCCATGACCAGCCCATGACAGACGAGATGCAAAAGTCAAGTCCCAGGGCACGAAAGAGACAACTCTGAGCTGTCTGAACTCCTTGGCGCTGACAATGCTCGCGCATTTCTCGGAAGAAGCCCAGCCTCATCGGTGGCACTGAGTCATGTCACCGCTTGTCACTTTCTCTTGAACTAGCCAATGATTCTAGCATGTACACAAAGCCCGAGAATATCCTGCAGTCGTTTCGTTTGATGAAGTGAACCGATGCCAATGCCGATGCCGGCCGCTGATCGGTACTCGGTGCCACGCGTTTCTCTTACTCTTCTACCGTCAGGACGTTGTCTCGGAAAAATGCAAACCGAAGGTTGGCTGCGTCCTGCAATAATCGTCGTTTCACCGTCTCGAATCCTGATGATCATACAAATAATCCTGGCGATGATTTCGATGTCGTGGCAGATTGCCTGTGAGATCGTGGTGGTGAGGTCTCTACCTGCAGGGACAGATGATTCAGATTTGGAATCTGGGGGCATTTGAGGTGGATCAGCTGTAAGACCATCCATGTCTTCAGTACATCCATCGATACTGATGGCGCGTTGTAATTGATGCCACAGCCTGCGAAAGCATGAGTGAAATGGGCTTCTGGCAGTCCTGATCCTCGAGAATGCCGGAAACATGGCGAGATTCCCCGGAATCTTTGCATTGATGAAGTTTCGCAGCTCTTGGTATGTATTCCCTACAGGGAATTTCTCGACCAGTCGTATCCCAAGTGTAGATCAATTCGTGGGCTAACGCAATGCAGATCAACTCAATAATACATCGCAGAAAGCGAGGTCAAACCGTGATCACAAGGACATTCCCAGCACGGGACCTTGCCGCGTCATTTCAGGCCAGCGCGTCATGTCCTATTGAGGGTCTTGCCAGAGAGCAGACCTTTCCTGAATTGCTGCGGAAGGTAAATGGAGGTAAATAGATACATTTATTTCATCATTGGTCTTCGATCACAAACAATGTGGACCAGTACTGGCATGAAATAATGATTCACTTGAAACAGTGTACAGTTACTCAAGCAATACATCTCCTAGTTACTGGGAAGAGTCACAAAAATTTAACTGAAGGTTTTCAAGGTCCATACTAACCAGCAGCTTAAATGATCCCTTCTAATATGGCTATCCAGATAGAAGTACTTGGACAATCATTGAATGTTCGCTCAGCGCCACAATTCAAATCAAGATTCTTCAATCACTAAATGCTGGTCAATCCTGCGACAAGAAGAGCTTAATTCGACCATATTGCACACCTCCGCTGCGGCCGGGATTTCAGCGTCTAACCATCAAGTGACGGGCGACTTTGTCTCGAGGGTGGAAGAAGGACATAGTTGGTCTTGGGGTTGAGCTGCTTCAGCTTGTTCCACCTATCTATGGGCCATTGGCAGTATTGTCTGCTATCTGAGGCAGAGGATATATAAGTTTCCACTGAAGCCATATCAGACGCAGCTCAAATTCGGACTTTGAGTGTTAGAACTCAATCTTTCAACACTCAATTCCGAGTCTCGATCTATTCCACTCGATGTCGAGAGGCGATGGAGCGGCTAGAGGTATTCAGAATGGTAGAGAAACGAGATTGAAAGACTAAAGAATACACTGTTCTAACTACTGATTAAATACTAGTAAACATGCGACTACTGTTCGTTTTCCACAATGCAAAACATCCTACAACCATGCTTTAAGCAACCTGTTCCCATGCCTTCTTTACTAAGTGCCTACGGGTTTCCACGCCTGTTTCCTGTTTCACTATGGTGCACTAATTGTCTGTTCGCCATGTGTTATCGTGTCCTAATGCCTTGAGGTTTTAATCTCTGTGCCTCATGTTGTCCTATGACCTTTGTGCTGGATCAAGCATGTCGTGCTTCTATTCTTTATCTTATCATCACATGTCCTTCCGATAATTGATCCTTTTGAATCAGTCTAAGTCCTCGTTATCTTGACATACGTCACTCGTTGCTGCTTTATGAACTAAGTCCAACAACGTTGGCTGTTTTGCTGACATCTGAACGATGACAGAAACCTCGGGTTCTGACATTGAGCCCTGATTCGCACTTTTATATCATCTTTAGCTGGCGTACTATGAATTTTCAATCAGAAAAGCATGACTGTCAGGCATTTCCACATACGAGAGAAGTCCCACCCACTGTGCTTTCTGTGGCCATCCTATCAGTCTGCAACGGGATCTTGACTCCTCCGCGTTCAACAAAGAGAGAGTGGAGAAGGCAAGGTGAAGCTTGGCGGCACGTGCGGTCACGTTCAGTGCTCATGATTGGCCTGTGACTATACGCGCCTTTTTCGGACAAGTAAAGCGCGTCAAACTTCCCGTGCTTGCATGAAATACAAGCTGAATTTGATATTAGAACAGAAAAAGTAATTGAAGTAGAAGTTATAGTAGAAGGAACTAGCCAGCCAGTTCCCCGTTATATTTTAACAGTCTCTGAGGGCTCTTGGGTGAAACTTCAAACGAGTCATGCAGTTTCTGCTGGATCTCGTTGCTGCTCAGGTCTTGCCTGAGTCTGGATTTCACTGTCCTCAGTTGAATACCACGCTGAGAGTCCATAGACAAGACAGAGACATACCTTGGAGTCATGTTCATATCAGGCCCAATGCCTGCTACAACTCGGTCGCCAATAGCTCCCATCTCTACTTGATTCTCTGTTCCTTGACTTGCGATACGCAAGGTAACTGCATCCCATAGAAACTGCGCAAGCAGGGAAATGAGCGTGACCAGGACCAGTAGAAAGACCAATGCTTGACTTGATGCAACAATGGCGACACCACGGAGGACGAGGGAGGTGGTAATGAGACCGGGGACAGAATTGACAAGAGTAAAGCCCAATGGGCCAAGACTGTTGATTCGCTTCTACAACCAGGGTCAGCCTGAGTCCTTACATGGAGAAAATGACACTGAAATATACCTTGAACCCATCATGATCAAGACCATCATAGAGCACTGCAACAGACCGAACAAGGAGGATTGCAGCCAGGACAGACAAGCCGTCTGTGGATCGCTTGGCCTGGATGTGAAAACTGTTCCGAAAGGCCGGCAGTCAGTACGGCAAATGACGGAACAATATGGAATGCGGACGCAAAGAGACCACAGAGCTATGATTTCAGATAGTTTCAGATAGGCAAGAAGGACATTCAGAGAAACATACAATAGCGAGATCCAGTGCTCGAGTCCGACCCAGGCTCTCGACGATGGCTCTTGTAGTCGTCACGTCATCGGAGTTGACTGCATTTATCGTCGCCTCGTAGACATTCCTGACAGGCAGGAGAGATATAAGGGACTGGGGCATCTTTGCTGGGATGTTGGAAGGGAAGGAAAGAAAGACAAGATGCTGATACTGTTCATTCCCGAAGAACCTTTTAACAAGTTGGAAAAGGCGCAGTCCCTGGATGTCCCGACAGCATCTACAATAATTGGAGCAGCAGTAGCAGCCCAATCGGAAATATTATGTAGCATCCAAATTGGGGATAAGACATTGATATCAATGATGTTCAAGCCCCGAGATCACTCCAGGTAACGTACTGAAAACACATTGATGAGAGCAGCAGCAGCAGCATTCAAATTGGGCCACGGGATCATCGGCCATACGTACATCCTATCTGAGTGATGATGACACGCATCAGGCAGCAGTAGCAGCTCGTTCTGGTGAGATATGTCATAATAATTACATAAAACTCGGCGTATTCAACTATACATCTTGGTGAGAAGGAAATCGGGACCATCCCGTTGCAGTTCTCGAACGGCCAACACTCGCAAGTGAGAGTTAGGGAGCACGTGCGGTCACGTCCAGCACTCGTGATTGGCTCGTGAGCATACGCGAGTTTTTTGGGACCAGTAAAACGCGTTAAAACTCCATTCCTCACATGTGGTAAGATTGGATACAAGTTAATGTCGCAGGACAAAGAAGAAGCATCTATAGAAGTGACTAGCTTCTGTAGCACTGTATATTACATGGGTGCAACGTCACACAGGTCAAGCTGTTTCTGCCGGATTTCATTGTTCGTCACTCCCAAGACCACGGCCTCGACTGTGTTTGGTTAAGTACAACACTTAGTCCATAGATTTGAAGATAAAAACACACCTCTGAGCTAAGTTCACTTCAGCCTGGGGCACCGCTGGTACTCGGCCGCCAATGTTTCCCAGCTCAACTTGGTTTTCTGTGCCTTGATTCGTGAGTCGCAATGCAACAGCATCACATAACAAGTGTACGGCAAGCGGAATAGGAGTGATCATGACCAGTAGAATGACCAATGCTGGACTGGGGGAAACAATGATGACAGCACGAAAGACGAGGACGGTGGTGATGAGACCGGGGACAGAGTTAACAAGGGTGAATCCCAATGGACCCATACTTTTAACTCGCTTCTGGAATGCGGGTCAATACTGACATTGAGAAAATTGATAACAAAATATACCTTGAACCCGTCATGGTCAAGACCGTCATAAAGAACTCCGATGGACCGAACAAGCAAGATTGCCGCCAGGGCAAATAGGCTGTCTGTGGACCGCTTGGCCTGGATGTGGAAACTGTTCCGAAAGGCCGGCAGTCAGTAGAGCAAATAAGGGAATAATATGGAATGCGGACGCAAAGAGACAACGGAGCTATGATTTCACAATGAGTTCAGATGGGCAAGAAGAATGCTGACAGAAACATACGATAGCAAGATCCAGTGCTCGAGTCCGACCCAGGCTCTCAATGATAGTTCGTGTATTCATCGCGTCGTCGGAGTTGGCTGCATTTGCTGTCGCCTCGTAGAGATTTTTGACTGGCAGAAGCGATATAAGGGACGGGGACATCTTTGCTGGGAATGTTGGAAGGGAAGGAAAGAACGACAAGATGCCGATACTATTCATTCCCGAAGAACCTTTTAACAAGTTTGAAAAGGCGCAGTCCGTGGATGTCTTGACAGCATCTACAATAATAGGAGCAGCAGTGGCACCCCAATCGGGAATGTTATGTTGATGTCAAGGCTGTTTAAGCGCCGAGACATCATTTTATGCAGCAGGTAACTATTGGATCTTATCATAAACTGAGGTACCGGAGCCTTACAAGTTTCTGGGAGCAGCAGTAGCATCCAAATTGGGGATAAGACATTGATATCAATGCTGTTCAAGCCCCGAGATCACTCCAGGTAACGTACCGAAAATACATTGATGAGAGCAGCAGCAGCATCCAAATTGGGCCGCGGCATCATCGGCCTTTCATCCTGTCGAGTGATGATGACACGCATCAGGCAGCAGTAGCAGCTGGTTGTGGAAAGCTATGTCGCAATAATTACATGGAACCCAGCACATTCAACTATACAAGG
Organism: Mycena floridula; assembly: GCA_029320655.1. Taxonomy (NCBI): domain Eukaryota; kingdom Fungi; phylum Basidiomycota; class Agaricomycetes; order Agaricales; family Mycenaceae; genus Mycena; species Mycena floridula. The sequence goes on along the minus strand of JARIHS010000015.1, from coordinate 676,130 downwards.
ACCGGTTCTGTACAGCCGACGTTGACATCTCTATAAACGCATGATCAGTGACTCGTAACGTTTTGGTGGTCGGGACATTTCGTCGTCTGAATCTCCCCGAGGTCTTTTTCGAGATGAACCAACTTCACGCTGTTCGTCGGGCATCCTGTACATCCCGGTATTCTCACCCGGACCATCACGAATCAATCGAATTGGAGCCGTTGGATGATGAATGGCCCGATAGATCATCCCGAGGTCCCGAATGTTTACTCCAACAATCCCTTTGCTCGGATCGTTTGAGAGATCTTTTCCTGGTTGTTCTAGTCCGTCTGGCCAATTGATCACTCTGACCTGGTGAGCTTTCAAAGTCTTCTGAAACTCCAGCCAAGGGAGCTTTGGCTCATTGCCTTTGTATTGCAGAAGAATTCCATGTTGCTCTGGTATGAAGTAGTGAGTCGTGGTGCTCAAGATTAAGAAAACAACATACCCATTGCATCTGTGAGGAATTTCTTGACTTCATCGCGCATCTGGCCCTTTGGAGGCAATTTAGCGGTGTGGGATACCATATTTGTGTGTCTTTCTGGGGATCTACGGCTGCGATATTTCAGCTGGACGTCACAGATCACTTGGAGAGTTACCTTGACGTTATCGTGGTGGGATTGTGTTCTGAGGGCATCATCCGCTCCGAGTTTGCTTGTCGAACAGACACAGCAGATCTGGCAAGTTCTTCAATTAATAATGACTCAAAGGATACAAAAGGGATCTTACGGATTATCTTGTGTCATTGTTGCTCCCTCAATAAAAGTGGATCGAGGCCGCAAGGTCATATCATTCTCAACAGACCTGAAATAATGTCACTTCTTGGCGATTAATCTGAAAGAAGAACTCACGGATTAACAAGATCCGGTATCAACAATGGGGTCGATCGTCTACCGGTAACTTGAGTCTGTGATGCCTCCAACTCTTGCACCATGCTATAATGAATTTTGCATGAGTATGATATAAGAAGATGACCTGCAACTCACGGCTGATCATACGGGGCCCAGACATGTCTATAGGCGCTGTAATCCACATCCCCAGATCTTGTTGAATTAGTGTAGCTAAAACACCCTGAAGTTCAGTCATTGCACAAAATCATAATAAAATATTACGATGGCGGCTGGATATCATGAAGCGTGGGATATTGAGCCCCACTGTCTTGGCCTGGTATTCCGTTGGTGATAGGGTTCGCCATCGGGGTCATAGAATAATTGCCAGGCTGCGAACCATTTGAATTGTGTTGAATATATCTGGATAGCATCAGATAAGGCTTGTCAAATAGCAACAGACATACAAAATATCCATGTCTGGATGAAAGATATTGGTGATATCCTGCGTCAAATGAGGGGCTTGGGGTATCAGTGATTGTGGATGATGCGGAACATTTAGATCAATGTGATCAGTTCTCATACTATGGCCCTGGTCAACGCTATCATCAAGAGTATAGTGCAGATCCTTGAGAGAATTAGTCACCAGTCTGGGTTGACATTGAATCAACTCACCCGTTGCTCTTGATGATCCGAGTTTAACATAGGTCCAGGTGTATTGCAATGTCGAACAGATACTAGGATGATATTCCACGGTACTTTCCGTCTAGAGCACTCATTCTCCTGAGAAATCATTAGCGGTGACTGCGGAGAAGGATCTTGTTCATACCAGCATAACCAGAAGCTCAGTCAGATCCGCCTCGAATGCCCGCTCCACCACCGGTAAATTCTCACCCAAGCTCCTCAAACGCCACTGCAAACGGCAAACTTGGCATCTTGAGTCCTTCTGCACATCAATGCCCACAACTCTCAGATCCTCCTCGAGGAAGGCCATAGCTGCGGCGTAGTCATCCATTTGCGGCTGCTTCCAGCACGTGTGTCCCGACTCTCGAATGGCATCACAGAATTCTGGTGCGGGTTTTGGTGGCAGAAGGAAGTCCCACCACTGCAAGCCAGAGTAGCGCCAAACGTCAATGAAGTGCTTCACACGGATAGAATGTAAGAGATCATCTGGCGTCATCCTCCAACACATGGCCGCACACCACGGACGAATGTTCGGAGACCTGCCGCGCTCTGAGGGTTGGATGCAGTCCTCCATAGCCTGCCATTCTTTGAAGCTGTATCGGGTGACAGTATGACGAAGGTCAGAAGGATATTTGTTGACCCAAGAGAGATACTTGTCCCCATCAGTGTCCTGGGGAAGGCTGCTGAAGTAGTCATTGGCTTCTTTGAATCCATATATGAGTTGATGTGACAACCATTTTGAAAAGTCACGTCTTTCGTTGTAGTATGACTCAATGTTGTCCCACATATCTCGGAGTGCGACAAGGGCAGGTGAAGGCGTCCAGGAGGGCGGTGATTCGGATCCGCGGGTAGGTTTACTTGAAGTACATCAGATGTGTCAATGATGAATAATGTACTCACTGAACTAGACAAGGAGTGCAAGAGTCACCATCCCCAAGATAGATGATGTGGTCTTGCTGGTTAGGGAACAGTTGAGATCTCATGAATAGCCACAATGCTTCCCAGTATTTTGTTTGCCTGTGGCAACTATGTCCAGCCTGATCCATTACTTCAGTGAATGCTCGATGATCATAGCTTTTGCTGCATTGATCAAACCACCGGTCCACACTCATGGGGAGGGAATACCACCAAACGGCGATCAACTCCTGCATATCCCACTCCTCACGATCATGCCTTCCCCGCTCCTCATCTGCACTCTTATATGCTGCGGATGTCAACGCTAACCATACAATCATGGCAGCACGCATCTCGAATGCGGCAGACTTGAATTCCCTCTTCAGTGGGGTCTGCTTGGGAGTCCGTGCGAGGCGTCTTTCGAGGGTGGTAGCTGCTGATGTCCAGGGTGGAGGTTGATCATACCAATCCTCATCCCATTCGATCAAGGCCTCATCTCCTTCATTCCACAGCCATATATCTTCTCCGTCATCACTGCCTTGCAGCAACTCGAGGAAGACTCGCTGTCGGAGACTTCTGGGAAGGAAACGCAAGGTATTCCACAGAAATGCGACCTTCTTTCCACCCTTTATCAACTTGTACTCATGCGCATCCACCATAGTCCGCCCTCGCGCATTGCGGACGAATTCTTTGTCATCCTCGATGCAAGGTCCAATAGCAGAAGAGGTTTCCGAATCCAAGAGTTCCTCCGAGGATTGTGACAGAGCAGAGGTCATGGTGGTGGAAGGAGAAGAGCTTAAGCGCCCATGATACACCTTTTACAAATTATGGCTCATCTGCTGCCATGGCAACAGCTTGATCGAACGTACAAAAATACCTGGAATGGTTGCCAGGATATCAGTACAGCGTAAATATGACAACGGCATATAACTTGTGACGACCCACGACCCGAGAACCAATCCACAACAATAGCAATCCACCCAATCTTGTCCCAGTCTGGCAGAAGTGCGGGCGGAGCGAGATCACCAAGATCAGAGCGGTAGCTATAGAAAGTTCAGTCTGGTGTGTTCAGATGAAGAAAATTTTGCTCATGGAATTGGGACTAAGTATGATACACAGAATTGAGTTTTTCATGAGACTCGATGACATGTATCTACATTTGGAGTTGAGATAAGTATATTGTCTGGGAGTCGGGAAGATGGGGCTGACATGTGGATCTCGACAGAGATCTAAATTTGGACTACCAATGATCATGTAAGAACCTAAGACTAGATGATCAACCCGGCTCCCAGCTGCAATCTTGCTGCAATCTAATCGCAACTGGAATCTAATCACAACGTAATGGTCGCTACTTTTGGGCGAGGGCGGAGCGCGCCACTCTCCATTATGGACAAGATCCTGGGAAAGACCTGTCAAGGAGCACCAACTGGTGATACATTATAGTCTGTAAACTCTAGACTAGAGTCAACAATGTATCGCATAGTGGCCTACAGTATAGTTCAAATGATGTATTATATTGTCATTATGGGCTTGTTATGTCTCGCTATTGCCCGGCTAATCCTTGTTTTACCAGGCTATGGCTGAATCATCACTGCTTCTTTATCACCCGTTTATGTCTCGCTATTACATGTCTATGTCTGTCTCTGTGTCTACTTGGTCCAGTTATGTAAGATTTGACTCTGTTGCTGATGAATGCAGTGTACATGATCAACAATTTTAGCTTTTCACTCAGAAGGCTTGCACCAAAATGACTTCGAACTTACACCCAAGAGAGCGGGAGAGGTGTGCGATAATGCCGCGGGGCGCGACTGATGCGATCAACGAACAACAATGTCGACCAGTACTGACATGAAATAATGATTCACTCGGGTCAGTGTAAAGTTACTCAAGCAATACATCTCCTAATTACTGGGAAGGGAAGAGTCATAAAAATTTGACCAAAGGTTTTCGAGGTCCATACTAACCAGCAGCTTAAACAATCCCTTCTAATATGGCCATCCAAACAGAAATACTTGGACAATCATTGAATGTTTGCTCAGCGCCACAATTCAAATCAAGATTCTTCAATCATCAAATGCTGTTCAATTCTGCTCCAGGCACTATGGAAAGGAGACATCTAATTCAGCCGTGTTGCACCCCTCCGCTGCGGATAAAATTTCAGCTCCAATCACTGCCTGAATGATCTTTCTTTTCGGTGTAAGCTGGTCACCAATGGGCGTCACGAAAATGGATCCTGGATCTTTTGAGAATCCAGACTTTGGTCCTGCCTTGATGGATCTTGTTGATTCATCTTTGGATCGAGGATGACCTTCCTCACCTAAAGAAAGCTCGCTGTGAATATGCGTTAGGATATGGCTGGCTGGCTCGGGTGAGGTAGAGTACCTCCGACCATCAGGGTGATATGCGACTTTGTCTTGAGGATGGAAGAAGGACATAATTGGTCTTGCTGTTGAGCTGTTTCAGGTTGTCCCACCTATCTATGGATTTATTGGCAGTATTATGTGGTATATACAAGGCAGAGAATATGTAAGTATCCGCTGAAGCGACGAAGCTTTAATGTGGACTTTGAACTCCAATTCACTCTTTGACATCATTTGAAAAAGATAATTGTAAAGGATTTTGACCCACGGACAAAGACCTATCCGCTCTCCTTGTGTGGTAAATACTCCTATGTTGAACGGTACGGTCCGGTCCTCGGCTGTTTCCGATCTCTCGTATGTCGCTATTTATACCAGTCCGATCCTTAGTTACAATTTAGCTATTTTGTCCTCTTCCTCCATCTCGTACCCCCCGCATTTAGCTCATTCCAATAAATCCGACTTTTACCTTTGCCTGTGCTCACGTTCATCCGAGCCACTGCGCCACTTCGTTTAACATCCTACAGGTCGGCAAAGGGATCTCAACTTAATGTTGCTTTGAGAACAAGGGAACGACTACCTCAACGCCTTGAACATGTGCGGCCTCAATCCACGACAACTCGAAAGTCGGAGTTTGGGAGCACGTGCGGTCACGTCCAGCCCTCATGATTGGCTCGTGACCATACGCGACTTTTTTCGGGCAAGTAAAGCGCGTGAAAGCTCTATTCCTGACGCGTGATCAGGGTAAATACAGGTCGATATGGCAGGATGGAAGAAGAAGTAGTCTGCAGAAGTAACTGGCTTCTGTGGTACTGTATATTTTAAAGTTTGCAAGGGCTCTTGGGCGAAACGTGAAATAGGTCAAGCTGTTTCTGTTTACGAGTCCCACGTGGGCTCGTTTGTTGGGTGTGAGCGAAATTCAGACCAGCGCCAAGACCGCCCTTAATGGGGATATTCCCGTGACAGCGGCACAGCCTGGCAACCAGCTCGCAGCGTCGCTCTGCTCCCATTTGAATTGACGACCTCAACGCTCGTCTTGCAAGCACAGGTAGCATTCCTTTTCTGTGTTCCTGTAACCATTACCTCATGACCTTCCATAGCACGCGATGTCGTCCTTGGCTTTACCTGCAGTCCCTCCTGATTCCAACAGTCGACAATATGGCCATATGTCCTCGACAGATAGCCAGCTTTTTGACTGAGAAAGGGTTGACGATGCAGATCTATGAGCTCAAGGTGCGGTTTCTTGTCTGTATCTATTGTGCGCTCGGCTGATTTTTCTTGCATAGCTGGCACGAAGAAGGGCGACCAATAATGCACCAGAGCTTTCGCAGCGCCAGCATAATATCTCGATGGACGGGCCCATTGAGCTTGTGATCGCTCTGAGGGATTGCACTTGGAAAGAGATTCCTGGTTGGGTCATTTAGTACGAGTTTCTTTTGTTTGTTTTGGAGCCACCTTGCTCATTGAATTTTCCTTGTTGCTTCATTATTTCAGATTCATAGCCACGCTGCTTTTGCTTTCATATTTCCCTGACTGTCAACCATTTCTGCCTTGGTGGCAGCCTTCATATCCTGATTCTTCTGCTGCCATTCTAACCAGTTCCTGTCTCAAGTCATGAGTTGTAGGTCAAGTTCTCCTCATGTATCAGTCTTCCCTTGTCCTGAACAAATTCCTCAGTACCTTTTCTTTTTGCGTGACGGCTTTCAAAGCAAGACAAGACATTGGCTGCTCATGGCAATATGTAGCATCCTTTTTGTCATGATTCTAAATTGAATTCTGTTGTCTTTTCAAGTCATCTCAATGCAGAAGCAAGAAAAATTGTGTTGAAACTCGGGCAGATTACAAGTCCCACTTGTGGGCTCATTTGTTGGGTGGCAGCACTTTTCAGACCAGCGCCAAGACCGCCCTTAATAGGATTAGTCACCTGATGGCTTTTCCCCCTGGCACGGCAGCGATCGGTATGAGCGATATTGTACTTTCCGCATCCAGCATGCACTTTGGAGAGTTATTGAGAAGTTGTCTAAGGTTCCTGAGTGCATAGATACCCAAAAATACCGATTCTTTGTATGGTGGCCCTATCCTGGCTGTTAGTTGACTGGTAATGGGTACTAATGGTAGTGTCAGACTCTCAGCATTCCAACCATAAATGGTCTGAGAGCTTAAATTGACCTCTAGGAAGGGTCTTCACCAAGGTTATAGAGTGTTTCAGGGTGAAACTTTGAATGAAAGTGATCCTCATGACAAGGGTCAATGTTGGGAAGGTCCCGGATAGTGGCATTGCACAAAGTAAAACTACAAAGAAAGTACATATGACATTAGATGAGAGATTACTGGTGAGGATGAATTTAAACTGAATTGGAAATTACTCAATCACTTGATCGGTGACCAGACTTTGAGAAGAATAATGGAACCCGATTGGGGACTCGTGCTTGCCGCCGAAGGACGGCCTCTATCTCACTGGTACACTTCGTTGCTGGATTCTCCCCAGACCATTTTCTCCACTGTGGTTGGGTGAATACCACACAGAGTCCATAGATAAGACAGAAACATACTCTGGAATTGTGTTCACTGCGAGCTGACTGGCCGCTGGTACTCGACCGTCAATGTTTCCCAACTCCACTTGACTCCCTGCTCCTTGAGATTTGAGCCGCAAGGCAACTGCATCACATATAAACTGCACAAATAGAGGAATGAGTGTGACCAGGACCAGTAGAACAACCAATGCTGGACTTGATGCAACGGCGACGGCACGGAAGACGAGGGAGGTGGTGATGAGACCAGGGACAGAGTTAACAAGAGTGAAGCCCAACGGACTAAAACTATTGATTTGCTTCTACAACCAACTTCAGTCTTTACATGGATAAAATAATAATGAAAGGTACCTTGAACCCATCATGGTCAAGACCATCGGTGAGCACTCGAATAGACCGAACAAGGAGGATTGCCGCAAGGACATCGAAGCTATCTGTGGATCTTTTGGCCTGAACGTGGAAATTGTTCCGAATGGCGAGCAATGAGTACAGCAAATAGGGGAACAATATGGACTGCTGACGCAAAGAGACCACAGAGCTACGATTTCACGAGATGAGTTCAGATGGGCATAGCTGCTAATTTGGGAAACATATGTCGTGATAATTACACTAAAGCCAGAAGATTCAACTATCCGAGCTCCGGTCGAAATGCATAGGTACGCCATGGTGGTGTTTTGGGCGGGAAATCCCGTCATCTGAGTCTCCCCACCGTCTCTTTCGAGACGGACCGGCCGCAGAACTGTCCGAACCAGACTCGGAGGGACCATCCGGAATAAGCCGAAGTGGCGCCGTCGGATGGTAAATGGCGCGATAGATTGTTGCGAGGTCCCCAGGTTTCACTCCAGCGATCCCTTTGGTTGGATGGTTCGAGAGACCCCTGCCTACTCTTCTAGTCCTGCTGGCCAATTCTCCATCCTGACTCCATTGGCTTTCAAAGTGCTTTTAAAGTCAATCCAAGGGAGCTTGGGCTCATTGCGTTTATATTGCAGGTGAATTCCGTGTCCCTCTGGTTGAATTAGTTAGTGGAGATAAGGACTAGACTACAACAAGGACTTGCCCATCGCATCAGTGAAGAACTTTTTGATTTCACAAATCATCTTTTGTGTCGGGGGCAACTGAATGAAGTCTGCGGGGGGTGATATATTGCTTCAATGATTTAGTTATGTATCGCGAACTACGGGTGGGTACCTCACCTTGAAGTCATCGTCCTGTGATTGCGCTTTGAGGGGATCGCGGGCTGCAAGGACTGAGCAAAGTGTGGCGTATTATCAATATTGGTGCTCGTCCTTCCAGATGGTACTGGTTGCATGCTCTGATCTAGATTCAGATTGATATTTGATGATCTAAAGACGTCAATGATTGAACGCCATAAATTGTACCGCCACCACTTACGATTCTCGCCAATGCGCTGGATGACTTGTTGAAGATGTCGGAGGGACCATATAATACATGCCTTGCTGGTGATGGTCTGAAACACTGGTGACAAAGCCTAAGTCCAAGATGATAGAAGAGCCTTGATTCTTACTTCTCGACCAGATCCTTGACGGACATCCCCATTGATCTTGTCAAGTTTTCGTCGCGTTCTACGTTCTGCGCCATATTTAAATTGGGGGCCTCAAATGTACTTTCTTCTATGTTAGATCCAGAATATCGGACATTATGCAGAGTTAGCTGAGCGGGATTGACTGTTGGAGGGTCATACATGGGAGGAGACACTTCTCCATCGTGAAGGACCAGTGCAAATGATCTTGGTGGGTCCCCCCGAACTGAGCTTTCGGAGTTGTTATCAGGAAATGATCTGGATATCACCGGTCCACTGAGGTGGTATATAGGAGACCCTGGTCTTGAATTGTTTTCTCCATGGCGTGCGGTGTTGTCCTGAAGGAATAAATCATGAGAAATATCATGGAGCTGAACAAATCACTTACATGTGACTGATGGATAAGTACGACTGAGGCTCTCTCGTCCTCCCTAGAAGCGTCATCATGATCTGATCCTCCATCTCCATCTTCAGACTCCTCACTACCGTCTAAGGAATCAGTGCGGCTGATCTGAAAAATGCTCAGCAACAAGAGGAGAATTGGTCACATAGAACTCAAGTACAACTGAGGCTCTCTCATCCACCCCACAAGCTTCATCATCATCTGATCCTCTATCTCCATCTTCAGACTCCTCGCTGCCATCTAAGGAATCACCGCGGCTGATCTGAAAAATGCTCAGCAACAAGAGGAGAATTGGTCACATAGAACTCAAGTACAACTGAGGCTCTCTCATCCACCCCACAAGCTTCATCATCATCTGTTCCTGCATCACTACTTTCAGCCTCTTCACTGAAATCTGAGAAACCGGTGTTGATCTGAGAAATGGTCAGCAACAAGAGAAGCAATATTTGTTCGAATAGAACACAGAAATTTCTTCTGCGCACTTGTTGAGATTTCACTCCAGGCTACCTTCCGTCTAGAACACTCAGTCCGCTGAGCAATCATTAGTGATAGATGGGGAGAAAGATCTTGTCCGTACCAGGATGACCAGAAGTTCAGTCATATCTGCCTCAAATGCCCGCTCCTCCACCGGTAAAGTCTGACCCAACTCCTTCAAATGCCACTGCAAACGGCAAACTTGGCATCTCGAGTCCTTCTCCACATCAATGCCCACAACTTTTGGATCCTCATCAAGGAAGGCTATAGCTGCGGTGTAGTCGTCCATTTCCCACTTCTTCCAGCATGTGTGTCCCGACTCTCGAATGGCATCCCGGAATTCTGGTGCGGGTGTTGGTAGTGGAAGGAAGTCCAACGACTCCGAGATGGAGTAGCACCAGCCATTAATGAACGGCTTCACACGGGTGGAATATGAGAGCCCTGGCGGCATCATCCTCCAATGCATAGCCGCACACCACGAACGGATGTTCAAAGACCCGCCGCGCTCGCAACCAGTGAGGCGGTCATCCATAGCCTGCCATTCATCGAGGCTGTATCCGGTGACAGTACAGCGAAGGAGACGAGGATATGTGTTGACCCAAGAAAGATACTTGTCCTCATCAGTGTCTCGGGGCAGGCTACTGAGAAATTTATTGGCTTCTTTGAATCCATATATGGGTTGGCCCAATAACCATTTAGAAAAGTCATGGCTGTCCGCAGTGGAGTCCCAGATATCTCGAAGTGCGACAAGGGCAGGTGAAGGGGTCCAGGAGGGCGGTGATTCGGATCCGGGAATCGGTTTACTTTAAGCAGGTTAGATGTGTCAATGACAGATAATACACTCACTGAGACAGACAAGCTCTGCAGCCACCATACCTGAGATAGATGATGCTGTCTTGTTGAGTAGGAAACAATTGAGATCTCATGAATAGCCAACATGTAAGCCATTCTCCTGTTGCCTTGTGGCAACTATGTCCAGCTTGATCCATCGCTCCAGTGAATGCTTTATGATCATAGCTATTGCAGTGTTGATCCAACCATCCCGCACTATACAAGGAAGGCACCACCACCAAACACCGACCAACTCTGGCATATCCCATTCCTCCCGATCGCGCACTCCCCGCTCTTCGTCTGCTCTCTTATACGCCGCGGATGTCATCGCCAACCATTTACAGCCGTTTGCGAAAATGATGGCACTCCGTGTTCCGACCCGACATGTAAAGAAAGATAAATAAATAAATGACTTAGTCAAATTTTTGCTTCGCTCTGCCACGAGGCATGTCTGCTCACCGCATAATAATGGCTGGCAGCCTCCAGTCTCCAATCCACCTCTCTTCAGGCTCTTCTTCTTCAAGTTCTTCGTCAAGTTCTTCTTCTTCCTCCTCAGATGACCTCCAGGTCCAGCTCGACATGAACCCAAATGATGCAATTCTCCTGCCACAACGACCCATAAATTTCTCACAGACAAATGACGCGAGCCTTGACGACGACGATGACGATGATGATATTGTTGATGCTGCACCGCGTTCACGCGGACGACCCAGAGGCACGAAAGCTCAGACAGATAATGTCGGTACGTGGCATTATTTCTATACCTTCTGGCTACCTCTGATGCAGCTCTGCTGGTAGCTATATCACGCAAGATTGAGGTTTCTGTCTCTATCTATTCCTACATCCAAGCCCAGAGCGCAAGGCCCGGAAAACCAAAACACAATGATCTTTTCACCTTCGATTCCTCCGACCCTTTGAGCACATTCCATGCCCAGCTTCTCGTAATCCTCGACAATGTTTTGTGCCCTCCGAAAATCAACATTTCCGATTACCGTGTCCAATATTCTGTGCCTCGACATTCAACACCGCTGCTCGACTTGGGAGAAGGAAAATATGACCATATGCTCCAATCTGCACTGAAAGCCAAGAAGGATCCCAAAATCAATCTGACTGTGACGCCGATAACGGTATGTATTTCATTGCACTGTCCACTGGGCTGTACTGACCATTTTTTCAGATTTATGGTGTCGCAAAGGAAATGTTATTCCACTGAACAATGACGATGCTGCAGGTACCCAGAGTGGAGCCAAAAGGGCAGGAGAAGATGTCGATGATGAAGAAGATGAAGAAGCACATGGAGCAAAGAGGCGCAAAAAGAAGAGCAAGGTATGAATATCTCCATCATTATATCCGGCTTATTCTTTTCAGTAGATTCCGAACAAAAATCAGATCCTTCCAGGGAATAAAGCCATGAACGAGCAGATTGGTATCATACGGGAACGTTGGAAATGTCCTAGCGAAGGCAGAGGTCCTTGTGGTTCTACAGTTTGCTTCATCCGGCCGAATACTGGTGCTCATTATCCTTTGAATCATGCGCATAATGATGCCTGGTCTTCTGCCATTGTACGTATCTTTGTCGCTTACTGTTACCTTACACTGACTTCTACATGCTAGCTCAAAGGCGCCGCCTTTGCAACCATTGATTCTCCCCCAAACACCCATGAATTTGACGATCTCTATGGCGACAAACCTCGGTCTTCGCTGCTGCAGCAGCGCATCGCTGCAAAGAATGCTAGTCCAGCATCGACAGCACCGGTTATCAATGTCAATTTCCCAGCTGATATGTTCCACCCATTCAATCCAGTCTCAGCCTCTACAAATCCATCATCAACTCCTATTCCTCTCTCGGATCTTCTTCTACCTGCTGAACTCGGCCAGCCTGGTCCCAAAATGACCATCGAAGACTTTTGCGCTCAATACTGCACCGATAATCCCAACATTTATGCTGTTCTCCATCGCAATAATTATACATCTACCACAGCCTTCCGTCGCATCAAGATTGAGAAGTTGGAAAGTATGGGACTGATGGGAGGCGATATTGCTGCATTGCAGGAGGCGGTGGAAGAATGGGTGAAGGTGAACCAAGACTGAAACTTTGCGGACTGATTTGTACTTGCATTGAACTAGATTTCTCTGTATTACAATTATTGTATTCTGTCCTCGGCATTCATACGTAGCCAGCATGTCTAAAGTAGCCAAATGCATCGCTCTCTGTAATAACATCAAAAACTTCTCGCATGTCAAACAGAATACCATCTCCAGTAAGATTTGAGAGGAAGATGTCGTTGTTGCGGCGAATAAAGTGCTTTATCTTGGAAAAAGCTTCTTCAATTGGGTTGAGATCCGGAGAATAAGGTGGTAGGTATTCAATTCGGACACCTGAAAAAAAAATAAGCAAAACGGTTTCAGTTTGAACCAGGTGGACATACCAAAGGGGTCGGCAAGCCCAATAATCTCATCCCCATGGTGAATTCTCGCATTATCCATAACCAAAACACTGAGTGGCCCTGGGAATGGTGAACAGAGAGGCATCTGCAGCAACATTAGCATTCGGAAGGAAATATAGAGCCAGCAGTACATACCACCTGATGCTCCAACCATTCCAGGAAGACATCTCGCTTTATCGAGCCTTCAACAACCTTTCTCGCCACCATACCATCAAGCGTCAACAATCCTTCAGCGCTCAGCTTCCTTCCTCGTACAAATGGCAGCTTCATCTCAGCCCGTTTGTTCTTGGGAGAGCGACCATAATGTCGACAAGCTGTTTTGTCATTCTTCCCGGTCTCATCGAGAAACCCAAGCTGCACTGGATCATATTCGGCCATCCGACGTATGAAATCATTCTGCAATTCCTCATTTCTCTCCTGGGCAATGGCTTTGAGCTTTTTTCGTGACACGTTGCAGCGCTCCAAGGTGCGAAAGATGGTGGTGTAATGAACCGAGATGAACCTGTTCTTTTTGAGCAAGTTGAGAAGCTCGTCCAAGAACCAATCGGGGCGGAATTTGACAAGGGCAAGGATATATTGGAGATCTTCGGTATGAAGATGACGAGGGCGACCAGAACGACGCTTGATTGGCTTCACCACGTCACCTGTTTCTCTCCAAAACTTGAGGACCCGGTAAAAAGTGCGACGAGAAAGGCCAGTAACAGCCAGGATTTCGGAAGTAGAAAGGGCGCCATGCTCTTTGAGGTTGACGACAGCAATTTTGAGGTCACGGCTGATGCTGCGGAAGGGCATGGAGGCAATGGCGCTCAGCAACAAAATTATGAGCAAAGTACTGAAACCGTCACAGTGTGACTATCTGAAAAATTCTACCAAGTCATTTATTTATTTATCTTCTTTACATGTCGGGTCGGAACACGGAGTGCCATCATTTTCGCAAACGGCTGTAATCATCGCAACACGCATCTCAAACGCAGCAGACTCGACTTCCCTCCTCCGTAGAGTCTGCGCAGGAGTCCGTGCGAGGCGTCTTTCCAGGGCCGCGGCTGCTGATGTCCAGGGTAGAGGTGAATCCCATGGATAGACTTCCCATTCAATCAAGGCCTCATCTCCTTCATTCCACAGCCACACATCTTCTCTGTCATCACTGCCTTGCAGCAACTTGAGGAAGACTCGCTTTTGGAGGCTGCTGGGAAGCCAACGCAAAGCCCTCCACAGCAATACGACCATCTTCCCGCCTTTGATCATCTCCCACCCATTCACATCCACCATAGTCCGCTCCCTCGTATTGCGGATGAATTCTTTGTCATCCTTGATGCAAGGTCCAATAGCAGAGGGGGTTTCCGAATCTGACAGTTCCTCCGAGGATTGCGATAGAGCAGAGGTCATGGTCGTGGAAGGAGAAGAGCTTAAGCGCCGGTGATACAGCTTTTTACGACTCGTGGTCTTCTTGTTTCCGTGGCGCCGGGATGATCGGAGGTACAAAAATACCTGACAGTGTTGATCCCAGCATGTCAGCGCCCCTGGAAATAGCTGTTTTATTGGGTTCTACAAGCTTCTGAATGGATAGTGAGGTACCTGCTATACTAATATTACATTTCCGGCACCAAGCGGACTGTGTGACGATCAGCAGACGCGCTCACCACGTGCTGCGATTTTTAGATTCCAGTCACGATTGTGACAGTAGCGTGATTTTGCCAGCCCGCCTCTATCACCGCCGTTGCCCCAATACCGGGAAGCTACAACCTTGTCCAAACCAGCAGATAAAATCCCAGAACTATATCACCATGCATAGGAGTTGTCTGTGAGCTCAAGCTGGGTAGCAGTATCTGATTCCACTCCACCAAAGATGACTCAAAACTATTGCAATTCCTCCGAAATCTGCTTGCATATTCAGCGCCTATATTCAGCGCCCATCGGACGTAGCGACGCAATCACCGAAAATGACCGACGATCCGAGTAGCCGCTACTCGGGTCCCCTTCCTCAGCTTCCGTAAAACTTTCATCGCATCGCCGCTTCTTCCCCCATCTCGTCAATCTCGTCCCTTTTCTTTTGGTCTTGTAAACGTGGATCTCATGGCGCCGCTTGCATCACGCTGTATGAATAATCCTCTGCTTCATCGTCGCAAGCTGTTTCTGACCGCTTTTCCAGGCAACGTAGCCTTTTATGCAGCGCTTTTTCTGATGGAATTTATCATGTTCAGGTCGGATTATCATCAAGGAGGTAAGCAAAAGCGGCTCTGGCTCCCTGAGCCTTGCTGAATTGTCCCGAAAGGCTATGTCTTTGGCCTGCTTATACGTGCAGGCTGTCCTCAACGAGGTCATGCTTGACAATATGGGTCGAGCCCATCGTCTTCGATAACGTCCGCTGTCACAGGCTTTGACTTGGGTATCGCTGACCGTTTCCTGGCTCCCAGTCGTCCGACCTTTTTCATCAATAAGCGCCAACGTCGATCGATACCAATGACCACGTGTTCCTCGGCGCTCTTTGTCGTCTCAATGAAGGTGCCAGTCAATCCCTCATTGCTGGACGGATATTAGAATCGGGCTCGAAGATTAGGGGAGCTGTATAATGGAAGAATACTGCTGGTGCGTTCCCTTTCTTCGTTTCCTTTCTTCCTCTTTCGCAATTGGCCTCTCAGCTTGCAACGTCACTGTCTCTCTCTCGTCGTCACCATCTGTCTCACATCATCCATCGTCTTCTTCCGCGAGGGCGAACCCATGTCATTCCGATTTGGGGATTCATAATGGAAAAGGAATTCGGGGAAGCTGCCAAGGTCTCTTTATTCTTCTTTTCCTTCCTCCTTCGGTTTGCTCATCCAGCACGCTTCACCCTCCTCGAATCTATATGCCATTCTGGTCGGTTTTTATTGCAGCATCGTCGGCCGTTGGAACTTTCGCCGTCGCCTTCACTGTCGAAGCAAATATTGAATATCGGGCTCGATGCTCTCCTCATGTCTTTCATCCATGTTCGTCCATCCTTCCTTCCTAGTTACGTTCAGCTGATCCTTTCCTTCAAGATCTGAAGCAGATCCGGGCTTTACTAGATTATCGTCAATTTGGCAAACGAGCTCGTCGTCATCTTCTTCATCATTCAGAGGAATGGATCCCTTGAACGTGATGGGAGCAGGTTGGTCTTAGGTCTGTCTCGCTTGTTTTCTTGCTTTTTGTCTGCTGAATCTGTTCACAGGTCGGATGCCGTCGAACCACAGGTTCAAGAGTCTTGAATACCCATAACAAATACTAATCCTTGATCCATTGGTGCTATCCTATTGCGTCACAGTGTCGTTGTCGAGAGAAGACCTGGTGACAATGACCCGTCACTAGTCAATGTTTAGGTGCTCTCTCCTTCTTTTCTTCGCTTTTGATTTGCTCATTGGGATCTCAAGGCTGTGTCTTTTTCGGCACGGACATATTCCCTCGCCTTGGACTCGTCAATGGAATTGGACCTGTGTGGAATCGGAAGGACTAAGGAAGAAAGCAAGAAGAGCATGCTCCAGTTTCTCCTTTGGTATGTCGGCATGGTCTTTTTTTCGCTTGGAAAATTACTGAATGTCTTCTCCAGGGCGCATGTGATAATGGGGTACATCCAGCATCCTCTTGACTGTCGTAATGTCCTCAATTGTCAGGTATGTTTTCCTCCTTCCTTTACATCTATCTGCTCAAGTTTTCGTAGCTTTATCTATCAAATTATACGAAGACCTTTTGTCGTATACTAGACAATATAATCGCTTTTTCTATGACGTCTACTTTACTCCTACGACTGACTGCCTTGATGGCTTTCAACGGCTGCCTTCACCGCTGTGACCGTGAGATGCATCCACACGGTAAAAGCGGGAGCGGACGGCGGGCTCGTCTGTAAGTCCGCGGTGCGGTTCGGAGTAAGAGTCCGATGATGGATTGCGTGGGAGTCTGCAGGAGGTGGAAGGCGTCGAGGCACTGATCCCAGTAAAGGTATGGAATAGCAGGGTTCTCCGATCTTGTCTGGGATGTCATAATAATGCGAGACACGGTCAGTCCACGTTACTATGCTCAAGACAGCTCGTCAGCTTTGGGTACGTCTCCTTCATCGTTTTCCTTTGCATATTACTAAAATGCCATCCCAGCTTATCTGCTATTCTCTTCAGGTTGTGATAGCATGGTAGCTCTTCAAATAAGATATTGGTTCCAGCTCCATTTTGCGAGGAATTTGTCATGTCAAGCAGGGTACAACAGGTTCTGCAATCTCTTTTCGCGCTCATCTTGCTCGTTCTCCTCAGGTTTTGATTTATTATTTATGGTACTGTTGTAAACCTTTTCAATCAGATATCGTTTCGTCAATATTCACGTTGGAGACTCTGTTCATCGTGTTTCGCCTGACACTGCGATCTCATCTTACGACCAAAGTACTGTGCCATTTCATTCAATTCGGCAGGCACTGTGACCTGTGACCACACCACTGAACCTAACATTTCGGCAGTCTGCTTGTGTGACCTGTGACATAGCTATTTTTTTCAGCAGGATCCCAAAAAGGTGTATATTAGTCTAATATAGCTGATTTGATGCTCTGAGATAGTTGACGGTGTCTGAAATCAATATTTTCAGCCAAACAGAGCCAAAGGTACCTTTGGTTAAACTTACTAGATCACATGATATCATGACTAATCTTTTAAAAAATTGCACAGCAAATCATTTGAAAATTCCTCCCCAACGGCCATGGATGATATCCTAGCCATACTGCAAGGGAAAATCCTACCTGACCCGGAAATCCTCATACCATTATTCCTACATTTCAAAATCCCATCTATCCTGAGGACAAGGATGCCTCTGACAAGGAAGATGAGGAAGAGGTCACCAGATTGAGGGGGAAAGGCACAAAGTAGGGCTCAGATTCGAGTTGCTTGTTCTTTGTCTCAAAAATGCATTGATCCTGTCCAAAATACATTAATTAAGGCTACCCAAGGTGAAAAATCATTTATTTAGCTGAAAAGGAGCAGAAAAACGGCTTGTGACCACCACTTTGAACATTTCAGCGGTCCGGACCTGTGACCTGGGACATCTGTGACATTTCGGCGAAATTTCGAGGTCTGTGACCTGTGACTGCCGAATTGAATGAAATGGTACAGTAACTTGTGTCAGCATTTGTTTCTATGGTGCTCATGTTGGTATTCCATATTGAGGTCGAGGAGAAAGAAATTCCATTGGCGAGATCAGCTTGGGTCGTTTGTGGCATCTCTTCCGCATTTTGAACCGACATTTATCATTTCAACCCGTCTGGAGGCTACGATCTCTGGGATCACGGAGTCTGGTCTCAAGTAGCATCTTTGTCGGGGTCGAGCCTTTCATTGGGCTTGATATGCTGAGAACGAGTCATAATGTCCCAGGGAGACTTTGAAGATAGAGTATATATGTATCCTGGACCTCAAGTTCTGAAAGCAGCCAAGTACATTTGTTTGTCGTGGTTGCATATGGTACGGCTCGATGCCTTTTTTTTTGCCGGTTTGATGTGCGCCTTGACTTCCTGTGTCCAGGCTCTAGGACCACATCTGGAAAGATATATATAGCTCACATGTACTCAAATCGCCTTGATTTATGGCGAAGCTCATTGATCCTGTACCATTGAGATTTCGGACTCATGCTATGTCTGAATTGTCTTATGAGGTCACCGTCGTACATTCAGGGATACATTGAGAGTCAGCAGAACAAAATCGACGTGGGCCCCGACCATGTCTGTCCAAACCGTGAATTTTCTTAGAGGGGCAACAGAGACGCATTGAATACATGAAGTGGTGACAATAGACAGGAACCGGCATATATTGAGAGTGATCTAAGATGCATGCTTTCCTCCCGACATAGTTCTAGAAAGCGGGAGTGAGAATGTCATTAATATATGTATATACAAGTATTTGGAACATAGTGGACGTGAACTCGAAAAAAGAATGGAAACTGTCTTCAAGATGCCAACCAGCAAGAATGCGAGTTCTTTCCATGGAGCAAAATGACACTCAAATGTTCGTCATAGCTGGGCAAAAGACCATTTTCTCCTCTCATTCTGTTGATAATGACCTCACAGTGTCACTTGCGCGATCCTATAAGTATTGTGCCAAACCTCATGGGACGTCGTTCAGAAATACCAGCATGAAATCTATACTACTGTAAGTCTGGGCTTACCTCAGATCCGCGGGAGTAGATCGGAGGGCACGTGTTGCGGTGATCGCCGAGAGGTCACGAAGGCGTGAACAGAATCATGCTGACATTATCTTTTTTCTCTTCCGTACTTCATCGTCGCATGCACAAATTCCATATTTTGATCCAATTCTCTCGTCGTTCGTCGCAACCAGTGTTTCCCCCCACCTCTTAGTAAGTGGCAGGTTTTCAACTACAAACTTGATGCGTGACACACCGCACATGCAGAATGGGATCCGTTACATATCACCACCAAACATAAATCACGAAGGCTTGGTGTCCTGTACAGTGGGCATCAGGCTACGGTTTGCGCAATTTGAGTCAGCCTGAATCCGAGCCTGATTTGGGGTGTCAATGAATGAACGCAGCACTTTCAAATAGCCATCAATACAACTCGCATCGACAACCAGTACAATTCAAATATTCATTCCATGTGCAAGAGGCCAAGTCTCAAGTGATTAGTGAACCGAAGGAGTTTGTTTCTTCAGCAACCGAGAATGACCCACTTGCGCTGTGTAAGGCGTGATTTTCACATGCCGTTATGTTGGTGACTGTTGCGGCCACCATCCATTGTCGTCTCTTGCTCCAACATTGGCTCCTGAGCCGCGTTACTGTTGACAGGAACCTGATAACCTATCCCTTCTGTCTTCATATCTCTAGGGTTTTCTCAGCTATTCTGTGTTGGATGATATCGTGCAGTGGCTAGTCAAATGACGGCTTAAGCAGAGGGAAAATGCAGAGTTTATTGATAAGTGAGCAAATGCTAGGGATACGGTCGTCGGTAGATGAGGGGGATGCAAAGGCTAAAAGTGAAACTACAGATCAAACAGGTAAATAGCATGTCTAAAACAGGAACAACGTCCGAGAACCGGACTGTACCGTTCAACATTCTGTAGTGGCACCACAAGCTAGGGAGAACAGTTGCCAGGATTTCACTTTGATTTCACTATTTATTTCAAACCCCGCCGGATCTATCCGGTTCTCCGCATAGCGAGCGTGAGCCGACCGCTGATCACGGCTGCAGAAAATGCACCTTGATCTGAATTCCGCCAAGCTTCCGGTGTTTCATTGTAGCGGTCATGTGATTTAGTTATGATGGAACTGGCCACAAGGACAAACAACAACTGACAGCTGAATCTTGGCATATTTACCTCGTGCCAAAGAGATGACGCAGCTTGCAACTCACTGAAAATGTGGTTGTCCAGAGCTGAGATTTACCTACTGCTATTCAAGCTATTTTGAGGCTGTGGAAACCATCACCCATATGCCAGCCATGAGTCATATCAATCACGCCAAAGACAACCTGCCACGGCAGTTTCCGTGACACCGGACCCTCTATCGAGGCTCCCTCAAAGAGGGTCGGTCACCGAACTACATTGGTCTTTGACAAATTGGGTCAGAATTTGAGTGATCATACAGGCTGAGAGCTCGAATGACTGAGCAAACTGAAAAGATGGCTGCCAGTATCTCAAAGTCCAAAGCCGATATGAACGAGCCCTACCAGATATGTACCATTGTGAAACTCAAACTCGCGAGTTTGGCTGAGCTCTTCAACAGAGGCGGGTTCTGGTTTTACCAAGCATTTGATGGC
This sequence comes from Mycena floridula, assembly GCA_029320655.1. NCBI lineage: Eukaryota > Fungi > Basidiomycota > Agaricomycetes > Agaricales > Mycenaceae > Mycena > Mycena floridula. The sequence goes on along the minus strand of JARIHS010000015.1, from coordinate 655,371 downwards.
CATGAATTCGTCGATTTGGGTGTCAATTGCTCTATAGACTTTACCATAGGATCCGACTCCCAGAAGGTCGATGACCAAATACCGACCGTCGTCGAGAGCGCGGCCAGTCAAGTCAGAAAATGAAGTTGCAGGACGGTGGTAGACCATGATTATGAACGAGTAGAGAGGTTGTAAGTCGAAGCGGATGGTGGTTGGAAGAAGTGAAGCGAAAGCTAGAAAAGGGTTCAATGTTCCTTTGAATATCATCCAAAATGGCTCCTATCTTGTCAGACAAAGGGGCGTGATTAGGGGCTGTGAGGGCATGTATGAGCCTCAGCATAGAAGCAGCAAGACCATCAAGCCCAGTCGCTCTCAACAGTGACAAGATGCGATGGAACAGTAGATTGTGTACAATAGTGCCTTGAACGACAGATTTTGAGACGGAATGAGAGCCGGGCATAAATGGCCCGAGTCCCAACGCATGGAAACTCATGGCAGCAAGGGATTATCTCCCGGACCCTTAAATCAGATGAGAAAGTGTATTGACCCATGTCAATATGTGAGTTCGAAGATGTAATTCGCTGGGAATATGACAATACAGATCAACGATTGGAATAGATCCTCCCATTTCAAGATGAACTAAACTTTTATTGTAGTAGAAATCACTTACAGAACCCTTCTATCCAATGGTGCTGGAAGAGTCTGTAGTTTTATGCTGCATCTCTATCGCAGGGATATCCCGAGGAACCGCAGCATAATCATAGGCATATTCTCCGAGATCGTACTGGTCCAGTCCTACCAGCTCTGCATCTGCGTCTTCCTCAGCGATCTGGATACGAAGGAAGGGGAAAAAATGCATCGTCCACAGTATCATCGTCTGCCAAGATATTCAGAGTTTTCAGGATGAACGCGTCAAAGATACTCACAGTCACAATAAAACTATAACCAAGTCCAGAGGCCGAATCCGCTGCCTGAATGCCAAACTGCTTCCAATGACCATCAAGCCAACCTCCAGCGATATCCGCAATACCGTCGAACGCGGCAACTGATTTTTGCGCGAATATTCCGGTGAGGAGGTTTCCTACGACTCCACCGACGGCGTGAGAGGCGAAGATCTATAGGTGCGTTAGGTTCAATCCAGCGCTACAGACATGTGCTCACATCTAGTGTATCATCATACCCGAAAACAAATTTCAACTGTGTCGCGAAATTACAAAATGTACCAGCGAGGAAGCCGAATAACACAGCAGCGGCTGTTGAAGATCAGGTTGAAGATTGATTTGGATCGGAAGAGTACTCACGAGATCCAACGAAACCCGAGGCTGGAGTGATGGCAACAAGTCCAGCAATAGCGCCACTGCAAAATGCAACTGAGGACCATTTCTTTTCGACTCGGTTGTCCTAGCAATTATGTGAATACCAGAAGACAGGCTGATAGGATTACATACCCACAGCATCCAAGTAATCCCGCCAACCGAAGCCGCCTGTAAACATTACCAATCAATTGCAAAGAAGAATGAACAAGTCCACGAACCAGATTAGTAACAATACATGCTTGCGCCGCTCTCAAATTCGCACTCAAAGCGCTTCCACCATTGAATCCAAACCATCCAAACCACAATAAAGCAGTTCCTAAAATAACATAGCTAGTATTAAGCGGTTTGTATGCCAAGTTCCTTGTTCCGTATCCAGTGCGTTTGCCCAAGTACACCGAAATAGCAAGTCCAGCTGCGCCAGAGGAAATATGGACTGGAGTACCTCCAGCAAAGTCTAATCCTCCGATTTGGAAGGACCAGCCATTGGGATTCCAGTTCCAAGCAGCGATTGGGTTGTAGACAAGTGTAGACCAGATTGCTACGAATGCCATGAGGGGACCGAGACGGCCGCGCTCTGCTACGGCACCGATAGCCAGCATCGGACTGGATAAAATCAGTATCTACATCTATGATAATGAGAACACATACGTGATTGCGGCGAACATCAGTTGATAGATACAAAATACAAGTGCGGGAATTCTTGCACTGCCAACTGAAGGTTGTGCCAGTACGCCCTTTAGACCAAAGTATTCTGGAAGATATGATCAATGACATCTCAATGAAGCAAATACAGTGGTGAACCCACTCAGATCACCGATAAAAGCACTCCCTGTTTCGCTGAAAGACAATGAATAGCCCCAGAAGAACCACTGGAAAGAAACCAAGGTCAGAGATATGGCGCAGTATTCGGTGAATCCACGCAGACCTGGAATGACACAGTCGCAAGAGTCATCATACTGAGATACATCATCGATAAAGCATTTTTGCGCCGCAGTAGGCCTGCATAGAAGAATCCCAATCCAGGGATCATGATAAAGACTAGGGCGGTGGATGAGAGGACCCAAGCATTGTCCCCGAGATTGTACACAGCGACATTCCCGAGATCATCGGTCCAGTTGAGGTCTCCGGCTGTCACTTGGATGAGCATAGTACTTCGGGGAATGGGAAAGAGGGATAGGAAAGATGATCAAACAGCAAAGATTTGAACGAATGGATACGGGAAGAGATATGTATGAGAATATGGCCGAGCGAGGATGAAAATCCCGGAGATAATCCACCGAAGAGAACACTCACAAGCATCATAGGTGATGTTGAGCATTGGAGGAAGAGATGACCGAATGAGGTGACTGACAGTCAAAGCTTCTAATTCTTTTAACGAGTTCACTGAGATAGCGCTGGCAGAAAAGGGCAGAGGGATACAGGTGTAAAAGATCGAACGGGACCTATCCTTTAAGACGTCGTCTATAATGAGATCAAAAGCGGTGACTGTCAATCAGAAGTGGTTCACGTACGTCGGATCACCAGCGTCCATCAGGTTGCTGACGTCCATATGGCATCTCCGCCAGATGTGCACCACGATGTCATTCAAAGACCATGTGTAACTGTCATTCAGCACGTCACAGAAGAACTAGACTGGACTAAGTACAGGCAGAGATTGAGTAAGACCTTGCGCGCGTGATAGAAATTCAGAGAACACAAAGTCGAGAATGACAGAGCAAGGACTCATTCACAACGACTCTCATGTTTGCTATCTATGTCAGTTACTCCATGAGACAGCTATCGAGCGAGTAGCAGCTATGGCGAGATGACAGCGGTTACAACGCAGGCTGTGCACTGTCCCAAGTGAACTAAAGGATCAATTGCATGTGGCTACAGTATACTTACAGATGCCTTGAGTCAACTAAATCGCTTCATCGGTCATGTCATTCGCAGTATAACACCGTTGCTGGGCAAGTTCTCTGGACTGATACTTGTTCAAGACGAGAAGACTCGGAAAGAGCTTCCCAGATCGATCGTCCTATTTCGTCATCATGTGCCCAGTCGGAATGCAGGCACGTCGAGTGCGAGTAATCGCCAGAGAATTGCCATTCAAGGCGTTATAGGGACATCACAGATATCAGCTGCAATGGATGGTATGAGCCTGGGATGACAGTTTCGAAAAAGTTAAGACAGACAGACCTTGGACAAGAGAAGTCTTGGCAGCTGCCAAAAATGGAAAGCGGTCCAGGGAGATTTCGACGAGGTTGATTCTGTGTCGACATCCAGAATAGCGCGTGTTGGTGCCGCTTTCCTGGCTTCGTCCACAAAGGGAGTATTGTGCAACTGGGCGAATGGAGGTCTGGTGAAGCGCGAATCTCTGTCATTGGCCGTTTACAATGGTGTAATGCATTGGGCGCTCCCGATGAGCCACGTGAATTTAAGTAATGTATCACATGAATAATTGCAAAACTAACTAGACACCAGAGGACATTTCTTGCGAGAAGCTGAATACGATCTACCATGATCAAGATGTATTCTCGGTAGTTTCCGTAGCATCAGCAAGATGACAAATAACTTTTTTGACTTGTACAAGTAGCTGCAAGTAGCACAACACGCTAAAACACGCAAAAATACGCAACAAGTGCAAAAAGCGCAAAAGCGCCAATGGACATGTCCATTTTCCCAAAAAGCGCAGATTTTACTCGTTCATGACAAGTGCAAAAAGTGCAAAAAAGTTGTAAAAAGCGCAAAAAGCGGGAAAAGTGGTGGGGACATACCAGCACCAAACACCTATATTTTGAGAATGAACAAGTTCTTTTCATTTCCTCATTGCACATCAGCAGTATTTGGTACTCACTTATGCACTAGGTACACAGTACTAGAGTCCGCTTTTTCCGCTTGCCGCTTTTCCGCTTGTAACAAGCGGAAATACGGAAAAAGCGGACAAGTGAATTGCAATTTTGCTGATGTATCGTCCCCCGTGAAGCCAATGCCATGCTCCGTTTGGCTGGCGGTCCTAATGTCAAAAGAGGCAAACAGAAATTCCGGCAACTGGCAACGGTCACGGTTGTCATGGACCTGTTCACGATCCTAGAATGTCCTAGGACAGTTGAGCGTCTGCCGACAGCCTGCTACAATAACGAGAATTTACCTGTAATCGGACGATATCATTGTAAAATCGGAATAGGCAGAAGGTCATCAAGAATGCTTCAAGAAAGCGTAAGCGGCCGTAAAACGGTTGAAGCGAATTTTTTTTTAGCTCATCTGAGTACCGGCTGGTCAACCATCGTCGCTGTAGAAGCCTAGCCTGGATCTCAGGCTCACGTATGACTCGCCTGGATGCCTCTACGACATTGAAGTTTTTCCGGGGCGAAGCTCCACGTAGGATGGAATGAGGGGCAAATTCGTCGAGGGTGCGCGATGACGGGCCACTAATCGTCACGTGGATCCCGCGATGTGGCTCGTGACCTTTACGCGCTCGTGAGTCTGACTCAAGCTTGACGTGTTACCAGGAGAAATTACGCGACTTGCGCGACTGGATTCAAGGTTAGTGGACCATTATTGTTTATGATAAATATAGTTTTTCAAATCCCGATTTCTGCCAAGAAATGGAGACAGGAAATGAACGAACTAATCCATGAGGTTTGAACATATCATCTAGTCGCAACTCTCCGACTGTGGCGGGCTTTCGGACACCGTCCGACCCAATTCAACCAATGTCCCTCTCGTTCGCCGCATGAACCTCAGCGTTACAAACTCACAAGTCAGCTGGATGATCGCTGGCAGCAGTATTATCAGGATTTGAGCGACAATGAAAGACGGTGAAGGGGATACAATGATCATCACTCGAAAAACCAGTCCGGCAGTGACGAGATTCGGAATAGAATTCATGACAGTGAATCCGAAAACCCCGATGCTGGTGATACGAGCCTATCTTGAAGTAAGTATTGGTAAGGAAAAGGTATCGAGGACCACTCTACCTCAAAGGATTCCGAGTCGAGACCATCATAAAGCGCGCTGATGCAGAGTGTGACCGCAATGGCACTCAGAGCCAACACCTGGTCCGCAGCACGGTGATATTGAGCATGATATCTGTGGCATATCAGAATGATGTCCATGAAATAGGGGTAAGACCAACGCGAAGAGCCCAAGGAGCTGTTGGATCATGCATGAACATCATATTGAGGACGAGAAAGGAGCAATATTGGAGACTTACCATTGCAAGACATAATGTACGAGACTTGGCGAGATGCTTCACGACAACCTTGGCTCTGTCTGGATGATTGACAGCACGTTGGATCATGGAATACATCGAAAAGGAAGCGATAACACGATGAGGCATTGAGCAGTAAGTGGGCAGAAGGTATGAGATGGTGTCAATCAAGCGAAAATTCCCTCAAATTTATAGAAAATTGAACGCCCTAGACTATCCGGTTCTGACGATCCCCGAATACAGGGACGGAACCAGATATATTGATGGAATGCGGTATGTTGGTAGGAGGTAGAAGAAAAAGGAAACCCTGGCTTGTGAGATCTAAGATCTGCCGCACCGTCGTGACGTTCATGATGAGAAGTAACAAGCTAACCGAATGTCCAACTGGGGAAGAGGGGAGTAGCAGTACGCAAACAACAAGATTTCCTTTTCTAGAACTCATGTGATGATGTCAATCACCGAGTAAATACGATACGGTATATTTTGGTACCACAAATACAACAGCTTCAATCAATCCTGTAGAGAGTTAGTGACAGCTCCAGGAACCAGTGCAGACAAACCTTCCACGCCTCCATGACTCCATCATACCGGATATTCCTGAACACGAGTCGTTTCTTCGGCCGACTATCTCCATCGGTCTCAGCGTCTCTTGGGCGCTTTCGGGATCCCGAAGCCGAGGACTCGGCAAAAAATTCCTGCTGTGAGACAGCCTGGCCAGGCTTTCGAGCGCCAGGAATATGTCGAAGCTCCAATTTGGCTGTATCACTATCGATGGCTTTGTAAATCTTTTTGAGATCGCGGACGGGTACGCCTGCGAGTCCTTTGCTCGAATTTGAACCTTTGCCTGGTGTCAGCACGTCTTTTGGCCAGTTCACCATCTCGATTCCCTCATCGTCAAGTGTATCATCAAATTGGAGCCACGGGAGCTTCTTGTTTCGCTTTGTTCCGTGAAGCTCGACACCGAGTTGTTCTGAATTGCTTTGTTAGGCTGATCAGTGGAAGAGAAATGGGAATACCGAAGGATTCAGTGAAGAATTTCTTGATTTCCTTGATCATATCGTCCTTTGAGAGATCTGCTTTATCCGAGATGATTTGTTGAACAGACACAGCGGCTCTGGGAAGTTGAAAGTGCCTCCGTCAATACGATTCAAAAGATTGGAAAGGCCTCTTACAGATTATCTTGATTCATTGCTGCTCTAGAGTCTCGGGGCTGTGAATACACGTCATTCTCCACTGACCTGCAATAATATCATTTCTTGTTGATTACTGTGAAAGAAGCACCCACGAATTCACAAGATCCAACATCAACAAGGGGGTTAATCGTCTACCGGGGACTTGAGTTTGTAATACTTCAAAATCTTGCAGCATGCTGTAGTGGACGTTTCATGAGTATGATATGAAAAGATGATGTCCAACTCACGTCCGATCATACGGAGCCCATTCTTGTCCATAGTCGGTGTAATTGACATCCCTGGATCCCGTCGAATGTGTATAGCTGCAATGCGCTGGAGCTCAGTCATTGCACAGGATCGTGATAAAATCTTACGATGGGTATTGAACACTGTCTTGGTCCTGTATTCCGTCGGCGATTGCCATCGCAGTCGCAGAATGATGATCATGCTGCAAACCGGTTGAATGATGTTGAGCATCTCTGGATTGTTTCAGAAAAGCTATATAAAGGATCAAAATACATACGGAATATGTGTATGTGGATGAAAGATATGGGCGTTACTCTCTGTCAGATGGAGAGCTTGGGATATCGGCGGTCGTGGGCGATGTGGGACATGTATCTCAATATGATCAGTTCTCATATTGTGACTATGGTCATCCTCAGCGTCAAGAATATGGTGCAAATCCTTGAGATAATCAAGTCTCGTGGACATGAGTCTGGGTAGACATTGAATTAACTCACCTGTTGCTCCTGATAGTCCGGGTTTGACATAGGCCCAGGGACATCGTGATGTTGAACCGATGCTAGGATGCCACCCCGAGCTACCATCCGTCTAGAACGCTCTTTCCTCTGAGGCATCGTCAATACTGGCAGCAGACAACGACATTGTTCGTACCAGCATGTCTTCAAGCTCAGTCAGATCCGCCTCGAATGCCCGCTCCTCCACCGGTAAATTCTCACTCAAGCTCCTCAAACGCCACTGCAAACGGCAAACTTGGCATCTCGAGTACTTCCACACGTCAACGCCCACAACTTTGGCTTCCTCTTTGAGGAAGGCCATAGCTGCGGTGTAGTCGTCCATTTGCAGCTCCTTCCAGCATGTGTGTCCCGAAACTCGAATGACATCACGGAATTCTGGTGCGGGTGTTGGTGGTGGAAGGAAGTCCCACCGCTGCAAGCCAGAGTAGCGCCAAACCTCAATGAACTGCTTCGCACGGATGGAATGTAAGAGATCATCTGGTGTCATCCTCCAACACATGGCTGCGCACCACGAACGGATGTTCAGAGACCCGCCGCGATCTGAGGGTTGGACACAGTCCTCCATAGCCTGCCATTCTTTGAGACTGCATCGGGTGACAGTATGACGAAGGTCAAAAGGATATTTGTTGACCCAAGAGAGATACTCATTCTCATCAGTGTCCCGGGGAAGGCTCCTGAGAAATTCATTGGCTTCTTTGAATCCATATATGGGTTGGTGCGATAACCATTGGGAAAAGTCACGTCTTTCGTTGTAGTGTGACTTAATGTTGTCCCACATACATCTAAGTGCCACAAGAGCACATGAAGGGGTCCAGGAGGGCGGTGATTCGGATCCGCGGGTAGGTTTACTTGAAGTAGGTCAGATGTGTTAATGTCAAATAATGTACTCACTGATATAGACAAGCTCTGCAGCTGAAATACCTGAGATAGATGATGCTGTCTTGTTGAGTAGGGAACAGTTGAGATCTCATGAATAGCCAACAGCTGTTCACTAGGCCTGTCATTTGGTGGCAACTATGTCCAGCCTGATCCATCGCTCCAGTGAATGCTCGATCATCATAGCTTTTGCGGTGTTGATCAAACCATCGTCTCACTTTGCTGGGGAGGGAAAAGTACCAAACTACGATCAACTCTCGTATATCCCACTCCTCACGATCCCGCAATCCCCGCTCCTCGTCTGCACTCTTATACACTGCGGATGTCAAAACTACCCATGCGATCATGGCGATGCGCATCTCGAATGCGGCAGACTTGACTTTGCTCCTCTGCAGAGTCTGCGCTGGAGTTCGTGCGAGGCGTCTTTTCAGGGCCGCGGCTGCTGATGTCCAGGGTGGAGGTGAATCCCACGAATCTGTTGTCCATTCCAACAAGGCCTCATCCCCTTCATTCCACAGCCACACATCTTCTCCATCATCACTGCCTTGCAACAACTCGAGGAAGACTTGCTTTTGGAGGCTGCTGGGAAGCTTACGCAAGGCCTCCCACAGCAATGTGACCCTCCCTCCACCCTCGATCATCCTCTCCGCATCATTAGCCATAGTCCACTCCCTCGCATTACGGATGAATTCTTTGTCATCCTCGATGCAAGGTCCAATAGCAGAGGGGGTTTGTGAATCTGAGAGTTCCTCTGAGGATTGCGATGGAGAAGAGGTCATGGTGGTAGAAAGAGAAGAGATTAAGCGCCCGTGATACAGCTTTTACGACTCGTGGTCTTCTTGCTTCCGTGGCGCCGACATCACCGGAGGTACAAAAATACCTGGAGCAGTGTTGATCCCTGGTCTATTTTCGTTTCGGAGGTGGAACCGGGAAGACCCCGTATTATCTAACTGTTGGAGTTTGAACCGCGGAGGAGCTCACTCGCATATGTTGATGTGTGCAGAAGGAGGAGTGTATGCGGATGGAGGCGGTATCAAAGGCGCTTGATAATTCGCCACGGTCATGGATAGCAAACTGATTATCATATCACGCTTTCCTGTAGATATCTCTCAGAAATTGTCCGTTGAATGTGCTACTGAGACTTGGAGCTCGAGATATCACGTCTATAAAGAGCTCCGCGCTCATGTACAGAACCTTGACTCCATCTCCCTCACACTGGGGGCAAGGCCCAGAGCACTCCTTTTGGAGTGCCTTACGGTCATGACCGAAGCACTCGCTTATCACTCCATCATCACTCCACTTTTCGCAGCTGATGGGAGAAAATCCGAAGTTGAAGCGGGAGTGCTGATGGAGTGCTTCGGTCATGACCGTAAGGCACTCCAAAAGGAGTGCTCTGGGCCTTGCCCCTGGTGTCACACATCGCCATTAAGCGCCCATCGGACTTGTTCCCCGATGCCTTCACCGAACATCCCGATGACCCGAGAATCCGATACTCGGGTCTGCTTCTTCGCTTCTTCGGCTCCCGAGATTATTTCACGACTCCCTCTTGACGCCCACCTCGCCGCTTCGTGTTTTCGTGCATCTCATTTCCCATTATCCTGCCGTTTCTCGATTTTCCTCCTGCAATCCCTGTAGCCTCCTAGGTCGCGCTGCTGTGGCTATCGCGATGTCCTTGAATGTCCTTGAATGTCCAGGTGGGTCTTGGTTGGTTCTGCTGCAGCCTCTTTCTGACTTTTCTGGAGACGCTGTAAAACCTGAGTCGTAATACAAATTCTTCATCCAATCCATATGGCAAATCTAGGCCAGCGAATCCTCCATGGTCATCTTCCTTTGCTGACCCGTCTCGTTAGACCAAGCTCCGTGCTCTCTTTATACCAGCATGCTTTCTTGGTCGTCGACAAGCTCATCGTCATTGATATGGTCCAGGTTATTGCCTTCAATAAAGGTCCGTCTATCCAAGCTTTGACGTTTTTGGATGTGGCTGACGTTTCCTCAGAGATTCTAGTCGCCGAGCGCTTTCATCGATAACAGTAGTGTCTCCATTGATAACATTGACCATGTCGGTGTCATCACCATGCTTGTCTCATTGTCGACGCCAATGTCAAGCAAAACCCATTGTGGTTGCAAATACCTTCTTCTCCCGCTCGTCATCATCACCGTTCATATAGATTTCTATCTGATTCTTTAGGTCAATCCTCCGCTTCGTCGTGGCAGGCTGTTTCTGACCGCCGTAGCCTGCAGTGCTTTTCAATTTCTGACGGAATGTTTCATGTTCAGCTTGGATTATCATCAAGGAGGTGAGCCAAAGGCAGCTCTGACCATCCAAGCCTCGCTGATTTGTCTCGACAGGCCACGTCTTTGTCCTCCGTATATGTGCAGGCTGCCCTTGATGAGGTCGTGCTTAACAATATATATATGGGTCGAGGACATCGTCTTCGATAAAGGTTCGATGCTTTTTCACTGTTCTTTTGTCTTCCTTGCTCATTGGAATATACAGGTCGTCCAATGCCATCAAATACCACCTGGCTTTGCTCCCTGTCCTGGACATATGAGTCTACCGAGATGATCATACATAACAGCTGTTGTGTAATACGAGAATCAGGAAATCTTTTGGTTGCAGATTGGCTGTTTTGCTGAGGATATTTAATTAGCGCTTTGGGTACGTCTGTCAGTGCTTTTGCCTTTGGCCGGCGTTGATATGGTTTCATCTTGAGCTTCCATCACTATTGTCTGAGCTTGGTCGTCGACTTGAATGATTGCGCTGCGAATTACCTGGATATCGAACCCTGTACTTGCAACATTATCAGCGTGATGTGCAGAACTCTATGCATAGAAAGGCTCTCTCAAGAACTGGTGAACATTGCCTGGCTGTCACAAGACTTTCATGGGTTGACAATCACAGAGTTCAAGTTCCATATAATGAACGACTATGTTGCTTCTGTCAAAGCGACATCGAGACGGTGGAACATGCAATGCTTGAATGTCAGAATGACGAGCTATGCAAGTTACGTTTGGAGTTTCTGCCTCGGCTGTATGATCTCAATCCAGGGTGTACTCCATTCAGACCAGGAATTGATAGTGTGCATTTCATACGATGGATGATCTCAAGACCATCAAGCAGTGTCACTCCTGCCAAATACACCTATGATGTGCTGAAGTTATATGACTCTGAGCCGTTGTATGTTCCCCAGGCATACCGAAGAGGCATCTAGTGAATATACTTATCCTTAGGGATGTAAAGAAATTGCAAAGAAATAATCACGGCCTCTGCTTTATATTTAGATTTACGGTGCAATTCACACTTGCTTGTCTCCTTATGAAATAGAAGCCCCTGGGATTAGTTGTGCCTACTTTTAGATTAGCTTGTGTACTAGTTATCTCGGGACACGGCGTTCAGGACGTGGACTATGCCGAAATTTACTTCCTTCCAGGCCCGCCCTTTGCCATCACCTTTTTCATTCTTCATACCATCAAATTCACGCCCGGTTCAAGTTCTTTTGCGTCTCTTTACCGACATTGTCAAGCTATGGAGTCCATGTCTGTTGTATCCCAAGGTAATGATCTTCTGTCGTTTCCAGATGCTCATTTTGACGAGATCCTTTTGCACACAAGAGTCAGTCTGGTGCCTTGGATGAGAGGATTCAGCTTCAGAGTTTGGATAAGACGTACAACCATATATTTTCCCTTTCTTTGCCAGGCTGAATGATATCCTTGGGCAGTTTTCTCGTTCCCCGAGCACTGTAGGTCAGTGTTTGCTTCAGCTTTCAGATAATCATTCAAGGCGAGAGGATGTTTCACGGAGTACCTCTGTCCGTATCCTTTGTCGCCGTTGCCATACAATGTACGAGAACAGTATTTCCGATTGTTATCGCTTGAATCGTTTTGTTGATATGTGAGGTCAATCTGCCCAGGGAGATTGTCTGCAATCAGGAGCAGCCGTGGTAGTACAACATCAATCATACTTATGTGGAATGAGGAGGCGAGGTCTGCATTGAGAACATCGGGAGGTTGCAGGCTGTGAGGGAGGAGCAGTTACACTATTGTTCTTGTCTTGCTTGACCTAAATACGACTTTGTCCTTTTCCCTCGCATTGTTTTTGGATCAGGTCCGGTCATCTCTGAACCTTGTCAAATTACCAACTGATACCTGGTGTTCTTCAGTGACCTGTTTCCGTCGTTTGCCTTAGCTACACAAGGACCAAGGTATTGTATTCTCGAGGATACAGTATACTCAGGCCTTTGGACCTGACCTCGGATATCTAGGTGACCACTGGTGGTACCTTTTATAGTCACATGGTGGCAAAGTCTTGACCACCTGTGGTCAGAACCTTCACTACCAATGGGATATAGGCTATGTGGTACCAGTTCTGGTAGACAGAATACCATAGGCATTGTTTGAAATTCAGTGGATTGCAATATCGGTCAATGAAAGCTAATAACCTGCTGAGGTTAGAATAAACCTTGAGACATTTCCCAAGGTTGATTCTAACCTTGGACCCCCAGGCAATGGCAGGTTAATCTGAACCTGGAAACGATAAGGTAGAGACTGACCTCAGGGAGCCTTTTCCCAAAGTTAATCTCAGACCCTAGTCTGAGTGATGGAGGAGAGATCACCCCACATAGCTGTTGCATCTAGCACAGCTCTCAGTAGACAAAGGTTAATCTCAACCTGGAAAGCCCAAGGTAGAGACTAACCTTGGCAAGCCTTTCTCAGGTTAACCTTGAATGACAGTCTGACAGATGGGATAGAGTAAACATAAACCAGTTTACCTGTCGGATTTAAACCACGTGCAACCACGGTTAATCTGAACCTGGAAAGGACAAGGTAGAGACTGACCTTGGGGCCACAGTTGAACTGCCAACCGAGGGATCCTTTTTGAGGTTACAGGCTCACAGCTGAAACTAACATCAACTTCTCAGGTCTTGCCCATGGTTAATCTTGACCTGTGCAGTTGATTTCGAAGTTTAGGCCAACTTTGGGCTTCAGACAAGTCAACAGCACCTGTGAAAAGCTAAGGTGAGCCTTAGGGTTAGTCAGTAGAATCAGCTGTCAATAAAAATAATGGGGTGAACTCGTGATGATTATCATCTATTGTCATACATGATAGGCAGTCCCATGGGGTTGATCGATTGGTGATGAGCATACTTGATCTCGGCAGCCAGGTTCTGATCAATATCCGCTTGATCCGCCATCAGGCGGCCTGCGCTGCCATTTTGGGAAACATGCGCATGAAAACTAGCCATACACTCTTTCAACTGGATCTCAGCATGTCTGGGGCTCCCTCAGGGCTGGGCTTTGTAATATATATGACTCCTGCATATACTAGGTTCATTCCGTTCACCAATGGACTTTGAGTTATTTGGATCTAGTCACTTTTCGGAACTGGGCTTGAGCTGTATATCCCCCGAAGGTGGATTCATCCTCTGAATTGAGGTTGAGTGAAGGAAAACATCAACTGGACTCAAAATGTAGCTTAATGACAGGAGATTTCAATCAAATATGACTTGAAAGGCATAGCCATCTGGAGAGAGTAGAGTGCATGAATTCAATTCCCTAGATGAAAATCCATTGAAAATGAACTCAATGGAATACCATTCAAATTGCTGGACCATCTGATTCAGACCATATAGAGATGGTCAAGACATGCTTTCCATTACTGTAGGATCTCTGAGTAGGATGGGGTATATGAAACCATTATGTGGCGCATTTTTCACATTTACACTCCCTGTGGTGCTCCAGGTGGGAAGAGCAGCTTTCACAAAGGTGATATATGAGTGTAGGAGGCTATACTATGGCCAAAAGGTGCATTCACTTGGTCTCTGGAGGCCCATAAGCTCTGATATTCCTATCCCATTTGAGCTGTCCATTCACTATGGATTGTGGTATGCCTTCAAATAGCTGGCACATAATTCTATTCATTTGCAACTACCCATAATTGCCCTTCATGGGTATGCTGCGCATTATGTTAAATAAATAAATTTCCAATGAAACTGCAGGTGGGACCAGCGCGCTGAAAAGAGCCTGAGCGCCCGCTGAAAATAAAATTTTGCGCGCGCTCAGACCTTAGATGATGACTAATGATGACGGTCCGATCGGGCCGAGTGAAACAGAGCTCGAGCGGAATTCCAGGTTCTCGCTCGAGCTCTGTTGCAGTCAGTCACCTGACCCATCTCTCTTCAATCCACAGCCTCATTTTGCCTCTCTTCATTTCCTTCATGTACCCAGACATGAGGGCAAGGGTGGTATGTCGATAATATCTTTCTTTTATTTGTTCTTACTATATTAATATTCCCAGTGAGAAGTCTGCTCACTACCAGCTACCAGCGAGCGCCGTGAGCTGGCTGCCCCCATGGTTGTACACCGTGCTCAAGGTCTTTCCTTTTGTCAAGATGTAACGGAGTTAGCGAGTTTCGTCCTTCGGTTCCTTCGGCACCTCACGTGCACGTTCATATTTCACGGTCATTACTTTCTCTTTCCTCAGTCGTTCCATCATCAGGCGGCTGAGTTCTGTTCTAATACCTTTCTATATAGGGCTCTTCCTATGCTTCATTCCAGTTAGTATCTTAGTTTACATCCCATTTTCTCCATTTTTACCCCACCAACAGGCTGGTTACGCTTTGTGGCCAATTTCAAGATTTCCCATTTGTCATGGGAACAATATCTTTTCCTCGCAGTTCTAGGACCATTCAAAGATGTGTCGAATGGACTGAGAGCATTGGATTCGCACTTGAGTGCAGGCAAGTCTTCAATTCGTTTGTTCAAACAGCCTCTCATTTTGACGTGATTACAGTGTCACCCTTGTCCATTTCATGCACATTTCAGGTCTCTTGATCCTTGGATGCTCATGGCATCAGGTCAGGTTGGCAGTTGTGGTGAAAAGCAGGTAAGCTTTGTTGAATTGGTGTAACGGGAGTACGGCACAGAAGAGATTAGATTGATCACAGGCTATGATAAGATAAGATTGGCGAGAACTATAAAGTTCTCGCATGTATGATTCTTCTCTTCTTAACTATTTACCATCACAATCACGCTACATAAACTACCAATAGAACTTGGTCTGGTTTATTGCGTCTGAGTGAAGTAATCGTTACAATTGGTCTCTTTCGATGACTTATATTTTATAGCCATCGCATGCTTCCGTTACCTCCTGTTCAAGTCATCACCTCCTTCAGTACTTCAGTCGCTTGTAAGATTGCCTAGGTTCATTTTTCCCTATTCATTTTGCGCCAGCTGATGCTCACTGTTGTTTTCAGCCTTGACCTTATAGTTTGTTGGTTTTGGGCGGCAGGGAAAATCCAAATGCAGGCGATCTCAGTGAAAGTCTAGTCGTTGGTAAGAGAGGGGAGCAACAAACAGTTTTCGCTGGTGAGATTTCAATGCTATAAGACCAGAATGATGCTAAGAGGTTTGTTGCAGTGCCACGGATAGGATGCTCCGTCGAGTTTGTTCAGAAAAAAACTGGAATGTCGCACGGCTTGTTTTTGGGACAGTACATGAAAGGTGAGGAAGATTCAGATGATGAAAGGCCTGCAGGGAGTCGTGGGCGCAAACGCAAAAGCAGGGTCACATCAGATGAGGAAAGCAGTGATGACAATTCCAGTGGCAAGCGATGTGTCAAAAAAGAAGGTATGCCATACAAGCCTGTCAAGGATATCTGACCGATATACATAGGACTCTTCCTCAAAGCTCCAAGCGATGATGAACTGGATAGGGAAATTGGTTCGTCCCTCCCTTTGTCTAGAAAGCTATGCTGATCATGTTGTAGAAGATGGACTGTCCAACTCGTATGGCCATAATAGTGTGTCAAAATTAACCCACTTTTTAGGCATTTTCAGCATACTTGGGCTCAAAAAGTGACTTTTTCAGCATACTTGGACCTGATTTTGGGGTGAAAAATGCGAACTTGAGGTCAAAATTTCCAACTTCAGGGTCAGTTTTTTGTTGAACTTCAGAGAAAATGAATCATACTTGGCATTGAAATTTTCCAACTTCAGATCCCAAGTGTCCATGTTCGGATTAGTTTCCATGTCATGTTTGAAGTTTCCATGTCATGTTCAGAGTTTTCATGTCATGTTCAGAGTTTCCATGTCATGTTCAAATTTTGTAATGTTCAGAGTTTCCATGTCATGTTCAAAGTTTCTATGTGATGTTTAGATTGTCAGTTTCCATGTTTGGGTCTCAAGAATCCAACTGGCTGTCTCATTGCTGTGAACTCATAATTGTGAGCAATCAACTGCCATGAACTGAGTTCAAACCTTGCCTTTGAGTTCCATCTTCACTATCAACTTGGGCATCTTAGTCCGAATTAGATGATTATTACCTCACATGATCACAAGATTGACGCGACAGGTGGGAAATATCACGTGGAATTAGTAATACAGTGTAAATTGTCGTGCACAACATGTATAGCATGTTTTCCAGCCTCAAGACTCGGAGTTATTGGACAGAAGGAGATGAATCATGTCAATAGACCATATCTTTTTCTTGCCTCAATATGAAGTTTGCAGAGTCGGTCCGAAAGTTCGCATCAGATTTTTGAAGTTTGCTGATCTAAGTCAAACATAGGATGTCAATACCAAACATGGGGAATTTCTGAAGTTCACAGAATCAATCCAAAAGTTTGCATCAGATTTTTTAGAAGTTTGCTGATCTATCTCAAACATGGGATGTCGATGCTGAACATGGAATGTTTCTGAAGTTTGCAGGTTTGTCCCAAGGTCTGGATCAAACTTTTCAAAGTTTGCAGATCTGTGTCAAACATGGCATGTCAATATCAAACATGGAAGATTTCTCAAGTTAGATGGAAAATCAGGGTTTTATGCAAAGTTAGCTAAATTTTAATTATGACACACTATTATGGCCAAAGAATTGCTTCAAATGGTGTTCAATGTTTGTTGCCACTCACTTTCTGTTAATGTTCATATTGATATCCAATGGTATTCAACTCAATGATTGTCATGCCATTATCCCATCATCCATATCAGTAGTGTTGTACCCATGGTGTGATGCAGCTCTGAGTAGCTTTGTCCATTGAATTAGTACTCACCTTATTCTCGGTAGACAAGCAAGCTGAATGGTGTTCGGGTGGTTCCTGTTTGAGTATCACTCGTCAGCTGGAGCTACATCTCTTCAGGTTTCAGTTCCTCCTTCTGGGTGAGCATCCAGTCAAGAGAACAGGGAGAAACAGAGAGAGACAGAAGCCTCAAGAATCATTTGTCAAGATGATAATCATGTAATCAGTCGGGCTACCTATATATATGGTGTTACATGTGATGCGACACAAAGGTCACTCGAGATCATAAGTTGTTACTGTAATATAGCTCGATATCTGGGAGATAAAGAATAGGAAGTAAAGAAGATAGAAGAGAAAAGGAAAGGAAAGGAAAGGAGAGAAAAAGAGAAAGAAACTGATATATTTGGCCTTCACACATGTCAATGATTAAACTGAATCCCGATAATCACCATGTCGCATGAATGATTCATTAAAGATCTGTCAGGATTTCAGAATGGGCATACCATTACATACAGTTCAGTGACCATACTCACCCAGGCGGGTCCGCTTCAAAGGCACGGTACTCTCCTCCGAGTCCATATCAACAGTGCTCCTCTTGTGTTGATTTCCCTGACTCTTGTTATCTGAGTCCACAGACCCCAAGTCATTGTCTGACAAATCAACATCTGAAAGTTCATCATTGTTCCCCATGTCCAACGCAGTGGAAATTGGAGTTGATGAGCGGTATGCACCAGGCAGAAGCATCTGGAGTTGCTCAATAGTTGGAAGAAGCGGGTTCTCCCGCAATGACGAACGCAATCTGCGAGCAAAAGATTCATCCCACTCGGTATCTGAGTTTGGACGATCCAGGCCAGAAAGCTCTGGCATTCCACTGAGTTGTTGGACGATTTCTTCAGCTGTTGGTCTCTCATCAGGATTTTGTTTCCAACAGTCCATCATGCAGTTCCAAACTGTGTCGTTCAATTCGGAGGATGCAGGTCGTGTTGGCTTTTCACCTTTCATGACCTTCAACACGATGGCCATATCGCTGAAATTCACCTGTTCACAGAAGGGTCGTTTCCCGGTAAAGACCTGGATTGAGCTGATTAGAGATACCGATGCAAGCTAAACAAGACAAACCTCATAGCACACACAGGCAAAGGAGTACATGTCACTCTTCTGGGTATTTCTGCCATGGTATTCCAATATCTCTGGTGCTTGCCATGCCGGGGTTCCTGCACTGTTCGATGAAGCACTGGATGTCATTTGAGATGCAGCAATTGTGGACAGTCCAAAGTCCATGATACAAGCTCGAAGTGAGGGTGTCACCAAGACATTGAGCTTGAGAGAATGAGCCTTGTCAAATATAATGGTACAATTTACATACCGCTTTCAAATCACCATGAATGATTGATTGTTGATGGAGGTACTGGAGACCAGATGCAATATCAAGTATCTGAGAAGGTTCAGGACAGATGGGTGTCAAGCAAGCAGAGGAACATACAAGGGAAGATCGATTGATGCGCTCCGACGGTCCCTTGTTGAGGAATTGTAGGAGATTCCCATGCTCCATCCACGGAGATACGATACAAGCCTGGGATGTCTCACGATCATTCAGATAATAGATCCCATAGAGAGGCAGGACATTTGGGTGCGACAATTGGCTCCATATAATGATCTCCCGGGAGAAGTCCTGATGTGGTGTTAGTTATCAATGTCACAAAAAAGGACAGCATTATCACCTGCAAGAGTGTCTTCAGCTCCCGTTGAGCCACTCTGGGAGTCTTGATAGATACTCCAGCACCTCGAAGGAGACCAATTGAGACATCTCCGAAGCCACCACCATCGACATGCCCCCCAATCTGCTGTAGACCATTCAATGTCAAGCATTCTGGATATAGTCCCATTCTCCTGCACAGACGAGCCATAGCTTTTGTAAAACATGATCTGACTTTCCGTGGGATATCATCCAAGTCAAGAAGCTGAATCATCCCAATTATCAGTATTGAGAAAGACTGAACAGCTCAACACACCTGCAACAACAGATTGAGTGATTCCTGAGCCTCTTTCAATGGCTGGGACTCTGAGGTGAATTGCTTGTAATCATCTGGATTCTTGATAACATTCAGCAAGTGGGCACAGATGGTTATGGTATCCAAATGGATTATCTTGTGTATTTGATCAAGATCAAAAGTGCCCTGGTATGATTTAGACCTTCTCATACAAATGCCAATATTCATGGACCACGAACCTCTAGGAATTTGGCAAGTGATTTGATAATCATGGGCTTCCAGGTTAGATACCTAGACATGGTTGTCAGGGCTGTGCTGTTGCAGATATCATGGGTCAAATCTGAGTATTCAATGGACTCAGTGTCAACGGCCATTGAATAGATATATATGAGTCCCTGTGAGATCAGTCAGCATGTTTTGCAAGAATGATCTGAGCATACCAATGGTAACCTGCAGATCAATGTAGATGAGTCAATCTTGCGATGATTAATCCATCCTTGAGGATCATCAAATGCGCCTTGCTCCTCCCCTGGTAAGGTGTCACTCAAGTTCTTCAAATTCCATTTCAAACGGCAAATATCGCATCCCGAGTACTTCTGCACATCAATGCCCACAACTTTGGGATCCTCCTCGAGGAAGGCCATAGCTGCACCGTAATCGTCTATTTGCGGCTCCTCCCAGCATGTGTGTCCCGAATCTCGAATGACATCATGGAATTCTGGTGCGGGTGTTGGTGGTGGAAGGAAGTACCAACCCTCCAAGACAGAATGGCGCAAGGCATCAATGAACCGCTTCACACGGATGGAATGTGAGAGCCCTGGCGGCAACATCCTCCAAAGCATGCCTGCACACCACGAACGGATGTTCAGAGACCCGCCGTGCGCTGAGGATTTGATACAGCTGTCCATAGCCTGCCATTCCTTGAGGGTGTATTTGGTGACAGTATGACGAAGGCGAAGAGGATACTTGTTGACCCAAGAAAGATACCAGTCCTCATCAGTGTCTCCGGGCAGGCTACTGAGAAATTCATTGGCTTCTTTGAATCCATATATGGGTTGGTGTGACAACCATTTTGAAAAGTCACGGCTTTTCTCAATTGCATCACGGCTGTCCGCAGTGGAGTCCCAAATACACCGAAGAGCCACAAGGGCAGGTGAAGGGGTCCAGGAGGGCGGTGACTCGGATCCGCGGGTAGGTTTACTTGAAGTACATCAGATGTGTCAATGACAAATAATACACTCACTGAGCTAGACAAGAAGCACAATGTTCACCCCTGAGATAGATGATGTGGTCATGTTGAGCAGGCAACAGCTGAGATCTCATGAATAGCCAACATCCTTCCCGGTATTTTATTCGCCTGTGGCAACTATGTCCAGCCTGATCCATCACCTCAGTGAATGCTTGATGATCATGGTGTGTGCTGTGTTGAGACAACCATTGTCTCACTCTGCTGGAAAGGGAATACCACCAATCTACGATCAACTGTTGTATATTCCATTCCTCATGATCACGCACTCCCCGCTCCTCATCTGCACTCTTATACACCGCGGATGTCAATGCCAACCATCCAATCATCGCAGCGCGCATCTCGAACGCGGCAGACTCGACTTCCCTCCTCCGCAGAGTCTGCGTAGGAGTCCGTGCGAGGCGTTTTTCCAGGGCCGCGGCTGCCGATGTCCAGGGTGGAGGTGAATATGTCCATTCCCAATCCCATTCCATCAAGGCCTCATCTCCTTCATTCCACAGCCATATATCTTCTCCGTGATCACTGCCTTCCAACAATTTGAGGAAGACTCGCTTCTGGAGGCTGCTGGGAAGGTAGCGAAAAGCATACCACAGAAATGCAACCCTCTTCCCACCCTTTATCATCCCCCCCGCATCATTCGCCATATTCCGCGCCCTCGCATTGCGGATGAATTCCTTGTCATCCTCGCTGCAAGGTATGATAGCAGGGGAGGTTTCTGAATCAGACAAATCCTCTGAAAATTCCGATGGATAAGAGGTCATGGTGGTGGAAGGAGAAGAGCTTAAGCGCCCATGATACAGCTTTTTGCCTCGCGGTTTGCTTCTGTAACGCCGGGTATAACGACAGCTGGAATGGTTGAGTTGTGATCCCAGGATGTCATATTACATCAGCCCAGGAGCATTATGGGAACCAAGACCCAAGAGGCGGTCCGAGATTCTGAGACTCGGGTCTGTTTACTCGGCTCCATCTTGATTTTTTCATCGCTTCTTGATGCCCACCCCTTACAATTCTCATCCAATGTCGGATTCATACCCCTGCTTTGAAGATGGCTCTCATCGACACTGTCTTTGTCGCCTCGATGTGATCCACGTCGCATTACGTTGTCACCTCATTGACCGCAAGAGGTGATCACGGATCTTCTACGTGGAAGAGGTACTGTAGTTTTCCGACCAACAGTTCAGTCCCACGGTCATCATGTGACATGTCACGCTTAATTCCGAGTTCGGAGGCCGGAGTCGGCCATGACATACCAGTTCAGCACCAAGTCCAAAACATGTTTGGCTGTCATGAGGTGTTCAATTTTCTCCTACTTCTACAGACAATGTATAAAGGAGCTCCAGAACATGAATTGGAGCATTTTTAGGTGATTTCTGAAGGATTTCAGCGAAAAATTCCCTTTTGGGCTGTGGGAATGTCACGGTTGCCAGTTCAGAGCTCGAAAACCACCGTGACTGTCACGCCTTTTTGAGTTCAGTTCAGAGGCCAGCGTGGCCCGTGACGAACTGTTGGTCGGAAAACTACAGTAATCTCTGAGTTGGTGTGCGTGGTGGGTTAGTCGCCGTATGGGATGGTTGATGGCGAGGCTGATGGAGGAGCATATGTCAACGTGCGGAGGAGGAGCTGATCGCTTCCGACGCTCTTCCTTCGCGAGTATCCGGGATATCAAGAGCGTCGGTTTGGGCGATTCGAGAGAAACAGCGGGGATTCCAAGGTATGTTTTTATGTGAAGCTTTTGTGGTTTCGGTTGCTTACTCTTCTTTGCAGCTTCATTATGGTCAAAATCCTTTTCCAGGTTGACCTCATGATCATCACCATCATCGTCTTCGGTTTTCTTTTACAATGATCCGGGAGTCCACTAATTCATGCGCTCTGGAACCTTGCTAAAGCGACTGAACAGAGAAGAGGAGGAGGGAAAGGAATATAATCACTGTATCTGTCAGCTAGTTGTTGAGTTGAATTGCATTGCTATTATATTCTCTCGCTATTCCTTATGGCTCGAGTTTCTATTGTCATTTGGCTCATTCAACTTAAGTTCGACTTGATCACAGCGTGTTCTACTTCTTGTCATGTTGATCCGGTCCGGTCGTCCCTGAACCCTGTCAAGTTCCGGTGATACCTCTTGTTGAATTTCCACTGATACACTTGGTTCTGCATTGCTATGTTGCTGTCATTTGTCTTTTTTTGACAAGGAACAGGATATTGCACCCTCAAGTACATGGTATACGCAGGCCTTTCGTCTCGAGGACAGAGTACAATGTCATTGGTCGGGAGCTCAAACAGGGTCAAAGTAGCTCCCTGAGTTCTACTATGTCATACAAAAACAATCAAGAACCCCGCAGCCAATTACATGGTCATGTCTCTCTGTTACCTGGTTAAATCTCTGTGTTACATGGCTAAATCCCTCTACATATTACTCGGTTAAACTTTAATCGCCGCTGCGTCTTTGTTAATCGGCTATTGCTCTCATATGTCTATGTCTCTACTTGGACCAAGTTCTTGTATCTCTACTCAGACTGAATTCGGTTAGTGTGTGCATAATTATTTTCACTGAACGAGTTCACATTTCGTCTGGGAAGAGCGGGAGAGGTGCGGGAGAGGTGCGCATCACTGGATTGGGACTGGCGGGCACTGATAAATTTATATTTCGATACAGTAAGGGAGCTCAAAGTCGAGCGCACGACAGAGATTCAACTGTAGGGTTCAATTACCGTCAATAATTTGATGGTATGCACTCAAGTCAATCATAATCTTAGCTTGATTTAATTGAATCCTCAAGGTGAGCCCAGTACCAGAAAATTCTTTACTTCATCAGCTACTTGAAGCTTCAAGGAATCCAGGCCCTTTGAAGGATTTCTGGCACAGGTACAGGTGCTCACTAGTGCAGACATGTATAAAAATCCACAAATATGCAAAGACTCCAGGTCAGTCAATGTTTGAACCCAGTTTTCTGTGCTGGCTCTGTTTGAATAAGTACTATGACACATGAATCCTGATCTACGGAAAGATCTCGGAGGATTTCGCTGTGATTCCAGCATGAGTTCCAAACTCGATTCACTCATCCTTTTCCAGGCCGTAGCATCAACTGCAATGTGTCCAACAAGGAATTTGTCCATCAGGAATATGCTGGGTGTAGATAAATCCATGGGACATAGGCAATGCATATCAACTCAATAATTCATCGAGGTCGACCCATGGTCACAGGTACTTTCCAATCACGGGATGTTGACGCATCATATTTCAAGCCAGCGCGTCACCGTGGTACTCTACTGAGGGTCTGCCAGAGAGCAGACTTTGCTGCTCGAACTGGTGGAGAAGGTAGATAGGTATATTTATGTCATCGTTGGCCTTCGATCGTAGAGCATGTGGACCAGTATTGGCATGAATAGATGATTTACTCAAGTCAGTATACAGTTACTCAAGTAATACATCCGGGAAGGGTAACGAAATTTTGATTGAAGGTTCCCGAGGTCCATACTCAACATTGGCTTAAACAATCCTTTCACATGTGGTAATCCAGACAGAAGTACTTGGACAACCATTGAATGTTTGCTCAGCGCCATAATTCAAATCAAGATTCTTCGGTCACCAAATGCTAGTCAATCCCGCGACAGGAAGGAATTATTTCAGCCTTGTTGCACACCTCCGCTCCGGATGAGATCTATGACCTGACTGCTCCAATCACTGTCTAAAAAAAGTGCCTCTGACCATCAACTGACGGGTGGGTGACTTTCTCTTGACAATGAATGAGGGTCGCATCTTTAATGTTGATCTGTTCAAGGCTCTCCTCGGGTTTTCCCACATATCTATAGATCTATTGGCAGTATTGTCTGATATACGAGGCAGAGGATATGTAAGTATCCGCTGAAGCGAGGAGCTCCAATGCGGCTTTGAACTCCAATTCGCACTTTGAAATCACCTGCAGCTAGCGCATTATACTTGTATCAGAAAAATATAATCGTGAGGGATTTTGACTTACGGATAAAGACCCATCCGCTCTCCTTGTGTAGCACTCCTATAGGTCGGCAAAGGGATCTCAACTCGATGTTGCATTTAACAAAGAGGGAACGGCCACCTCAAGGCCTTGAACATGTGCGGCCATATAGCTATTTCATCCACGAGAACTCGTAAGTCGGAGGTTGGGTGCACGTGCGGTCACGTCCAGCGCTCGTGATTGGCTCGTGACCATACGCGATTTTTTGGGACAAGTAAAACGCGTTGAAGCTCCATTCCTCGCACGTGTTAAGGTTAGATACAAGTTGATGTCGCAGGACAAAGAAGAATCATCTATAGAAGTAACTAGCTTCTGTAGCACTGTATATTTACATGGGTGCAATGTCACACAGGTCACACAGGTCAAGCTGTTTCTGCTGGATTTCGTTGTTCGTCACTCTTAAGACCACGGCCTCGACTGTGTTTGGTTAAGTACAACACTTAGTCCATGGATTTGAAGATAAAAACACACCTCTGAGTTAAGTTCACGCCAGCCTGAGGCGCCGCTGGTACTCGGTCGCCAATGTTTCCCAGCTCAACTTGATTTTCTGTGCCTTGATTCGTGAGTCGCAATGCAACAGCATCACATAACAAGTGTACGGCAAGCAGAATAGAAGTGATCACGACCAGTAGAACGACCAAGGCTGGACTCGGGGAAACAATGATGACAGCACGAAAGACGAGGACGGTGGTGATGAGACCGGGGACAGAGTTAACAAGGGTGAAGCCCAACGGACTGATACTGTTGACTCGTTTCTGGAATGTAGGTCAATACTGACATTGAGAACATTGAGAATGAAATATACCTTGAACCCGTCATGGTCGAGGCCATCATAGAGCACTGCAATAGACCGAACAAGGAGGATTGCCGCCAGGGCAAATAGGCTGTCTGTGGATCGTTTGGCCTGGATGTGGAAACTGTTCGGAAAAGTTGGCGGTCAGTACGGAAAATAAGGGAATAGTATGGAATGCGGACGCAAAGAGACCAAAGAGCTATGATTTCACAATGAGTTCAGATGGGCAACAAGAATGCTGACAGAAACATACAATAGCAATATCCAGTGCTCGAGTCCGACCCAGGCTCTCAATGATAGCTCGTGTATTCATCGCATCGTCGGAGTTGGCTGCATTTCTTGTCACCTCGTAGAGATTTTTGACCGGCAGGAACGATATGAAAGACTGAGGCATCTTTGCTGGCAATGTTGGAAGAAGGAAACAAGGAAGGGGACAATAGTGCTGTTGAAGTTCGGAGTCCTTTCAACCCAGTTATATACATATCTCATAGAATGACGGACAGTGCCCTGATTAATTTGGGACTCCTACGTGATAAGCGGCAACGTGGGATCAGCAGCAGCGAGAGCAGGAGCTGGCCGCTTTTGGTAAAAAGCTGTCATAATGCACCACATCAATTTATACTTGTCACGGAAAGATCATCAACTCCGTCTAACATCCCAATTAATCTAGGAAACATCATATATGGTAAGCACCGAGGTGTGATCAGCAGCAGCGGTAGGAGGAGCTGGCCGCTTTAGGTAAAAATATATCGTAATGCATTGCTCCATCTATACTTCTATCCTAGCTGTGATAGAAACATTATCAACTACGAAAATACATACGTTTACCCCCACGCTCTGGTTGCGACATTTCATGCTCGTCATCGCCGGAATCTCGAGTCCTCTTTCGAGATACGTTAGTTTCAGGATCCCCGGACATGGTGTACAGGCCGTTGGGCAGAACAG
Source organism: Mycena floridula (assembly GCA_029320655.1). Lineage (NCBI taxonomy): Eukaryota > Fungi > Basidiomycota > Agaricomycetes > Agaricales > Mycenaceae > Mycena > Mycena floridula. The sequence goes on along the minus strand of JARIHS010000015.1, from coordinate 629,099 downwards.
TCTCGTCACGAAGTAGTTGAATTGGCGCCGTTGAATCACGGATAGCCCGATAAATCTTGGTGAGAGAATCGAGTCTCACCCCATATATCCCTTTGCTAGTATCCTTGCTAAGATCCTTGCCGGGTCGTGCTACTCCAGCGGGCCAATTGATCATTCTGACTCTGTTTTCCCCGAGCATAGTCTCGAAGTCAAGCCACGGTAGCTTGACCTGACCTTTGTCTGTCTGTGCCAGGCTAATCCCGACACGTACTAACCAAACTGTCAATGACAATCCAAAGATATTCATGTTAACAAAAGGACTTGCCCATTTCATCCGTAAGATGCTTCTTTATTTCGTCTGCCATCTGCCGTTTAGATGGCGATGCAAGTCCGACCGCAGCAACGCTGGAGGCATGAGACCTGGAATACCTACAGGTCAATAGAATTCACGAGGAGACATTAGTGACGACTTCACTGGGAATTTATGGGAGGTGTATTTCTCGATGTGAATCCCACATCTTGCTCGATGTCGATAGCACTCGGGGCCTGGCGTCGAATAGGATTTCCATTTGCATAAGTTGCCTCAGAGCTTTGAATGCAAGGAATGATGAGATGGGATACATGGATTCGGATCACTTACGCTTCCGTCGTTGCATAATCTCCGCCATTTTGCCACAGAGATTCTCTTTGATTGCTGGGAGAGATAGGACGATGTGTCATATTTGTATCATTATGTTCAACCGCCCTCGAGTTCGTCTTGGAATGACCGGTATCAATGTGGAGTGATTGGCTCGACCCTTCATGGAAATTCGCGGCAGTAGTCGGATCATCAATATATTCCCATTGTTGCCCGACCATAGGATGCCATGGAAACGGGGTCCCATTTTGGATGTGCTGAGGTAAGACCAGTGAGGGCGGATGCAGATGTGGATCAGACATATGTCTGAATGAACCATCAGAGCCAGCATACAACCCTTGTCTGAATATCGTCAGTTCAGTCGGGAGGCACAAGGCGAATTTACTTACGAGCCACCAGAATTGGTTGAAAGTGCATTGATCTGTTGGGAGTCGTGCATTTGTCGTCCGTGGATGATGGCTTCACCAAAATTGACGGGGCCCTTGACACAATAAACATTCTCAAACATATCAGCTAACGTAGCGCACTTACTGTTGAGTACGGATGGGGACTTTCGGATAGGAGATTGGTGAAATTCGGACGTCGAACTGCGTCTGCAGACTCCTCATCAACATCTAAAACTTTCTCATTTTGAACAAGCCCAGAGCTTGGATTATTTTCTCCGTGGCCCGCGGTGTTGACCTGAATGAAGAGAAAATGAGAAATGTCATTCAAAGAGTGAGACAAATCACCTACCTGTGACGGATGGATAACCGCAACTGGTGCTCTCTCGTCCTCCCCACAAGCTTCATCCTCATCCGTTCCTGCATCACTACTTTCAGCCTCTTCACTGAAATCTGAGAAACCGGTGTTGATCTGAGAAATAGTCAGCAACAAGAGAAGCAATATTTGTTTGAATAGCACACACAAATTCCATCTCTGCACTTGTTGAGATGACACTCCAAGCTACCTTCCGTTTAGAACACTCAATCCGCTGAGCAATCATTAGCGATAGATGGGGAGAAAGATCTTGTCTGTACCAGCATGACCAGAACCTCAGTCAGATCCGCCTCGAATTCCCACTCCTCCACCGGTAAATTCTCACCCAAGCTCCTCAAACGCCACGGCAAACGGAAAACGTGGCATCCCGAGTCCTCCTTCACATCAATGCCCACAACTTTCGGATCCTCCCCGAGGAAGGCCATAGCTGCAGCGTAGTCGTCCATTTGCGGCTCCTCCCAGCATGTATGTCCCGACTCTCGAATGGCATCATGGAATTCTGGTGCGGGTGTTGGTGGTGGAAGGAGCTGCCACCACTGCAGGAGACTGGCGCCAGGCATCGATGAACTCCTTCACATGCGCGGAATGTGAGAGCCCTGGCGGTATCATCCTCCAAACCATGGCTGCACACCACGAACGGATGTTCAGAGACCCGCCGTGCTCGGAACCAGTGAGGCAGTCATCCATAGCCTGCCATTCCTCGAGACTGTATTGGGTGACAGTATAACGAAGGTCAGAAGGAGATTCATTGACCCAAGAAAGATACCAGTCTTCATCAGTGTCTTGGGGCAAGCTATCAAAAAATTCATTGGCTTCTTTGAATCCATATATGGTTTGGTCCGATAACCATTGGGAAAAGTCAGGGCTTGCATTAACGGCATCACGGTTCTCCTGAGTGGAGTCCCAGATACACCGAAGTGCCACAAGGGCATATGAAGGGGTCCAGGAGGGCGGTGATTTGGGTCCGGGAACAGGTTTACTTGAAGTAGATTAGATATGTCAATGATGAATAATGCACTCACTGAGCTAGACAAGGAGCGCAATGTTCACCCCTGAGATAGATGATGCTTTCCTGTTGGGTAGGAAACAGTTTAGATCTCATGAATAGCCAACAGCTAACCCATTGTCTCGTTGGGTGGTGGCAACTATGTCCAGCCTGATCCATTGCTGCAGTGAATCTGCGATCATCATAGCCGTTGTATGGCAGTAATAGTGTGTCAAAATTAACCTACTTTTTAGGCATTTTCAGCATACTTGGACCTGATTTTGGGGTCAAAAATGCGAACTTGAGGTTAAAATTTCCAACTTCAGGGTCAGTTTTTTGTTGAACTTCAGAGAAAATGAGTCAAACTTGGACTCCAGGACTCATACTTGGCATTGAAAATTTCGAACTTCAGATCCAAAGTGTCCATGTTCAGATTAGTTTCCATGTGATGTTTGGAGTTTCCATGTAATGTTCAGATTTTCCATGTAATGTTCAGAGTTTCCATGTTATGTTCAAAGTTTGTAATGTTCAGATTTTCCATGTAATGTTCAGAGTTTCCATGTCATGTTCAGATTGACAGTTTCTATGTTTGGGTCTCAAGAATCCAACCGGCTGTCTCATTGCTGTGAACTCATAATTGTGAGCAATCAACTGTCATGAACTGAGTTCAAACCTTGCCTTTGGGTTCCATCTTTGCTACAGACTCGGGCATTTTAGTCTGAATCAGATGACTACTGTCCCATACGATCACAAGATTGATGCAATGGGTGGGAAATATCATGTGAAATTGCTAATATCAGTCTAAATCATCACACACAACATGTATGACACATTTTCTGGCTTCAGGAGTTATTGCACAAAGGATATGAGTCATGTAAATAGTTCACAGCTATTGAAAGCAGCCAATTAGAGTCAATAGACCATATCTTCTGACATACAGTCAGTGATCTGGTGCACTGGTGGGTCCAGAGCAGGTGGGCCAATATTATGGTGACTTGCAAGATTATTTTCTTGCCCTTTGGGATGGTAGGAGATAACAGGAAGATTCCCCACATATACAGCTCAGCAGTCTGACATAAGTCATGAATGAAGCAGAGCTATAGATGGACATGCACAGCATGTATGTACAAGATGTTGCATGAGTCTGAGCATCATTCTCAGGGAAAGTAATTTTGACATATGAATCAATTTAGATAAAGGCTATGACACTAGGTGACCATCTGTTCAAAATCATAAGCCTATTGGAACAGCAAATGAATTAAACCACCATTGACTCCCATAAGTAGAGGTCCTCTTCATTGCAAGGAAATGAAAGCACTCAGGTGTCTATAATAGTCTATGGTGATCAAATACTTAGGCTGAGACTAGCCCTCAAGCCGGTTGTCACTGAGTGTGACTGTGACAGCAAGATTTCACTCGCTAGTCTCCGGCACGCTCATCTCACATCAATGAACATCACTACTGACATAGATCCAAGTTCTTCAAGTTCAATAGTATGATGCAGGATACTGTCAAGTTTCTTGCCCTGATATGAAGTTCATGGAATCAGTCCAAAAGTTTGCATCAGATTTTTTCAAGTTCGCTGATTTATGTCAAACATAGATGTCATTACTGAACATGGAGGATTTCCGAAGTTCACAGAATCAGTCCAAGATTTCACATCAGACTTTTTGAAGTTTACTGACCCATATCAAACATGGGATGTCAATACTGAACATGGAGAATTTCTGAAGTTAGATGGAAAATCAAGCTTTTATATGAAGTTTGGTAAATTTTAATTATGACACACATTACGGCCAAACCGTTGCGGTGTTGATCCAACCATTGCAGCACTCCATAGAGAAGCCCCCACCACCAACCCCAGATCAAATCTCGCATATCCCACTCCTCACGATCGCGCACTCCCCGCTCCTTGTCTGCACTCTTATACACCGCGGATGTCAATGCTAGCCATACAATCATAGCAACATGCATCTCGAACGCGGCAGACTGGACTTCCCTCCTCCGCAGAGTCTGCGCAGGAGTTCGTGCGAGGCGTCTTTCAAGGGCCGTAGCTGCTGACTGCCAGGGTGGAGGTGAATCCCACCAATGCTCATTCCTTTCCATCAAGGCCTCATCTCCTTCATTCCACAGCCACACATCTTCTCCGTCCTCATTGCCTTGCAGCAATTGAAGGAAGACTCGCTTTCGGAGGCTGCTGGGAAGCTCATGTAAGGCCTCCCACAGAAATGCAACCCTCTTCCCACCCTTGATCATCTCTTGCCCATCTACATCCACCATAGTCCGCGCCCTCGCATTGCGGATGAATTCTTTGTCATCCTCAATGCAAGGTCCAATAGCAGAGGGGGTTTCCGAATCCGAGAGCTCCTCCGAAGATTGCGATGGAACAGAAGTCATGGTGGTGGAAGGAGAAGAGCTTAAGCGCTGATGATACAGCTTTTACGACTCCTGGTCTTCTTGTTTCCGTGGCGCCGGCATGATCGGGGGTACAAAGGTCGATCCCAGGCACCCCTCTGAAAACAGCTTGCTTGTTTGGGTTCTATGAGCATCTCAATGGATACTAATATTACATCTCCAGCGCCAGTGCGGAATGTTATCAAGATCATCATGTAAAATCCGGATGCGCGCACCACGTGCTGCGAATTTGGTTCCAGTCACCATCGTGACAGTAGCGTAACCTTGCCAGCCCGCTTGTCACCGCCGCCGCCCCGATACCTGGAGGCTACAATCTTGTCCAAACCACTGGATGAAATTCCAGAACCATATTTGTTAGAGGGTGTTGGACGAAATGGCACAGTGGCTCGGATGAACGTGAGCAAAAGCAAAGGTAAAGGCGGATAGTATTGATATATGAGCTAAATGCTGGGGTACGGGATGAGGGAAGAGGACAAAATAGCTAAGGAGTAACTAAGGATCGGACAGGTATAAATAATGATATGTGAAACATCCGAAACGGCTGAGGACCGGGCCATACCGTTCAACACTCCCACTACGGGCAGGTCCGAGGACGAAAGAAACAGAAAATAAGTCAAGTAAGAAGGTAAAAATATACATACGGCGCAGATCTGATGCTCCCACGGATCTCGAGCTCCCACTGATCATTAGAGCACAAAAACTTCAGGGATAGAAACAGTGTTTGTAACAACATCACTGATATCAACCGAGTTCCCTACAACATTCTTGGGATCACGATCAGGACAGTTGTTGGCAAAATGTCCCATCTTCTTGCACTTGAAACAGGTGATGCCAGCAGGATCAAGCTGATGACCAGTAGTACCAGTGGCACGAGCGGCGAAAGCCGAAGTGGATGCCGAAGCAAGTTCCTTCTCAGCGGCCGATGATTTGTGTTCCGTCGCGTTCTGGATACGCAGGATGACATGTAGGGACTGGTTGGCAAGGGGATCACCATCAAGAGAATCGATGAGGTTGTCGTAAGAGTCAGGAAGTGAGTCGATGATGACTGAAATGATGAATGAGTCAGAAATGATCTCTCCAATCTCCTTGAGCTGGTCAGCGAGACCAAGAACACCAGTGAGATGGTCGCGCATAGCCTCGGGTAATTTGTCTTCTGATGGTTCCCTAAACTTGGACGACTTGAACTTGGCATATAAGGAGACCATGCTGCTGAGTCCAGCCTGCTTGTGAAAGCTGGCCAAAATATCCCACATTGCCTTCAGGTCAGTCTGTACAGCCCGAACAAGGGTATACTGACTTTTGTGCAATCTCTTCACAATCTCATTCAGAGCAACATTCTGTTTATCTCTCCAGGCCTTCACCACCTTGTTGCTATCGCTGCCCAAAGGTCTCGAAACACCAGTAATGACGTGTTCAAGAACACCCTTCGCACATAATTCAGAAATGGTCTCAAAAGCCCAAGGCCCATAAGATTCATTGGAGTCGTCAAGCTTTGTCAAGGCTCAGAGTTTGTCAGACATGGTTCGTAACTTAGTGTTGCTGCAGCTCAAATCGGCTCAAATCGGCTAATGGTGTTTTGTGGCTCGCCTTTGCATTGTACTGTCAAAGCTAATGTATGAAATCATGATCCTAGGGTCCCTCCTAATACCACCAGAAGGATTTTTGATGAGGCCGGCTCTGGCGGCCGAAATTGCATCGGCTATGCAAAAAATGTCGGCTCGCTAAGCCGAGTTTAGCCGATGACCTTTTCAACAATTTCTCAGAATTGAATCTGAGTTGGGTCAGGCCATGGCCATCCAAGCTAGAGTATCCTGTGGGCCTTCTGATGATCCATGAAGTATTGGAGATGTTGCATCATTGAGCTCACAAACCGGAAATATTGAAAAACCATCGGCTTAGCCACGGTAACACTAGGTTCATTCGCTGAAAGGTTCATTGTTCGTTTGATGTTCGTTGTTCATTCGTTGTTCATTGTTCATTCGTTTGCTGAAGAGAAATCGAGGATAGGGGAAATGATAGTTCGTCAAAGATTGCGGCTTCGGGGCCCTATAACCTGTTGGACGAAATGGCGCAGTGGCTCGGATGAACATGAGCAAAAGCAAAGGTAAAAGCGGATAGTATTGATATATGAGCTAAATGCTGGGGTACGGGATGAAGGAAGAGGACAAAATAGCTAAGGAGTAACTAAGGATCGGACAGGTATAAATAATGATATGTGAAACATCTGAAACGGCTGAGGACCGGGCCGTACCGTTCAACAGAGGGAGGACGATACCCTCAAGGACAAGGTCAAGACGATATCATGGATGTAACAGTCAGGGTTCTAATACAGGAGATCGATGTATAAATAGGGTTTGGACGATGCCGAGGATATGACGAAATAAGGGGTGACTAACCATCCATAACAGTTGTAGCTCAAACTGGGTAGCAGTATCTGAGTCCACTCCACCGAAGATGTCTCGAAACACGTTCCAATTCCTCTGAAATCTGCTTGAATATCCAGCGCCTATATTCAGCGCCCGTTGGACGTAGCGACGCAATCACTGAACATGCCCGACGATCCGAGTAGCCGCTACTCGGGTCCCCTTCCTCAGCTTCCGTAAAATTTTCATCGCATCGCCGCTTCTTCCCCCATCTCGTCAATCTCATCCCTTTTTCTTTGGGTCTTGTAAACGTGGATCTCATGGCGCCGCTTGCATCACGCTGTATGAATAATCCTTCGCTTCGTCGTCGCAAGCTGTTTCTGACCGCTTTTCCAGGCAACGTAGCCTTTTATGCAGTGCTTTTTCTGACAAAAGTTTCCATGTTCAGGTCAGATTATCATCAAGGAGGTAAGCAAAAGCGGCTCTAGCTCTCTAAGCCTTGCTGAATTGTCCCGAAAGGCTATGTCTTTGGCCTCGTTATACGTACAGGCTGTCCTCAACGAGGTCATGCTTGTGAATATGGGTCGAGCTGTGAGTAGTGTGTCCACGGTCCGGTTCGGTGCAGGTTCGGGGTCCTTTTTCATGAACCCGCACCCGAACCTATAGGTTCGGTTCAGTCACATGATTGAACCTGAACCTGAACCTGTAGGTTCAGGTTCGCACCAGGTTCAGGAGTCAAAATATATCATAGACAGTGTGTATATTGATCTATCATCAAGTCTGGTCTAGTATAATACAAAATGTCTCCTGAGAATCAAGTATCTCCTGGTGAAGATACTGACTGTCATTTTTGCGGAAATCATACATTTTGGGGGTGTCACAGGCGTGACGATCTGTGACACCCCAGCCCACTTTGCGGGTCTGAGGCGATTTCGGGGGCCGAGTTCCCGGGGAAATGTCACAGGGCTTGTTTACATACCGGTGAAGCCGGTCCATTGCACTCTACAGTAAGTACTTATGCCAATCTTGTGCCAACTCAGACCTGCCCTGCAGAAACTTGAGGTGCACCTGGTGCAAACCTACAGTTATTTCTGACCATCCTCTGAACCTGAACCTGCACCTGCAGGTCCAGGTTCAGGTTCGGTTCAGATCACATGACCGAACCGGAAGGTTCGGTGCGGGTTCGGTTCAGGGTTCTATCGGTTCTGAACCGGACCGTGGACACACTAGCTGTGAGCACATGGTCTTCGATAAGGTCCGCTGTCACAGGCTTTGACTTGGGTATCGCTGACCGTTCCTGGCTCCCAGTCGTCCGACCTTTTTCATCGATAAGCGCCAACGTCGATCGATAACAATGACCACGTGTTCCTCGGCGCTCTTCGTCGTCTCGATGAAGGTGCCAGTCAATCCCTCATCGCTGGAGGGATATTAGAATCGGGCTCGAAGATTAGGGGGAGCTGTATAACGGAAACATACTGCTCGTACATTTCCTTTCTTCCTCTTTCTCAATTGGCCTCAGCTCAGCTTGCAACGTCACCGTCTATCTCTCGTCGTCACCATCTGTCTCACATCATCCATCGTCTTCTTCGGCGAGGGTGAACCCACGTCATTCTGATTTGGGGATTCATAATGGAAAAGGAATTCGGGGAAGCTGCCAAGGTCTCTTTATTCTTCTTTTCCTTCCTCCTTCGGTTTGCTCATCCAGCGCGCTTCACCCTCCTCGAATCTATATGCCATTTTGGTCGGTGTTTATTGCAGCGTCGTCGGCCGTTGGAACTTTCGCCGTCGCCTTCGTTGTCGGAGCAAATATTGAATATCGGGCTCGATGCTCTCCTCATCTCTTTCATTCACGTTTGTCCATCCTTTCCCCCTGCTTGCGTTTGGCTCACCCTTTCCTTGAGGACGTGAAGCAGATCCGGGCTTTACTAGATTATCGTCAATCTGGTAAACGAGGACCTTTTGTGGTATACTAGACAACGCAGACTCTTTTTCTATGACGTCTACTTTACTCCTACGACTGACTTCTTTGTGGATTTCAATGGCTGCCTTCATCGCTGTCTGTGACCGTGAGATGCATCCGCGTGGTAAGCGCGGGAGCGGGCGGCGGGCTCGTCTGTAAGTCCGCGGTGCGCTTCAGAGTAAGAGTCCGATGATGGATTGCGTGGGAGTCTGCAGGAGGCGGAAGGTGTCGAGGCACTGATCCCAGTAAAGGTACACCTAATAAGCCCGGAAATCGGATCATATTAGACGTAACATACCCCCCAAATGATGGGTCTAGTTAGACGGCCTTGATGCAGATTCCCAACTCATGAATAAATATGCTTAAATATCAACTTTACTTGTGAGTCCTTATCATAGAGACCTCAGCTATCCGGTGCATGGTTACCGCCATCATATCTGTCCTGTGACCACTGACCATGTTCGCTCTAGGGTTGCGGGAAAAACCTCCCGGACCTTTGTCACCAGTAACTTACCGAGGTGAGGCCGGTCTGGAGGTAACATACCGGTAAGTTACTGTTTCTTACCTGTCACATGATCATGTCACGAGGGGTTTCCCGGACCCCCACCGGGGCGCATAACTGATTTTTTTCCGAGCTGCGCTGCATGATTTTCACATTTTGGCTTCACTTTCAGTGCGGTAGACTCATACATATCCCCTCATTTGGACTATACCTTTCACTGTACTGTCCGTAAAGCTGTCCAACAGCTCACATGACCTCACTTTTTCTTACTTTTTCACCAGCCTTCCGGAAGCCTGGGTAACTTACCAGTAACTAACCGGTAAGATACCGTGACTTATTCTTTTTGGGGAAAAACCGAGGTTTATCACGCAACCCTAGTTCGCTCACTGTTTCCCGACATCGGATCAGTCGGAAATGGAAAGGCGCTCGTGACGCGTGCGCTCACTGTCCGCCTCCCGCCTGATGTCCTAAAAAGGTAGTGACTTTGAGATACACGTATATCAAGGGTCGGATAGAGTGGGGGAGGTCATGGAATAAACAGTGCATATATATACTAGGCTGTAAAGAGGTGTAATACTGGACTATGTATTGTCTAAAGCTAGTGGTATATCAATAAACTGATTGTCAATTTCCTCATCAGAAAGATGGCTTATGAGAGTGTTTTTAGACCTAGGGTAGTTGAGTCTACCAGTAGAGAGTAGATAACACTGACCGCTAGGCTTACAGTAGTTATATCTGTCAATGTCCGCTGTTATAAGGGTGTATTTTATCTGACTATCTGAGGCCAACAACACTTAGAGCCAGCGATAGGAACTTGAGACAATATATAGTAGTTGTCCAAACATAAAGCGCCTGCCCCGCCTCCAGAACTCCGTGCGAGAGAGGGATTGCGACGAACTGTGGCGCAGACCAAACACGATCAAACACGACCAGATTCAGGTCCGGAATGCCTATAACTCTTGGTTTGTACACCGGACCTTGCTTGTTTTTGTCGGATATGACTCTCGTATAACGTCTTGACTATAATATCAATGACAGTATGCACCGGAGCGCTATCTGAGCTTTCAATGACATGGAAGGTCAGAGTGCAGAACAGTGAAAGTCCCATTGCACCATCATGTAGACCTCCTAGGGCGGGTTAAATCATCGGATATTGCATCTTTAGGTGAGACAATAAATTGTATGTGTCTTTTTACACTGTCCAATGCAGACACCAAAAGGAAAACTGCTCAGTTGTTCGTTGTCTTCCTGGTTATATTAGACAAAAACTGGAAGATGTAAAGAGGCATGGCTCATTTGCAATGACTATATACTACTGGTGCACATAAATAATGGTGATTTCCTCGGCTTCCGAGTGGCTTGGGGAATAATATAAAGCACTAGCTGTGTGCCAATAGTGAGTACGATGGAAAAGACAACCTATGGACAGGATCATGGCATCAAATACAGTTAGAACCTGATATTATCGTAGAAGGAAGGTACATGAAGATATTCCGACGATTTTCATTAGGCTTGGAGGTGTCGATAGACCTTTCTAGGGGTTCCGAAATGGGTTTGATGATATTTGGCTTTATTTGCTCTGCGCCACAGTTCAATGCGAGTCTGACTCCCGTTTATCCTCGACAATTATTTGCCTCGTTTAAGGCATCATTACATTACATTTAACTATTACTATGCCTTGTACCAGCTGTTCTGGCTCATTGGCTCCATGTCAGAAGCAGGCATAAAGCATGATTTTCACATACACGCAGCATTCAACTGCTTCCTGAGTTGGCGGTTAATCCTCTACAGGCTGTACTGTCAAACTCGAATACTTTATGCCTGTAAACACCCTCCTAAGTGATCTCTCTGAGAACAAAATTGACAATCAGTTTATTGATATACCACTAGCTTTAGACAATACATACATAGTCCAGTATTACACCTCTTTACAGCCTAGTATATATATGCACTGTTTATTCCATGACCTCCCCCATATCCGACCCTTGATATACGTGTATCTCAAAGTCACTACCTTTTTAGGACATCAGGCGGGAGGCGGACAGTGAGCGCACGTGTCACAAGCGCCTTTCCATTTCCGACTGATCCGATGTCGGGAAACAGTGAGCGAACATGGTCAGTGGTCACAGGACAGATATGATGGCGGTAACCATGCACCGGATAGCTGAGGTCTCTATGATAAGGACTCACAAGTAAAGTTGATATTTAAGCATATTTATTCATGAGTTGGGAATCTGCATCAAGGCCGTCTAACTAGACCCATCATTTGGGGGGTATGTTACGTCTAATATGATCCGACTTCCGGGCTTATTATGTGTAAAGGTATGGAATAGCAGGGTTCTCCGATCTTGTCTGGGATGTCATAATAATGCGAGACACGGTCAGTCCACGTCACTATGCCCAAGACAGCTCGTCAGCTTTGGGTACATCTCCTTCATCTTTTTCCTTTGTATGTCGCTGAAATGCCATCCCAGTTTATCTGCTATTCTCTTCAGGTTGTGATAGGATGGTAGCTCTTCGAATAAGATATGGGTGCTAGCTCCATTTTGCGAGAAATTTGTTGTGTCAAGCAGGGTACAACAAGCTTTTACGGTTAGTTCTGTCATCTCTTTTCGCACTCATCTCACTCGTTCTCCCCATGTTTTGATTTATTATTTATAGTACTGTCGTAAACCTTTTTCAATCAGACATTGCACCCCAAAGACTTGGAATCCAGCACCGAAAAAACTTGAAAACTTCCATTCGGAAGAGCGGGAGAGGTGCGAGATGATGACCGACAGCGGGATTGATGCGCATCATTCTAATTTGATCGCCGGATTTGGTGAAAAGAGGTGAAAAGTTACGCAAGACTCACAGCCTATGTGGAAAAACAATTATAGAGCCCATTATGCTTCAATATATACGAGGACCTTGGACAACCATGAAAATATAAGGGTGGTGACTTGAAAATAATTACCTCTCAACGGTTAACCTTCCACCGAAGCTAGAGCAAAAGTCGAACACCAACACAAGACCCCTTTCAGTCCGCAAAATCAAAATCAACAATCGGTTGATTATATACGCTTGGAAGATCTGCAATGTTAAAAAAGCTTAAGAAAGATCAGAGTCTTGGAGATATACCATTTTCAACGTCACGTTGAAGATCAAAGCGGACGATAGCTGCTGGATATGTAGGGTTCACGTCCGGCAGAAAGGTACATGAAGCAAGCGGCCCGGAAAGGTGTCGATAAATGGACGTCAAAAACGTCGAGAAAAGAGAATGAGCAGTCGACATCGCTTGCTGGGAAGCTTTATCATCGAAGGGTGGAATAGAATCCACAATAGCAGGAATTTGCATGAGCATCAAGGACGATGGGCGACATTGTCTGTTGGTGGTTTCTCATGGATATTGATGGATACCGCAACCCATCCATCGCGGAATGCTACGACTCATGCAGGTGAAAGGTTGATTCCTGAAGTGGAGAACCTTAGAGATGTGGAGAAGGAGAAAGCCTAAATTCGTACTGTGTGGTGCCATGTACTAGAAATTCACTCACAGATATTGCAGAGAGTCGGCGTAGAGATCGACGATCCGGGCCAATGGCACCTTTACTGGAAGCAGTTTGAAATCATGTTCGAAGGATAAGGATACCTTGTCATTGTCACACAAGGGAGGAAGGAAGCGAAACACATGTCTGGGCATCCACCGGCTCCGGCTGAACCCGATAAGCCGGATTCGGCATTACGTGTTCAGGCACATGCGGTGCAGCCACTCCGATCCAGGCGCTGACTCGGTCTCACCTTCCCCTTTGACCACAACATCAAGGATGGCAGCACCAGAATTCTCAGCATTTTCCTCTTGTCAGTTTCTTGTTTCATGTAGATATCATTTCCGCTGACTTGAGTCCATCAATCAGTGCAGGCTGTTCCACCAGAGCTCATCGAACAATTTGTTGACCACCATAGCACTGACATTCCAACGTTGTGTGCGATATGTGCCACTTCAAAAACATTGAGACCCTTTGCCATCAAGCATCTCTTTTCGAGTATTAACCCTTCCTACCGCTCTGATATTGTTCAGTGGCACGAAATGCTCAAACGAGCACCAGAGCTTGAGACCAGCATTGTCAAGAGAGTCACATTTGACCCAGATCACATGTTGAACCGGACTTTGATTTCCGATGACAAACATTGGGAACCTCGGTCATATGCTCTTCAAATTCATTCTATGCCAAGTGTTTGCACTTTGGACTGTTTTGCGACTCCACCGGCCGGTCGGCACTTCCTTCGCTTATTCCCCAACATCACTAGTCTTCACTTCAATGGATTCAAGCTCTACGACTGGCTTGAGCTTGCCGAATTTCTTGGGGTGTTTCCTCAGCTCAAAACATTGCAGCTGGAGGACCTCGAATTCGGAGCAGACTTAAACTCTGACGAAAGCTCCGAGGTCGAGGAGAGATATTCGAGCCGACCGAGTCCAGCAATTTTCCCTTGTGACCTTGGTCCTCTGGAAAGTTTGAGCATCTTGGGTTACCTTGATGAAGCTATTGACCGTCTCTTATTGCAATCTACACCAAATAGCCTCAAGTCGCTGCAGATCGGTGACTGGTACGACAATGGGACCTGTTCCGTTGCTTTGATAGAGAAGCTGCTAGCATTGAATGCTGGCACAATTCAAGACCTATATTTCAATTCTAGATGCATCAGTGGTACGTTAATCATTACGTTCCTGCATTCTCTATCTGAGATCGCGTTTGAAATTAGGTACAGTAAAGCTCGCACAGTTGTTGTCCAAATCACCACCGATGAAGGCCCTCCGTTCCATCTCGCTGCCTCAGATTCTTGGTGGAGTCAGCTCGGACTCGGACTCTCCTCATGCAGCTGCTTATGTTCACTGGGAGGGGCACCAGCTAGATAGCGCCAAACTTGTCTTCTCCGACTGGCCCCGATTCATGGAAGAATTTTTCCCTAAAATCTTCCCCTCGCTTAGACGGGTTGTTTTGGTGTTATTTTGCTTCCGGAGACCAAGTGATTTGGCGCGCAGATCGATCAAACGCGGCATTTGCAGCCAGATTCCAGAGACATTTGGCTCTCTCTTCTCTATTGTCTGGACTTGGGTCGACCAGACACTGCATCAGGACACTGGGGAAGATAAGTTGGATTACAATGATGTGTGTGCGCTTGAAAAGTTGGAAGAGGAGCAGGGACATGATGTATAACCCAATCATGTGGAGTGGAATTTCACCCAAGAACCTGACGAGCAGGGGGAGGTTGAAGCAGTGGCGTAGGAGAAGCTTAAGGCAATACCAGGTGACTTAAAAAATCATGGCCATGACCACTTCGGAGGGTGATTAAAGTGAGTCTACCGGGAAGCTATGACCGGAGAGCCATATGTGGAACACCACAAATTTCATTCCGTCCTTTCTTTTACTATTAGTCACATCGGGATTGAAAATATTTTTTCAAAAAACCGGAATTCGACTTTTGCCCCCGGTATCATCCGGATTCTTGTTTGTTATGGATACCCTATGGCTGGTAAAGGTTCCTTTTGTCCCCTCCCTCCACAAAATTTACCAGCTGTAGAGTATCCATAATAAAGAAGAATCCAGATGATACCGGGGACAAAAGATGAATTCCTGTTTTTTGAAAAAATATTTTCAATCACTATCACAATTTTCAATCCCAATGTGACTAATAGTAGTTCCTTTATGCAATCTTTATATCTTTTTGGGGGCAGGATCAGTGATAAGTATACATATCTCAGGGAGCAGCTCTGAGTCACGTAGTTCTTGTGATAACTCTACATACATATTAGGGTATCTCTCTCCTTCACATAGAATAAAGGGCACCATCTAAGTTTATTGAGTTTTAACACTGGTTTATACAAAAGTAATTGTCTTAGCACATATTTCTCACTGTTGACCTGCTTCAGTCGCAGCAAGTGAGTCCGGGCCATTGACGCTCGTGATTCCAAGCCTTGTCGCAGGGAGTGTAAACCCGCACAGAGATGTTGGCGCCACATTTCCGCACGGCACACCTCCACAGCTCCACCACCACTACTCTGCACCATCACCAACGCTGCCCTCAACATCTCGAGTTATATGCCCGGAACGTTGAGCTTCAGCACTTGTCTGTGGAAGGCTAATCCCAACACCTACCAATGTAGACTGACAATGACAGGCCGGAGGATATTCATGTTAACAAAAGAACTTGCCCATTTCATCAGTAAGATGCTTCTTGATTTTCTCTGCCACTGGTATTTTTTTAGGCAATCGAGACCTGATCGTGGCAGGATGGAATACATACTGTAACAAGGACCGCGAAACTTGATCAATGGAAAGATTCTCGGGAATGCTACTATGATTTCAGCATATCCCAGTATCATCGAGCCTGATCGGGATGAATTGATGATTCGCTCTTGAAGTCATTTTACTCAAGTAATACATCTCCGACATAGTGGGAAAGAGTCACGAAAGTTGACTGAACATGTCGAAGTCCATACTCAACAGTGGCATAAACAATCCGCTCCCATGTCGCCATCGAGCGAGCAGTATTTGAACGATCATTGAATGTTCACTCAGAACCACAATTCAAATCAAGATCCTTTGGTCACCATTACCAATTGCCGCTTGATTCTGCGACAGGCACCACGATAAGGGAGACCTTGTTTACCGGTTGTTGGATGCTCCTTGCTCGTTCGACTGTAGTCATTGCGTCTGTTACAAGATATATAATTCCAGCCAAGACTCACATGAATGATTGATTGACCAAGTTAGAGTATGAAAGGAAATATGAATAAATTATACAGAGTTGATACATTCCCCACGAGAACCACAAACGAAAGCTCAACCGAAGGTCTCCGGGCCCAATTAACAGCATTTCAAACACTTCTTGTTGATTTGACCATCCAGACAGCTGTCACAATGAGACCTTTGAATCAATGTTTGCTCAGCGCCACAATTCAAATCAAGATTCTGCAATTGTTGTTCAGTTTGTGAGCACGTGCGGTCACGTCCACCTCTCATGATTGGCTCGTGACCATATGCGACTTTTTTGGGACAAGTAGAACCGCGTTAAAGCTCCATTCACGTCGTAAGATTAGATACAAGTTAATGTCACAGGAGAAAGAAGAAGCATCTATAGAAGTAACTAGCTTCTGTAGCACTGTATATTTACATGGGTGCAACGTCACACAGGTCAAGCTGTTTCTGCTGGATTTCGTTGTTCGTCACTCCTAAGACCACGGCCTCGACTGTGTTTGGTTAAGTACAACACTTAGTCCATAGATTTGAAGATAAAAACACACCTCTGAGTTAAGTTCACGCCAGCCTGAGGCGCCACTGGTACTCGGCCGCCAGTATTTCCCAGCTCTACTTGATTTTCTGCGCCTTGATTCGTGAGTCGCAAGGCAACAGCATCACATAATAAGTGTACGGCAAGCGGAATAGGAGTGATCACGACCAGTAGAACAACCAATGCTGGACTCGGGGAAACAATGATGACAGCACGAAAGACGAGGGCGGTGGTGATGAGACCGGGGACAGAGTTGACAAGGGTGAAGCCCAATGGACCCATAATATTGACTCGCTTCTGGAACACAGGTCAATACTGATATCGAAAAAAATTGATAATGGAATATACCTTGAACCCTTCATGGTCAAGACCGTCATAAAGAACTCCGATGGACCGAATAAGCAAGATTGCCGCCAGGGCAAATAGGCTGTCTGTGGGCCGCTTGGCCTGGATGTGGAAACTGTTCGAAAAGGTGGGCGGTCAGTATGGCAAATAAGGGAATAATATGGAATGCGGACGCAAAGAGACCACAGAGCTATGATTTCACAATGATTTCAGATGGGCAAGAGGGATGCTGACAGAAACGTACAATAGCAAGATCCAGTGCTCGAGTCCGACCCAGGCTCTCAACAATAGCTCGTGTATTCATCGCATCATCGGAGTTGACTGCATTTGCTGTCGCCTCGTAGAGATTTTTGACTGGCAGAAGCGATATAAGGGACGGGGACATCTTTGCTAGGAATGTTAGAGGAAAGAAAGACAAGATGCTGATACTATTCATTCCCGACGAACCTTTTAACAAGTAGAAAAAGGCGCAGTCCCTGGATGTCCTGACAGCATCTACAATAATAAGAGCAGCAGTAGCACCCCAATCGGGAATGTTACGTTGATGTCAAGGCTGTTTAAGCGCCGAGACATTATTTATGCAGCAGGTAACCATTGGATCTTATCATAAACTGAGGTACCGGGGCCTTACAGGCTTATGGGAGCAGCAGTAGCAACCAAATTGGGGATAAGACATTGATATCAATGCTGTTCAAGCCCCGAGATCACTCCAGGTAACGTACCGAAAACATATTGATGAGAGCAGCAGCAGCATCCAAATTGGGCCGCGGGATCATCGGCCTTTCATCCTGTCTGAGTGATGACACGCATCAGGCAGCAGTAGCAGCTCGTTCTGGTAAGATATGTCGTACTAATTACATGAAACTCGGCATTCAACTATCCAAGCATCGGTTCTATACAGCCAACATTGATGTCTCTATAGACGCATGATCAGTGTCCCACCATGTTTTGCTGGTCGAGACATCTCGTCGCCTGAATCTCCCCGTGGTCTCTTTCGAGATGAACTGACCTCGTGCTGATCCTCGGGCATCCTGTACATCCCGGTATCCTCACCCGGACCATCACGAATGAGATGAAGTGGCGCCGTTGGATGATGAATGGCCCGATAGATTGTCCCAAGGTCCCGAATGTTTACTCCAACAATCCCCTTGCTCGGATCGTTTGAGAGATCTTTTCCTGGTTGTTTTAGTCCGTCTGGCCAATTGATCATTTTGAGCTTGTGAGCTTTCAAAGTCTTCTGAAAGTCGAGCCATGGGAGCTTGGGTTCATTGCCTTTGTATTGCAGCTGAACTCCATGCTGCTCTAGTTTAAAATAGTGAGTCAGAATGCTCAAGTATATGAAACCAGCTTACCCATTGCATCTGTGAGGAATTTCTTGACTTCATCGCGCATCTGGCCCTTTGGAGGCAATTTAGCGGTCTGAGACACTACATTTGTCTGTCTTGCCGGGGATCTATGGCTGCAATAATTCAGCTGGATGTCACAGATCACTTGGAGACTTACCTTGACGTTATCGTGGTGGCATTGTGTTCTGAGGGTATCATCCGCTCCGAGTTTGTTTGTTGAACAGACGCAGCGGCTCTGGCAAGTTCTCCAATTAATAACAATTCGAAGGATTCAAAAGGGATCTTACGGATTATCCTGTCTCATTGTTTCTCCCTCAATAAAAGTGTTTCGACGCCGCGAGGTTATATCATTTTCAACTGACCTGAAATCATGTCACTTCTTGGCGATTAATGTGAGAGAAGAACCCACGGATTCACAAGATCCGGTATCGACAATGGGGTCGATCGTCTACCAGGGACTTGAGTCTCTGATGTCTCCAACTCTTGCACCATGCTGCCATGAATTTTGCATGAGTAGAATACAACAAGGTGACATGCAGCTCACGGCTGATCATATGGGACCCAAGGTTGTCCATAAGCGCTGTAATTCACCCCCCCAGATCTTGTTGAATTAGTGTAGCTAAAATGCCATGAAGTTCAGTCATCGCACAAAATCATAATAAATCTTACGATGGCGGCTGGATATCATGAAGCGCGGGGTATTGACCACCGCTGTCTTGGCCTGGTATTCCGTCGGTGATAGGGTTCGCCATCGGGGTCATAGAATAATTGCCATGCTGCAAACCATTTGAATTGTGTTGAACATATCTGGATAGCTTGAGATAAGCTTTAGAAAAGAACAAAATACACACGGAATATTCATGTCTTGATGGAAAATATTGGGGATGCTTTCGCTCAAATGGTGGACTTGAGATATTGGTGGCTGTGGGTGATATGGAGCATTTAGATGATCAGTACTCATTTCGTGGCGCTGTTCATCATGATCATAAAGGGTATAGTGCGGATCCTTGAGTCAATTAACTTTAACGAAGACAAGTCCGGACAGACATTGAATCAACTCACCTGTTGCTCCTGATGGTCCGAGTTTGACATAGGCCCAGTGACATGGTGATGTTGAATGGATGCTAGGATGCCATCCCCAACTATCTTCCGTCTAAAACGCTCTTTCCTCTGAGGCATCGTCAATACTGGCGGCAGACAATGATATTGTTCGTACCAGCATGTCTTCAAGCTCAGTCAGATCGGCCTCGAATACCCGCTCCTCCACCGGTAAATTCTCACCCAAGCTCCTCAAACGCCACTGCAAACGGCAAACCTGGCATCTTGAGTCCTTCCGCATATCAATGCCCACAACCTTGGCTTCCTCATCGAGGAAGGCCATAGCTGCGGCGTAGTCATCCATACCTGCAGCGATCACACCTTCCTCTTCCTCTTCCTCTTCCCACTCCTGCCAGCAAATGTGTCCCGACTCTCGAATGGCATCACGGAATTCTGGTGCGGGTGTTGGTGGTGGAAGGAAGTCCAACGACTCCGAGATGGTGTAGCCCCAGCCATTAATGAACGGCTTCACACGGGTGGAATATGAGAGTCCTCTCGACATCATCCTCCAACACATGGCCGCACACCACGAACGGATGTTCAGAGACCCGCCATAATGCTCAGAACCAGTGAGGCAGTCATCCATAGCCTGCCATTCCTCGAGACTGTATTGGGTGACAGTATAACGAAGGCAACGAGGATATTTGTTGACCCAAGAAAGATACTTGTCTTCATCAGTGCCTTGGGGCAAGCTACTGAAGTATTTGTGGGCTTCTTTCAATCCGTCTATGGGTTCATACTGTAGCCATTTGGTAAAGTCGCGGCTTCCCTCAATGTTATCCCACATATGTCGAAGTGCAACAAGGGCAGGTGAAGGGGTCCAGGAGGGTGGTGATTCGGATCCGGGAATCGGTTTACTTGAAGTGGGTTAGATGTGTCAATGATCAATAATGTACTCACTGAGCAAAACAAGGAGCGCAATGATCATCCCCAAAATAGATGATGCTGTCTTGTTGGGTAGGAAACAGTTCAGATCTCATGAATAGCCACCATGTAACCCATTCTTCCGTTTCCTGGTGGCAACTATGTCCTGCCTGATCCATTGCTTTAGTGAATGGTTGATGATCATAACTTTCACTCTGTTGAGTCAACCATTGACGCAATCTGTTGGGCAGAGAATAGGACCAATCTGCAATCGATTCTCCCATAAACCATTCCTCACGATCGCGCCATCCGCACTCCTCATCCGCACGCTTATACACCGCGGATGTGAATGCCAACCATCCAATCATGGCAGCACGCATCTCAAACGCGGCAGACTCGACTTCCCTCCTCCGCAGAGTCTGCGGAGGAGTCCGTGCGAGGCGTCTTTCCAGGGCCGCGGCTGCTGATGTCCAGGGTGGAGGTGAATCCCACCAACGCTTGTCCCATTCCATCAAGGCCTCATCTCCTTCATTCCACAGCCATACATCTTCTCCGTCGTCACTGCCTTCCAACAACTCGAGGAAGACGCGCTGTCGGAGGCTGCTGGGAAAGTAACGTAAGGCCCACCATAGCAATGCGACCCTCCCTCCACCCTTTATCATCCTCTCCGCGTCATTAGCCATAGTCCGCTGCCTCGCATTGCGGATGAATTCTTTGTCATCCTCAATGCAAGGTCCAATAGCAGAAGGGATTTCCGAATCCGAGAGTTCCTGCGAGGATTGCGATGGAGTAGAGGTCATGGTGGTGGAAAGAAAAGAGCTGAAGCGCCGGTGATACAGCTTTTTACGACTCGTGGTCTTTTTGTTTCCGTGGCACCGGGATGATCGGAGGTACAAAAATACCTGACAGTGTTGATCCCAGCGTGTCAGCGCCCCTGGAAATAGCTTGTTTTATTGGGTTCTACAAGCTTCTGAAGGGGTAGTGAGGGTAGCTGCTATACTAATATTACATTTCCAGCGCCAAGTGCGGACTGTATGAAGATCAGCAGACGCGCTCACCACGTGCTGCGATTTTTAGATTCCAGTCACGATTGTGACAGTAGCGTGATTTTGCCAGCCCGCCTCTATCACCGCCGTTGCCCCAATACCTAGCCTCACTAGTCAGGCAAAAAATTATATCAGCTGACGTTGCAAGCAAGTATCTAATATAACGCCTGATCCCTGTTACGCTTAGCAACCCGTAAGCCCCCAATTCTCACGATATTCAGACTCAGTCAATCAAGCCGAGAATCGGCGAAACATGTGATTACGTGCTTAAGCGCATCCCGCATAATCCTGCTTCCCAAAGCTTTCTCCGTCCCGTTGACGAGGACAGGATGGACCAGGATGAGTCTGATGGGCCTTCTGATGAAAAAATGCCCCTTTATAGTCCTCCTGCAACCCCTCAGCAGCCGCAGAATCCATATCCATACGGCCCATATGGATTACCTTACATGTTCATTGCTCCTCCAGCAGGGAGTCATTTTCCTTCGGTCTCAGTGCCCCAGACACCACAGAATCAGGCTGGATATACATATTTCACACCAATTCCTGCACCTGTCACGCCAAAAACATCATTCCCACCTAGACCTAATTCATCGGCTTCTACTGATCCCGCCACAAATCCCGTAACACGTCCTTATCTGACCTGGGAACAGAAACTTCAGAAGCTCCTGGACCTTCTGGTTGACGATTTCCGGTGGTCGATTGGGGATCTATTGTCTTATCTCTTCCGTCATAAGGATCAACATGGGAAGAATCTTCACCGAACGCAAGCATGCCCAGATGGTCTCGAAATTTCTGACTGGGGAGACCACATATCATGTATCTCATATTCTGAATTATTGGATGGAGAGCTCCGATGGGTTACCGTCACAGTCAAATCGAGAGAGAGATCTGATGTTTGCACTTGGGCCTGATTCCAACGAGATCTTGGCAGCTCATCCTGCTATCACCTCATTTGCTGCACAGATTGTGAAAGGAGAACTGGTGAAGACAGCAAAGAAGATGGCGTCGAAGAGTGGTGGATTACATACCTATACCACAAGCAAAGCAAAAGTCTTGATCCCCGAGGACAGTGTTTCAACATTCTCCGAATGTCAGAAACTCTTCGAGGAGGGTATACCACTTGCTTGGCAATATGCCATGGCGATCGCGGCACCTGAAGGAACAGAGGATCGAGAGCGCCGTCCGCCACACTATGTAAGCTCTCTGCAATTTGCAAGTCAATATTGATAAAGATCGGTCTGGATAGGTCGCGACACATGCTCTATCTCAGCTCATCTACTCACGTAACATGCATGCGAAACGGCTTGCTTTGGATAAGGGCATCCTTAACTTTGCATGCCGCACGAACCGATATCTACATTCCTATGACAGCCGTGTCTGTGCGGCTCCAAGCTATCATGCTTCCTATGAAGCTTTACAGAAACTTGCTGCCAGTGACTTGCTAGTAATTCAAGATATTGCGAAAGATGAGTCGTCTTTTTGGGTGCTTCGATTGGACAATATCCAACATTATGTCCGACCGCGGAACTTCAAGGTTGGCCATGAAGCAGTAATGAAAATTGGCACAGCTGGGACCGTATTCCTCTTTCAGAGCTTTTCCAAGGCTGCTGTTGACATCAGCAGTAAATTAGCATGCATCAAAGAGAACAAGCGCAAGGACTTGGACATGCAGCAGCTGCACAAGTTCATCGACACTGATCATTTGAACAGGATGTGCTCTCTACAATGGCTTCGTGTCCTTGTCCATTTCATCCCGAGTCTCCGACAATACAAATCAAATGTACAGGATATTTACAGGACTGAAGGCGCAAAGCGCCGTCTCCCAGCACAAAAAGCCCATATATTCCCTCTTCCAACAAATTCTTACAACGAAACCATTACCACGGAGATGCTCAGTGCCCTCTTGGACTTTGTGAAGACTCTAGGTTTTGACGATGACTCGCCACTGGTCCGCTTACTGCTAGCTGGCGGGGATGGTTTGACATACGAATGAATGGTCCTTTTGAAACTATATCGACAGTTTCATGACACACCTTTTGAGCGTCTTGAATGGCTACAGCCATTCCTGGAAACCTGGCATACAGGATGGACAGACCTTAGCCGGATCTATGAGGCCCACTGGGACTCGCTTCTCACTCGGGACCCTTCTAGCATGGGGCATAGCGCTAACAAGGTCAAGCGAAGGCTCCTGCAAATCTGAAGAAGGTAGACTACTACCCATACTCGCAGCTTGCATATCAAATCTTGGATGCACGAGTTATTGATTGCGCTAGGTCTGTTGCCGGTTAACTTCATGACTCTCTTTGATCTGATCCCATGGCTATTAGACTCCACTTCTGTGGCAAAGATGGCGATATTCTCAACTACTCTGAGACCTTGGCAGTCGAGAATAAGCTGCCATCTTTTGCAGCCCTTCGTGAAGCGGCAGATATCATGTTTCAAACATATGGTCATACGCATGTCTTTGAGCAGGCACTTGCTGGTGTCTTTGATGAGGACAGGCCGATCGTGCATGGAGACGCTTAGGAGCAGCCAATCTTTGATGAAACTTCAGCTAATTTGCGGAATCCAGTCAAGAAAGCCACTCGAAAGAAGAAAACCGACACTTCACCTTTGGACTCGAACAGTGTTCCATTCACCGGAGATCAGTGTCTAGCCCAATCAAGTCGGTTTATCTTTGATGCCATGATTTCTCGTGAAATGGTTTATGCTACATCTGAGGGTGATATCGGCAGAGTTTGGGAATCGATGAAGGTAACTCTTAATTTTCGTGCTTGATCTATTGCACTGACATCAATCAGTTTATGCTCTTCACGTTTGCTGGATCAACACATACAAAATACACAAACTACCTTCTCGAGATGCTATGTGATCTGGAGTTGGAGTCCAGTCCAGCTCTGCGAGATGCAATCCTTGATAACTGGTTGATTTGTGTCTCAGGGCGCACATTCATGGCCGGAGATCAGTTCCAGGAGAATATACAGGACGAATTCTATGAACACATTGGAAAGAAGGACCGGGACTTTGACTCATCCTACATGAGAACGGTTGTCGCACCAAACTGCTGGCGATTTGTTCAAGTCAAGAAAGCTGTACACGAAGGATTGGGACTTACCAACCGGGGAGGAAAGCATCCAGAACCTCACAACAATCCAGAGATTATCGAGCTGTTGAAGCTCTACAAGAGTGAGCAACTCCATTGTTTCAGAGCAGGGAGGACATATGGAGAAGATCTCCGGAAGGTTGACGATCTCCGGTTCGAGTCCCAGAGTTTTGAAAAGATTGACGGTCTCGGGACCTGCTAGCAGTGTTCCTGTGACTCCAATGAAGGATACAGATCGTGGCATTCGCGAACGAACAAGCCCTATCTGCCGAAATGCATCTCGAAAGGCTGGATCTCCCCAGTCCTGCACCAGATGAAGTTCGTCGACTGCGAGACAGCATACATGTCGTGGAATAGGGTCTAATGTGGTGTAGTATAAGCCTTTGTAATTCTCACGATTTGGCCAGATCAGATTTAACTCCATTTATTGAAAGATTCTTCCAGTATGTTCCATTACATTCCATTACCTTCTATTACATTCCATTACATTCCACTGCCTTCCAGAACTTCCAGTATTTAGGTATATAAGATCAAGTACCAGTACCGTTAGGAACCAATGTACTTACCTACCATTTGAACCAGCTCTTTAGCTCTTTAACCAAACATCTGTGTGAACACCAGATTCCCTTCTCATCAGGCTATTGTGACGCCTTGGGCTCCTGTACCTTGACTTACCAAACCTTTAGTGACGCCGTGAGCACCGTAAGGTTTGATATCCATCCCTTCTCATCAAGCTACTGTGATGCCGTGAGCTCCTGTACCTTGATTTATCTGACCTTTAGCGACGCCCTGGGCTCCGTAAGGTCTGATCTCATTTGATTCTGACTCTCACACAAGTAAGACTCAAGATTGAAAGAACTGCAGTATCTATTTGTAACAGATACACGACAATACACGCGTGGCATATATTTTGTTCTGAATCAATCGGTCAAAGGACACTGTAGAAAGCTGTTCTGGTGAAATGAGAAGGATTGAGACATCCTTGACACATTCAGCCCAGAGATCTCGTTTCTCTCTGATGGCATCTCGCAGTGTGTCTTCATTGATGGTCAACGCTGACAGCTTGAGATTCCGGAACTTTATCTCCTTCAAATAATGAGCAGAGGACTATGGAACAAGCCTGAATTGTTTACCATTTCTTCCTGCAAACTCTTTGTAGGATAAACAATGACCATAGCCGGATCGGAGGAATATTTTCATAGGAGTAACGGACAAGGGGTGGAGAGCTGGGTAAGAACTTGAATTAATAGTAGATAGCAATAGAAGTAGCCGCTTTTCCCTCCAGAGGTTTTCACGGTGGAAACAAGGTCGATGCCGTCTATGGCTTTGCAGACGCCTTCGAGAATATAGTCATGGATTGGATGAGGGACACAGGAAGCAAGAAGCTCCCGTGTAAGCTGAAGCCCATCAGGCGAGCTCAGTCCAGTTCCCGGGGGTTCGGCCATGCCAAACCGTCGACAGCTTTTAGAATGATCGTTGTGCCAAGAGAATAAACAACGCGTAGACCACATGACTGACGGCAGCCAGCCGGCATAACGTGGAGTTTGAAATATCGTGAGAATTGGGGGCTCACGGTATGGCAACCGTAACAGGGACCAGGCTACCCAATACCGGGAAGCTACAACCTTGTCCAAACCAGCAGATAAAATCCCAGAACCATATCACCATGCATAGGAGTTGTCTGTGAGCTCAAGCTGGGTAGCAGTATCTGATTCCACTCCACCAAAGATGACTCAAAACTATTGCAATTCCTCCGAAATCTGCTTGAATATCCAGCGCCTATATTCAGCGCCCATCGGACGTAGCGACGCAATCACCGAAAATGACCGACGATCTGAGTAGCCGCTACTCGGGTCCCCTTCCTCGGCTTCCGTAAAACTTTCATCGCATCGCCGCTTCTTTCCCCATCTCGTCAATCTCGTCCCTTTTCTTTTGGTCTTGTAAACGTGGATCTCATGGTGCCGCTTGCATCACGCTGTATGAATAATCCTCTGCTTCGTCGTCGCAAGCTGTTTCTGACCGCTTTTCCAGGCAACATAGCCTTTTATGCAGCGCTTTTTCTGATGGAATTTATCATGTTCAGGTCGGATTATCGTCGAGGAGGCGAGCAAAAGCGGCTCTGGCTCCCTGAGCCTCGCTGAATTGTCCTGAAAGGCTGCGTCTTTGGCCTCCTTATACGTGCAGGCTGTTCTCAACGAGGTCATGCTTGACAATACAGGTCGAGCATATGGTCTTTGATAAGGTCTGTTGTTACAGGCTTCGACTTAGGTATTGCTGACCGTTCGTTAGCTCCCAGTCGTCTGACCTTTTTCATCGATAATGGAAACATGCTTCTGGTGTGTTGCCTTTGTTCATTTCCTTCCTTCCTCTTGCTCAATTGGCCTCTCAGCTGCAACGGCACTGTCTATCTCTCGTCGTCACCATCTGTCTCACGTCATCCATCGTCTTCTTCCGCGAGGGCGAACCCATGTCATTCCGATTTGGGGATTCATAATGGAAAAGGAATTCGGGGAAGCTGCCAAGGTCTCTTTATTCTTCTTTTCCTTTCTCCTTCGGTTTGCTCATCCAGCATGCTTCACCCTCCTCGAATCTATATGCCATTCTGGTCGGCGTTTATTGCAGCATCGTTGGCCGTTGGAACCTTCGCCGTCGCCTTTGTTGTCGAAGCAAATATTGAATATCGGGCTCGATGCTCCTCATGTCTTTCATTCATGTTCGTCCATCCATCCATCCTGGTTATGTTCGGCTGACCCTTTCCTTCGGGACCTGAAGCAGATCTGGGATTCACTACATTATTGTCAATCTGGTAAACGAGCTCGTCGTCATCTTCCTCATCATTCAGAGGAATAGATCCCTTGAACGTGATGGAAGCAGGTTGGTCTTAGGTCTGTCTCGCTTGTTTTCTTGCTTTTGTCTGCTGAATCTGTTCACAGGTCGGATATCATCGAACCACAGGTTCGAGAGTCTTGAATACCCATAGCAAATACTAATCCTTGATCCATTGGTGCTATCCTATTGCGTCACAGTGTCGTTGTCGAGAGAAGACCTGGTGACAATGATTCGTCACTAGTCAATGTTTAGGTGCTCTTTCCTTCTTTTATTTACTTCTGATTTGCTCATTGGGATCTAAAGGCTGTGTCTTTCCCGCCACGGACATATTCCCTCGCCTTGAACTTCTTATTGGAATCAAACCTGCGTCGAAGACTCTCTTTTCCAGGGCATATGTGATTGATGCTCTCCACATTTGACACTAATTCACTCGCATCATCCATGCCATTGCAGGTCCTTGATGAATGCAATAAGGAGCTTGCTCGTTGAAGGAAGGACATCATCTCATTTGGAATTGTACATGGGATGAGCTTTTTTCTTTTCACGCCACTCAAATCACTTCCTGACCAGCTCCTTTGCTTCTGAGAGATCTCAGGCTGCCTTATTGATCTCTATCAGTATTTTGACGCCAGCCGTTGCTGCGGATTCTTGCAGCGATGGTTTGATGGGATACGGAGATGATTGATTGATGAACAAGGACCTCTATTATAGGGATGACCGATTTCGCATTTGGGTATGTCCAGCGTCCTCTTGACCGTTGTAGAGTCTTCCATTGCAAGTGATAATCAGGTATGTCTTCTTCCTTCCTTTACACCTAAGTATCTGTGTTGGACGATATGGTCATTCCCGAGAATGTGACACAAGGGTCGATGGAAACGGTATATTAGATCGGACTTTCATACCATGTGATTAAGCATTCTTGTCCTTAACTACGACATTGTCCCGCCTTCCTTGCTCCCAGTCAATCTGAGCTCGTACCGTTCAACAATCTGCTCGAGGTTTTGCAGCTTTATCTATCAAATTATACGAGGACCTTTTGCGGTATACTAGACAATGCAATGTCTTTTTCGATGACGTCTACTCTACTCCTACGACTGACTTCTTTGTGGATTTCAACGGCTGCCTTCATCGCTGTGACCGTGAGATGCATCCGCACGGTAAAAGCGAGAGCGGGCGGCGGGCTCGTCTGTAAGTCCGCGGTGCAGTTCGGAGAGTCTGATGATGGATTGCGTGAGAGTCTGCAGGAAGTGGAGAGCGTCGAGGCATTGATTTCAGTAAAGGTGTGTTAACCAGATTGCATTCTGTTGCAAAACTAAAAACCTTTGGAATAGCAGGGTTCTCTCATCTGGGATGTCATAATAATGCGAGACACGGTCAGTCCACGTTACTATGCTCAAGACAGCTCGTCAGCTTTGGGTACGTCTCCTTCATCTTTTTCCTTTTCATATCAGTGAAATGCCATCCCAGCTTATCTGCTATTCTCTTCAGGTTGTGATAGGATGGTAGCTCCTCGAATAAGATATCGGTTCTAGCTCCATTTTGTGAAAAATTTGTCGTGTCAAGCAAGGTACAACAAGCTTTTCACGGTTAGTTCTGTCATCTCTTTTCGCACTCATCTCGCTTGTTCTCCTTAGGTTTTGATTTATTATTTATAGTACTGTCGTAAACCTTTTTAATCAGACATCGCACCCCAAAGACTTGGAATTTAGCACCGAAAAAACTTCAAACTTCCATTCAGAAGAGCGGGAGAGGTGCGAGATGATGACCGACGGCGGGATTGATGCGCATCATTCTAATTTGATCGCCGGATTTGGTCAAAAGAGGTCAAAAGTTACGCGAGACTTACAGCCTCTGTGGAAAAATAATTATAGAGCCCATTATGCTTCAATATATACGAGGACCTTGGACAACCATGAAAATATAAGGGTGGTGACTTGAAAATAATTACCTCTCAACGGTTAACCTTCCACCGAAGCTAGAGAAAAAGTTGAACACCAACACAAGACCCCTTTCAATCCGCAAAATCAAAATCAACAATCGGTCGATTATATACGCTTGGGAGATCTGCAATGTTAAAAAAGCTTAAGAAAGATCAGAGTCTTGGAGATATACCATTTTCAACGTCACGTTGAAGATCAAAGCGGACGATTGCTTCGATAGCTGCTGAATATGTAGGGTCCACGTCCGGAAGAAAGGTACACGAAGCAAGCGGCCCGGAAAGGTGTCGATAAATGGGCGCCAAAAACGTCGAGAAAAGAGAATGAGCAGTCGACATCGCTTGCTGGGATGCTTTATCATCGAAGGGTGGAATAGAATCCAGGATAGCAGGGATTTGCATGAGCATCAAGGACGATGGGCGATGTTGTCTCTTGGTGGTTTCTTGTGCCATGATCGTAGCGTTGTGGGCTTTCGCCGTCTGGATACAAGGTATGATCATCTAGGAAAGGCAGGGAATTGTCCTGTATCCCATATGAAAATGGTCATCAAAATGGTGCAAGACATGTACATGTCAAAAACAGCGCACTGACCGATGGATATTGATGGATACCGCAACTCATCCATCGCAGAATGCTACGACTCATGCAGGTGAAAGTTTGATTCCTGAAGTGAAGGACCTTAGAGATGTGGAGAAGGAGAAAGCCTAAATTCGTACTGTGTGGTGCCATGTACTAGAAATTCACTCACAGATATTCCAGAGAGTCAGCGTAGAGATCGACGATCCGGGCCAATGGCACCTTTACTGGAAGCAGTTTGAAATCATGTTCGAAGGATAAGGATACCTTGTCACACAAGGGAGGAAGGAGGCGATAAGCCGGATTCGGCATTACGTGTCCAAGCCACATGCGGTGCAGCCACTCCGGTCCAGGCGCTGATTCGGTCTCACCTTCCCCTTTGACCACAACATCAAGGATGGCAGCACCAGAATTCTCAGCATTTTCCTCTTGTCAGTTTCTTGTTTCGTGTGGATATAATTTCCGCTGACTTGAGTCCATCAATCAGTGCAGGCTGTTCCACCAGAGCTCATCGAACAATTTGATGACCACCATAGCACTGACATTCCAACGTTGTGCGCGATATGTGCCACTTCAAAGACATTGAGACCCTTTGCCATCAAGCATCTCTTTTCGAGTATTAACCTTTCCTACCGCTCTGATATTGTTCAGTGGCACGAAATGCTCAAACGAGCACCAG
Source organism: Mycena floridula (assembly GCA_029320655.1). Classification (NCBI taxonomy): domain Eukaryota; kingdom Fungi; phylum Basidiomycota; class Agaricomycetes; order Agaricales; family Mycenaceae; genus Mycena; species Mycena floridula. Next base: position 598,404 of record JARIHS010000015.1, on the reverse strand, counting down.
AGCTTGAGACCAGCATTGTCAAGAGAGTCATATTTGACCCAGATAACATGTTGAACCGGACTTTGATTTCCGATGAGAAACATTGGGAACCTCGGTCATATGCTCTTCAAATTCATTCTATGCCAAGTGTTTGCACTTTGGACTGTTTTGCGACTCCACCGGCCGGTCAGCACTTCCTTCGCTTATTCCCCAACATCACTAGTCTTCACTTCAATGGATTCAAGCTCTACGACTGGCTTGAGCTTGCCGAATTTCTCGGGGTGTTTCCTCAGCTTAAAACGTTGCAGCTGGAGGACCTCGAATTCGGAGCAGACTTAAACTCCGACGAAAACTCCGAGGGCGAGGAGAGATATTCGAGCCGACCGAGTCCAGCAATTTTCCCTTGTGACCTTGGTCGTCTGGCAAGTTTGAGCATCTTGGGTTACCTTGATGAAGCTATTGACCGTCTCTTGTTGCAATCTACACCAAATAGGCTCAAGTCGCTGCAGATCGGCGACTGGTAAGACAATGGGACCTGTTCCATTGCTTTGATAGAGAAGCTGCTAGCATTGAATGCTGGCACAATTCAAGACCTATATTTCAATTCTAGATGCATCAGTGGTACGTTAATCATTACGTTCCTGCATTCTCTATCTGAGATCGCGTTTTAAATTAGGTACAGTAACGCTCGCACAGTTGTTGTCCAAATCACCACCAATGAAGGCCCTCCGTTCCATCTCGCTGCCTCAGATTCTTGGTGGAGTCAGCTCGGACTGGACTCTCCTCATGCAGCTGCTTATGTTCACTGGGAGGGCACCAGCTAGATAACGCCAAACTTGTCTTTTCCGACTGGCCCCGATTCATGGAAGAATTTTTCCCTAAAATCTTCCCCTCGGTTAGACGGGTTGTTTTGGTGTTATTTTGCTTCCGGAGACCAAGTGATTTGGCGCGCAGATCGATCAAACGCGGCATTTGCAGCCAGATTTCAGAGACATTTGGCTCTCTCTTCTCTATTGTCTGGACTTGGGTCGACCAGACACTGCATCAGGACACTGGGGAAGATAAGTTGGATTACAATGATGTGGGTTCGCTTGAAAAGTTGGAAGAGGAGCAGGGACATGAGGTATAACTTCATGTGGAGTGGAATTTCACTCAAGAACCCGACGGGCAGGGGGAGGTTGAACCAGCGGCGTAGGAGAAGCTTGAGGCAATACCCGGTGACTCGGGAAATCATGGCCACGACTAGGATACTTCGGAGGGTGATTAAAGTGAGTCTACCGGGAAGCTATGACCGGAGAGCCATGAAACACCACGAACTTCATCCTGTCCTTTCTTTTAGTTCCTTTCTTCAATCTTTGTATCTTTTTGGTGGCAAGATCAGTGATAAAGTATACAGATCTCGGGGAGCAGCTCTGAGTCACGTATTTTTTGTGATAACTCTACATACATATCAGGATATCTCTCTCCTTCACATAGAATAAAGGGCACCATCTAAGTTTATCGAGTTTTAACACTGGTTTAGACAAGAGTAATTGTCTGGTGAGTAATCAATCCTTCATGCCCTGTAGCACGTATTTCTCATTGTTGACCTGCTTCAGTTGCAGCAGGTGAGTCCGGGCCATTGACGCTCGAGATTCCAAACCTTGTCGCAGGGAGTGTAAACCCGCACGGAGATGTTGGCGTCACATTTCCGCACGGCAGACCTCCACGCCCCCACCGCCACCACTCTGCACAATCACCAACGCTGCCCTCAACATCTCGAGTTATATGCCCGGAATGTTGAGCTTCAGCACTTGTCCGTGGAAGGCTAATCCCAACACCTACTAATGTAGACTGTCAATGACAAGCCGGAGGATATTCATGTTAACAAAAGAACTTGCCCATTTCATCAGTAAGATGCTTCTTGATTTTCTCTGCCACTGGTATTTTTTTTAGGCAATTGAGGCCTGACCGTGGCAGGATGGAATACATACTGTAATAAGGACCGCGAAACTTGATCAATGGAAAGATTCTCGGGAATGCTACTACGATTTCAGCATATGTATCATCGAGCCTGATCGGGATGACTTGATGATTCACTCTTGAAGTCATTGTACAGTTACTCAAGTAATACATCTCCGACATAGTGGCAAAGAGTCACGAAAAGTTGACTGAACATTTCAAAGTCCATACTCAACAGTGGCATAAACATTCCGGTCCCATGTCGCCATTGAGCGAGCAGTATTTGAACGATCATTGAATGTTCACCCAGAACCACAATTCAAATCAAGATCCTTTGGTCACCATTACCAATTGCCGCTTGATTCTGCGACAGGCACCACGATAAGGGAGACATTGTTTACCGGTTGTTGGATGCTCCTTGCTCGTTCATCTGTAGTCATTGCGTCTGTTACAAGACATATAATTCCAGCCAAGACTCACATGAATGATTGATTGACTCAACTCAGAGTGAGTAGGAAAGGAAATATGAATAAATTATACAGAGTTGATACATTTCCCCACGAGAACCACAAACGAAAGCTCAACCGAAGGTCTCCGGGCACAATTAACAGCATTTCAGACACTTGTTGATTTGACCATCTAGACAGCTCTGTCCCAATGAGACCTTTGAATCAATGTTTGGTCAGCGCCACAATTCGATTCAGGATTCTGCAATTGTTGTTCAGTTTGTGGGCACGTGCGGTCACGTCCACCGCTCGTGATTGCCTCGTGACCATACGCGACCTTTTTGGGACAAGTAGAACGCGTTAAAGCTCCATTCACGTCGTAAGATTAGATACAAGTTAATGTCGCAGGACAAAGAAGAAGCATCTATAGAAGTAACTAGCTTCTGTAGTAAGTACTGTATATTTACAAAAGTTTGCAAGGGATTCTTGGGTGCAACGTCACACAGGTCAAGCTGTTTCTGCTGGATTTCGTTGTTCGTCACTCCTAAGACCAAGGCCTCGACTGTGTTTGGTTAAGTACAACACTGAGTCCATAGATTTGAAGACACAAACATACCTCTGAGCTGCATTCACATCAGCCTGGGGCGGCGTTGGTACTCGGTCGTGAATATATCAATTCTCTGACTGTGGCGGGCTTTCGGACACCGTCCGACCCAATTCAACCGGCATGAACCTCAGGACTACAAGCTCACAAGTCAGCTGGATGATCGCTGGGAGCAGCATTATCAGGATTTGAGCGACAATGAAAGACGATGAGGGGGATACAATGATCATCACTCGAAACACCAGTCCGGCAGTGACGAGATTCGGAATAGAATTCATGACAGTGAATCCGAAAACCCCGATGCTGATGATATGAGCCTATTTTGAAGTAAGTATTGTTAAGGAAAAGTATCAAGGACCAATCTACCTGAAAGGATTCCGAGTCGAGACCATCATAAAGCGCGCCGATGCAGAGTGTGACCGCAATGGCACTCAGAGCCAACACCTGGTCCGCCGCACGGTGATATTGAGCATGATATCTGTGGCATATCAGAATGATGTCCATGAAATAGGGGTAAGACCAACGCGAAGAGCCCAAAGAGCTGTTGGATCATGCATGAACATCGTATTGAGGACTTGAAAAGAGCAATATTGGAGACTTACCACGGCAAGACATAATGTACAGGACTTGGCGAGATGCTTCACGGCATCTTTGGCTCTGTCCGGATGATTGACAGCACGTTGGGTCAAATTCCCTCAAATTTATAGAAAATTGAACGCCCTAGACTATCCGGTTCTGACGATCCCCGAATACAGGGACGGAACCAGATATATTGATGGAATGCGGTATGTTGGTGGGAGGTAGAAGAAAAAGGAAACCATGGCTTGTGAGATCTAAGATCTGCAGTACCGTCGTGACGTTCATCATGAGAAGTAACAAACTAACCGAATGTCCGACTGGGGAAGAGGGGAGTAGCAGTACGCAAACAACAAGATTTCCTTTTCTAGAACTCATGTGATGATGGCAATCACTGTTTACATAAATACGAGCGATATTATGGTCCATAAATACTACAGCTTCAATCAGTCCTGTAGAGAGTGAGTGACAGCTCCAGGAACCAGTGCAGACAAACCTTCCACGCCTCCGTGACTCCATCATACCGAATATTCTTGAACACGAGTTGTTTCTTCGGCCGACTATCTCCATCAGTCTCAGCGTCTCTTGGACGCTGTCGGGATCCCGAAGCCGAGGACTCGGCGAAGAATTCCTGCTGTGAGACAGCCTGGCCAGGCTTTCGAGCACCAGGAATATGTCGAAGCTCCAACTTCGCTGTGTCGCTATGGATGGCTTTGTAGATCTTCTTGAGATCGCGGACAGGTACACCTGCGAGTCCTTTGCTTGAATTTGAACCTTTGCCCGGTGTCAGTACGTCTTTTGGCCAGTTCACCATCTTGATTCCCTCATCCTCCAGTGTATCATCGAATTGGAGCCACGGGAGCTTCTTGTTTCGCTTGTTTCCATGAAGCTCGACACCGAGTCGTTCTAAATTGCCTTGTTAGAGTGTTCAAGGGAAGAGGAATGGGAATACCGAAGGATTCAGTGGAGAATGTCCTGATTTCTTTTATCATATCATCCTTTGAGAGATCTGCTTTATCCGAGATGATTTGTTGAACAGACGCAGCGGCTCTGGGAAGTTGAAAGTGCCTCCGTCAATCACGATTCGAAAGATTGGAAAGGCCTCTTACAGATTATCTTGATTCATTGCTGCTATAGACTCTCGGGGCTGTGAATACACGTCATTCTCCACTGACCTGCAATAATATTATTTCTTGTTGATTACTGTGAAAGAAGCACCCACAAATTCACAAGATCCGACATCAACAAGGGGGTTAATCGTCTACCGGAGACTTCAGTTTGTAATACTTCGAAATCTTGCAGCATGCTTTAATGGACGTTTCATGAGTCTGATATGAAAAGATGATGTCCAACTCACGTCCGATCATACGGGACCCAGTCTTGTCCATAGTCGGTGTAATTGACATCCCTGGATCCCGTCGAATGTGTATAGCTGCAATGCGCTGGAGCTCAGTCATTGCACAAGATCGTGATGAAATCTTACGATGGCGGCTGAATGTCATGAAGCAATGGGTATTGAACACTGTCTTGGTCCTGTATTCCATCGGCGATCGCCATCGCAGTCGCAGAATGATGGTCATGCTGCAAACCGATTGAATGATGTTGAGCATCTCTGGATTGTTTCAGAAAAGCTATATAAAGGATCAAAATACATACAGAATATGTGTATGTGGATGAAAGATATGGGCGTTACTCTCCGTCAGATGGAGAGCTTGGGATATTGGCGGTCGTGGGCGATGTGGGACATGTATCTCAATATGATCAGGTCTCATATTGTGACTATGGTCATCCTCAGCGTCAAGAATATGGTGCAAATCCTTGAGATAATCAAGTCTAGTGGACATGAGTCTGGGTAGACATTGAATTAACTCACCTGTTGCTCCTGATAGTCTGAGTTTGACATAGGCCTAGGAACATCGTGATGTTGAACCGATGCTAGGATGCCACCCCGAGCTAGTATCCGTCTAGAACGCTCAGTCCGCTGAGGCATCGTCAATACAGGCGGCAGACAACAACATTGTTCATACCAGCATGTCTTCGAGCTCAGTTAGATCTGCCTCGAATTCCCACTCCTCCACCAGTAAATTCTCACCCAAGCTTCTCAAACGCCACTGCAAATGGCAAACTGGGCATCTCGAGTCCTTGCGCACATCAATGCCCACAACCTTGGCTTCCTCATCGAGGAAGGCCATAGCTGCGGCGTAGTCATCCATGGCTGCAGCATAGTCAAACACACCTTCCTCTTCTTCTTCCTCTTCCTTTTCCTCCCAGCATGTATGTCCCGAATCTCGAATGGCATCACGGAATTCGGGTGCGGGTGCTGGTGGTGGAAGGAAGTCCAACACCTGCAGGACAGAGTAGCGCAATGCATCAATGAACTGCTTCACATGGGCGGAATGTGAGAGCCCTCGCGGCATCATCCTCCAAGACATGGTCGCACACCACGAACGGATGTTCAGAGAGCCGCTGCGCTCTGAGGTTGTGATGCAGTCATCCATAGCCTGCCATTCCACGAGAGTGCATTTTGTGACAGTATAACGAAGGCAACGAGGATATTCGTTGACCCAAGACAGATATCGGTCCTCATCAGTGTCTCGGGGCAGGCTACTGAGAAATTCATTGGCTTCTTTGAATCCATATATGGGTTGGTACGATAAACATTTTGAAAAGTCACGTCTTTTGTCGTAGTCTGACTCAATTTTGTCCCACATATTTCGGAGTGCGGCAAGGGAAGGTGAAGGGGTCCAGGAGGGCGGTGATTCGGATCCGGGAATAGGTTTACTTTAAGTATGTTAGATATGTCAATGATAAATAATGCACTCACTGAGCTAGACAAGGAGCGCAATGTTCATCCCCGAGATAGATGATGCTGTCTTGTTGGGTACGAAACAGTTGAGATCTCATAAATAGCCAACATGTAACCTCGTCTCTTATTGCCTTGTGGCAACTATGTCCAGCCTGCTCCATTGCTCCAGTGAATCTGCGATCATCATAGCTTTCACTGTGGTGATCCAACCATTGCTGCAATCTCCAGGGAAGCCTCCGGTACCAAACTTTGATCAATCCTCGCATATCCCACCTCTCACGATCGCGCACTCCCCGCTCTTCGTCTGCTCTCTTATACACCGCGGATGTCAACGCCAACCATCTAATCATAGCAGCACGCATCTCCAACGCGGCAGACTGCACTTTCCTCCTCCGCGGAGTCTGCGTAGGAGTCCGTGGGAGGCGTCTTTCGAGAGCCGTAGCTGCTGACTGCCAGGGTGGAGGTTGGTACATCCAATGTCTATGTGATTCCATCAAGGCCTCATCTCCTTCATTCCAGAGCCATACATCTTCTCCGTCGTCACCGCCTTGCAGCAACTCGAGGAAGACTCGCTGTCGGAGGCTGCTGGGAAGCCAATGCAAGGCCTCCCACAACAATGCGACCCTCCCTCCACCCTTTATCATCCTCTCCGCATCATTAGCCATAGTCCGCGCCCTCGCATTGCGGATGAATTCTTTGTCATCCTGGATGCATAGTCCAATAGCAGAGGGTGTTTCCGAATCCGAGAGTTCCTCCGAAGATTGTGATGGAGTAGAGGTCATGGTGGTAGAAGGAGAAGAGCTTAAGCGCCCATGATACAGCTTTTATGACTCGTGGTTTCCTTGCTTCCGTGGCTCCGACATGACCGGAGGTACAAAAATACCTGGTTCATCCCTGGTCTATTTTCGTTTCGGAGGTGGAACCGGGAAGACCCCGTATTATCTAACTGTTGGAGTTTGAACCGCGGAGGAGCTCATTCGCGTATGTTGATGTGCGGAGAAGGAGGAGTGTATGCGGATGGTGGCGGTATGAAAGGCGCTTGATAATGCGCCACGGTCGTGGATAGCCAATAGATTGAGCTACATTCTCAACACTGATCATGATATCAGACTTTCCTGTAGATCTCTCAGAAATTGTCCGTTGAACGTGCTACTGAGACTTTGAGCTCAATATATCACATCTATAAAGGGCTCAGCGCTCATCTACAAAACCTTGACTCTATATCCTACCTGCCACCTATGCGGCGTAGGTAGGAGGGAAGAGATGGAGTCCCTAAGCGCCCATCGGACTTGTTCCCCGATGCCTTCACCGAACATCCTGATGACCCGAGATCCCGATACTTGGGTCTGCTTCCTCGGCTCCCATGAATTTTTCATTGCTTCGTCTTTTCGCCCATTTCCTGCCGTTTCTCTCTTTTCCTCTCACGATCCCTGTAGCCTCCTGCATTGTGCTGTTGTCGCTATTGCGATGTCCTTGATTGATCCAGGTCAGTCTTGCTGGTTCTGCTGACCTTTTTTGTAGACGCTGTGAAACCTTCCGCAATATGAATTTTTCATCTCCATCATAAATCTAGGCAAGCAGATCCTCCATGACCATCTTCCTTCGCTGACCCTTCTCGTCAGACCAAGCTCCATCCTCTCTTGATATGAGCATGCTTTCTTGGTCGCCAATGAGCTCATTGTCGTCAATATGGTCGAGGTCGTCGCTTCCAATAAAGGTCCGTCTATCCAAGCTTTGATGTTTTTGGATGTGGCTGACGTTTCCTCAGAGGTTCTAGTCGCCGAGCTTTTTCATCGATAGCAATGATCATGTCGGTATCACCACCATACTTGTCTCATTGTCGACACCAATGCCAAGCAAAACCCATCGTGGTTGCAAATACCTTCTTCTCCCACTCGTCATTGTCACCGTTCGTATGGATTGTTATCTGATTCTTTAGGTCAATTCTCCGCTTCATCGTGGCAAGCTGTTTCTGACCGCCGTAGCCTGCAGCGCTTTTCAATTTCTGACGAGATGTTTCATGTTCGGGTCGGATTATCATCAAGGAGATGAGCCAAAGGCAGCTCTGTTTGTCTAAGCTTCGCTGATTTGTCTCGACAGGCCATGTCTTTGTCCTCCATATACGTATAGGCTGCCCTTGAAGAGGTCATGCTCAACAATATGGGTCGAGGACATCGTTTTTGATAAAGGTTCGATGCTCTTTCGCTGTTCTTTTGTCTTCTTTGCTCATTGGAATATAAAGGTCATTCAATGTCGTCAAATACCACCTGGCTTTACTCCCTGTCCCGGACATCTGAGTCTACTGAGATGATCATACATAACAGCTGTTTCGTAATACGAGAATCGGGAAATCTTTTGGTTGTAAAGATTGGCTGTTTTGCTGAGGATATTTAGCTAGCGCTTTGGATACGTCTGTCACTGCTTTTGCCTTTGGCCGGCGTTGATATGGTTTCGTCTTGAGCTTTCATCACTATCGTGCGAGCTTGGTCGTCGACTTGAATGATTGCGCTGTGAATTCCAGGCCCGCTCTTTGCTGTCGAATTTTTCTTTCTTCACGCCCTTGAGTTCATGCCCTGTTCTTTCACATCTTGTTTCAGTCATTGCTAAGGCATAGAGTCCATGTCCGTTGTATCCCAAGATAATGGTCTTCTGTCGTTTCCAGATGCCTGTTTGACAAGACCCTTTCGCACACAAGAGTCAGTCTGGTGCCTTGGATGAGAGGATTCAGCTTCAGAGATTGGATGAAATGTATGAAGATATATTTTGGCAGGCTGAATGATATCCTTGGGTAGTTTTCTCGCTTCCCAAGCGCTGTAGGTCAGTGTTCGCTTCAGCCTTCAGATAATTATTCAAGGCAAGAGGATGTTTCATGCAGTAACTTTGTCCATATTGTCTAGTATCCTTTGTCGCCGCTGCCATACAATGTACGAGAATAGTATTTCCGATCGTTATTACTTGAATCATTTCGCTGATATGTGAGGTCACTCCACCCACGGAGATTGTCTGCAATCAGGAGCAGCCGCGGTAGTACGACATCAATCATATGTGGAATGAGGAGGCGAGGTCTGCATTGAGAACATTGGGAGGTTGCAGTCTGTGTGGGAAGAACAGTTACACTATTGTTCTTGTCTCGCTCGGCCTAAATACGACTTTGTCCTTTTCGCTCGCATTGCCTTTTCGGATCAGGTCCGGCCATCTCTGAACCTCTCTGAACCTTGTCAAATTACCAAGTGATACCTCTTGTTGCATTCCTACTGATACCTGTTGTTCTTCAGTGACGTGTTTCTGTCGTTTGCCTTAGCTATGCAAGGACCAAGGTATCGTATTCTCGAGGGTACGGTATACTTTGGACCCGAAGAAAGCTAATGTCATTGGTCCTGAGCTCGAGCAGGGCTGAGGTGGCTCTGCTGACTTCTACTGTGTGTCACAAAGAAACCCACAGCTGATTGAATGGTCTCTTTAGATGTTACTTGTAAATGAGTCTATATACTATATGCCCAAATCCTGCCATTACACGGCTAGATTTTGATTACCGCTGCTTCTTTGTTACCTAGACATGTTTATATCTCTAGTCGGATCAAACTCGCATATACATAATGTTTTCACTGAACAGCTGAAAGACTTTAATTTCCTCTGGAAAGAGCGGGAGAGGTGCGGAATTGATGCGCATCACTGGACTGGGACTAGTGCGCACTAATGGATTGGGATTGTGTGCATCATTCAATTTTGATTTCACGTGCGAGCTTTGGCGTTCACGTTTACGTGTTCCTGATGACATGCTATTATTTCAGCACTTTCGGACAGGATGTCGTACTGATGGATCTTAATTGAATCTTTGACAGGGCATTGACTGCTGGACAGATGCAGACTGGTATGTATGCTCAGAGAGACAGTGGTATCCGGACTAACCACTGTCGGTAAATTAACATTATGATACAGTGAGGGAGCTCGAGTGCGAAACGCCGCATCAATAAGAGACTCGGCATTTTAACTCGGCGGACAAATCATGCCAAGCCCGTAGAAAAAAGCATCAATCAGCACATGATTAACTGTAGCGTCAGAGGACAATGGAGAGGCAGCGGAAAACCCCGAGGAACAATGCAACCCTCTGGAGAACAATAGTGCTTCAGAAGCCCAAACACAACCATATGAATTGGTAGGATCTCTTTAATGATATTGGTGATATTCATATCCAATTCTATTCAATCCCAGTCCATAATGTCGTGTTCAATAGTATTCAACTCAATGATTGTCATGCCATTCTCCCATCATCCATATCAGTAGTGTTGTACCCATGGTGTGATGGTGCAGCTCTGAGTAGCTTTGTCTATAGAATTGGTACTCACCTTATTCTGACTAGACAAGCAAGCTGAGTGTTGTCTGCATGGTTCCCATTCAAAACAGAGACAAGTATTGCTTGTCAGCTCAAGCTATGTCTCTTGACATTTCGGTTCCTTCTTCTGGATTAGCGTCCAGCGAAGAGAAGAGAGAGAAACAGGGAGAGACAGAAACCTCAACCAGTGCTTTGTCAAGATGATAATCATGTAGTCAGTCGGCTACCTATATATATGGTGTTACATGTGATGTGACACGAAGGTCACTCGAGATCGTAAGTCGTTACTGTGATATGGCTAGATATACGGGAGATAGAGAATAGGAAGTAAAGAAGATAGAAGAGAAAAGGAAAAGAGAGAAAGAAAACACAAAAGAAACTGATATATTTGGCCTTCACATATGTCAATGATTAAATTCAATCCTGATAATCACCATGTGGCATGAATTATTCATTAAAGGTCTGTTAGATTTGAGGATGAGCATGGCATTACATACAGTTCAGTGACCATACTCACCCAGGCGGGTCCGCTTCAAAGGCATGGTCATTTCTTCAGAGTCCAAATCTACAGGGTTCCGTTTCCGTTGATTTCCCTGGCTCTTGTTATAAGAGTCCATAGACCCCAAGTCATTGTCTGATGAATCAGCATCTGAAGGTTTATCACTGTTCCCCATGTCCAAAACAGTGGAAATTGGAGTTGATGAGCGCTGTGCACCAGGCAGAAGCATCTGGAGTTGCTCGATAGTTGGAAGAAGAGGGTTCTCCCGCAGAGATGAACGTAATCTGCGAGCAAAAGATTCATCCCACTCGGTATCTGAGTTTGGACGATCCAGCCTAGAAAGCTCTGGCATGGCACTGAGTCGTTGGACGATTTCTTCAGCTGTTGGTCTCTCGTCGGGATTGTGTTTCCAACAGTCTCCCATACAATTCCAAACTGTGTCATTCAATTCGGAGGAAGCAGGTCGGGTGGGTCTTTCATTGTTCAAGACCTTGAGCATGATTGCCACTTCATTGAACTTCTCCTTTTCACAGAAGGGTGGTTTCCGAGTGAAGACCTGAATTGAGATAATTAAAGGCACTGATGGAAGCCAAACAAGACGAACCTCATAGCAGACACAGGCAAAAGAGTACATGTCACTCTTCTGAGTATTTCCGTCCACATGCCTTATGGTCTCTGGTGCCTTCCATGCCAGGGTTCCGGCATTGTTTGATGATGAACTTGAGGTTGTCATTTGAGATGCAGCAATTGTGGACAGCCCAAAGTCCATGATACATGCTCGAAGTGAAGGCATCACCAAGACATTGAGCTTGACAGAATGAGCCTTGTCAATTATAATGGCGCAATTTACATACCGCTTTCAGATCACCGTGAATGATTGATTGGTCATGGAGGTACTAGAGACCAGATGTATGGCCATAATAGTGTGTCAAAATTAACCCACTTTTTAGGCATTTTCAGCATACTTGGGCTCAAAAAGTGACTTTTTCAGCATACTTGGACCTGATTTTGGGGTGAAAAATGCGAACTTGAGGTCAAAATTTCCAACTTCAGGGTCAGTTTTTTGTTGAACTTCAGAGAAAATGAATCATACTTGGCATTGAAATTTTCCAACTTCAGATCCCAAGTGTCCATGTTCGGATTAGTTTCCATGTCATGTTTGAAGTTTCCATGTCATGTTCAGAGTTTTCATGTCATGTTCAGAGTTTCCATGTCATGTTCAAATTTTGTAATGTTCAGAGTTTCCATGTCATGTTCAAAGTTTCTATGTGATGTTTAGATTGTCAGTTTCCATGTTTGGGTCTCAAGAATCCAACTGGCTGTCTCATTGCTGTGAACTCATAATTGTGAGCAATCAACTGCCATGAACTGAGTTCAAACCTTGCCTTTGAGTTCCATCTTCACTATCAACTTGGGCATCTTAGTCCGAATTAGATGATTATTACCTCACATGATCACAAGATTGACGCGACAGGTGGGAAATATCACGTGGAATTAGTAATACAGTGTAAATTGTCGTGCACAACATGTATAGCATGTTTTCCAGCCTCAAGACTCGGAGTTATTGGACAGAAGGAGATGAATCATGTCAATAGACCATATCTTTTGACATACAGTCAGTTATCTGGTGTACAAGTCCATTGGAACAGCAAATGAAACAAACCGCCATTGACTCTCATAAGTAGATGTCTTCTTCATCACAAGGCAATGCAGACAATACTCAAGCATCTCTCAAGCATCTATAGTGATTGAATATTAATACTAAAACTAGCCTTCGAGCCTGCCAGTGTAACTCCGTATATTGCGGTCCATGCCCAAACAAAAGTAACCATACCTTTGACTTCCACGATGAGCGGATCAATCAGGAGTCATTCAAGTATGCTCCTCCATCTCTCACTAGTGTTCTGATCACTGGAAAGAATTGTTGAGGTCCAGATATGAGCTCGAGACATGAATCAAGAGATCATATGACTGGATCTTATAAGTCTACAGCGAATGAACCATACTTTTTGCAGCACTTGTTAGCTCAGAGCCAAATTAGTCTGGGGTGAGCTCAGTATATCCTTGAACATCTTACAGGTGTTTTGGCCCCACGGAAAAATTTGAGTGGCGCGCAACCGCAAATTTGATGCTGTGAGATAATCTCCCTAATTCTGTCAAGCTAGTCACAATTGACTATACCTCTAGCTTGAGTGGAGTACTATGGACTGGTGCATTCCTTGAACCATTCAAGTACTCCCCTCTATATTTTTCGAGTATTTTTGTCCTTGAAAATAATTGACATTCGTGTATAAATTGCTCCAATCCATTTGCACCTAGTGCTTAAGCAGCTTGAGTATCGCTATCCACTTGTGTGGTTGCAAGTCAATGAAGGCATGCAATTACAAGGTTGAAGAATGCAGACTCCAATGCAGACCACACCGTCAACAGAAGGTATACTTTACTGCATCTCACTCAGATCATTGAACTCGGACCAACCCAGTATCTATTATATTGTAGGCAAGTTGATGGAAGCCTATGATTGCTATTGCCGGATTTGAGCATGATAACTGACTAGAGCTATAATTGAATTCCAATGGTAGCTGTTTCTCTGTCGTAAAACCTCTGCTTTTGAATCGTGGCACATATTAAGTCACTCTGCTATTGGATCACTTTATATCATTCAATGGAATGTCCAGCGCTGGACGCTCGTCAGCTCCATATAACTCTCCGTCTCCTGCAATCATTCACCTCTAATTCCAGCGGAACCCATTTGAAACTGATTGACAGTCGGTCAATCCCTGTTATCCTAATCATCATTCGCCGTCTCGATCGGGTCATTTACACCCCAATATAATCGATATCCATAATGATCATAAGCTAACACGACATATGTAGCTTGCAGAGATACACGATGCAGTAATGATCAATCAGTCTCAAGGCAATAATGAAAGATCAAGTGTTATCAATTCCCATTCGGCGCTCCATAAGAAGAACAGCACGACAATATACATCGATACCCCAGTTACCATCATCCTCGTTTACATCCAGACCCTGAAGAAGTTCTCGTCCTGCTGTAATCTCGTCGTCGTCATTAACAAATACACCCGCCTGGTGCTCCTCGGCGGACGAAGCAAACTCGGTACGATCTGGACGAGCTAGATCATCGACAAGCTCTTCAACAGGAGGTAAAGGTTGGTCCTCCGATTCCCGTCCATATCCTGGTTGCGATGCTGTGAATATATCGTCGCCGGGATCACTAGTCCAGTAGCCACGGTTGATAGCTTTCGCCTTGCTGAGCTCATACAGCGCTGTAGGGGTTTTGGCGTGCTCGGTGCGAAGTCTATGAAGATTCCATGAGGTACGAGTACGATCCAGAGACAGCTGGATCCGTGGCTGAAAGACAATATAAAGACAAACACGATGAACATCGTTTTGCATGTCGAGAAGGTCGAGGTCATCAAGGTGAGTGAATATTTGCCGATATATCTCCAGCGAGTCCTTGCGGACATCACGCCAGGTCCGCTCCATACGAATATTGTGGGTTGACCTGAGATTTTCATCAGATAACCTCAGCTGAAGAGTCAACCAGAATATTTACCTGCCACGAAGATAGGCCCGATGCTGCTCCCCCCTACGAGCAATCATTTTCCTCTCGACACCATTGTTCTCCTTTCCAAAATCTCCCCGCACCCGACTAGGCCATCCATAGACCGCGACACCGTCGGTCATGAAAAAATGTTCGACAGTGGCAGATCTTTTGTTGTTGCAGCATTGGAGGTAGATAATGAGTCGAGAGAATCCATCGACGCAGCCGTGGACGTAGAATCCCCACGGACGCAGCTTCTCATTGCCATCCATGTGCCATAATGAATTAGCGCCTCGGACACGATAAACTCGTCGGTGAATGAGGGCACCCCAGCTATGAGAAAGAAAGTCAATGATGGATGAATGGTTAATATTGACAAGCTCACCGATGAACCACGCCAAGAGCGTCGACCCGTCTCAAACTCTCCTGTACTCGAAGGATAGGGACATCGATACCAGCTGCTCGTAGGTGGCCCTGAACGATTCCTCCGCCTGCAAGAGGATGATCCAGTGATATTTGTGCTATGAGCTCATCAAGGTCGTCGTCACTGATTTCCGTATGGACTGGACGGTCAGAGCGGATCCCAGAACGCTCTAGATGTCGATATAACGTGCGTCGGTCAACACCGAGAGCATCGGCAACATCTTCCCAAGAGCTACCATTGTTATGGAGCTCAGTGGCTCTCTCCAGATTAATGTCGTATCTGGGTCGACCGGGACGCCCTGTATGCTGCTGAGAAGTGCCGACATTCCGCGGTTCGGGAGGGGCGTCACGATGCTGGCATAAAGGGAGCGAGACACGAGCAAGGATGGCTCGATAATCCTCTATTTGCTCTGGAGAGGTGTACGGATCGTGCAAATTGACAAGGACATGGTCTGCTGTTTGAAGAAGGCGAAGAGCCCGTTCGACCGAGTAGGGTTCGACATTAGGAAGGGACTGGACAATGAATTCAGCATCCTGTACAATCTTCTGGGTTTGTTGAAGGAATTTATGAATGAGATCCTCCCCTTCCTCGTCCTGGGCAGACATGGATGGGGAGGAAAAGCGACGGTGATGAAACAAATCAAGAAGTTCGAAGTCATGTGCTGACTCTGGATTCAGACAAAAGCCGACAAATTAGCATTGGCATAGCCTGATCTACACGACTACAGTTGCTACGCTACTTATTGAAGGCATTATTTAGAATCGGTGAGATTAAAGCTACCTGTTTTGACCAAAGAGCGCCATCCTCCGGGACAACACGATCGGGATGATAAATCTGGTCAAAGGGATTGACGAAAGAAATCAAAAGAGAAGAGTTCGAGCTCGTACCAATGTCATTGTACGCCAACGCTTATCGGAACTCTTCAATCCGCTGATATCTGACCAAACTTTACGCTTGGAAGGATTCGGATGTGGAAACCATTCCAAGATTCGCTGACAGACCGAATCAGCGGGCCAGCGACGGAGCGACAACACCCTTTCCTCCCAGTTCTGGCAGCTGAGCTCAGGACCGAGGGACGGAAGACTGGCCGATGCAGCAGGTGCACCTCCACGAGGTCCATTTGCATATTTCCATTCATGATTCTGTGTTGGCTTTGGCTTTGGCCGTTTCGTCTCTGGCTTCGGATCCGAGTCTGGCCTGGGCTGTGAATTGTTTTCCGAGAACCTGGCACGCTCCTTGGCGTCTAATAGAGTATCAGTTGGAGTATCTGCTGAAAAGATTTCTTGCACGTACCTGGAACAAACTCATAATACCCCGGTGAGCGCCTTGAACGATCTTCTTCTGTCTCAGGCGGAGTATCGGACGAACTGGAATGACAAATAAGACTGTATTCATGTGAATAAACGAATAGACTACGCTTGCTGTTGGTGGCGACTGCTACGTCTCGGTTCAGGTGGCACACTGCCAGCTGCTCGCTCCTTGCCCTTCTCCGTCTCCTGTGGTGAACATTAACGACAACTCGGGCAATGAAAAGAATATTGATCCACATACCTCAGATGCCGATTCATCGCCCTCAGTGTCGTTGGATCCACCCTTGCGACTCTGACAAAGAATAAGTCATGAGAATAAGTATTATGTGGCAGCGTAATGATCGACAATACCTTTTTGAAATTGACGAGCTTTCGGGCTAGCTGTGCTGCAAGAAGTGCGAGGATAGGAAACACCTCTTTGTGGAAATCATCAAGCGCCGAACCATCTAGGAAACGACGCATAGCGGAAGCAATTCCATCCAAGGCAAATTGACCTAGTTTGAATTTGCCGATGTCCATGGCAGATGCCTCAGTTGCACTGCCAAAGTCGATGGTGAAACGACGAACAAAGAAGGTAACCGGCCTATGGGCTTCGCTTGAGAAGGGAAACTCGAGGCATAGATAACCGTCTTCTTCATCAATGCAATACTTTCAAATGTCAGATATTGGGAAGGTCATATAGAATGTTCTCGACGTACATCCAGTCCACCGAGGCTGACTCGGACTCGGAGGGCATCAAAGAATTCGCGGAAGTCATCCGGATAGAAGGTGCCCCATTGGTTAGATTTGGTGATGGTCTGGGACCAGGTTTCGAGCAGGAAAGCAAGCTGTTGTGCAGCGACAGAGATGGCTTGATAGAACTGATCGTAGACCTGAGACGGAATATCAGCTCGATGGGTCCGAGTGACACTGAAGAGACGGTGAAGAAAATCAATGAGAGGGTTGACGCCATACGGGCCGAGAGTAAAGGTATCCTTGAAATTATCTTCACCCGTGGAATCTTCAGAGCTGCCGGTTGTGAGCTGAACATAAAGGAGCTCAAGAAAGACCATGCTTGAGA
The DNA here is from genome assembly GCA_029320655.1 of Mycena floridula. Lineage (NCBI taxonomy): Eukaryota > Fungi > Basidiomycota > Agaricomycetes > Agaricales > Mycenaceae > Mycena > Mycena floridula. The sequence continues at coordinate 580,858 of JARIHS010000015.1, read as the reverse complement.
AGAGCTCATCCTCCTCAATGACACGCTGGATGAGCGAGACCAGCCGACCAATGGTGTAAGATTCTGACAACTCGACCCGTTCGAGGCGTAAGGTCACATTGGAGATGTTCAGGTTCAGGGTCTTCCAACCATCTGCCGCTTTCGCCGTGCTGGTAGCCCACTGAGAATAAATGAGATATATCCAACAGACAAGAAAAAGGGCGTACATGATGCGACATTTTTGGTGGCTGGCATAGGTAGCGTATGGTGCGAACCGCGCCCAAAAGACGAGCATGCGTCACAGCCTCTGTCGAAACTGTCAGTCAAAGATGATGATGAAAGTAAAGGTTACAAACCAGGGATTGGTCCAGGGATTCCGTCAAAGGGATTGGGAGGGAGTTCATCATCTGTATCCTCCGGTGATGCCTTTGGAATATTATGAGCGTCAATGGAAAGGGCGAGTCAAAAACATACAGGAGTATTATCCTTCTTTCGAGTCTGAAGGAAATGAATGAGAGAAGGATGATTGTCGAGCAAATCAATGCGTACCTTAGATTTGTGTTTATCCTTGTCACCCGACTCTCCATCCTGGGATTCGGTGCCGGAATCATCATCACCACGCGCACGTTTCCTTCGATTCGTAGGCATCGGCATAGAAGGGCCTCCAGCGGCCAAAGAAATGAAGACCCGAGTGGGATACATCTTCGAGTCGATTGTTCTCGACATGCACCTGCCCCTGTAACAAATCATAATTAGTACAAAGGAATACAGGAGACCGCAAAGCTCACATAAGGAGACCTGGAACATCAATGTAAGGAGCAGAGCCAGTCAACTCGAGGATTCCGCTCAATCCGCGGCCTCGGGACTGAGAAATGTACCACTGGAACTGGGGTATATAAGGCGCAAATGGAAGCACTGGATCACTCGGAAGAGAGCAAAAAGCCTTCTTGATGAGTTCAGCAATTGCAAAACCGTCCAAAGTGTCGTCCAACGTAACGCGTTTGACGTAGCCTGCTCCGTACAATGATTGTAGCCTGTGACCGAAAGGAATTAGGTTTTAAAAAAGAGCAGCTGAAAGGATGCTTACCCAGCGTTGGTCGGAGTCAATGTCTCTCCCAACTCGACCGTAGGAGTATCAGGCATCATGACGAAGGTGAAGATCGTGCTTCCACCAGTCGGAGCCACCTTGGCTTTTTTCGTCGGACCTTGGCTTGGCAAAGTCGGTTTCTTGGTATCTGACTGCGAGCGCTTGCGCTTACGAGGAGGGACTGTTGTGCGATTATCCTGGTTTATCTTTTCGAATATCTAGAAAAAGAATGATGAGAATAATGCGGTATTGATAGAGACCTGCTGACCTTTAGCGCTGGTTCGAAAGGATTCTTTTTGGGGTTGGATTCAAAGTCTTTTTGCATCGCTTCCTTGCGGGCTTTGGCACCAGCAGAAAAGCTTTTGACGGTGGGACGGGATGTCAGAGGCTCGCTTGCGGTCGATTCAGGGACTGGCGCAGATGCCGTGGCAGGCCGATGAATTGGTTCTGGACCAGCTGTCGACCCTGAAGCCTGGGAAGCCTAGAAGAAATGATTAGCTGGGATTTTGGAAGAAGAAGGACAGGATTACATTCATGGCGCTGTTGAAATGACTAATTTTATGCTGTAGTCCAAGGCAGCCACAAACACAGGTGCGACGAAGGTCTTCCATGGTGATGGGCAAGGAAAGCGGACCATCGACTGGGATGAAACATTGGCAAGAGCCGCCAAAATCACAATGGCTACAAAGGCAGGCAAGGACTATAAAGTCTGTGAAGGATTGTGGAAACATAATGAGTGATTTTACTGGTGAGCTGGGATATAATAAAAAAGTGGATGAGAGCGAGACGGTGAAGCGGTTTGTGTTTGTTTGGTTCCGCGGAGACTGTGCAGTTGGATCGGCTTTCACGGAGATTTCACTCGGCAGTCTCCTGCTTGCTCATCTGACGTCAATGAACAAATCAACACTGCTACTGAGCAGATTCAAGTTCTTGAAGTTCACTGGTGTGTTTCTTGCCTCGATATGAAGTTCGCATCAAATTTTTGAAGTTTGCTGATCTAAGTGAAACGTGGGATGTCAATACCAAACATGGGGAATTTCTGAAGTTCGCGGAATCAATCCGACAGTTCGCATCAGATCTTTTAGAAGTTCGCTGATTTATCTCGAACATGGAAGATTTCTGAAGTTTGCAGGTTTGTCCGAAGGTTCGGATCAAGCTTTTTAAAGTTTGCGGATCCGCATCAAACATGGAGGATTTCTCAAGTTAGATGGAGAATCAGGGTTTTATGCAAAGTTAGGTAAATTTTAATTATGACACACTATTATGGCCAAAAACTCGCACAATTTCAAGCTGCGATCCTCAACCAAGCGATCTGCAAGCCAGCATCTTGAGAAACAAGAGCCGAACTCACCTATCGATCTCACCCAGGAGGATGACAATGTCAATGGTTCTGATAGCAGCAGCACCCATTTCGAGGAGGATATCGAACAGGAAAAGCTCAAATGTAGCTCTTCTCCGGTTGTCCCCAAGCTGGATGCATTTGCTCAGTTGTTGGGTACAAACAGCTACTTTAGTCCCTAGTTAGTAGTTGTGGTTCAATCAATATTGCGCTTCAAATGTAGCGGAACTGAAACAAGGACTTGCAAAATTTGTGGAATATTGAACGGCCCGGCCTCCGAGCGCGCGTCCAAATCGAACTTGTCAGCGCGCGCACGCTATGTCTTAGCGCGCGCTGGTTACACATGAAATGATTGCAAAGTTTATTATTTAACACAATGCGCAGCATACATGGGAGCCTGATATCCTTGGCAAGGTGTGGATCAATGTGGCGCAGTTTGGGGCATATAATCCTGATTACTAGACTAATTTCACCATATCCAATGATATTATACCATAGAGAAATATTTGGTCTAAATACCATGCAGCCCCATGGAAATCCTATCCAAAATAAGTTTTATAATTCATCTGCGCCACACTTTAACAGGGCCTGCACTTGGGTATACCCGGCGCAGTGCTGCACAGCAAGCACCAGAGGATTCTATATACCAAATAGATGCTTCAAACCCACAATCCAATATCTATCAGGTTGATAAATAGTGACCAAAGGAGTAAATGTCCCATCTGTGGCGCAATAGGCTGCCATCTTCCATCTACACGAGACTCTAACTTATGATGCTCATGAATTATGCAGTTGTCCAGAAAGAGTTTATTTCCTAAAATAGCCAAATCCAGGGACTGGAAAGGCCAAAAATAGAGCCAGAAGGGAGCATTGATCGATGATCGGAGATATACCGGTACCGGCATTTTGATCACATCATGAAAGCGATGCCGAAGGTCGGTGATGCGGTGAGCGCACCGACAAGTGCCTCAGGTCAGAGGTTGAGAGACCAACTTCAGTCCATTCCATTGAATCTTTGACAGGGCATTGACTACTGGACAGACGCAGACTGGTATGCTCAGAGAGACAGTGGTATACGGACTAACCACTGTTGGTAAATTTACATTATGATACAGTAAGGGAACTCGAGTGCATGACAGAGATTCAACTGTAGGGTTCAATTACTGTCAATAACTTGATGGTATGAACTAAAGTCAGTGATTCAATGGCGGTTGTTCAATTCAATGGTAATCTCAGCTTGATTGAATTGAATCCTCAGGGTGAGCCCAGTATTGAACAATTCTTTACTTGATTAGTGCTACTTGACACTTCAATCTGATACAAGTAAGAGAACTGAATCAGATTAAGGAAAGACACCTGTGTTTATTGAAGCAGGAGGGAAAGGCTGTAAACTTGTTGCAATCAATAAGAGACTCGGCATTTTAACTTGGCGGACAAATCATATCAAGCCCGTAGAACAAAGCATCAATCAGCACATGAATATGAATTGGTGGGATCCCTTTAATGATATCAGTGATATTCACATCCAATGCTATTCAATCCCAGTCCATATTTTTTGTAGTCAGTACATAACGTCATGTTCAATAGTATTCAACTCAATGATTGTCATGCCATTCTCCCATTATTCATATCAGTAGTTTTGTACCCATGTTGTGACACAGCTTTGAGAAGCTTTGTCTATGGAATTGGTACTCACCTTATTCTTGGTGGACAAGCAAGCTGAGCGTTGCCTGCATGGTTCCCATTCAAAACAGAGACAAGTATTGCTTGTCAGTTTGAGGTACATCTCTTGGTGTTTCGGCTCCTCCTTCCGGATGAGTGTCCAGTAAAGAGAAGGGACAGAAAGAAAGACAGACAGAAACCTCAAGAAATGATTTGTAAAGATGATCATCGTGTATTCAGTCGGCTATATATATATATACTGTTACATGTGATGTGACACCAGGGTCACTCGAGATCGTAAGTCGTTACTGTGATATGGCTAGATATACGGGAGATAAAGAATAGGAAGTAAAGAAGATAGATGGGAAAAGGAAAGGAGAAAGAAAAAGAGAAAGAAACTGATATATTTGGTCTTCACACATGTCAATGATTAAACTCAATCCTTATAATCACCATGTGGCATGAATTATTCATTAAAGGTCTGTTAGGATTTGAGGATGAGCATGGCATTACATACAGTTCAGTGACCACACTCACCCAAGCGGGTTCGCTTCAAAGGCACGGTATTTTCCTCCGAGTCCATATCCACAGTGTTCCGTTTGCGTTGATTGCCCTGGGTCTTATTATGTGAGTCCATAGACCCCAAGTCACTAACTGCTGAATCGAGATCTGACAGCTTGTCATTGCTCCCTGTGTCCGACACAGTGGAAATTGGAGTGGATGAGCGCCGTGCACCAGGCAGAAGCATCTGGAGTTGCTCGATAGTTGGAAGAAGAGGGTTCTCCCGCAATGACGAACGCAATCTGCGAGCAAAAGATTCATCCCACTCGGTATCTGACTGGGGACGATCAAGTCCAGAAATCTCTGGCATGCCACTCAGTCGTTGGACAATTTCCGCAGCTGTTGGCCTCTCATCAGGGTTATGTTTCCAACAGTCTTCCATACAATTCCAAACTGTGTCGTTCAATTCAGAGGATGCAGGTCGTGTTGGCCTTTCACCATGCAGGACCTTGATCATGATTGCCATCTCATGGAACTTCTGTTGTTCACAGAAAGGAGGTTTCCCAGTAAAAATCTGGATGAAGATGATGAGAGACACTTATGGAATCAAAACAAGACAGACCTCATAGCACACACAGGCAAAAGAGTACATGTCGCTCTTCTGGGTATTTCTGCCCTGATTTTCAAAGATCTCTGGTGCTTGCCATGCTGCGGTTCCCGCATTGTTTGATGAGGCACTTGATGTTGCCATTTGAGATGCAGCAATTGTGGACAGTCCAAAGTCCATGATACATGCTCGAAGTGAGGGCGTCACCAAGACATTGAGCTTGAAAGAATGAGCCTTGTCAAATATGACAGTACAATTTACATACCGCTTTCAGATCACCATGGATGATTGTTTGTTTGTGAAGGTACTCGAGACCACATGCAATATCGAGTATCTAACAAGGTTCAGGACAGATGGTGGTGAGCAGGCAGAGGAACATACTAGGGAAGACCGGTTGACTCGCTCGGATGTTGTCTTGAGGAATTGCAGGAGGTTCCCATGATCCATCCATGGAGATACAATACAGACCCGAGATGTCTCGCGGTGATCTGGATAATAGATCCCATAGAAAGGTAGGACATTTGGATGTGACAATTGGCACCATATGATGATTTCGCGGGAGAAGTCCTAAAGTGGTGTTAATTATCCATTTCAATAGAAGGGACAAAAGTCTTACTGGCAAGAGTGTCTCCAGGTCCCATTGAGGCACTCTGGGGGTCTTGATTGAGACTTTAGCACCTCGAAGGAGGCCAATTGAGACATCTCCGAAGCCACCACCATCAACGGGCCTCCCATTCTGCTGCAGACCATGTAATGTCAAGCATTCTGGATACAGCCCTGTGTTTCTGCATAAACGAGCAATGGCTTTTGAAAAACATGATCGGACTTTAAGTGGGAGTTCATCCAAGTCAAGCAGCTGATTTATCGAAATGAATCAGCTTCAAAAAGGGCTGAATGGCTGAACATACCTGCAACAATAGATTGAGTGATTCCTGAGCCTCACTCAATGGTTGGGACTTTGAGAATTGCCTGTAATCATCTGGATTCTTGATAACATTCAGCAAGTGGGCGCAGATGGTTATGGTGTCCAAACAAATTATCCGGTGTATTTGATCAAGATCAAAAGTGCCCTGGTATGATTTAGGCCTTCCCATACAAATGTTGAGAATCAGTGACCACAAACCTCTGGGAACTCGGCAAATAATTTGATAATTATGGGCTTCCAGGTTAGATACCTAGACATGGTTGTCAGGGCTGTGCTGTTGCAGATATCATGGGTCAAATCCGAGTATTCAACAGAGTCGGTGTCGACAGTCATTGAATACATATATGAGCCCCTGTGAGATCATTCAGCATGTGTTGAAAAAATAACCTGAACATACCAATGGCAACTTGCAGTTTAGTCCGTACGAGGAGTCAACGCATGCCCTTTTGCGATCATTAATCCATCCTTGAGGATCATCAAATGCGCCTCGCTCCTTCCCTGGTGAGGTCTCACTCAAGTTTTTTAAATGCCACTGCAAACAGCAAACTTGGCATCTCAAGTTCTTTCCATCAATACCCACAACTCTAGGATCCTCCTCGAGGAAAGCCATAGCTGTGGCATAGTCGTCCATTTGCGGGTGTTGGTGGTGGAAGGAAGTCCAAACTCCAACGAACGGAGTTGTCCCAGTAATCAATGAACAGCTCCACATGGTCCATATGTGAGAGCCCTGGCGGCATCATCCTCCAAAACATGGCTACACACCATGAACGGATGTTCAGAGACCCGCCGCACTCTGAGGTTTGGATGCAGTCATTCATACCCTGCCATTCCGCGAGAGTGTATCGGGTGACAGTACGACGAAGGACAGAAGGATATGTGTTGACCCAAGAGAGATACTTGTCTTCATTAGTGTCTTGGGGCAAGCTACTGAAGTATTTGTGGGCTTCTTTCATTCCATATATGGTTTCGTCCGATAACCATTTGGAAAAGTCGTGGCTTGTGTCAATGTCATCACAGAGTTCCTCAGTGTCGTCCCAGATACACCGAAGTGCCACAAGGGCACATGAAGGAGGGGTCCAGGAGGGCGGTGGTTCGGATCCGGGAAACGGTTTACTTTAAGCAGGTTAGATGTGTCAATGATGAATAATGTACTCACTGAGCTAGACAAGGAGTGCAAGAGTCACTATCCCCAAGATAGATGATGTGGTCTTGTTGGGTGGGAAACAGTTGAGATCTCATGAATAGCCAAGATCTAACCGATTCTGTTGTTTGGTGGTGGCAACTATGTCCAGCTTGATCCATCGCTCCAGTGAATGCTCGATCATCATACCTTTTACTGTGGTGATCCAACCATTGCTGCACTCTCCAGGGAAGCCCCCCGTACCAAATGTTAATCAACTCTCGCATATCCCATTCCTCACGATCGCGCACTCCCCGCTCCTCATCTGCACTTTTATACGCCGCAGATGTCAACGCCAACCATCCAATTATAGCAGTGCGCATCTCGAACGTGGCAGACTGGACTTCCCTCCTCCGCGGAGTCTGCCCAGGAGTCCATGCGAGGCGTCTTTCAAGGGCTGCGGCTGCTGATGTCCAGGTGGAGGTGAAACCTCCCAATGTACCTCCTCCATCAAAGCCTCATCTCCTTCATTCCACAGCCATACATCTTCTCTGTCATCACTGCCTTGCAGCAATTTGAGGAAGACTCGCTGTTGGAGACTGCTGGGAAGCACACGCAAGGCATACCACAGCAATATGACCCTCTTCCCGCCCTTGATCAACTTGTACTCATTTGCATCCGCCGTAGTCCGCGCCCTCGCATTGCGGATGAATTCTTTGTCATCCTGGATGCAAGGTCCAATAGCAGAGGGGGTTTCCGAATCCGAGAGTTCCTCCGAAGAGTGCGATGGAGTAGAGGTCATGATGGTAGAAGGAGAAGAGCTTAAGCGCCGATGATACGGCTTTTTACGCAGGGTACAACAGGGTTTTCATGGTTAGTTCTGTCATCTCTTTTCACGCTCATCTCGCTTGTTCTCCTCAGGTTTTGATTTATTATTTATGGTACTGTCGTAAACCTTCCAATCAGACATCGCACCCCAAAGACTTGGAATTTAGCACCGAAAAAACTTCAAACTTCCATTCAGAAGAGCCAGAGAGGTGCGAGATGATGACCGACGGCGGGATTGATGCGCATCATTCCAATTTGATCGCCGGATTTGGTCAAAAGAGGTCAAAAGTTAGGCGAGACTTACAGCCTATGTGGAAAAACAATTATAGAGCCCATTATGCTTTAATATATACAAGAACCTTGGACAACCATGAAAATAATTACCTCTCAACGGTTAACCTTCCACCGAAGCTAGAGCAAAAGTCGAACACCAACACAAGACCCCTTTCAATCCGCAAAATCAAAATCAACAATCGGTCGATTATATACGCTTGGGAGATCTGCAATGTTAAAAAAGCTTAAGAAAGATCAGAGTCTTGGAGATATACCATTTTCAACGTCACGTTGAAGATCAAAGCGGACGATTGCTTCGATAGCTGCTGGATATGTAGGGTTCACGTCCGGAAGAACGGTACATGAAGCAAGTGGCCCGGAAAGGTGTCGATAAATGGGCACCAAAAACGTCGAGAAAAGAGAATGACCAGTTGACATCGCTTGCTGGGATGCTTTATCATCGAAGGGTGGAATAGAATCCACGATAGCAGGGGATTTGCACGAGCATCAAGGACAATGGGCGACGTTGTCTGTTGGTGGTTTCTTGTGCCATGATCGCAGCGTTATGGGTGTTCGCCGTCTGGATACAAGGTATGATCATCTAGGAAAGGCAGGGAATTGTCCTGTATCCCATATGAAAATGGTCATCAAAATGGTGCAAGACATGTCAAAAACAGCGCACTGACCGATGGATATTGATGGATACCGCAACCCATCCATCACGGAATGCTACGACTCATGCAGGTGAAAGTTTGATTCCTGAAGTGAAGAACCTTAGAGATGTGGAGAAGGAGAAAGCCTAAATTCGTACTGTGTGGTGCCATGTACTAGCAGAGAGTCGGCGTTGAGATCGACGATCCAGGCCAATAGCACCTTTACTGGAAGCAGTTTGAAATCATGTTCGAAGGATAAGGATACCTTGTCATTGTCACACAAGGGAGAGGCGAAACACATGTCTGGGGATCCACCGGCTCCGGCTAAACTCGATAAGCCGGATTCGGCATTACGTGTCCAGGCCACATGCGGTGCAGCCACTCCGGTCCAGGCGCTGACTCGGTCTCACCTTCCCCTTTGACCACAACATCAAGGATGGCAGCACCAGAATTCTCAGCATTTTCCTCCTGTCAGTTTCTTGTTTCGTGTAGATATCATTTTCCGCTGACTTGAGTCCATCAATCAGTGCAGGCTGTTCCACCAGAGCTCATCAAAAAATTTGTTGACCACCATAGCACTGACATTCCAACGTTGTGCGCGATATGTGCCACTTCAAAAACATTGAGACCCTTTGCCATCAAGCATCTCTTTTCGAGTATTAACCTTTCCTACCGCTCTGATATTGTTCAGTGGCACGAAATGGTCAAACGAGCACCAGAGCTTGAGACCAGCATTGTCAAGAGAGTCACATTTGACCCAGATAACATGTTGAACCGGACTTTGATTTCTGACGAGAAACATTGGGAACCTCAGTCATATGCTCTTCAAATTCATTCTATGCCAAGTGTTTGCACTTTGGACTGTTTTGCGACTCCACCGGCCGGTCAGCGCTTCCGTTGCTTATTCCCCAACATCACTAGTCTTCACTTCAATGGATTCAAGCTCTACGACTGGCTTGAGCTTGCCGAATTTCTCGGGGTGTTTCCTCAGCTTAAAACGTTGCAGCTGGAGGACCTCGAATTCGGAGCAGACTTAAACTCCGATGAAAACCCCGAGGGCGAGGAGAGATATTCGAGCCGACCGAGTCCGGCAATTTTCCCTTGTGACCTTGGTCCTCTGGAAAGTTTGAGCATCTTGGGTTACCTTGATGAAGCTATTGACCGTCTCTTGTTGCAATCTACACCAAATAGGCTCAAGTCGCTGCAGATCGGCGACTGGGATGACTATTGGATCTGTTCCGTTGCTTCGATAGAGAAGCTGATAGCATTGAATGCTGACACAATTCAAGACCTATATTTCAATTCTAGATGCATCAGTGGTATGTTAATCATTAAGTTCCTGCATTCTCTATCTGAGATCGCGTTTGAAATTAGGTTCAGTAATGCTCGCACAGTTGTTGTCCAAATTACCACCAATGAAGGCCCTCCGTTCCATCTCGCTGCCTCTGGTTCTTGAAGGAGTCAGCTCGGACTCGGACTCTCCCCATGCAGCTGCTCATGTTCACTGGGAGGGACAATATAGCGCCAAACTTGTCTTCTCCGACTGGCCCCGATTCATGGAAGAATTTTTCCCTAAAATCTTCCCCTCGCTTAGACGGGTTGTTCTGGTGTTATTTTGCCTCCGGAGACCAAGTGATTTAGCGCGCAGATCAATCAAACGCGGCATTTGCAGCCAGATTCCAGAGACATTTGGCTCTCTCTTGTCTATTGTCTGGACTTGGGTTGACCATCGGACACTGCATCAAGACACTGGGGAAGATAAGTTGGATTACAATGATGTGGGTTCGCTTGAAAAGTTGGAAGAGGAGCAGGGACATGACATATGACCCAATCATGTAGAGTGGAATTTCACTCAAGAACCCGACGAGCAGGGGGAGGTTGAAGCAGCGGCGTAGGAGAAGCTTGAGGCAATACCCGGTGACTCGGAAAATCATGGCCACGACCAGGATACTTCAGAGGGTGATTAAAGTGAGTCTACCTGGAAGCTATGACCGGAGAGCCATGAAACACCACGAGCTTCATTCTGTCCTTTCTTTTAGTTTCTTTCTTCAATCTTTATATCTTTTTGGTGGCAAGATCGGTGATAAGTATACAGATCTCAGGGAGCAGCTCTGAGTCACGTAGTTCTTGTGATAACTCTACATACATATCAGGATATCTCTCCCCTTCACATAGAATAAAGGGCACCATCTAAGTTTATCGAGTTTTAACACTGGTTTATACAAGAGTAATTGTCTGGTGAGTAAGCAATCCTTCATGCCCTGTAGCACATATTTCTCACTGTTGACCTGCTTCAGTCGCAGAAAATGAGTTTGGGCCATTGACGCTCGTGATTTCAAGCCTTGTCGCAGGGAGTGTAAGCCCGCACGGAGATGTTGGCGTCACATTTCCGCACGGGACACCTCCACAGCTCCACCGCCACCATTCTGCACAATCACCAACGCTGTCCTCAACATCTCGAGTAGTGTTGGGTCGGGCAGGGCAAGGCCGGGTATTGACCGGGCAGGGCAGGGCAGCATAGGGCAGGGCATCACCTGGATCAATGCCCGAGCCCTGGGCCCTGATGGCAGGCAGGGCAGGGCAGGGCAAGGGCTTGGGCCCGGGCTTTGTAATCTTATCTTATCGAGATACATTTCACTGTAAATTCATTGAATATGTATTCACGGTAACAAGTAATATGAACTAATCTTGTTGTGCTCGTCAATTCTATCATCATGTGGCATGGGGCAAGAAACAGTGATTTTAGATTGGCGAAAGGACGCGAACGATTCTGGAGATCATGTGATACTCTACAGTATTGGGTATTTCCGAGTCTCCGGCAGCTCCGATTGAAAGTAGCTCCGATTGAAATTTCCAACTTAAAAATATTGGATCCTTCATCCACAAAAATCTCAAAATAACTATAGTGCTGAAAGCCCTGGACAATGCCCCAGGCTCAGGCTTTTCAGAATCAATGCCTGAGCCCTGAGCCCTCCTCTGCCCGATGACGAAGGCAGGGCTTTTGAGGGCAGGGCAGGGCAGGGCAAGGGCGGGCATCAGGGCAGATGCCCTGCCTGACCCAACACTAATCTCGAGTTATATTCCCGGAGCGTTGAGCTTCGGCACTTGTCCGTGAAGGCTAATCTCACCACCTACTGATGTAGACTGTCAATGACAAGCCGGAGGATGTTCATGTGAACAAAAGAACTTGCCCATTTCATCAGTAAGATGCTTCTTGATTTTCTCTGCCACTGGCATTTTTTTAGGCAATCGAGGCCTAACCGTGCCAGGATGGAATACATACTGTAGCAAGGACCGCGAAACTTGATCAATGGAAAGATTCTCGGGAATGCTACTACGATTTCAGCATATCCCAGTATCATCGAGCCTGATCGTGATGAATTGATGATTCACTCTTGAAGTCATTGTACAGTCACTCAAGTAATACATCTCTGACATAGTGGGAAAGAGTCACGAAAAGCTGACTGACCATTTCGAAGTCCATACTCAACAGTGGCATAAACAATCCGGTCCCATGTCGCCATCGAGCGAGCAATATTTGAACGATCATTGAATGTTCACTCAGAACCACAATTCAAATCAAGATCCTTTGGTCACCATTACCAATTGCCGCTCAATTCTGCGACAGGCACCACGATAAGGGAGACCTTGTTTACCGGTTGTTGGATGCTCCTTGCTCGTTCGTCTGTAGTCATTGCGTCTGTTACAAGACATATAATTCCAGCCAAGACTCACAAGAATGATTGATTGACTCAAGTCAGAGTATGAAAGGAAATATGAATAAATTATACAGAGTTGATACATTTCCCCGCGAGAACCACAAACGAAAGCTCAACGGAAGGTCTCCGGGCTCAATTAACAGCATTTCAAACACTTCTTGTTGATGTGACCATCCAGACAGCTCTGTCACAATGAGACCTTTGAATCAATGTTTGCTCAGCGCCACAATTCAAATCAAGATTCTGCAATTGTTGTTCAGTTTGTGAACACGTGCGGTCACGTCCTGTGCTCGTGATTGGCTCGTGACCATACGCGACTTTATTTCGGACAAGCAAAGCACGGTAAAGCACGAGTCCTGATCCTGATGCGTGGACAGGTTAAGTACAATTTGATTTGACAGAATAAAAGAAGACGTAGTCTACAGAAGTACTAGGTTCTGTGATAATGTATATCTTAAAAATCTGCAGGGGATTCTTCGGTGAAATGTCAAACAGGTCAGGCTGTTTCTGTTACATTTTGCTCCAGGACCACGGCCTCAACTATGTTCGTTTGAGCATTATACCGAGTCTTGAAGACAAAAACATACCTCTGAGCTAAGTTCACTTCAGCCTGGGGCGCCGCTGGTACTCGGCCGTCGATATTTCCCAGCTCTACTTGATTTTCTGTGCCTTTATTCGTGAATCGCAAGGCAACAGCATCACATAACGAGTGCACGACAAGCGGAATAGGAGTGATCACGACCAGTAGAGCAACCAATGCTGGACTGGGGGAAACAATGATGACGGCACGAAAGACGAGGACGGTGGTCATGAGACCGGGACAGAGTTGACAAGGGTGAATCCCAATGGACCCATACTTTTAACTCGCTTCTGGAATGCGGGTCAATACTGACATCAGGAAAATTGATAATGGAATATAAGTACCTTGAATCCTTCATGGTCAAGACCGTCATAAAGAACTCCGATGGACCGAACAAGCAAGATTGCCGCCAGGACAAATAAGCTGTCTGTGGGTCGCTTGGCCTGGATGTGGAAACTGTTCGGAAAGGGACTAGGTACCTAATCCAACCCTGGTCACACTTAGTCAGACTCGATCAAACCCGCTCAGGGTTGGATTAGGTGGCGCTGAAACGCAGTGAAGAGGGATGGTGACAGAAACGTACCATTGCAAAATCCAGTGCTCGAGTCTGACCCAGGCTCTCGACGATAGCTTGTGTATTCATTGCATCATTAGAGTTGACTGCATTTACTGTCGCTTCGTAGAGATTTTTGACTAGCAGGAACAATATGAAAGACTGAGGCATCTTTGCTGGCAATGTTGGAAGAAAACAAGGAAGAAGACGATAGTACTGTTGAAGTTCGGAGGTCCTTTTAAACCAGTGATATACATATCCCATGGAATGACGGACAGCGGCCCTGATCAATTTAGGACTCATATGTGATAAGCGCCGACGTGGGATCAGCAGCAGCTACCCTCGCTTAGTCTAATTCTTCGTAGTCTCCCAATATCTTGAACACCGTATAACTGTAATATAAGTAGATTGTTTCTTCATAATGTTGATCAGAACTTTTGACTGCTCTGGGCTATTTATGCGACAGAAGGCGACACGGAAAGCTCATGTGATACTATAACACATATTATCGCAGGGTGTTTCTCCCAGCTCAGTGTTGATGATCAAGTCTGCAGTCGACATATCTATGATTGCTGCTCCTTTGGCTTCTCTGCTCAGTCTATCCTGCCAGTGGCAGATGTAACTCACCGTCCAAATAGAAAGATATATCTAGGTATGTCTAGTTGCCGCGGCTAAGCTGACATGTTTTCACTATTTTATCATTGCTGGGCTCAGTTTTGTAATATATCTAAAACTTATTGCATCATCAGGAGGCCCACTAGGTAATCTATCTGGGATGTTCATGACTTCCGCGAGCTGAGACTCAATTCGGAAAAATCAGCCAAAATGTCATCGGCTAAATTCGGCTTAGCTAGCCGACGTTTTTCGCCGATGTGATTTCTGCCGCCAGAGCCTGCCTTGTCAAAAGTCCTTCTGGCGGTCAGAGAGGGAACTCTAGGGCCATGTTTTCCTGTATTAGATTTGACAGTAAGATGCGCACATTAAACCCAAAACGCGATTAGCTGATTTAGCATCGGCTAAGCCGCGGCAACACTAGTACCGTATGTCTCTACTATCCTGGATGGTATCCAAATGACAGCAGAAGTCAATGAACATCTCACCCGATATCTTAGACTTGAATGATTTCACAAACTGACCGGACAACAGGAGTCCTATATTGGACAAATTCACTCACGGACAAGGTATTTATTCTGTGGATGATTCAAATAATCTCCTCACACGACATGGACCACCGGGGCAATGTCAGAGGTTGAGGTTGAGGTCGAGCAGTCTCTCAGCCCGATCCCTCAGCTAACAGCTTCTCAGCTCGTGGAGCTCCATTTGCAGCACCTGAGACTTGTGGAAGAGCTGCTATTTTAGCTAGAACACTCGGAGGTACCCGAGCAGGACGACCATAAGTTCCATCATTTTCGCCACTAGTACTGTATCTGAGATGATAATTATTGGATATCTAGGCACCTTCTCAAAGCACCACTTCCCCAACGTTCATCAAGCAGCTCACAGATACCAGAAATCTCACCAGCATTCCTTTCTCCAGATGCAAGTAGGGATATCGCCACCAGCGGCAGCAACAGCGAGTCTGAGGTGGAAGATCCCATACCTCCACTGACACCTCTCATTCGTCCTCGTCACTCAATCTACGCTAGAGACATATTCGGGCCGGAACCACCAACGACCGAAGTTGAGGCACGAGCACGAGCCCGTGAAACAATGGAGTTGGCATCAGGCATGCCATCATCCGAAATGTCACCACTGCGAGAAGCAGGAGTTCGGTACAATGTCGAAGCTTCAGGCTGAGGAAGAATGGTGTTTGATGCACTGTTATACTGAAGAGTCATATTAGATAAAGTATTATCTCAAACAACAAAAGACTCACTCCTTGATATGGATTCAAACCATGCTGCTGATGTTCCGGATAACCTTGATCACAATGTACATTGAACAAGGCTGGTCCAGAAGCTCCCTGGGCAAAGGAAGGGGTCATTTGGAACCCCGAGTCTCCAGGAGGGAATGCATCAGCGAATCCAGGAAGCTAAAATGAATAATCAGTACTGGTACAAATGATGAGCAAAAGACCTACACAGCCACCAGCACCATTGGAAGCAGACCTCATGCCCATTCCAGCTGGTCTATTGGGGGACCAATGGTTACTGTTGTTGCCTCCAGTCGCTCCAGGCATCCAGTGGTTGTTGGAATTGTTGTTTTTGGGGTTATAGCTCATTGTGAAAAGAGGGGAATCACAAAAGGAATGTTATCAGATCAAGTTAGATGTTGAGAGTTCTTTTCATGTCGTCTCTTTTATAGTCCTGGAAAGGGCTCCATACATTACATAGAACCATGTCATTCCCAAGAAAAAGATTATGTGTAGCACATGAAGAGGCGTCATATTTGGAGTTCTGCAAGGCCGCCGTTGGTACATCGCATGATTTTAGCGCGACTTTGGCATTCAGAAATGATAAGATGATGCTAGATAGCATCAGAGACTCCAAATTGTGGATATTATCATGTTTGAGATAGCCCAACACATCATAAGATGGCCTAGAGCGGGATAGAGAACAAGCTTGACTCCATCAAAATCACAGGTTTGGCTTGGAGGCAGTTAAACCTAAGCTCAACTAGGCATTTCATTTATGAGCCATGGACATACAGCTACCTTCTAGGTACATTTGGTCTGGTTAGGGGTCCCAATGGTTCAGCTAGACATTTGCGCGCCATATTGTGACAAGCGAGATCGCATCAAGATTTGATGGCGGGACAAGATCAAAAATCGCCCAAAAAGGGTCTGAAAAGCAAAATCTATTCCGGAAGAGGGGGTCCTACCCCTCTTACAGAATAAAATCTGAAAGAGCTTCAAGTTCATCAAAATTCGCTAAAATGGGAGCCAACGCCGGTCGGCACCCCGGCATCTCTCGGGTAACCAGTCTAATTCTAATATCTGAAAAATAAGCGGCGACAGGAAGTGTGACGTTGGCGTGACCGGTTGGCGGCGTCGACGGCACACGGAGAGAGATAAGAGCTCAAGTGGCTCGAGGCGACCGAAAGGAACAGATATAAGAGTCGATTTCGGTGGTACTAAGGAACTACAAGAAAGTATTAGGTCTTATATATATAATGAGGAAAGGGAGCCGCAGACAATAGAAAATAGACTAGGTCCAGCCAAGAGGCCGAGTCGGAAACATGTGGAGCTAAATGAGGGCGGCCCACAGGGCCAAGAGAAACGAGAGGCCGTCGAGGTCCGAGTCGGAGTGGTGACGTGCGTGACAGTCACGCTACCGTTACATACGCCCTCCGAGTCCTGCCATGGTGCAGGACTCAATCTTGTCCATATCAATCATAGCCGTATCATGCTCTTCATCTTCTTCTTTCAAATCAAAAAATTCATCTTGATACTTCTTTATCAAGGCTAGGTACAATTCGTTGGCGTGACCGGTTGGCGGCGTCGACGGCACATGGAGAGAGATAAGAGCCTAAGTGGCTCGAGGCGACCGAAAGGAACAGATATAAGAGTCGATTTCGGTGGTACTAAGGAACTACAAGAAAGTATTAGGTCTTATATATATAATGAGGAAAGGGGAGCCGCAGACAATAGGAAATAGACTAGGTCCAGCCAAGAGGCCGAGTCGGAAACATGTGGAGCTAAATGAGGGCGGCCCACAGGGCCAAGAGAAACGAGAGGCCGTCGAGGTCCGAGTCGGAGTGGTGACGTGCGTGACAGTCACGCTACCGTTACAGGAAGTCACCCAGTGATGTATGTAGTTGTCTCCCTACCAACTGCACCAGACGTTCAGGTGATAGCTACGTCCATCATTTTTTTTCTTCGCTCGCGTGGCATGTGGCACGTACGACTCCGAAAGGGGATCACCCAAACACATGGGGACTATCCTACATGCCGGAGCCGCAACCAAGTCACATCTAACTTTGAGCATTGATATTACCACCAGAAATGCAGTAGAATTCAGAATATTTGTCTGTACAAAGACACCATACTGTTCAAAATACCGGTCAATGACTGTACCCAGAAGATTTAAAAACCGAAAAACTGCGTTTATCAACGCCGGTTTTTAAAAAACCTTTTACAAACACATTTTCAAACCATTAAGGTTTGTAAACAGGACCCTATCGGTGATATGGAACAAAACAAACAGGGACTCGTGCCTGCCGCCGCAGGACGGCCTTTAACGCACTCGTCAGGACCCGAGTTGGCAAATCGGTTGTGTCGTAAATATATATTATCACAATGGTTGACAAGTTATGAAACTCCCAGAGCAGCGGCAGGTGAAACCGTTTTCTCTAAATCATATGCGGAAGGACTTTCACAACAGAACTGCCGGTTGACCAAAATCTGTTTCCCGTGTCCACATCCTGTCTCTCTATTGGCCCTCTCCTCATGGTCATTTGAGAGCTCACTCTGGCTGTTAGTGAGCCTTTGAATGGCTTTGCTGCTTAGCCGAGTCGCCGTTTTGGTGGGTTCTGGTTGTCGATGAAATGGAACAAAACAAACGGGGACTGGTGTCTGCCGCCGCCGGACGGCCTTTAATCCGCCGGTCAGGATTTGGGTTTTAAGGTTGGCTAATTGGCTGTGGCGTAAATATATATTATCACAGTGGTTGACAAGTTATGAAACTCCCAGAGCGGTTGGAAGAATCATCTATACGTTGTCAAGACCAAGTTTGGTCTAGTGTCACTGTAACCGGAGAATGGATCATCCTAGGTGACGGATATCCCGATCCGAGCGGGATGGTCCTTTATATATTTATATCTCATCAGTTGGTTTCTGGTTCTCCAACCTCCCATGCTACCCGCTCCACAAGAAGTTTCACCCACAAATCACCTTGCTGAAGAGATGTAAGTGAATCAGTGAAGTATCGAGTACCATTTACTAACTCAGCATCTGCAGTTATGGACCCTTGCTGGTCGGAGTACTTTTTAGCACATTACTATACGGAGTCTGTTGCACATTGGATTCTGAGTTCGTCATGGGATTAACGTTGATTTTCTCAGGTAAATATTGTTCAGGTAGAATTCCTGTTGTTTGGAGGGTCAAAAAGACCACTGAGAAGTGCTCCAGATGTATACCTACTATGGGACATCAGCAAAAAGGTATCTTTCTTCCAGCTAGCAGTACCAATCATTCTGATCAGTCGTTGTACAGAGATTCTGTTTGGACCCGGGGGCTGGTATGTGCTCGGGCAGATGTCTTGGTCTACACTAATGTTCTGAAAGGTTCTATGTTTATGTCTATGCATCACCCTCAAGACTGTGCTCCACATGGTCGCTGTGTATCAACCTCTCGTTCAGCAATTTGGTAGGCCCACCCTATCCGTGAGCGGCACCCACTGTTTACAGATATTGATCTAGGTCACCAACCTCAACCATTTTGTAAGCTGGGTATGATTCTGGTTGATTTGTCACTGACTTGACCTAGATCTACAATCAAGTTTGTGCATTAGCTCAGTCCTTTTCTATTTCAGGGTTAACACTACCTTCAAAGACCCAGTCCTGACAGTAAGTTTATGCCTGGTAATGTAAAATTACGTCTGACTGTCGCAATAGGGGATTATATCAACACCAGTTCAACTATTGATGGCCTGGCGAATCATGGTTATCACAGAAACTAGGTTGTGGACCTGTATTATTGTGGCTCTAGCCATGCTCTCATTTGGTATGTGCCAGTGATATTAAAGCTGTAGGCCCTCATGGTGCAGGTGCATCAATTGGGACCACCATCGAGACTGTATTGAAGCCTGCCTTCTCACAATTTTCTGAATTCCGCGCTGCTCCCATCACATGGCTGATATCATCCGCTATCACCGATCTCATAATCACTGGGGTTTTGGTTTATTCACTGGTAGGTCCTTAATCACTGACCTTGTTAATATTTGACATTCTACTGGCTCAAAAAAGCATGTCAGAAAGAGTGGTTATAATACCTCCCTGGACGCATATGTGAACCACATCATCCGCTGTACGATCTCTTTCCCCATTGATGCGCGCAAGTCTTGATGGTGGACTAGTGACTATTCAAACTGGTGCATTGACAGCCATATTTGCTCTTTCTGATGCACTGGTGGTTGTACTTCTGAAGGTCTGGTCTCCTCAGCCTTCTGGTTCTACTTGATTGACCTTGAGATAGGACAGCTCAATGTGAGCTTGGAAGATATAACAGCTCATGTGTATAAGCTTATTCTTCAACAGCTTCTTGGCTTGGGATTTATCACTCCCAAACCTTTATCTCAGCACAATACTCAGCTCGTATATTTATTTTCCCATCTGACAGTCATTTTCACTGATTGTGCCACAGGCTCAATGCACGAGATTCATGGACAAATAACGGAAATGCACTGTTGCCAGCATCTTCCAATGATGTTCACTCTCAGAGTGGATTAGTATGTGCATTTTCCAGAGTTTGTCCATGCTCCAGTTGATAGCTGTCTGATCTTTTCTAGAACTTTTGGGGGAGTATGGCCTTGCAGAATCCAGCTCAGATTGATATAGAAATGCAGTCTGACTTGAATGGCGAGATGGGACTCCAGAGAAATGATTTGGTAAAGGAAGGATGTTCAGTGGGTCCAGAATTGCCCTTGTCCCACAAATAAGCCTGTAAATTGGAAATGATCCTGGTTGTGCTTTATATGACCAGTGGGGTTAGAGGCCACCCTTGCGGTAGCATATATGAGTCCCCATGCCTATCTTCACCAATGCCACACAGCGGAGTCGGATGGGGAAACACTGAAATTGTATCTTTCCGTGTCTTGTCAAGATGAGAGGACTCGGAAGACGAGCCACCGGGCATTTCAAGCTTCAAGCTTCAAGTGTCACCATGTTTCATGATGCTAAGAGTTGCAATAGTGCCCAAGGTGTAAATTACCCTGAACAGGCAGGAAACGGCAAGATATCACGATGAGAAAATAGCTGGATCCAGGTGTACTGTACTTGCTCACATCCAACAAACCAGTCCACAGATGGGACTCACAATCCATTTACACTATCAACTATTTTGCCAATCCAAAGAACTTGATAAAGATGCATGCCGTCCCATGACTAGATTTGATAGTTCCCGATTCAAAAATCAGATCGTGCTTTCTATGATCACTCCTGACAGGGATGTATGTCCTGAAAATGCTTCGAGATGTGCCTGTGGACACAAATCACATGTCAGACATTCAGTGACTCCACACGGGGATGAACTTGATAATATACTTGCAAGGTTGTGATGTTGAAATTTATGTATTAGGTGTTGCACAGTTGCACCGGGTTCTAAAACTCTGAATTTTAGCATTTCTTGGACCACTTTGTGAGCCAAGAGAATTTTAGTACAATTACCACGTCTCAGACTCTCGCAATTTCATCTGCTTGGAGATCAACTGAGTCTATCAGCTTCGCTGCACCGGAAGTTGTTTGTGCCTATTATCATTGGCATTGGGGTGGCTCATACCACAGTTTCAACTTATCAGAGCATTGGGCACAAAATAACATCCATATTAAGCAAAACAATTACGTATCATATACTTGTACTTAACTCATGCAAAATTGGCCTTTTTCACAACATTGGCACTCTGATCAACATGTCGCGCGAGCCGCCCATTTAAATGGATGCCCAATCAGACTGCTGTTCAAATGAGATCTCCATGGTGTTCTAGAAATTCATTGAGCCTTTACCGTGACCCAAAATTGGAACTTACTTGGTCGTTCACAGTCCTGACTCCAAAACCTGAGGTCGAAGCCATGTTATTGGTGGAGCCTGCCCATGACTTTGTCAAGCCAGCCTCATTTGGCAATCAAGTTCATTTAGCAAGTAATAATATTACGTACATGTAAATTGATTTCCGTTGTGGCTATTCAAAAGAGTCAGCAAGAAATAAATGGTGCAAAAGAACCTGAACACACGTCATGCTAAAACCTTGGCTGCCCCTGGAATGCTTTTGTTATTAGTGATCAATGACTGTCATGTAATTTCTGGGACGCACATGTCAGTGAAGGTCATCATTGCTTCTCCATTGCCTGGTGAGCTCACAGGAATCATTTGACCTTTGCGTCATGGTAAATCAGAGGAAATGTCAACTAAAGAATTCATATTAGGGTTACTGTATAGGTGCTGTGACAACAGATCATTGAGAGCAATAAAATCACTTGTAAATTGACACTGACATCTAAACTGGGTTTCTATAAGTGACCTTGAAGGTAGCACTGCTCCCTTTGTGTGTACCCTGTTGGGATCTCCTGCCATCTATGAAGTATCGCTGGGGATTCATCAGATTTATGTGCCAAACACTACTTGAATCACCAACATCATTATAGCCATGTCGATCATTAAAGCTGTCTCTATTGGGGCATCATGCAGGAGTCTTCCACCGTGCATGAAGCATGCCTGAGAGTTTATCAGATTCATGTCAAGCATTGTGTGCATCGCCAACATCAGCATAACCTTGTTGGTTGTTAAAGCTGTCCTTTTTAGGGCCATCCTGGGACCTGCTGGAATCTGCCACTGTCCATAAAATGAAGCTAGAAATCCCTCAGCTTCACCTGTCAGGCAGATTCTCAATCACTAACATCAGCATATACATCTTTATTGTTAAAGCCGGCCCTGTTAAAGGCATCCTTCTGGAATCTCCCGCTGTCCATAATATGAGCCTAGAAATTTATCAGATCCGCATGTCAAGTGGTGCTTGAATCACTAACGTCAGCAGATCCGTGTCGAGTATTGAAGATCATGTCTCTTTTACAGCTATCATGGTCGAATCTCCCACCATCCATAAAGGACCAGTGGGATAAAGGCCATCCTCCGGTGGCAGATACGAGACCAAAAAGTCCACCAGTCTCTGTCATGTATTGTTTACAAAGAAATGACGGCCAGTACCTGGCCAGCACTGGTGCAAGTTCCATCCATAAGCGACTGGATTGTGATGTGTATGAGTCATGACAGCTCACTGCAAAATTCGGGGCCACTTTAAAGAAACTCAGATGTTCGGCAGGGCTCGGCAGCGGTCACGTTGGGTCACATATTGCCTCGACAAGCTCTTGTCCAATGTCAACAGACCATCTTGCGCCCTATGGTTAATATGTAACACTATTCATACGAACTTCATTGTGCCACCAGCAACCTGGATGAAAAGAAATGGACATGAGGACGAACACGGTGATAATGATGTGACTGATCATGTAGGGCTCGCAACCGGCCGTATTACGGGTACGGCCGTACGAGATACGCCAGTAATTTCACACGGATAAACAGTAACCGTACCGTAATGCTCTCTGGACTAAGACATTACGGTACGGGTTTCAACCGTACCGGCCGTATACGGCGTAAATACGGTTTGATTCAAAATTAATAAAGGACATCATACTACGTGCTACTCAGTCCTCTTCACCAACAAGTTCCATAATAGCCTTTTGAGCCATACGCAGCCTCGCTTTGACAGACATCAAGGTTTGGATTGTGCCGGCTTTGAGACTGGCACGGCGAAGGCCAATGGTGTCGCATCCACCAGAGAATATCCTTTTGACTGCAACAGCTGAACCTGAAGGATGATTAGAATGAAAAGCAATATCTCAAGTGAAATTCCCCTTACCTGGGATGCACAGGACATTGCAAACCAAATGGTAAAGGTTTGGGAATTGCTCATGGTGAGCAAACCACCACTGAAGAGGATCAACCTTGTCAAAGAGCTCCAGAATGCTGGTAAGCCAAAAATATTCTGTCAGTTCATTCACTGGTGTCTGGTGACGCTGAACTGGAGTCTTGGCTGTATCGGCTAGTGAAATCAACCTTTTGAGGTGATCCGTCGAACTTAGTCGATGCTGGTATGTTGGGTGAAGAAGACTCAAAGTTCAAAGCATACCAGATACCAAAGTGGTTCTGCAAAGAGACTTTGGACATCTCAAGAGCCTCAAGGTCATTTTTGTCCCGATAATCCCCCGGATCCGGCTTTAATGTCCTACTTGAATCCCATAGCTAAATGCTGCTGCTGGATTTCCCAAATTACACACCCTGCCAGTCAAAGACCCATTGATAATGACCATAACCGGGACAAACACCAAATTAGGACGAGTGTAATCACAATATGTCATGAGCCCTACATAATTCAAACTCCGAGGCACACGTCAGTGGACCCCCGGGTTAAACTCCAGACTCTCCGAAAATTAACGACGGCTTCTTAATTTTGGGTTGAGGCTGGTTTTCGAACTATAGCTGGGGGAGGATATGCTCGTTCACCTCCTTTAGCCAGTTCTGCCGACGCTGAGGTACCACACGGACATGTCAAACAATCTTACGCAGCTATTGGAGAAACATATAAATGTAGGACATTACCTTGAATATAGCACGACTGATGGGACTGTGAGGCGAGATGAACTTGGTTTCTAGCTCGTCTTCCTGGTTAACGTTCTCATTGTCTTGATCACGCTGAAGAGATTAAGAAAGTCGCTGTCAAGGACGCGGAATAAGCCTGGGAAAATCCAGTATTTCGGCGCTGACTTCTAATTAGAACAATAAATAATCATTTTAAGATGCCCGTATTACCCGTAATGGACGGGATTACGGCCGTCCCGTATACGGCAAAACCCGTACCGGCACCCGTACCGTCAGAGTCTGTCTAAGACAGCTGCCGGTTACGGTTCCGTAACCGTACCGCCCGGCCGTATAACCGTACAGATACGGTGACGGTTGCGAGCCCTAGACTGATGCCGTGCCTTGCCGACCATCACAGATTTTTTTTTGGCGTGGTGAGTATTATCTGTGACACGGAGTTGAAAAATCTTGTGAAATCAGCCTTGGAAATTCTTTTGGACTGGTTTTGAGTCCCGGTGTTCTCCGGGATATCGAACAGAGTGCCTTTAACACAGTTTTACCAATTTAGTTTGAGGGGCTATGAGATATATGTGGCCCAAGAGTCTTACCGGCCCCAAAACACAGAGTTGAAAAATGATCAATTTCTGGTGATGCCGATATTTTCATCTCTGTGTCGCACTCGCTATTGCTCTTGGATTGTCCTGATATTTGGCACAAATCCTCTGATACACATTGGAATATATGTGCTTATGCCCCGGAAGTATAGCGTTCAAAACGACACTCTCAGTGGCAGATCAACTTTCTGTTGATGGACCTTGATGGGCGGATTGGATGTCAGAGGAGTTAGTTCTCTGTTCTGTGTCATTTTGAATTGATATTCCACATCCCAGAGACACTTTGGTATGATGTTACAAAAAGTCCGAAGGTATTTGAACCGCTAGAAGGTTATAAAATCACATTTTTCAACTCTAGTACACTTTACAACCATGTGACACAGATAGTAGGCTGTAGCGCTTAAAATGGTAGGAGCACGTGCCAAGCCGCTCATCGGCACCGGTTACTTTTAAACCCTGAGTCAATACACCGTGGACCTGTCATCAAATCCAGATTCTACACAGGGAATGATTCTTCTTCACATGTCATTGAGTCTGGTTTACAAGACTATCAAATGACTCCTCGGACTCAGAGACTGGCAATGGTACAGTGACACATAATGAGAATCACAGCTTGTCGGCGGATGACTGTGAGAGGAGATAACGAGAATGATATCCCCTTTGGGCTCTTTGATGATCCCATCCTGAAACTGGTCCGTCCCAACAAACGAGCCCCATGTATGGGTCTCGTAATGTTTGAGGATGAATCTGATGGGTATGCTGAGGCTCAAAGCCCTGTTAAGCCTTCATCCCTTAAGCTGGACATTGGTTCAAAATAATGTTCAGAACAATCCAAGTCTCACTGAGTATTAGTCAGTTGACAGATTGTGCATTAGAGTGTTGCTAACTGATGTCATATCATTGGACACGGTATCTGCTTTGGACAGAGAAGATAACATTGTTGAGAAATTTACATTATGATAAAACCTCGAGTCAAAATACAAGGTGCAATATCCAAATACTCATCTCAGACAGAGATTCACCGATGATTGCTCGAGTCTATGGTAATCGCAGCCTACTTGAATTGAATCCGCAATGGAAGGGTGACTCTGGTAGGACCAGATTTTTAACTATCTGACACTTTGGGTTCGAGTATTCCACTATAGATAGAAGCCAATCGAATCCATGGTATCTACATTGTAATGCAATTCAGAGATGCGACAGTCAGGAAGCCCAAAGTCCACAAGTAGATAGGGAGCCCAGGCACCTTCACAATGTCTGAATTAGCGACGAACCTGTTATCTCTTTCAAAGAAGAGCTCAAGCAGCGTCGACTCGATAAACAGGTAAGCGCCGTATGCGTTGGGGTGGGTCAGCTGTAAGGCCATCCATGTCTTCAGTGCATCCGTCGATGCTGATGGCGCGTTGTAATTGATGCCACAGCCTGCGAAAGGATGAGTGAATCGGGCTTCTGGCACTCCTGATCCTTGACAACGCAGGAAACATAGCGAAATTCCCCAGAATCTTTCCATTCCCTACAGGAAATTTCTCCACCAGTCCATCCCAAGTGTAAATGAATCCATGGGATAAGGCAATGCAGATCAACTTAAGTAATAATACATCGCAGAAAGCGAGGTCAAACCGTGATCACAAGGACTTTCCCATCACGGGACCTTGACGCGTCATTTAAAGCCAACGCGTCATGTCCTATTGTAGGTTTGCTGGAGAGCAGACGCTTGAACCAGTGCGGGAGGGAAATAGGTATATTTATGTCACCATTGGTCTTCAATCACAAACAATGTGGACCAGTACTGGCGTGAATTATTGGTTTCACTCGAGTGAATGTAGAGTTACTCAGATAATACATCTCCTAGTTACTAGAAAGAGTCACAAAAATGGGACTGCAGGCCTTCGAGGTCCAGACTCGACAACAGCCCAAACAATCCCTTCTAATATGGCTATCCAGACAGAAGTACTTGGACAATCAATCATTGAATGTCCGCTCAGCGCGACAATTCAAACCAAGATTCTTCGATCACCCAATGCTGTTCAATTCTATGCCAGGCACTACAAAAAAACATTTAATTCAGCGAGTCTTGGTGAGGAGGAAATCGGGACTTTCCTTGTGAGTCCTCAAACAGCTGGCCAAAACTCAGCTTTTCACTCCAAGGCGACTCGCAAGTGAGAGTTTGGGACCACGTGTGGTCACTTCCATTACTCGTGATTGGCTTGTGACCATACGCGACTTTTTTGGGACAAGTAGAACGCGTTAAAGCTCCATTCACGTCGTAGGATTAGATACAAGTTAATGTTGCAGGACAAAGAAGAAGCATCTATAGAAGTAACTAGCTTCTGTAGCACTGTATATTTACATGGGTGCAACGTCACACAGGTCAAGCTGTTTCTGCTGGATTTCGTTGTTCGTCACTCCTAAGACCACGGCCTCGACTGTGTTTGGTTAAGTACAACACTTAGTCCATAGATTTGAAGATAAAAACACACCTCTGAGTTAAGTTCACGCCAGCCTGAGGCGCCGCTGGTACTCGGCCGTCAATATTTCCCAGCTCTACTTGATTTTCTGCGCCTTGATTCGTGAGTCGCAAGGCAACAGCATCACATAACAAGTGTACGGCAAGCGGAATAGGAGTGATCACGACCAGTAGAAGAACCATTGCTGGACTAGGGGAAACAATGATGACCGCGCGAAAGACGAGGGCGGTGGTGATGAGACCGGGGACAGAGTTGACAAGAGTAAAGCCCAACGGACTGATACTGTTGACTCGCTTCTGGAATGCGGGTCAATACTGACATCAGGAAAATTGATAATGGAATATACCTTGAATCCTTCATGGTCAAGACCGTCATAAAGAACTCCGATGGACCGAACAAGCAAGATTGCCGCCAGGACAAATAAGCTGTCTGTGGGTCGCTTGGCCTGGATGTGGAAACTGTGGCGGTGAGCGGTCAGTACGGCAAATAAGGGAATAATATGGAATGCGGACGCAAAGAGACCACAGAGCTATGATTTCACAATGAGTTCAGATCGGCAAGAAGAATGTTGACAGAAACATACAATAGCAAGATCCAGTGCTCGAGTCCGACCCAGGCTCTCAATGATAGCTCGTGTATTAATCACCTCATTGGAGTTGACTGCATTTGTTGTTGCCTCATAGAGATTTTTGACTGGCAGGAGCGATATGAAAGACTGAGGCATCTTTGCTGACAATGTTGGAAGGAAACAAGGAAGAAGACACTAGTGCGATTGAAGTCTGGAGGTCCCAGTTATATACATATCTCATGCAATGACGGACAGTGCCCTGATTAATTTAGGACTCATACGTGATAAGCGGCAACGTGGGATCAGCAGCAGCGGGAGCAGGAGCAGGCCGCTTTTGGTAAAAAAGCTGTCATAATGCACCACATCCATTTATACTTGTCTCTAGCTGTGATGGACACATTATCAACTCCGTCTAACATCACAATTAATTTAGGAAATATCATATGTGGTAAGCACCGAGGCGTGATCAGGAGCAGCGGCAGCAGGAGCTGGCCGCTTTAGGTAAAAATATATCGTAATGCACTACTCCATCTATACTTCTATACTAGCTGTCATAGAAACATTGTCAACTAACAAAATACATACGTTTACCCCCACGCTCTGGTGCGGACGTCTCATGCTCATCATCGCCGGAATCTCGAGTTCTCTTTCGAGATACGCTAGTTTCCGGATCCCTGGACATGGTGTACAGGCCGTTGGGCAGAACAGTCTCCTCGCGAAGTAGTTGAATTGGCGCCGTTGGATGGTGGATAGCGCGATAAATCTTTGTGAGAGGATCCAATGTTACTCCTTTGATCCCTTTGCTAGTATCCGTGCCAAGGTCCTTGCCAGGTCGTGCCACTCCAACGGGCCAGTTGATCATTCTGACTCGGTTCTTAGCCAGTGTAGTCTCAAAGTCAAGCCAAGGTAGCTTGACTTGACCTTGACCTGTCTGTGGAAGGCTAATACCAACACGTACTAATTGAGAGTGACAATGACAAGACACAGATATCCATGTCAACAAAAAAACTTGCCCATTTCATCAGTAAGATACTTCTTGATTTCATCTGCCATCTGCCGTTTATCAGGCAATGGAGGTCCGATTGTGGCAACCACAGTGCTAGAGGTATGAGACCTAGGATACCTACTGGTTAGTACAATTCACTGGGGAGACACTAGTGACGACTTCACTGGGAATTTATGGGAGGTCACACCTTGCTCGGTGTTGATAGCACTCGTGATCTGGCTCCGAATGGGATTTCCAGTTGGATGAGTTGCCGCAGAGCTGTAAACGCAAGGAATGATGATATAGGATATACTGACGAGGATCACTTACGCTTCCGTCGGTGCATAATCTCCGAGTCCGCCATTTTGCCCCACAGATGCTCTTTGATTGGTCATGATTATCAAACGATGTTTGTATTTATATCACTCACCTTGCGGCAGACAACGACATTGTTCGTACCAGCATGTCTTCAAGCTCAGTTAGATCTGCCTCGAATGCCCGCTCCTCCACCGGTAAATTCTCACTCAAGCTCCACAAACGCCACTGCAACTCGCAAACTTGGCATCCCGAGTACTTCCGCACATCAATGCACACAACTTTGGGATCCTCCTCAAGGAAGGTCATAGCTGCGGCGTAGTCATCCATTTGCGACTCCACCCAACATGTGTGTCCCGACTCTCGAATGGTATCACGGAATTCTGGTGCGGGTGTTGGTGGTGGAAGGAAGTCCCACCACTCCAAGCCAGAGTAGCGCGAGGCATCAATGAATTCCGCTGCGCGCGTGGAATGTGAAAGCTCAAAGTCCCACTTCTGCAAGCCACAGTAGCGCCAACTGTATCCTATCTACAATGTCCGAGGAATACTGTTCTCGATGCATGTAACATCGACGGGACCTCCCTTTGCTCTCAAAACCGTTTCTCGACCCCCCGCTCATATCATCGTCGCTCTTCGGTATATTTGAAACAAATATCATGAAACAGAGTTTCAAGACCATGCCAGAAGGAATTAACGTCACTACAATTCTCACGCTAAAATCTTCCTAGAAACGCAAGATTTCGCCCAATTCCGCGCATGGCACACACTTTCCTTCAGATGATTCGGGTGCAGAGCAGTAAACTTTGTTGGACGATATGGCGCAGTGGCTAGTCAAATGACAGCTCAAGCAGAGGGAAAAAGCGGAGTTTATTGGAAGAGTGAGCAAATGCTAGGGATACTGTAGATGAGGGGGGGATGCAAAGGCTAAAGTGAAACTACAGATCGGACAGGTATAAATAGCATGTCTAAAACAGGAACAACGGCCGAGGACCGGACCGTACCGTTCAACAAACTTCAACTCGTTGAGGCACCCAAATCTGGAAGACTCCCTCAGGAACGTGTCATCCAGGAGTTTCACCGGACCTGGTTGTGGGTAAAGCCTTTCTATGAGAATTGTCGTGATTCCAGGAGCTGTGATGGTGTGAATCGTGGTTAATCACCATGTCGGTTGATAAATGGTCATCTCAAAATGGACTCGAGACATTCGAGCTCGGCGTTTGGCTGATGTCCACAGGTAGTATGACAGCAGGTTCGACGCCTATCAGTTGAAACATCTCGGTCAAGTATACTGAGTAATGATTGTCTTACCTGAACGTCAAATGTCGCAGTGAAGGACCCAGAGCTTTGTGAAATTCATCCATGATCACAATGCTATGTTTTTCGGCAGGAGAGATACACAACTGGGTGAGCACTGGTGAGGCTCTCAAAAGCCACTTGAAAGTCAGGACTATGATGACTCAAAGCCTCTGGAATCTCTCTGAAATACAAGACAATTGAAGCTCTGAGACTGTGGCATAAGCTACGAGCAAGGATTCATGAAGCAGACTCAATGACAAGATGAAATGGTGGTCGCCATTGAGGTTGTGGCAGCAGATGAGAGATGGGAAAATCCATCACATGTCGGGAAATGATGATGGGATCCCAAAATCGCTCTCATCCAACAAACGAGTCCCATAAATGGGACTTGTAATTTTCATCAAGTTGACATTCCATTGCGCGTAAAGGCTGATTTCTAAATAACAGCCTTTATACCAATAGATTCCCCAGAGGCTACTCTGATGGGAATTGCCTCGAGAAAGAGCAAGGTTTCGTGGTGAACGAGCCCTAGCCGATATGAACAGAATCCAAGAACAAGCACCCAACAGCCGGCGTGCAGCACGAGGTGCAACAGAAAACACAGAAGAAGTAACTTGAGAGTTAGATTGTTGTGGTAAAGGTTAAGATAGGATTGTGTCACATTTCTACAAGACGGCGTAGATAAGGAATTCTTGGATTTCGCGATAGGAATAGGAGAAATGGCCCAGCCACTTCTGGGGCTTCATATTTTTGTATGGTAAAAATTAATCCAGTGATCTGTTTTAGACAAATTTCATAGCGACCGGCGGCCGCACCTTAGCCGACGAAGATTATACGGGAAAGCGCTACGTGATCAGCATGTGGTAAGAAATTCGAAAGGACCTATTCAAGCTGCGAGTTTGCGTGATATATATTTCAGCAAGGTATGCAGATTAAACCCACTGTAGTCCATATAACGGGAGAATTCTGCAGTACATAAAATCGCCAGCTCTTTGGTTTTGCCGAGTGGGGATCATCCTTTATCCGTTGTCAAGTCCTACCATCAGGTCCCACCATAATTCTTTTATGGCGGCCATCGCATAAATGGTAGCATCTTTCATGACTTTCAAGGTGCTCAAGGGTCAAGGCCACCAGAAGATATTTTAAGAGGCACCCCGTATCTCCAAGACATAAGTAGTTTGAGATCCTGAGTCCCCGACTCTCTAGTGATTTTCTTCTGTTCGGCCATTCGTTTCATATTCATGATCTCGCAGAGACCCTGAATGAGTACTGGGGTGAGTGCCACAACCACCGAAGGTGAGACAATGATCATAGGGTGAAGGACCAATGCTGCAGTGACAAGCCATGTTATTGAGTTGATGATGGCGAATCCAATCAGGCCAGCCTTACTTCTGGTGTGATGATATGGTAGAGTCTATGTTCTTCGCATGAGACAACCTTGGTGATGTGTCAGGATGATGATCGTATATGTAGTCAGCTACCTATATATAGTGTTACATGTGGGGTGACACGAAGGTCACTCTAGATCGTAAGTCGTTACTGTGATATGGCTAGATATGAGGGTGATAAAGATCAGGAAGTAAAGAAGATAAAGAGAAAAGGAAAGGAGAGAAAAAGAGAAGGAAACTGATATATTTTGCCTTCACACATGTCAATGATTAAATTCAATCGCTATGGTCATTATGTGGCATGAATTATTCATTGAAGATCTGTCAGAATTTCAGGACGAGCATGACATTGTATAAAGCTCAGCGACCACACTCACCCGAGCGGCTCTGCTTCAAAGGCATGGTACTGTCATCTGAGTCCATATTGACAGTGTTCCATTTGAGTTGATTGCCCTGGCTCCTATTATATGAGTCCATAGACCCCAAGTCGGTACCCGATGAATCAAGATCCGAAAGCTCATCAATGCTCCCTATGTCCGACACAGTGGAAATTGGAGTTGATGAGCGCCATGCACCAGGCAGAAGCATCTGGAGTTGCTCGATAGATGGAAGAAGAGGGTTTCCCCGCAATGAAGAACGCAATCTGCGAGCAAAAGATTCGTCCCACTCAGTATCTGAGTTTGGACGATCCAGCCCAGAAATCTCTGGCATGGCGCTGAGTCGTCGGACACCTTCCTCAGCTGTTGGTCTCTCGTTGGGGTCGTGTTTCCAACAGTCTTCCATGTAATTCCAAACTGTGTCATTCAATTTGGAGGATGCAGGTCGCATTGGCCTTTCCTTGTTCAAGACCTTGAGCATGATGGCCACATCGCGGAAATTCTCTTTTTCACAGAAAGGTGGTTTCCCGGTAAAGACCTGAATTCAGATGATTAGAGGCACCTATGGAAGCCAAACAAGACAAACCTCATAGCACACACAGGCAAAAGAGTACATGTCGCTTTTTTGAGTATTTCTATCCACATGGCTCATGGTCTCTGGTGCTTGCCATGCCAGAGTTCCTGCATTGTTTGATGAGGAACTTGATGTTATCATTTGAGATGCAGCAACTGTGGACAGTCCAAAGTCCATGATACATGCTCGAAATGAAGGTGTCACAAGAACATTGAGCTTCAGAGAATTAGCCTTGTCCAATGTAGGAACACAAATTGACATACTGCTTTCAAATCACCATGGATGATTGATTGTTGATGGAGGTACTGGAGACCACATGCAATATCAAGTATCTAAGAAAGTTCAGGAAAGATAGGTGTTGAGTAGGTAGAGGAATATACTAGGCAAGACCGATTGACACACTCGTATGGTGCTTCATTGAGAAATTGTAAGAGATTCCCGTTCTCCATCCACGGTGACACAATGCAAGCCCGGAATGTCTCACGATCATTCAGATAATAGATCCCATACAAAGGCAGGACATTTGGGTGTGACAATTGACTCCATATGATGATCTCACGGGAGAAGTCCTGAACTGGTGTGAATTATCAAATTCACAGGAAGGGACAAAAGTCTTACTTTCAAGAGTCTCTTCAGGTCCCGTTGAGCTACTCTGGGGGTCTTGAGAGAGACTTTAACACCTTGAAGGCGGCCAATTGAGACATCCCCAAAGCCACCACCATCAACACGGCCCCCAATCTGCTGCAGACCATTCAATGTCAAGCATTCTGGATATAGCCCTGTTTTCCTGCACAGCCGAGCCATAGCTCTTGAAAAACATGATCTGACTTTTGATGGGAGTTCATCCAAATCAAGCAGCTGATTCATCCCAATTTATCAGTATTGAGATGGCTAGAATGGCTGAACACACCTGCAACAACAGATTGAGTGATTCCTGAGCTTCACTCAATGACTGGGACTCTGAGGTAAATTGTTTGTAATCATCTTGATTGTTGATAACAGTCAGCAAATGGGCGCAGATGGTTATGGTGTCCACATAAATTATGCTGTGTATTTGATTGAGATCAAAAGTGCCCTAGTATGGTTTTGGCCTTCCCGTACAGATGCTGAGAATCAGTGACCACAAACCTCTGGGAACTTGGAAAATGATTTGATAACCGTGGGCTTCCAGGATAGATACCTAGACATGGCCTTCAGGGCTGTGCTGTTGTCAATATTGAGAGTCAAATCTGAGTATTCGACAGAGTCAGTGTCGACAGTCATTGAATACATATAGATGAGCCCCTGTGAGATCAGTCAGCACGTTTTGCAAGACTAACCTGAGCATACCAATGGTAACTTGCAAATCACTTTGGATGAGTCAATGCATGCGATTTTGCGACCATTGATCCATCCTTGAGGATCATCAAATGCGCTTTGCTCCTGCCCTGGTAAGATCTCACCCAAGCTCCTCAAACACCACTGCAAATGGCAAACTTGGCATCTTGAGTCCTTCCGCACATCAATGCCTACAACTTTGGCTTCCTCATCAAGGAAGGCCATAGCTGTGGCATAGTCATCCATTTGCAACTCCTCCCAGCATGTGTGTCCCGAATCTCCAATGATAATACGGAAGTCTAGTGCAGGTGTTGGTGGTGGAAGGAAGTCAAAACTCCACTGGACACATTTACGCCAGGCATCAATGAACTGCTTTACACCAGTGGAATGTGAAAGCCCTTGTGGTATCATCCTCCAACACATGACAGTACACCA
The DNA here is from genome assembly GCA_029320655.1 of Mycena floridula. Classification (NCBI taxonomy): domain Eukaryota; kingdom Fungi; phylum Basidiomycota; class Agaricomycetes; order Agaricales; family Mycenaceae; genus Mycena; species Mycena floridula. The sequence continues at coordinate 546,407 of JARIHS010000015.1, read as the reverse complement.
CAAACGGATGTTCAGAGACCCGTCATGCGCTGTAGTTTTGATACAGTCTTCCATAGCCTGCCATTCCGCGAGAGTGTATCGGGTGACAGTATAATGAAGGCGGCGAGGATATGTGTTGACCCAAGAAAGATACTTGTCCTCAGTCTCTCGGGGTAGGTCATTGAAAAATTTACAGGCTTCTTTCATTCCATATATGGGTTGGTGTGATAACCATTTTGAAAAGTCACGTCTTTCGTGGTAGCGTGACTCAGTGTCGTCCCACATACGCCGAAGTACAACAAGGGCAGGTGAAGGAGTCCAGGAGGGCAGTGATTGGGATCCGCGGGGAGGTTTACTTGAATTAGGTTAGATATGTCAATGATGAATAATGCACTCACTGAGATAGACAAGCTCTGCAGTCATCATAGCTGAGATAGATGACACCGTCCTGTGGGGCAGGAAACAGTTGAGATCTCATGAATAGCCAAGATTTAACCTGATATATTTGTTTGTGGCAAACATGTCCAGCCTGATTCATTGCTCCAGTGAATGCTTGATCATCATAGCTTCCACTCTGTTGAACCAACAGTTGTCTCACTCCAAGTGGGAGGGAACAGTACCACCAGTCCATCCAGTTTTGCATATCCCATTCCTCACGATCGCGAAAACCCTGCTCCTTATTTGCGTTCTTGTACGCCGTGGATGTCAACACTAGCCAGGAAATTATCGCAATACGCATCTCGAATGTTGCAGGCTGGACTTCCCCCCTTGGCAGAGGCTGCCCAGGTGTTCGTGCGAGACGTCTTTCCAGGGCTCTAGTTGCTGACATCCAAATCCCGGATGGAGGTGAATCCAAGTCATAATCCATGATTTCCTGATTCACACGTGCCTCGTCCCCGTCCTTCCATAGCCATATATCTTCTCTGTCATCACTGCCTTCCAACAATTCGATGAAGACTGGCTTTCGGAGACTGCTCGGCAGTTCATCTAAGGCCCACCAGAGCCATACGATCCGCGACCCGCCCATGATCATCTCCATGGAATTTACAAAGACCATATTCTGCTCTCTTGCATTGCTAACGAATTCTTGATCATCCATGGTGCAAGTTATGATAGTAGTAGAGGTTTGGAAAGAGGTCATGGTGGTAGAAGGAGAAGAGACCAACTTTTACGACTCGTGGCTGTTCGTGGCGCCGGCATGATCGGCGTTACAAAAATAACTCGAATCATTGCTCCAGATGTCAGCACGGTGGAATTAAGTATAGCAGCATCCTATGACCTGCGACCAACTGAGACCCAATTCAAGTCTGATAGACCCTCGGGAAGAGTCGGAGATCAACGATCAGAGCGGTAAGCGATTTCGGCCAGACTGCCTCTGAATATCACCTGACACCGAGGACCGAAACGGGCCGAGATTCCGGGACCCGGGTCTGTTTCCCTAGCTCCGTAGTCCTCCGTGATTTTTTCATTGCCTCTTCTTGACCCCCCATCTCGTCGCTGTCGATTATGCTCGCTTTCCATGATTTTGTCTGGAAATCCCTATGTGATGGGTTAGTTCTGCATACAGGTGCGTCAGAGCACTTGTATTCTCCTGCAAAAGCTGACGTTTTTCCCTAGACGATACAGAATCTTTGGAATAACAGGACATCTTAATGCTGCGAGATAAGTAAGGTCAGTCCAGCTCACTATGCTCAAGCCATTCCCTGATCCGTGTCACCAGGCAACCAAGGTCGCTGCTCTGGGTCTATACGATCTCGAGAAATATTGTCGTGGACAGGCGAGCTCATCGTGCAGCAATGGTTTGTCAATTCATTCACCTTTTGCCGGCTCTCTGACCCTTCAGCAGCTCCCTCTTTTTGCCATCGAAAATGGCGGTGGCTCAATCAATAACGATATTTATGCAGCTTCCGTCAACGACGTCCTCAAGCCTGAAATGTCTTTAACGATGCCCTGACGCCATCCACCTTACTCTGTCCCGTTTGTCGGATTCTTGGGTGCTGTCTAGACCATCTCGGTCGCCTCGATAGCATCAGCTGGACGAGCTGCTTGACGACCGTGGCAATCCCCTCCAGTACCCTGCATATCCATTAGACGAACCCGAGATTTTCATTTCACCACACTTCTCCTTTCTTCTCCTTCGACAAATCATTATTCTCCTCCTCCCAATGTTCATTAGCAGGACAGGAGAACCAGCTTCATCGTGATGATCATTCTTCGTCTTCGTCTTCGGATGACGACGGCAGCGAATTCGGCAGCACGTCGACGTCGAATTCGTCGTACAGCGCCCAGGAATCTTCAGCAAAAACAGTGGTACCGCTGTACCGAACCAGCACGCCGACTGGTCGACCGATGTTAACGGTTCGCACTGGCGTCAAGGTTTACACGGGTCCCAAGCGTTATACCGCGACGCCGACCAATCTGATTCCAGGGAGCAGTCGAACCTGGGAAAATTCAACGCTGGGTGGCGTCAAGCCTGAATGCTCGAATTGTGGTGCGATTCATACGCCGCTTTGGAGATGGGGCTTGAACGACGAGCTCAGTTGCAATGCTTGTGACTTGTATTGCAAATTGGTGAGCTTTTTTCTTTCAACGTCTAAATCTGACTGACCTTTTTCCGAAGCACAAGAAGCACAAAAGACCGAGACCGAGACCGAGACCGAAGGAATATCAATGGAGATGGAAGGAATCAGAACATTCCTCAACCAGAGGCTATAGATGTCATGGGTGAGCTTATTCTTCTTCTATTGTATCGCTGGTCTGACTTTTTCTGAGCTCAATGCTACAATTGTCATACAATGATGACACCGCTCTGGCGAAAAGATGACGAGGGCAAGACTGTTTGTAACACGTGCGTCGAAAACGATGAAATCAGTTCCCAGCTGATTACATGGTCATGTCTCCAGACAAGGCCTATGTCTCAATTACCGCTGCCAGCTTCTTTGTCAAGTACCTGGTTATGTATGTCTCAAGCAATTCTATCTATCTGTATTCCCGTGCTATGTCGCGCTATCACACGCCATGTCCCTTTATTACATGTCCATGTCTCTAATCAGACCAGTGATGTAGAACGTGACTCGGTTACACAATGAGCACATCCAAAACTGATTTTTGACCTGACTGGGATGATCAAACTTAAACCTTTCATTAGGAAGAGCGGGAGAGGTACGGGATGATGACCGAGGCGGGGTTGATGCGCTGATGCGCCCCGTTTAATTTTGATCGCTGATCCGGTCAAAAGTTACGCGAGACTTACAGCATACGTGGAAAAACGAGTATAGACCATTATGTTTCAATATATACGAGTACTTGGAAACAATCACCTCTCAACGGTCAAGCTTTCACCAAAGCTAGAGGACAAGTTTAACACCAACGCAAGACCCCTTCCAATCCGCAAAATCAAAATCAACAATCGGTCGATCATATATATGCTTGGGAAATCTGCAAGGGGATGTAAAAAAAGCTGTAAGAAAGGATCGGAGCCTTGAGGATATACCATTTCCAACGTCACGTTGAAGATCAAGCGGACGATCGCTTCGATAGCTGCTAGCGCTCAAATCTCAATGCTGATGTTCTGGTTTCAGGGTGAAGTTCTTCTAGACAGAGAAAGGAAAGACTCACGTCCGGAAGGAAGGTATATGAAGCAAGTGGCCCGGCAAGGTGTCGATAAATCAACAATGGGTGTAGTCTCATTTAAATGAGCCTGGGTTAAACCTCCCAACTTCATTAAAATGCCCAGGGGTTTTTCCCTGCACTGCCACAGGCTTCTATACGCAATCCACTCCCACCACATTTGATATCAGGTGCTTATAATATCCGACAGCTGAATATTCTCATCCCCCTCCTGACAATCTAAAACCAGCTGGGCAAACGGTACTGGCAATATACCCTTGTTTCGGCAGTGCCTTGTGTCAGATCTGGATCGGAGATTGCTCGGCAGCCGGTTCCTGGATTGCGAAACCGTGAAAAAGCGATTCTGGCTGCAGAAACAGCTGTGAAATGGCCCGTCCGCAGAGCCTGGTATATCTGTAACAACTATAACAAAGATATAGCAATTTTTCCTCTTAATCTAGCTGCAAATGCGGTAGATTTTTGAAATTTAAAGGATTTTTGACTCTCAAAGCCCAACCAGAGCTCATTCCGAGCTCAGCTTCCCAGATCTTTCTCGATTCACTACGTCAAACCAGTTTAATTTGCTTCTAGCATTCACTGTCTCCGCGGGGATGTCATTCCAATGTGTAATAGGTGGTATGCCGCTGCGGCGCCATTGGGCGCGTCGGGATGATGGCGGTTAAGGCTTGATTGGGTCATTCTGCTCCGTCCCTTTTGCCACCGTACCGTGATTCGGTTTAAATTCAATATTGTCTGGCTCTCTGATTAGTTCTAGCCATCAGAGAGCCTGCTATTGTAACCCGCATTTGAAAACAACATCGGTTTACATAGTGGGAATCGTCGAAAGGCTCTTTCGCAAGTCCCGGGTGTCCTCGAGGACGGCTCGAATGGTCTTGATCCAAACGCGCATTTCTGCCTCACGTATGACGGTTCCGGTCCCCGTCGTTTGCCGTTCAGTTCCATCCGTTCTGCTTAGCTACTTTCGCTAGATTATGATGCAGTAGATGCGGTCTAGTAATGTTGCTGAGTACCGCCATCAAATTACCGATTGGGACGGGCAGGCCGACGGACCAAGTTTACGGCTAATTCTTGCCTCAATTTATGCCCTTACCTCAATAAGCCTGTTGCTTATTCCATACTTGCAACATAGCTCTTTGTGGCGCATAGGCTCATCAGATTTCAGGATGAGGATTCTTTGGTATTTTTATGAGGCTAGCCACTGTTGTTGCAGAGATATACAATTGTTGACATTCTCTGAATTATATTTTGCAGCTCCACTGCACATTTAGCAGTTCAGAATGACCAAATCACAGAAATATCGGCAATCAGCCAAATATCGGGCGTCGAATTCCGCCACATGTCCTCAGTTCCATGTAATTCATGTAGAACAAACCCATGCATTATATTCGATGATTTGACGAGCTTTGAGCAAAATCCCTGCATGTAGTCGTCAATTGCGCCACATTTCAAGTACTCTTGGTTTACCTCTCTTGTGCAACTCCAAGTGAAACTAGAGCCAAATGGATACATTCAAATACCATGATAGGTACTAGTGATTACTTCCAGCTCAATTCTTTTGTGCACACTTGAAGACAGCCAGTAGAATGGGGTATCGTCTATGTACAAGTCAAGTTGAGCTCAGTGTATTTGAGCAGATGTTTTGACTTTTTCAATTTGAACTTGAACATCTAAATTTCTGCATGGGCTTGTTGAAATGCATTTAAATAAAGTGCCACTAACATTTTCTAAGGGCTGAAGCACATTGTTGCCATTGCGGAACGTTTTCGACCTGGCTCCGAGCTCCTTCCCAGGCATCATGTGACGCCGGCAACTGCAGCTTTGTCGATTTTGCTGGCTCTTGAGGGTCATCAGTGGATCAGAGGAGATTCAGAAGTGAGTATGGATCAATACATCAATGTAAAATCACAATCCCCGTAGATTCTGGTGCCTTTCATTATCATAGCATATATGGGCTGGATATGGCGACGGTGCTGCGTGCCGGCAACTCGGCTCACAGACATTATCGGTGTAATGTTTTGTTACCAATTTTGTGGGATCTCGCATATATCCAGAACACACGGATTCCTGATTGACGGGTGTCCGGGGTGCAGCACGCAGGTCATCAAGAACCACTATCAAGAACCACTATCAAGAACCACTGGCAAGATGAGACTATGTTTGTATGCTTAAGAGCATTAGAAGTAAGTAGATCTAGATCTAATATCTATCTTCAACATGCCAGATATCCTGACCGCGGCGTAATGACTTGTGGTCAAGTGTGGCGCAGTCCACCTCTGGACCCTGACATCATGAAATTAGTGGATCTGTGGCTGGGGTAAGTGTGGTTTAGCAGATGATACACGATCAAGACCAATCTACCAGGCCTCGAGGACACCCGGAACTTGTGAAAGAGCCTTTTTGACGATTCCTGCTATATCAAAACCGATGTTTTCATCAAATGTGAGCTAAAGTAGCAGGCTATCCGATCACTAGAATCAACCAGAGAGCCGGAAAATATTGATCTTGAACCGAATCGTGGTACGGTGGCAAAAGGGACAAGGAGCGGAATGACCCAATCAAGCAGGAACCGCCATCATCCCCGACGCCCTAATGGCGCCTCAGCGGCATTCCGACTATTACACATTAGAATGACATCCCCGCGGAGACAGTGAATGCTAGAACTTGAAGCGAATTAAACCGGTTTGACGTAGTGAATCGAGAAGGATCTGTGAAGTTGAGCTCGGAATGAGCTCTGGTTGGGCTTTGAGAGTCAAAAATCTACCGCATTTGGAGCTGGATTAAAAGGAAAAGTTGCCATATCTTTGTTATAATTGCTACAGATATGCCAGGCTCTGTGGACCAGCCATTTCACAGCTGTTTCTGCAGCCAGAATCATTTTCTCATGGTTTCACAATCCAGGAACCGGCTGCCGAGCAATCTCCGATCTAGATCTGACACGAGGCAGTGCCAAAACGCGCTGTGTTTCCGCGACAAAAGCCAGGCGCATGTCGCAAAATCCGAGATTATCTGATCAGGACTGGCGAAACCTGATCGCCTGATTAGGCCTGGTCAGGGAGCGAGAAATACTGGTCAGTGAATATCAGGTGTGATCAGGTTTTGCGGCAGAATGATCAGACCATCTCAGGAGTGGTCAGGTATCTAATAACATTGGATCACACTGATACTAGATGTGAAAATTAATGACCAGTAGCGCGTAGAAACATGTCATAGTCTGCAGAGAGCTATTGTTTGCACCAAAGGCTGGTGAAAGTAGAGCAAGTAATTGAGCAAGCTTGAATACATTTTCAACCTTAGGTGAGCTTTATTCCAAGAAATAAAAACTTCAGCTGGCTGGCTATGGATTTATGGTCATTATTACCCCTATTGCACAAACGCCACTGGAGCCCGTAGCTTATTTTTGTTGCGCAAGCTGGTGGCTTCTGGCGCCAGAAAATGACGTAGGTGGCTCCAAGTGGCTTTTTAGCGCAGGCCAGTGCAATGCGGAAAAGACACATGGGTGGCTCCAGTGGCTTTTGCGCAATGACTCTATTGGGCTCGAGGCTCGTCAGGCCTGATCAGACCTGACCAGTGCAACGGTTTATAAGGAACAGAGTGACCTCGCACTTATACGGCCTCTCTAGTGCAGTGGGTAAGTCTTCTTTGATGTTCTGTTGCTTTTAAATGTCAAAGGTTACCTGCTGCACGTACGTTCGACTCTGACCACTGGCAATAATTTCTTGAGTCAACTTGACTTAAATTGAAGTACTGTACTGACTGGACCATGACCGGAGTTTGAGCAGGAAGTCTCCAACTCCTGGAGATCTTTTTGGGCTTTCTCTTGTCATCAATGTTCAGCACTGATTACACCTGACCACCTTGTTCAGGCTGGTCAGGCCTGACCAGTTGCTTCAGGCTGACCAGGCCTGATTAAGAGTTATAGGTCATTTTCGAACCTGATAAGGCCCAAATTTTCTGATTGCCTGATCAGGCCTGGCCCGACCATGTCAGACCTGATCTTGCTTTTCAAGATTTTGTGACACAACAGTGCGAAACCCTGGACATCCACAGCAGGGAATAGCTCGCTAGGCTCACAAAAAAATCTGGCAAAAAACGCGTGTTTATGCGCATATTATGGACCATTTAGCGACTGGAAGAGCTCAAAAAGAGCTCTGATGGTCCATGGAGCCATCAATCTCGAAAAATTTTCCAGGAAAACCGCGCGAGAGCTGAGCAACTCGTCGATTGTGGCTTGGATGTACAGAACAAACAAGGCAACACGGAATACAAGCCAAAAAATGCGCTTTTAACCTGGATTTTCGACGGATTTCTGACCCAAAAGAGCGAAATCCGAGCTCAGATTGAGCCGTCAATGACTATATACGGCTATATGAGGCAGCTCGGATCTGGAGGTAGGCCTCTTAGGACCCCCTTTTACACTACATAATACACGGTCTAAGAGGTCATATCCTGACATAAGCTAATCTGCCCAAGGTGTGACCTACCTGATGGGACGTGCTATTTATTAACCAGACGAGCACTAATAGCCTCAGTCAATGAGAGTACTGTAGTTTTTCGACCACAAGTTTGTCACATGTCACACAGACCTCTGAACTGAACTGAAAATGGCGTGACATCACACCAAATTTCAAGCTCTGAACTAGAGATTGTGACATTCCCATGCACTAAAAAAGGCAATTTTCCTTCAAAGCGGTTCCAAAAAGTCCAAAAAGCCATGCAATTCAGTTTTTTCAGCTATATTAACATGTTCCAAAGACACAGAAGCAAGGTCAATGATGCTGTATGACACAAAAAAAATGATGATGAACTGATATGTCGGTATGTCACACTCTATCCCGAGCTTTGAACTGAAAAAATAGTGTGACATGTCATGTGATGAGCATGGGAGTGAACTTGTGGTCGAAAAAAGACAGTATATCGATCTACAGAGGGGACGGAGTTGATTACTCTAACTCGGGAGCAGAGACGGATCCGAAGAAGCAGTCGGAACAGATCGGGTGAGGTCGGGAGGCAGCGGTAACCATCCCGGTTGCTCAACGTGGTCAACGCGTCATGTCACATATGTTACATTTTCTTTCAAATAAATACAGAACAATAGTCCGTTTCCTTTTGGGACCATAACATGCTAATAATTCGATATGGTTACCCGCTGTTCAAAAAGAGATTCTTCGCCCGAGCAACTGTTTCAAGTGGGTCGTAATGCAGGTTTGTCCTCGGAAGTCCATTTTTGGCAACTTCTTTTCCTTCAAATGCATCTGTAGCTTTCGGGTACTCGGGCATTTAGTTTGACAGTTTTATTGCATTTCTATGCGTCTGACCTATTGTTCTCCTTCTGTGCCGTGAAATCTGACTTCAAGTTGCGATGGCCTCACTGGCTCATCTTTTGAATCCAGTTGACCAGGCTCCTGCAGTCCTTCGAAACGCCTCTCGATTTTCACATTCAACTGCCCATTCATCAGTTTCCTATGATGTTCAAATCAACCGACAAACTACACTCTCTAGAATGTACCGGTTCAATGAACCTGGTGCATATATTGAATATCCCGAAACCGGTGAAAAGCCAGTCGGATACCTATTTCGCATGGATCCAGATGATTGGGGGCTTCCAACACATAACTTCGCTTACAGCTTGGGATCTCCGGGCGGTTATAGCGAAGAAGGAAAAAATCAGAATGCCATTCATATCTCCGTACTGCGAAATTCAATGACGCAGGAGCAAGTGTCCTGCTCTGAGACTCACTATACTTGTAAGGCGTACATTGAGAATCCATTCTATGAGAAACTGACAAGATATAGGTCGCGGCGTCAAAGTTTGTCCGCATGGAGATATGGACAAGTTCTCTGCGCCACATACTGTAGCAACCCGAGAGAATGTTGCTTCACGTCTTGCTAACGATCGTGATAGTCGTCTGATGTACGCCTCTCCATCAGCAGATATTTTTGCCAAGACACAGGCATTTATTACTGCCTTGCGTCGCGGTGGCTGTCGTGCTGAGCTTCAGGAGCATACACCTCATTTACCATCTGAGGTGGAAATTCAGCAACAAAACATGGCATTCCAGCGTGGTTATCATGACAAAGTTGAACGCTGCAAAGGACGTGCTATATTTCAATTCGACAATGCTGGAAAACCCTTCATCAGGTACGATATTTCAAGCCTTCGTACTGTATTTGAGCTAAGTCAAAACTAAGCTGTCAACACTATGATCCTGATATGAGTCGCGACCATCTTGTTCAATATCTTGATGGCTCGTATGACCTTGACTATCTTGAGGCTGTCCTTGAGGAGGATACAGATGAGATTGAGCGCATTGAGCGTGGAGCTGAAGCTCTAGGCTATGGTCCACGTGTTGATTGCACTACCATCACCAACGCTTCATCTCAGCGAACCTTCTGTCATATGTCTTCCCTTGGATTCTGATATTTTACCTTTCTTATTCCCCATAGCATTTGATCATCGTACATCTGATGGGTTCCTGGAACAAGCTACCATGGTACGAATGGAATGTGGAGTTAAATTTCGGATATTCCAACCACTGGAGGCCCATCGTCGTGCATGTCCATATGTCTTGGTCACTGTAAAAGGGGTTCATGAGCATCCAATTCCTCTTCCTTTGAGGACTCCACCGGCCGCCAAAGCTGTTGTACTCAATCTCATTGACAAAATTGGTACTGACCTTGCTGACCTAACGACGCGTCGTTTCCTGCGTCACCCAGCGGTTCGAGCATATCTCCAGGAGACATTCCCGGGTGAGGTTGCACCAAACTTCAGCCAAATTCATGTCTCCTTGGCGAATCGTGCTCACTTATCATCCTACATTGACAAGGCATCCAAGAAGAAATTTCCCTTTGGAACCGGATGGGAAGGTATGGAATCACTTCATGCCTTGTATTCTGTAATGTCTCAAGCTTCTACTTCTAGGGGTTAAACACCTCAAAGAGATTCAAGATCATGCTGGAAACCCTGAAGCAATATATGTCCGTCGCATCATTGACATTAGCGCCGCTGGGGTCGTACGTGACATCCAAGACGAAGAAACCGCTGTGGCTTCAGGCCAAGACCTTCGCATTATTGTTTGCATGACTCGAAAGCAAAGTCACCGGCTGCTCAAGGCACAATACCTTCAGGGAGATGTCGCATTCAAACGTGTAATTGGATTCAAAGAGTTTGAGTTAGCATCCTTGAACCGGGATGCAAATACCAGTGAGTGCTTCGAACTCAAATTTGTTCTGACAGTCATTTCCTCCATAGGCCTTGTCTTTTGTCGTGTTTTTATCACTAGAGAAACTGCATTCTCCCATTGTCTTGTCTTTGACGCGATCCATGAGATTGTCAAGGAGGATACAGGCCGAGATCTGCGGTGGCGACATCTGTCTGCATCTTCAATAGATGATTTCGATGACTGTATCCTTCAGTTTATGGCTGATCAACATGGTGGCCAAGCCAAAGGTAAGTCGTCAATTTGTTTCTCAGTTTCTCTAGCGAGAAATAGCACCTCACATGAATAATATAGGTTTAGGACTCCATCTCCAGAAACTTGCTCAGATGATGCCTCATCAGATGGATCTCCATGAACCCCATCGTCGTGTAGCATCATTGTCCCCCTACGAGCATCTTCATCGAATCTTCCGTCTTTGTGTTATTCATATTCTGCGCTACATTCGTGAGTGCAAGGGTGTTACTGAATCTGTTCGACAGAGCATGCGTAGCCTCATGTGCATTGAACATCCAGATTGGAAAGGCGCCATACAGGCTATCCAGACTGAAGGCAACAAAGTAGGAAAAGGCAAGTCGTATCTTTGATATATCTACCTTCAACTAATTTGAGACTAGACTGGGTCAAGAACAAGGTTCACAGTCATTTCGCATTCGAAGGAATGTGTTGGGAGAAGAGCTGGATTCCGCTTACAGTGTGGCGCGCAGGAGATTCTATCAGTAACCTGATTGAATCAGTTCACTCTGATGTCAACCAGGAAGGAAAGGGCTGTTCACTGCTGGGTGCCATTGAGAAAGGTCACCATTTCGACTCAATGAAGATGTCTACCCTTGAGGTAAGCGAGTTTGCTACTCAATTAATTCTCTACATCTTGAACTGGTCTGTATAGGCCTTGGAGACCAGTGGGGTTAGACCATCATACAATGCAGGACACCGCTCAGAGAATGAAATACGTGGTCTCAAACGACGATGTGCGTGTTCCATGTGACTGTTCTTCCACTAATGATATTATATACAGTCAATTTCCGCCATGATACCTTGGTTTCACAAGACAAAGCTCTTGAGAATCATCGCACAAAACTCCAGACTGCATTGGACCGGGTTTCCAAAGCTCAACAAGCGGTCGAAGCTGCACAGAGGGCTCTGGATGTCTCAAATGCCACCGTCTTTCAGCACGGACTTGAATTTCTGCAGACTCAACAAAGGGCTCATGCACGAACAACAGCTGAATATCAGGAATTGCTAGACGCTGGAAAGGAGCTCGCGAAAGGCACTGGACATGGAAATACGAATATATAGTTTATCAAATACAGCCATGATATCTATTCTAAATCCGATTTGACTTGTGTCAATAATTCGTCCATAGTGGAAAAAAGAGAAAGTCCCATCTCCCAGCGCGTCAGCTTCAAACCCTGTAGCCGCTCCCATTCAACAGGATCCTCCAGCTTCAACAGCTTCTCTGTGCGAAACCCAGCATCAACAAATCGGAAAATGGGACCAGCACAATATTGGGTGAATGAGATGCGCTCGTCCCCAGGTTGAACCGGTATGTTGGAGTGAGTCAGCGTCGCCGAAGGAATGAGAATTGTAGATGCATGAGGGAACTCGATGATGAGCTTCAGGTCCCATAAAACAAGATGTCCACCAAGTTTTGGATTGAATTTTCCCAGTGCAGTGATAGCACACCAGCCGAAAGGACAATTGAGAATATCGCGGTGCTTATAGCACCAGACATTCCCCCCGAAATTGATAGTGCAGCAGGGAAAGACCGAGCGAACAAAGTTACGCTGCTCAAGCAGTTCCGGTCTAGCAATATACAGTCGCGAAAGTCGGTCATTGTAGTATTCGTGAATTTTGGGTGCCCAGAGATGGAAAGAGGCTGAAATATAGTCAGCACAAAAAGGGTGGGGCTAGACAGTCAAACTTACAGTCGGCATAAGAGGCTAGTTGCTGTACACATGATTCGCCAACCAGTTTGTCAATGATCTTTCCGAGACCAACAGTCTGCTTGAGCTTCGTAGGGTACTGATGGCCTTGACCGTAATGAATACCAAAGTTGACAGCAGAAAAGGTGCCGCGAATATGTTCGATGTTGGGCTTCAATGCTTGACCAGCATCGGTGAAGAATTTGAAAGTCTGGTCAGCAGCAGCAACATATTTTGCAGTATTCGGGCGGCCAGCGAGTACAGCCATGATACGTTTCTGTGAATCGACGAGTGGCATGGGGGTACTGAATCTATCAGCAAAACGAATGGATAGCAATGGATAAAAAACATACCAGCCGTCCCACTGGATCAACCCAAAACCACGCTCCTTTTGCAAACCAGAAACACTGAACGCCTTCTTCCTCTCGGGATCATCCTTATTATTCCGTGCTGCTCCAGTATACGCTCCCTTGGTGGTTTTGACCTCGGCAAAGTCGAATTTCACCTCGGTCTGTTGAGCCTGACCTTGGCTGAAGACTTTCTGTTTTGTTTTCGTCGAGGGAACATGCCCAAGCTTTGCTATGCGAAGATTGCGTGTCTTGGCGCGTTTCCGATGGCTTTTGGAAAGACTAGGTGATGTCTGCTGGGTGAAAGATGCGGGATTGTCTTCGTCAATGCCATATGGGTCTGCATCGTCGTCAATATCCTCATCGGAATGAGCGTGCTTGAGCAACGCGTCGTCAATGAGCGGCACGTCATGTTCGATGTCGTCCAACATGTCAAGGTCGTTTTCGTATGAATGTTCGTTTTCAAGAGCGACGGACGATTGAAGAAGGGGGGAGAAATTGAGCCCAAGGATCTGGGGTAGGACACATCCATAGGACTAGAGCGATCGGTGAGATACAGACTAGTGCAATACAGATACATACTTTTCCGCTTCTCAAGGTCCAAGGCATTGAAAATGCAAAAGCAAGAGAGAAAGTCTGCAAGGGATGAATATGAGTAAATGTATTCCGAGGCTCTAAGAATAAGGCGCGTCGTTGAGCATCATTTCTCTCCAGTCCGACAAGCCACATTTCATGAGCAGGTCCCTGGGGAGAGTCCCTTTCAATTCATATAGCATGGACCAGGAGTCAAATGCAGCAAATGGTTGCGGGAAAAGAAAGAGGGAGGGGTTGCTCACATTGTTCTGAATCAACCGGCGAACATCACATGTCTTCTTTTTCTTCAAAACGTGAGTCATTTCGTATTATGTACAATTTTGTGCTACGAAATCTTCGCCAAATGCGAAATCAAAGATTTTGTGAATAACATACATACTATTCAGTTATCATAGCATTCATCAGAATCAGAATCTGAGCCAGAGGGTGCCCCACCTTCGCCAGGATCACGGCACTCGCCAACTACGTTGAGATGAATCCGATGGCCGGCAAAGCTGCGAGACAGCTGGCATCGCGTGCAAAATTGGTCGCTGGTGGAGATGAGGGCCCAAGTATGGCTAGAGACGCCATGACGGGAATTCCATGATAGCCAAGCCCGGGCAATGGCATCATTGAAGGCGTAAACAGGATTAGGAGGGACGACTCCCAATGGATATCGTCTGAACTTCATCCTGGGGACTGCTGCAACCAATGCTTGCACGTTGGAAACTATAATAAATAGTTAGACATGTCTCTATCAAGTTAATGAGACCAACATACTGGCAATTCGTTCAACATGGTGTGAACAATATTTAATCCCGTCGTCGCCAGTGACGGTGTGCATCTGGAATCCGTAGACAGAAAAATAATTGTCACAGATGCGACAGTGAATGGACTGAGTTTTGAGGAGACGGAAGTTTTGCATTTTGAGACCGATGGTCGAGTTGAAATGCGCTACACCGATACCAGAATGGGTGCGATAGACATCGTCCATGTCTGGGATGGGAGCACCGGTGGTCTGAGGATGGTATGGTCTAAGTACTGCCGGAGTAAGCGCTAGGACATCTGACTGGAATCCAGGATGGACATCTGGATTGTCTGAATAGAGTCAGTTGATGAATCAGAAGACGAAATGAAGAAAGAGAACATACACATATAGATTTTGTCGTCATAAGCGAGCTCAATGGAAGAAGTAATTGCTCGCTCTGCAAGATGTGAATGAGAAAACCATATTGAAGAAAGGATATGGAACATACCGATTTGACACTGCTCTGCTTCAGCCTCCACTACTGATTGAGTCTTCTTGGGGTCCTGAGGACCTGGCGACGATGGGGGCGACGACAAAGCAATAGGCGATGAAGTCCCACTAGAAAAGCTGCTGATTGACGAAGAGCTTCCATGGCTCACTGATATGTAACCGTCAGCATCAGTCAAAAATGAAAATATGATTCGACAGACCATCATCGCGCGACCTCTGTAACACCAGGGCGAGAACTTCATCCTCTTCAACAATACCTAATGGAATGAATCAGAGGCATAAATAACATGAAACAGGCAGCCATACCGTCATCTTCAACATCGGTACTGCCTTCACGTTTCTTGATATTGAGGCTAGGAATATAGGCTATAAAATCCGTTCAGAGACGGTTAAATGCATGACACAAACCAGAATACAGACCTATGAATTTGCAAGCATGGTTGGTAGCCTTGAGATAGCCGGTATACGACTGATTGGGGTCTTGGCGAGATTTGGAGTGCACCTTCATGACGGTGTGCTGGAGAGAGATATGAGGGTCAGCGGCATGGCCACAATGAGGAGTTCCCAGAAGGCCTTGGTCGATTGCATTCTGGAGCTTCGCGAGCCCAAAATTGCCACTGTGGAGATAAAGTCAATGCCTGAGATAGATGCGAGCGCAATAAAAGCCCACCGGTCCCATTCAACAAAAGCCTTTTCCTCTCGTGAATAATGCGAGACAATTCCAGCCATATTGAAGGTAGTTAGCTGGTCAAGAAGATGCTCGCTCTCCAGAACCTCCGGCAGCATGGGAAGCATGGAAGAATGTCGAGAATAAGGGGTAGACTGACGGCGGGCAGAGCGAGGAGCTAAACGGGAAGATTTAGCCGGACCTGAAGCCTTGCTGAACGAGGAAAAGTAGGGGTCCATAGCGCCTGGTTGCATCGAAAAAAAAGAGGGTCTTATATACATTGCGGTCAATTCTGAACTTGGAAATTGAATTGACTATGCTCACCATTCTCCGTGAATCTCCGGTTACCAAAGAGCTCTGATTGTGGTATCATCGCGCCCAATAAATTTGCTGGACGTCGCGAGCAGAAGGAAAAAGTCTCGTCATGTAACATGAGGCGGGTGTCACGAGAAATAATATCGTGGGCATCGAGAAAATACAGCCAAATAAACAGAGCAACCCCCGGCCCCCTCATCCCAAAACGTCAATGAACGGTTCCGAACGGATACTTACCGACTCTCCCGACTGATCCGCACCTCCCGAGTTAGAGTAATCAACCTCTCCCCGATCTACAGAGCGTTCTGAGACCTCACATTGTCTGTCTGGTTCGGATCTCAAAGATTGGCGCGCATATTTCAATTGACAGGGCGCAGCTGGTCATAAGGCCCAATAATGAGGCCGATGAGGCAACCAGCCGTATGGAAGCCACAGAAACACTCTGATAGGGAATGGCACTTTAAATTTTTCGCATAGTGTACTTCGTGCTGTGAAATTCTCAGATTATGTGATTAATACGCTTTTGGACACCGATCCCGATACTCCCGACGCGTGCCGACGACTCCCGCCGTAATTCACGCGTATGACGTAACCGCCAGAATATTCCAGATGATTCTGGTTGTTCCAAATCGGGATATCGTTATTCTATATGCTTATGTCATCAACAATTTTTTTTTGATCCTCATCGTTATCGATTTACGCCCTTCATAACCCTCCGTCTTCCTTTCTACTGGTCGTCTTTCCACTCCAGTGGTTTACTCTAATCCTCGAAAACCTTTGTCTCATCGTTTAATCCTGAATCCTGCCACATCATCGCAATCGTCGCAGATTCCTTGAATCCAATCCAACCGAGAAACCTAGACCCATAAACCCATAAACGCGGAATAGAAGAAGAATGGCTGTCGTAGGTGTAGATTTCGGGACGCTGCATAGCAAAGTTCGTCCATTCTGGTTCTTCCGCCGTTGATTTTGGCTGACCGTGCTGTCTCTTTTCGTCCTTCTTCCTCGCTCCGCTCCGCCATGGCCTGTCCTCGCCCATTTCTCTTGCTTGTCCTCCTCATCATCGCTCGCTCCATTACGGTCTCATCTCGCCTTGTACTTCGCTCCATCCCGCTTTTGACGCTCCTCGCTTGCTTGTCGTGGCACCATAACCCTCGGTCTTCCCCGTCCAGATCGGTGTCGCCCGTCACCGTGGAATCGATATCATAACCAACGAGGTCTCGAATCGTGCTACCCCGTGAGTTCATTCGCATTTGCCTAGCAATTGGAGCTGACTGCTTCTTCCTTTTTCACCTCTGCCGCGCTTCACCGCTTTTCCTTTGCCCTCTACCATTGCCTCTCATCCCGCTACCATTGCCGGTCCACCTCGTTTCTCGATAACCCGATCCTTTGCTGGTCCCGATAAATCTCAACCGCAGCTCCCTTGTCGCCTTCGGTCCCAAACAGCGCTCCATCGGCGAGTCGGCCAAGACCCAAGAGACGTCGAATTTCAGGAATACGGTTGGAGGTCTAAAGGTGAGCGAGATTTATCCTTTTCGTGGATTTCGAGGGTTTTCTGGTTGGGCACGCGGATGCCTCGTTTTTTCGGCTTTCATTGATTCGTTGTTGACGCCCCTGCCTTTTAGCGCCTGCTCGGCCGAAGCCTGAACGACCCAGAGGTCCAGGAGGTGGAGAAAAAGTTTCTGAATGCGAAGCTGGTGGATGTTATGGGCGGTGTTGGGGTTCAGGTTCGTGTTTCTCTACCTGTTTTGGCGTCAGGTTACTAATGTCTTCTTCCTCTTCCTCCCGCCCTCCTCCTTTGTCTCTCCGTCACTGTCTCGGTCGCTCCCTTGTGGGTCGGCTTGCTCCCTCAGGTCAACTATAAAACCGAACCTCACACCTTCTCCTCGACCCAACTGGTCGCAATGTACCTGTCGAAATTGAGGGATATCGCTGCCTTGGAATTGAGGCCAGCAGGTGAGCCCTATAATCTCCGTTTCTCGGGTCTATCGCTGACGCTCCTTCGCAGGCACCGGTTCTCTCTCCGAAAAGGGACAAGGCGTCAACGATATCGTCATCGCCATCCCAGGCTGGTACGCCGATGTCCAGCGTCGGGCTTTGCTTGACGCCGCCTCCATCGCGGGTCTCAATGTCCTTCGTCTCATTAACGAAGGCACCGCTGCCGCGCTTGGTTACGGTATCACCAAGTCGGATTTGCCTGACGCGTCTGCAATAGACGCTGGACAAGCCAGACCGCGACATGTCGTTTTCGTCGATGTGGGACACTCGTCGCTCTCGTGCTCTATTGTTGCCTTTGTCAAAGGACAGCTCACGGTGCTCGCGTCGGCTTATGATAGGAATCTGGGAGGACGGGATATTGATTGGGCGCTGTTGAAGCATTTCTCGGCCGAGTTTGGAGCCAAGTACAAGGTTGATGTTATGGGGATTCCGAAGGTGCGCCTAGCTTTTTCTTGTTCGTCGATCATGCTGACTCTTTTGTTTGGCTAGGCTGTATTCCGATTGAGTGTCGGTTGCGAAAGGCTCAAGAAAGTCCTCAGCGCCAACGCTGAAGGTGTCCTGTCCGTCGAATCATTGATGACCGACATTGATGCTTCTTCCAAATTAAACCGAGAAGAGATGGAGGGTCTCATCGCCGATGTCCTGACCCGGATTCCTGCGCCATTGCAGGAAGCCCTTACTCGCTCGGGCTTGAGCCTCGAAGATATTGATGCGGTCGAGCTCATTGGCGGGTCGACGAGAATACCCGCTGTCAGAGCGAAGATTCAGGAAGTCTTTGTGGGCAAGACTTTGAGCACGACGCTTAACCAGGATGAAGGTATGTCGTTGATTACCGTGGTAGAAATCTTTTGTTGACGACGCGGGACAGCTGTTGCCAGGGGAGCCACATTCTCTTGCGCCATGTTGAGTCCAGTCTTTAGGGTTAGGGACTTTGAGGTTCGGGAGATCAGTGGATGGGATGTCAAGATGGTATGTCTCGCCTTTTGATCTTCCTTGCTTCTGCATCGCTTGTTCGCTTTTTCTCATCGTTTCCTCGTCTTCCCTTCTTCCTCTGCTTCTCGTCTGCTTCCTCTTTTCCTTCATTCATCGCTAACTATCGCCCGTAGTCATGGCTTCCAACCCCAGTCGAACCTGAAGACCGCGAGCTCACCGTCTGGGAGCGCGGTTCGGCGCTTCCTTCGACTAAGATTTTGAGCTTCTATAGAAAGGAGAGCTTTGATATCACGGCCGAGTATCCTGAGGTGAGGCGACTGTCTTCGCTATTCTTTCTCTTCCTCCTCTCTTGGGTTTCGTTCACTGTTTGTTTTACGCACTGGTGATGGTGGCGGTGCTTTTTGGTTACTTTCAGTGGTTATCGCTTTTCGTTTCGCCGTGTTTTCATCGCTTGTCTCCCTGTATTGTTTCTTCGTCTCCTTTGCTGTTTAGTTTTGTTTGTTGGTTTCATTCTCGCTGTTTCATCATTGTGGTGATGCTTTCATTTCTGTTCTCCCGCTTTCCTCTCTTTTTGTATCCCTCTTTTGCAATCCTGATGCTAACAATCCGACAGTCTTCCAAAGTCCCCGGCTCGAAATGGATTGGCAAGTTCACGGCCAAGAGTGTGCCTACTAAAGTCAATGAAGCGACTGGAGAGCTTGAGGGTATGTCTATTTCTCTTTTGCTTTGTTCTTTGTTTCGGTTTCGTCCGTCTTCCGTCTTTGTTCGCTCCTCCTCTCCCAACCTTGTTCGCTGACCATGTCCCACAGGCACCACTGTCAAACTGCGGACCCGGCTTAACCAGAATGGGATCCTGACCTTCGAAGGCGCCTATCACGAAGAACGAGAAGAGGTGGCTGCTGAAACACCTACTCCTGAGGGCGGAGATATGGACGTTGAGGGTGGTGAGTGATTTTACTTTTTGGTTCGACTTGCTGTGTCATTGGAATTGCTTCGTTCGCTTGCTTTGTTCTTTGGTTTTCGGACTTGCTGCGTCGCTTCGGTTCCGTCCAATTCATGGTCTTGTTCTTTGGCATCACTATGACCTTTTCTGCCTCGATTCAGTGTTTCATTCTATCCTTCCGCTGTTTTCATTGACTGACGCTCATTTCAGCTCCAGCTCGCGCTCCAACGCCAGCCAAAAAGGTCAAGGTCAAAAAGATCGATATCCCGTTCGTGGCGTCATATTCGAGTTTGGATAAGGGGGTGAGTCGGTCTTTTTTTGGTTTTGATTCATTCTGGGGCGCTTTGGCTCGTCGATCTTGTGCTTGGTCTCGCTTTTCATCTTCTTATGTCCATGTCGCTCGACGCTGACCTCGTTTCACAGGTCCTCGAAGATTTGAGAGAAAAGGAGAATGCGATGTGGATTGAGGATAAGCTCGTCACGGACACTGAGGTAGGTTCTCTGGTTTCTTCGTTTGTCGCCTCGCTGGCAGACTGGCCTTGTCTTCATTTGCTGACTCATTTCATTGGTTAGGACCGCAAAAACGCCCTTGAAGAGTATGTCTATGACACGCGATCGAAGCTTTCGTCGACTTTGCAGCCATTCTGCACCAAGGATGAGGCTGAAGCGCTCATGAAGGCTTTGAATGAAGCTGAAGAGTGGTTGTACACTGAAGAAGGTATGTTGGGACTTTTGCTCTTACGCTCGTTTCGCTTGGCTCACGCTAACTCATTTCCAGGTGAATCCGCTACAAAAGGGCTCTATGTTTCGACTCTTGCATCCCTGAAAGAAAAGGGCGATGTTGTTGTTAATCGGTGGAAGGAAGATGAAGGACGAAGAGCTGGTATTGCCTCGTTGAGGGAGACGCTTGATGGCTTTGAGGAGAGGGTCGGTGCGCTTGACGTGTAAGTCGCTTTTTTCGGTCTTTTTCTGTTTCGCTCCTTGTCGTCATGCTTTCTTGCACTCTTCCTTGTTTATCCTGAACCTCGCTTACGTCTTTTCACAGCTCCACTGACACCAAACTGGCCGCTGAGCGCGAAAAGGTCCTGGAGAGGATCGCGCTCGACCGCAAATGGCTGGAGGATTCCATTATCAGGCAGATGGAGAGGAGGAAGGATGTTGATCCGGTGAGTTTACTTGCCTTCTTTGCTTTGCTTTTCATTCGCTGACCGACTGTTTTATAGATCCTCACCGTCGCCGAAATGGCCAAGCGCCGCGACGAGGTTATATATGCTGCAAACCCTGTTCTTGTTAAGGGCAAAAAGGTGGGTTTCTCTTTCTTTTCTGTTGTTCCTCTTCTGGTTCTGTGTTTCCTTTTTCGTGTTGCCGAGCGGGTCGAGGCGGGGCGCTTTCTTCCTGTTTTGGCTGATTTGCGCTGATGGGAGATTTGTCCTTTGTTTGGTTCTGCTTTTCGTCGTTTTGTTCTTTCCTTCGTATCTCTTCGCTGTCTCTCTCGAATACCTTGCTAACCGCCCATCCACAGGTTCCTCCCAAAGAAGAAGCTCCCAAGGAGGAAGCCAAAAAGGACGAGAAGGAAGAGAGACCTGAGGATGGACCATCGGAGATGGATATCGATTAGTGGTGCCATTTCTTGTCTTCTTTTCTTTCTTCCTGCTCTTCCAAATCCGTTTGCACCTTTTTCCTTGTTAGAGATTTTGTATGTGTAAAGCGAGAGACGATGTATACAGAGAGAAAAGAGAAGCAGTACATACATATAACTTTAGATCTTCCTTTTGCGTTTTGAATGACTCCCTTTTTCAGTTTTCTTGGTTCTAGCAAATGGCTATTCGGATGTTGCGAAGGCTTTATGTTCAAGGTTTGTGCCGACCAAAGATGGGTACATTATTTTGGAGAATGTTGTACCTACATCATTGTCCTACACAAGCAAACGTCTTTGTTTAATGTTTAATGCGAATCCCGGAACAGAGAGCTCAATGTATCCGAGGAATTGGGATCGATTACTGGAAAATAAAGCTTCAGCACGAGACCTTGTGCGAATCATTCATCAACTTACTAGTTCATGATCTGGCTTCATCGGCCGTGGTTGGTAGGATACCTTTAGAGGCGCTTTCAAAAATCACTGGGGTTCCATAGGGGTTCCAGAGGTCAAGTAGCCTGCATTCTGCATCTGCATAGATACACGCGTCAGACGAATCAGAGAAAAATCGGAGAGGATTGATTTGAGGAAATATCTCGAAGGAAGAAGGGCTTACTCACTGTTTAAACTTATCCAGCGATGCCTGAAACCATGTCTGGCCTCCTTGACAATGTTCAATGGAATTTCCGAAAGCAATGAGACTGGTATGGAAGGTGGCGAGCATTTGGACCATGCTGGCGGTCGTGGCCAGGAGTTAGTCTCTCCTAGACAGACTACATATGTTACAATCCAAGATGTACTACCATAGTTGGTGTTAAATGGAGACAAACAGAAGATACTGTCCCAGAGACAATGCGTCGTCCAAGGTAAGGTGCTCCTTATCTTCCCATTCTCGTGTACAATGTTAATCTCTGCTTCTGCAGCTCCAAGAAGAGTTTGTCGTCCGTTGTTCAGCAATATTAGTCCTGCACCACGAGATTCATAGAGCGGTTGTCGCCATCATCTCTTGATCATCTTTGATCGAGCAATTCCCAGCTGATATTAAGTTAATTATCCCAGTTATCTCAGCCTATCAGTACTCAGAAAACTCGACTCTAAATCTCTTTATCTCTCTCTTATCCAGGTACTGGGGTCCGGACACGAGACACGGTCCGCTTTGAGGAACTTGAGACCTTTGGCGCCTTCTCGTGTCACAGCGTATTGCATTCCGAATTGCTGCAGATTTACTGATGTCTGGGCGGGATGCAGGAACGGACTGCGTGAGATCAGTAAAGATATAAACAGTTGATACAAGAAATACTCACCCCCCAATCATATCACTTTCTCTGAGAATCTGCTCATATCTTGCTCTTGGCATAGTCGATTTCTGGGTCGCGCTGAGTGGCTGTCCATGGTTCCGCATGAAGAACTGGAATATGTCAATGCGATATGATAATAGTGAGAGAATGACGCAACACCGTGAAACGAGTTCCCGCTATTAGGGAATATGCTCACCCTAGAGACGATAAGCATGATACTACTAGGAAGAAGCTGATTCTCAGGGCATGGTTCACCTCTTGTAATTGGGGGGCTTGTATTTGAACTCTGTCATGTATGATGAGAAAGTACTATCATTGCATGTCAGGGCCACATTTACCTATGACCGATATTTTAACGCCCTTCTGATCTCTGAATTCCTTACACGCATATATTGCTGCTGCCTGAAAGTTGTCGGTAAGATAAAATGCGCCGATAGCTAAGGAGACCTCAGTAGGAGAGAATAAGTATTCAACCAGAATACTCACTCTTCGGGAACAGGTCGGACCGCCGGGCGGTAACACGAACACCTGCTTGGATGGACTTCACGAATTTGGAATCAGTACCATGGTAGAGTGTTTTCGGTGCCCCGTAATGGCGAAGATATTTTTTGTCGCCTGGGGCTAACGCTCGACGAGCAACCGGGCCCGCATCGACAATCAACATGGTCATCAAGAGGATAGCGAGGCGCGCAAGGAGCTTCATGATTGAAAAAATGAACGAGCAGTTGGATAAGAAGGGAAGCGACCAGCGCTAACACGGACCATCTCTGTTTCGACAGCATTTATAGGTTTCGCCCGGCAGCCGAGGGCGGCCCTATCGAAGATCGCATCAAGTTTTCAAATCGTCCCTGACTACCATCTTTCAAACTTTTACATTTGTCGAAAGGGGTAAATGGGGCAGTGTGGAAGTGTGTGGATTGCAACAGATTGCAACACCATTGGAAAATCAGGGAAAATTTGAAAAATCCCAGTCTCGAATCATATCTGGATTGATCCGGCGGGTTCGAAAAAAATAATAGGTTTCACTGCCAAAACGGTGCATTTGGTACAGCGACACTCACAACCCATTTTTCCTGCTGTCCCGTCGTCCTGGCTTGCGGGAAGTTGTTGAATGGTATCATGGACTTCATTCAGATATTTTTTGCCCACTTTGCATATAATACTTGCTGTGGAATGTCGGATACTCGGGGATTGCTGAGCACCCTTTAGCGGGCACAAAACCATTTTTCGTTCATTTTTCGTCAATTATTGTATTCAACATCTGTATTGGGATTGGCAAGATCATATACAAACCATAGCCAAGGGATACAAGGGGTATCAGAAAATGTCGGGCTCAGAATAACCGAACCGTCGAACTGCCGAACTTTGGTAGGAAACCGATTTTTTGCCTACCTATACTTGTTGATATTTATGATACTATTCCATGTTTTCAAAGTATTTTAATGTGTTGAAAGGAAGTCAGAATGTGGCGAGAGCAAAAATTGGCTTGCAAATTGCTGCCGAGGAGTTAGTGTTGCCGCGGCTTAAATGATGTTTTTCGATGTTTTGCACTTTCTGAGCGCAATTATTGAATGTATATAACGAGTAGTATATCATCTGGGACCTAGTTTGGTACATTTCGTTGGCCAGAAGCGACTTCCGCCTCGAGTTGCTCTCGGCCGAGATATAAGGCAAATATGATCGGCTAATGATCGGCTGAGTTTAGCCGGCTTGTTTTCATAGCCGATGGGATTCCGGCCCACAGACTGTGGTCTAAAGAAAATCCTTCCAGAGGGTTCAATGGGTCCCATGGACCTATGTTTTGAGACACTGCTTGCAGTAATAGTATTGCAAACTCATTCAGGAAACTCAATTTATTTTTTGGCATCGGCTTATTTTTGGCTAAGCCGCGGCAACACTACGAGGAGTATATATTTGTAAGCTCATCTTTTTGCACTCTTCAGGACCTGATTGGTCCTTTTACAGAGCATGAGTCGATGAACACAAACAAGCAATATTCAGTACTCAAAAATCTATCGCTTTCAACGCCAAGCCCTTTATCCTCAATTGGTCTGCAGAAGTGGTCGGCCAATATCTGGTGGCCCGGCAATGCAGACCAAATGCAGACCCGAAATCCTTCCAGTACCATGAAATCCCTATAGGTATTCAGACGATTCCCTTGAAATTCAAGCCGCATTTCCAGAAGCTGTAAGTATCACAGTCACATTCCGCGGTGACTGAGCAATTTCTAGGCCAACTTGTAGTAAATAAAAATCTCAAGTAGGCTATGATACAGCGTATATATTTGACTGCCGCATAAAAATGCTATGGCCATAGAAGAGGCCTATCTTCGGGAGTCGTGAAGATCACTTGCTGTTTGACATTTGTTTGGTTCCATGTTCCAAAATCGGAAACAAGATAGAAAATGCTCAAAATTCCTGTTAAACAGGACTTGAATATTCTTAAAAAATATGTAGAGGCCAGTATAATCATCTATAAACCAGACGTTCGGCGAGATCCTGTCCAGTCGCTGAAACTAGTCTCGGATCCAGACGAATGTCGCACGCTCGCGCTCGCTGAGGCAGGCTGAGGCTCGCTATCCGGATATCCAGATTGATCCGGCGGGGTTCGAAAAAAATAAGAGGTTTCACTGCCAAAACTAGACTCGCTACCACTCCGTTTCACATGATCTCGTCTTGTTTGGAAATGATCAAATCGGGCGGTGACGTGGCAAAGCCACTTGCTAAATAATCCTCCCGATCACTTAGCAAGTAACTCATGTGATCTGAGACGTGGGATTTGTGACCTTGTTACTTGTAACCCTAAACAATATAACGGAAATAAATGTAATAAACCCTAGGATGACAACGAGAAATAAATACAAGTCCGACGCGACTACAATGTACAATAGGCAAGGATTCCCAATCACCCCAAGGAGACCCACTGCTGCTCATGGCGCTGTCATGATGTTTCAGCGGTCTTGGTTCGAGACATGAGTGAGGCCTGGTGGGCGTCTTGGCGAGCTTGCTTTTTAGCAGAAGCAGATTGCTGTTGTCGGTCGTGCTCGCTGTTACTAAATTGCTTGAGGATAAGGTCTATTTGTGTGTGAGAAAGAGACAGTCGAGAGGTGGAAGGCTTGGAGAAGGACGGTCGGCCTTGTTGGGCATTTTGAGAGCGACCAGGGTTCGGTCTTAGAGACCGATGGGCTCGGCGCTGGTGACGTCCAGAAATCCCGGGGTAGATTGGCGAGCTGAGCGATATCACAAGGATCAGAAGATTGCAAGGTCAGAGAGGTTGCTACACAGAGAATTGCTGGCTTGGGATCTGGGCATGGTATGCATTTGAAAGGGAAAATAGTGAATCTAGTCCTGCCGGTGGGTCAAAAGAATAAATGACTGATGCTTACTTTGACATCTACCAACCCATGGAGGCATATTTAGGCGTGAATTCCAGTGTTGGCGAGATTTGAGGCACAGATTTAACGCGACCAACAAAGGCGCTGCGCTAGGAGACGAGAGATGCAGACGGTGTCACCTGATGGAGCAAACAGAATCACACAGTAACGGAGGTCACACCTGTAAATAATAAAATATATTTCAGAGTCCGCAGATCACATGATCTCCACCTAAGGCAAGTGATCGGGAGGATAACTCAACAATGTTGCTCACAATGAGCAACCAAACAAAGAGAGACCATGTGAAAGGACTGGTCCCAACGGTCGCCGTTTTGGAGGGTCACGGTTTGTCACATTTAACTGAGCAAAATATCATTGACACAGGGGAGTGATCAGTCGATCGGTACAGGTGAGACACCTCCATATATCAATGACTCGCATTGATTTGATACCTTGAGCTATGTCAGCCCGTCATTGCAGCCACGTCAGCATCCCAATAAGTCCGGATTACACTCCGAATTGTGAATTATATAATCAACCACTCGTTCATTTTCACTTGTTTTCAACGGTACATATTGGCCACAGAGGCAAAAGGGAAAGAGAATGAAATGAGCATACAATTTTGCCTCCATACCACAACAATAAACCAAGGGCATAGCTCTCGCATTCAGACGTTCTACTCAACAAATGGTTGATAGCGGGATTGTAAAACAGACGGATTTGCGGTCGAGAATTGAGAGATGCATCAGCAAAATTGCAATTCACTTGTCCGCTTTTTCCGTATTTCCCAGAAAAGTGGCAGGCGCAAAAAGCGGACTCTAGTACTAGGTACCTAGTCACCGTGTCCTAGTGGATATATGAATACCGGCTACTTGAGGAAATGAAAAGGACCTGCTCATTCTCAAAATATACGTTTTTGGCACTGGTATGTCCCCACCACTTTTCCCGCTTTTTGCACTTTTTACTACTCTTTTCCACTTTTTCCACTTGTAGTAAAAGAGTAAGATCTACACTTTTTCATAAAATGGACATGCCCATTGGCACTTTTTGCGCTTTTTGCATATTTTAGCATATTTTAGCGTGTCGTGGTACTTGTAGCTACTTGTACGAGTCAAAAAAGTTATTTGTTATCTTACTGATGATGCAAAAGTGGCATATGGAGCAATGATATAGAGATTTCCGGCCTAGAATAGTCATCAGCGGTCAAGGAGCACGAGTTCTGGCCTACATACTTCGGCTCATACACCCATGCTTAAAACAACAGCATTGATGTCTCTTCTCTCAATGTCAGGATAAGTCGTGGTTGGTTGCTCATCGCCAAGTAAGGTCAGCGTCGAGACTGACAGGATGGAGAAGAATCTCTGGGTGAGTTGATCTTTGGTCGGCTCCTTGAAATTTCGCAGAGCCGTCGATATCGTCGACATGAACGGGAAATCGCTTAGAGGCACAGTCACAACAGCGTGCACACCAAACCCAAGACAATGACTGAGTCCAATGTTTTTTACATAAAATGCTACATCAAGCAAACTATACATATATTTCATTCCAGGAGTCAAACAAAGCCACCCTAGAATGATTTGAATCGACTGGCGCAGTCCTGCACAGTTGTGTTGGAGAAAACATACCGTTGAGGTGGTTTTTCAATGACATAATGAACGTCTTAATTGGGCATGGGTTTTTTAAAGAGTCAACTGAAGAGTGTGAAGAAAATTGAAGAAAATTGAAGAGTCAAGGAAAGAGTCCTGAAGAGTCAGTGAAGAGTCGAGAAGAGTCAATTGAAAAGTTGGGAAGACATTCAGAACATGTCTGAAGCATGATATGTTCTATATTTGAGCCATAGAGGTACTAGATGTGGTGTTCATGAGCAGTTGAACGCAAGTTGACATGACGGTCACAATAACGTGACCTCGGGAAAAATGCTACCACTTGTTTGCCACCATCGTGTCGCTTTTCTATGGTGCTTGTGAGCCTTCATTTTGTCTGTATTCTGTATACCTTTCTGAAATTCTGTTTGCAGGGCTTCTTTCAACATCTTTGGTCCTACTATTTCTTACTTTGGTCTCTCAAAGCACAGCCCCAACTATTGCAGTGATCAAGTTGCCATGCCAGTTTGTCCATCTCTGCCTCTGACTCTGGGGGATTCAAAGGCAAGAGCCCGGCCATGAGTGAAGCACAGAAAAAGGTCTGAAGTGTTCTGATGCCCATTTGGCACTTGGCTTACACTATGAACTACATTGTATTCAATGGTCAGCCTGTATTCAGGACAGAAAATGACAGTGTTGATGCATTTAGTTTGATATGTCAAGAAAACGGCCCAATGGGCTAATTTCTGACTAAGCGCAAACAATGATTCAAGAAGCATGGGAATGAACTGAAAAGACCCTTAAAGAGTACTGAAGCGACATTGAAGCAGACTGAAGAATCACTTGAAGAACATCAAGAAAATTTGAAGAGTCATGAAGAAAGACTGAAGAGTCCTGAAGAATCCTGAAGCAATGGTAAAGAGCCGTAGAAGAGTCTGGTCCAAGTCAATCCTATATGGTGTACATTGATGAAACTGATTCAATGGTGCTTCAGAACATCAATGGGTGCCACCAAAGATGATTATTGAGAGAATTTGTCCATATCATCACTCAAGACATACTTAAGAGTGTGATAACACCACAAAACAACAGTTACATAGACCTGTTAAAGTATCTACACCCATTCTAAGGACCTGTAATGACTGATGAAGCTTAGAAACATACTCAATAATGATGCAGTGAAGCAATGAACTATGTCAACAATGATGACATAATATGGCCCAAAAAGGAAACCGAGAATCGAAGAGTCGAGAAGAGTCAGTGAAGAGTCAAGAAGAAATTTTTGCAGAAAACTGCTTCTTCACCCTTACTCTTCAATTTATCTTGTCCCCGTCTTAATTAGCTCTCGAAGTTCTTGACATGATTGTTGTACCAAATCCATGATGAGAAGGTGCATCTGATCCAAAATTTTGTTCACAGCCTCCCAAAGTTGAGGACCTTGAAAGACTTGATTCTGTCAACTTGAAGCTCTGGAAAGCATCCAAAAAAATCAACCCGCTCATCCTGTGAAATCAGGTGAACAAATATATGAAGGTCACAAAGGAGAAAGTGTAACAGAGTGTCCAGTGTCGAATGGATGTATATCGCTAGCCATGTCAAATTTGGAGACATTGTGTCAATGTCAAGTTGCTAAGGTAGCCCAGACATCTGGATGTTGTGTATCCTCAGATTGCGCAAAGTGGAGCTGTCGACAGCTTTGCACCAGGTGACAGGATTATTGATTTGTTGGTCAAATAAGAGATCCAGGGTTTCGATTTTTCTGAGGTCGTCAAGAGCCTCGAGCACACAGTTGGAGCACTGAACCGCTCACAGTGCTGGTAAGCAATTTTCTGATAGAAAGATGGGTCTGATGCAGTACCGATGCAGCTCCTCTATGGTAGAATGAAGCTCTATGAAGGTCGACCATGTCTTGTTGACCCATGCTGTGGTGCCAGATCCCAGAACCAGTCTGAATGATTTGAGTTCTGGGAAGTGACAGTTCGCAACTACAGAGAGTTTCATGAGCAATTCCAAGTACTTGATGATACATCAGTGATATCTCAAAGCTTCATGGAATGGTCTTACTTGAAGCCCCAGCGATAAAGTCAACATTCAATTGCATTCACATGTAAGGCATGAGTTGGTTTGATCTACTGATGCTCTTGGAATACAAGTTGTTTGAGATCAGAAAACCTCTGCAACAATGTATTAATCACATATGACAGAATGATAGTGTAGCGCTTCAGCAGTGGCTGAGCGCGGAAGCAACTATTAGAGAAGATGCTTCCATGATGATCAGGGCCTGATCTAGACCTGGAGGCACTGCTTGATATATGGGTGCTGGAAAGAAAGCTTTGAGATATATGAGCGCTGCAGAAAAGAAGCATTTGAACGCATGTCCATTAGGTCATAGTTACAGCCACAGCAGGTATAAAAGCCCCAGGATTTGAGCTCTAGTTCCCCAGTTCCCCCGCTGACTATTATCTTTCCCTTTCCCTATATTATTACTTCTACTATTCCTTTCAAGCAACACAATACACTGATTTCACTATAGTCCTTCTAGTTCCTTTCTGGTCATCAGTCTACAGATATGAGTCCGAGCTGTCCCAAAAACCCCTCATGAACATCTGACCAAAGAGGTGTCTATCCACCGCGGTCAGCGCCACATAAAGCACGACAACAGGGTTCAAGACAGATCATTGAGATAAATCACATGTGGCTTCTGTAGTACTTACTACTTGCTAAGCTACCCTTTAATCAGCGACAGAAACTCTTGGGAAAGACAAGTCAGATGACCATGACTAGCATAGAAAAATGTGAGCATACTGAATAAAGTGGTTTGACCATGACCAATTTGAGGAATGAGCAACATGCGACAGAATAAGCTGAGAAAAGCAGACATGGAAAAGGACAGACCAGCAACTTGATATGGAGCAAGAAATTGGCAAGGCTGTCATAAAGTGAGTGAGCTAAGCCAGCATGCAAAAATCCTGGCTCACCGAACAGCTTAAATCTACATGCCTCCAAGGTGCAGCATGTCTCAGATACTAGAGCAGAATTTGCCAATGATTTGAGAGATGAAAGATGAGCCAAAGAGCAAGAATTCCCCAGGGCAGCGGTGGTGAAGTGGTCACCATCGCCCCAAGGTGAAGCTCTCAACATTATGTCAGCAATGACATTTATGCTGCAGAGCTCGTGGGTTCAACTCCCGCTGCCCCCACCCAGGAGAAAACATTCTTGACACTCCTGGCTTTCAAACCACAGCCGACATCGGCCATCATTCCCTAGCATGACGTGCACTGGCAGCATTCACCCAGTCATCACACCGTCACACATGCCAAGCAGAAACTATCTGGCATCATGCCGGATCATCCCAGTTTGGAGATACAGCAGTCCATGCCGAGTAATAAAGCGGAAGACTCCTGGGAACCAAGAGAGATTGCAGACTGATTATAATTAGTTGCTACATTTGGGATGTACTACTAGACTCCAACATAGGCCCTAACGGGCCTGCAGTGAGTATAATGGAATCATCATCATCATCACAGGCTCCTAAAACCATCCCCCAATAGGATGGTAACAGAAAGAGGGAGTTCAGAGAAATAAAGAATAATCAGAATTTTCCCAAAAGGATATATATCACATGTATCCAGCCAATCTAATCAATATGAATGCAGACAGTGTTACCATCCTATGGGGGCTGGCAAAATGTTCCTGGATCAAAGTTCGGCAGCCGCTCGGAGTTTGAAATTCCATCGATAATTGACGCGCCCACGCTCTGTCGGGATGATAAGCTTCTGCTCCCTCCATCATGCGGCTTATGACGGCCCAGCTCAAGGCTATTATTCAGAAGCTACATGAAAACAGTGCCACTGCAGCAGACTTTTTTGTCATTGTCGGATTCTTGGTATGGTCCAGGTGGCAGCAGGCTCTGAAGCATCTACTGCAGGTTCTGGGGCTTCCATGGAGAAGAGAGACCAAAAAGAAGGTGAATCATTAAGAGAATAATAGAACAAGCAAAAGGAGCACGGCTCGACAGTGCTGTGAACGCGACCAGGAGTACGGTCACCTGGTGGGAAGCAAACAGATTTCAAGCTCTGAGCGGTTGCCCATTTTGATGCCGGGAACATTTTGCCAGCCCCCATACGGTGTACCCAACAAAACGTTCAGAAAAATCCGATTGGCCCATCAAAAAATCATGTGATATATTTCCTTTTTTGATTTTTAATCTCTTTTGACCTCAATTCCCTCGTATCGTTGGTGTCACACCGTATCGAGGGTTGTTTTTAGGAGCCTGAAGAATTCATAGAAAATTTCTGGATGTAGCAGGCTAAACCGAGGCAAATGGCGCCATTTTTAAAAAACGCGGTCCAGAGATCAGACAGAGGTATATTGGAAGAGATATACTGAAGATAAATGCCGTTGGCAGGCAGGAAAATGTCGAGAACTATGAGAGAGCAGGGCGAACAGTGGTTCAGAGCAACCAGCGGAGTCTGAAATCGGGTTTGGTCGTGTATATGTCAAGCTGTACAGAATAACCCTGTTGAATGTTGCATATCCCCAGCCTTTCCTTCAGGTTTTTCTGATCATGTGATCATCATGACAGGTCACGAATTCGGAAAGAAGGTTCTTGGACCAGTGCATTGATATTTTGATGGGCTCAAAGTATATAAAGCTGTGAAAAATGATGATGATTTCCTTGTCCCTTGCTACAGTGTTAACATCAAAGTCACACCAGAGTTCCAGGAAGTGACCTCAAGCATACAATTCATGTTTCATTACACAATTTACTAGGAATTTACAGAGCCTGCAGTGCCTGAGTACTTTCTTGAGCTCCTGAGATAGATATAGTCCGGTGACTGACTCTCCATGAGCGGTAAGCCTCTCGATAGAGAGTCCGGTGTCACGGCAACTGCCGTGGTGGGTTGGCTTTTGCGTAATAATGGTGAGTCACCTTTGGCGCATGAGAATTTTGATGACACAGTTGTCATTACATGGCAGCGTCATCGACAAGATGCATCGTCATTCAGTACAGAAGGGCGCTAATATGAACAACATTCAAGGTTAAGACTTATAGAATGTGATAGCGAGCTCAAATATAGAATATGGGCCCATTTGAGACAAAACAACCCATATTGTTCTGCAACCTGTATACCATGGCAATCCAAGGCCATGGCAGTAACCAAATCAATTTAGAATAGTCTACACATCATTTATGAGCTTCTTGATGCTTTATCTTTGCCCTGAACCCACTCGCTGGGCTTGCGTTACAAGCTGAAATGTCGTCGTGTCAGAATCATCGTGTCATCAGAAAATTCCCATGGGCCAGCCATGAGTCATATCGATCAAGCCAAAGGCAACCTGCCATGGCAGTTGCCGTGATCCCAGCCTCTCTGACGAGAGGTTCGCCTCTTGCCCCGTCAGAGAGGCTGGTTATGAGCCTAAGATAGATAGCTGCTTGATCTTGATACGGAGTCTTTGTACTTACCAACTGTGGATTCGGCATGCGTGTCACAGTCAATTCCGCACATAGTGCCCATCTTTCAGCTTCACAACTCCATGATATACTGAAATCAGGGGTCTGAAACATTCCATCTGGACTTGGGCTCAGATTGCTGGCTGCTTGCACTCGTGACTCTTGAAATCCAGGCTCAAGCATATCAAAGATCCTGGAACTGAAGCATGTACGTCAGAGCCACCATGAAACCTGAAAGCCAGGCAGTTACAATTCAACCTATAGATATCATGAAAGAAGTATAAAACTACCTCATTATTATTTTACAATCTCCTTAGGAATATTTGTTGTTATCAAGCTTGGAATGGTGCGGTTGAACAAAAGAGAAGGTCACAGGAACTTGAGCTGAAAATAGAGATCTGTCACATGATGTTGGGAAGCCAGTAAGTTCGGCAAGTCCACTTGCCACCCACAGACATAAGTGATGAGCCTTCTGTGGCTTACCAGTTATGTCCGTGTACTATCAAGATAATCAAGTTGTGGTCAAGTGGAGGCTGTCGGGACATACCATGAGAGACTGATGAAAGACAAGAATTTGTCGTTTGAATTTCGGAGCTGCAAGCCGACAGATGACCTCAGCAAAGTCCGATCAAATTTTGCCACATTTTGATCTCTAGCTTGACTTGGAGTGGACATCATTGCCAGATCTCTGGCTGGAATATCCATATTGAACCAAGGAGGAAGGTAGACCAGGATTCCAGTGAGATCTAGCCTTATAATACAATTTTTTCCCTGCCTGTGACACGGTGTATCAAGAATCATGTTTCTCAAGATGCATTCAAGCCAGATGTCCAGAGCCTCACTGGCGAGGGCAAGTAATTAATTCATGATTCATAGCAGCTAGAAGGACATGATACATTGCAAGCGCCAATGAACAGAAATTTGGTTGTTTTGATGCCACAAATAAATGTTCACCTTATTGAATGGGGACTCAATAATACATTTTGAATAGATGACAGCCCCACTGAACCATTTCCTTCATTTTCGTCAAGGTAGCCTCATGGATCATGAGGCGCCCTTAGCACTCGTGTCAAGTGAGTCCCGGCGACTTTCAACTTGAAACAGCGGTATCTACTATTCCAGCCAAAGAAGCCATCATTCTACTCAGTCCGGATAAACGATCCCATGCCAAAGTGAACCGTGAGCCTGAGACTCGTCTGGCACAGTACCCAGAGTTTTTTCCAAAAGTCCTATTGCAAGTGATAGCTTGGAAATGTACAACAGCCCCGACAAAGTCTTGATTAAGAACCCTAATGTCTATTATCTATCGCATCAGACTCGGAACATCACTATATCTATAAGGAGGCGGAGGCTCGACCAAGTTCTGTGCAATAGATAGTGCATACACTGCTCTTCTCCGATCCGTCTGGTTTGTAGGCTCAGGAGCCAAGTTTCCCGTCACCTCTTGAGCCGACTCTCCAGTTTCCTCCTCGCCGTTATCTCCTGTCTCATGCCGAGATTCTGAAATTTGAGCAGAGTCTAGACCCATCTTCGAACTCGAAGAGCATTCCGACGTTTCTGCACTCTGACTCTCCTCAGAAACCTTACGCTGACTGTACTCGGCGTTGTTGAATCCAAGGTTCATAACATTGTCGAATCCGATATTCACGACATCGTCAAACCCGCCGTGCCCGATGATAATCGTTCGAGGTGCATTCGCAGTCCTCGGTCGCACGTTATCCGTGTCGGTAACCACATCGGTACTTGTAGAGTGATCAGCTGATACTGTAACATCGCCAAAGTTTCTTGTAGATATCTGCGTCTGTAGTTATATGAGTTCCACGGCCGATCACAAATGCATATCATAGAATGACTCACGAACTGCGAAACATGCGTATAACCGGACTGTCCGGTCTCAGCATGTCGGGGACGTGAAGACCGCGAACTCTTTCCTCTGCGTCTCAATAGATACAGAGTGACCGTGAAGACGAATAGACCTCCAAATACGCCGCCCAATACGGCACCGAGACGCGAGCGTGAACTGGCGGACATCGGATTAGGATACACTGCAGAAGAACTGGACGGTTCAGATGGAACACTGGAAAGCTGAACCGGGAGATTCGTCGGAACGGTTGAGAAACTGACTATCCAGTAAGTGCCGTCTCGTGGTCTCGAAAGATAGTACATACACTGGATTTGAAACGGAGGCAGTGTTACTACTGTGAAAGATATCAAGGTGAGATCTTTTGACCCTGAAGGCGCCACCGACCTGGGATTCCCTGTTGAATGGCCACTACGAGGGTAGTATGTCAAGAGACTGTTGTGGAGAAATGATGAGACCTACGAAGAGCTCGAGATCTCGATACTCCCTGCTGCACTGATGAGAGAAATGTCAGCAAGGGTATAGAGGACCAACAATGATCTGAATCCATACTTGTTGATGAATGTCGATGTCGATTGGAACTGAGACTGAATGTTGTCAGTTTCCTCCTCTGCCACTGTAGTTGGTTCAGATTGTGGCCTATTATCTCAGAGTTAGTTCTAATCAAGATGCGGATAAGATGAACCACATACGAGCTCGTAGTATGTATCTGGGTGATGAATGGCTGTTCCTCGGCACCATTATTCACGATTCTGACCTTCAGATTCGCCAGGATCATCTGACTAAAAGCTCTTCAATCATCATCTCTTCGTCTCATTGGGAAACTTACGTCTCATCAAGCGCGTCCACATTATATTCCCTAAATGAACTGTCAATCAATGTCACAAGCTCACTGGTAAGATACATACCCAGGCCCATGGTCAAAATGCAAGTTGATGCTCCCGCCTTGCGAAGTGGCTTGAGGAATGTAATAGCGTTGCCAAGGCGCCGTACAATCCGTATAACTGATTATATTAATGGTCAGATTGGTCGTATCGCCCTCCTCGCGCGTCCAATAAAGAGTTGAATCAACCGGTGGCGTCGCAGTTAAGAAGACTATCGTGACACTTGAAACGAGGGTGGGCAATACGCTGGGACAATAAGCTGAAATGAATCAAGCCTTGAAGAAGCGTACTGACCAGAGGCATAGGAGGAGCATTCCAGAGGATGGCGGGGAAAGAGAGAATAATTGTAGGTCCAATTGGCTCAGGGTTGACGAAATTTTGCATCAAAACGATAGGCGGTGGCGGAACTGATATATTGACCGGCGGAGTGACGGTGTCTACTAATAAGGGAGTTAGTACGACACTATTCAGTTGGGTATCGGATCGCCCAGTGAAGTCATAGGGTAAAGGTCCGTGTATGCCTGGGGCTTAACTCTGATATAAAATCGTCAATTAGAATACTACAGAAGAGGGAATACTATAGACTTGTATCGTCAAGCTGCGACATGAGCGCTCAATGGCCGGTGTCCATCTTCCTGGCAGCGGTATGACATTTGCTACTTTCCCATCATTTCAAATTCCGATAGTTTCGGAAATTGGTTGGAAATTGGGGCGCACAAAGCCGCTCCTCAGGGAAAGGTCTTCATGGCATCCCTAATAACGAGAGGCATCTGCAAAATATCAGCGCCGCACAACAGAGAAGCAAGATGGGCAAGGAGAATAATGAAGCAAAGCCGGTCGAAAGTGGCGCCACGAAATTTGAATGACCAAAAATCACAAGCCAAGGATAACCAAAAGATCCTTTAATTGAAGTGAAGCGAAAGATCATCTAGGACTACGGGAAGACCCAGGTTATCGCTGGTCGATGAGAAAGCGATTGAGCTGATATTTGGGTGAGTCTGAATCACAAAGTGGCAACGGACAATTTACCTGACAACGTCTACTCTCGCTACCTTCACTATGCCCCTCGATATCACCTGGGGAAAAAATTCAGCATTGAACATCCCTCCGCGATAACCCAGCCATTTCAAAGACGACAATCTACAGATGACATTGTCGATTCGCCGGAACAGAGGCACAGTGACATCAGGTCCAAATATCGGAAGGGAGATACGTTCCAAACCCGCCGAGTTGGTGCTTCCGATGGTACTGATAATATGCTCGCATTCAGAGTCCTCGTGGTAGTATCCTTCGAAATCGAGACGGCCAAGCATTGTGTTTTTCGACAGATCAAGGAATTCCTGTCCAGCTGAAGCTTTGCTTGAGTATTGGAAGAGACAAGACAGCAATCAAGTTGCTCACGTTGGTTGGCAGTCAAAGTTAGATGTTCTAAAATCAAGGGCGAGGCGGTAATTATAGCCTGAACGAAGGCCAGATTCTGCTGAGATGGATAGTGCAAATTCAGACGCTTCAAAGGTGGCGGGATATGTGCTGTGGCCAACCATTGTAGAACCGGCGTCAAGGTGTCCTGGCCGCTTATCAACGTTAGATGATGCAGACCACTAGGCGTAGTAGCCGGAGGATAATTCGTCTCCTGGGAATCCCAAGTAATGTCAAAGAGAGTTAGCACCTCCAGCGTCGGGAAATGGTATACAGCTTCGAGAAACTGTCCCAAATCGCGCAAATGGATCGACTTCAATTCGAGCACTGTCGCTCTAGACAGGGGTGAGAGCGGCTGGAGAGATATATAGCTGAGATTCATCGCATAGAGACCAACGTGAGTGACCGATGTGAAACGAGGCAGGTCATAAGCGGTGTGCACCAATAGCTGGTTCGCTATCTCGGTTGAATGACGACCAAGTCCGCCAAATGAATAGAGGCTTCCAACGAGATGAAGATTTTTGAGGCAGGACGTGATGGATTGATGCTCTGAGCGTATCAGGCTCAGGAACTTATCAGTGCGATCCTGGCTCTCGTGCAGGAAGACGGTCTGGAAGAGGTGCAATCGGCTCGCAGGAAGCCAGGCACGACAGACGAGAGAGCAGGCCAAAAGGCTCTGCTGTGAATCATGGCAAAAGTTGATGCAGTGCTCACAGATTTCCTGGGGAAACGAGGGCATGGTGGCAGCACTGAGTAAGGCTCGGCTAACGTCAGATGATATAATCTTATCATTTCGTCACGGGTCACACGAGTCCGAGTCACAACCCTTCTTTGTTTTCGTCCTCCATCAAGTCCATGTCAAGGCTGCAATTGACCACCACCATTGACAACAGTCCAGGATGAATCTGATCCCCTCAAATGCTAGCTGTCCGGCTGTGCGTCACATGGTCAGAGGAGTCCGGAATTTTCCTCTCTCGTGGAACAGCTATAAGAAGGGTTCAACTATTGCCATCCTCTCTGCTGTCTTGCTCACTGTTGCTTTTGCTATCACCTTGGTCATTGCATTGCCAGTTATGGATGCTTCTCTGTCCACTACAAAAAGAAGTGTCTTTGATGATTGCTTCAATCTAGGATTTGAAGATGGCGAGGCTGTTGGATGCAATGCAGCCATCAATGGCCGTCGAAGATACCTGTCTGTTGAGCTAGCAGTTGTCTCCATCTTCTGAACTCATCAATCCTTTGCTAGCTTCTTCATAGCCAGCTACGATTGGAATGCACCTGAGGGCCGCTCATTGGGGAAAGGTCGGCATGGCATCCCTAATAATGAGAGCGATCTATAAAATATATTCAATGGTACACAACAGAGAAGCAAGACGGGCAAGGAGAGCAAAGCTGGTAAAGTGACGCCACGAAATTTGAATGACAAAAAAATCACAAGCCAAGATAACCAAAAGATCCTTTGATCAAAGTGGAGCGAAGGATCATCCAGAACTACAGGAAGACTCTTCTCAGGTCAATGAGGAAGCGATTGAGCTGATAGCTGGGTGAGTCTGAATCATAAGGTAGAACCGGATAACTCACCTGTCAACGTCTAGGCAGTCTCGACCATCCGTAGGCCCTTTGACATCGCTCGGGGAAACGTTTCAGCACTGAGGATCACCCTCGGCGAGACTTTGGGGTTCGGAACTCGCAAATATTCCAGAGACGAAAATCTCTCTGTAGTGATGACGCCGTCGATTCGTCGGAGTAAAG
Organism: Mycena floridula; assembly: GCA_029320655.1. NCBI lineage: Eukaryota > Fungi > Basidiomycota > Agaricomycetes > Agaricales > Mycenaceae > Mycena > Mycena floridula. The sequence continues at coordinate 507,364 of JARIHS010000015.1, read as the reverse complement.
GCACAGTAACATTAGGCCCCATTGTTGGAAGGGAAATGTGTTTCAAATTTGCCGGGTTGGTGCTTCCGATGGTACTGATGATATGCTCGAATTCAGAATCCTCGTGGTAATACCCCTCGAAATCGAGACGGCGAAGCATTGCATTTTTCGACAGATTAATGAGTGCCTGTCCACCTAAAGCTTCACTTGAGTTATCTGAAGATACAAGACAGCAATTTGCTCACCTCGGTTCGCATACAAAGCTAGGTGTTCTAAAGTCAAAGCCGATGCGGTGATTATAGCCTGGACGAAGGCCAGATTCTGCTGAGATGGGTATCTCAAACGTAGAAGCTTTAACGGAGGTGGGGTATGTATGGTGGCCAGCCATTGGAGAACTGGCGTCAGGGTGTTCTGGGCGCCAGACATCCCTAGATGATGCAGCCCAATAGGAGTACTAGCTGGAAGACGATCCGTCTTCTGGGAGTCCCAAGAAATGTCAGAGAGATGTAACATCTCCAGGGCCGGGAAATGGTATACAGCTTCGAGAAACTGTCCCAAATCGCGCAAGTGGACCGACCTCAGTTCAAGCATTGTCGTTCTAGACAAGGGAGAGAGCGGCTGGAGAGAGATATGGCTGAGATTCATCGCACAGAGACCGACGTGAGTGACCGATGTGAAATGAGGCAGGGCATAAGCGGTGTGCACTACTATCTGATTCGCTATCTCGGTTGAATGACGACCAAGTCCGCCAAATGCATGGCTTCCAACGAGATGAAGATTTTTGAGGCAGGACGTGATGGATTGATGCTCTGAGCGTATCAGGCTCAAGAACTTATCAGTGCGATCCTGGCTTTCGTGCAGGAAGACGGTCTGGAAGAGGTGCAATCGGCTCGCAGGAAGCCAGGCACGACAGACGAGAGAGCAGGCCAAAAGTCGATGCAGTGCTCACAGATTTCCTGGAGAAACGAGGGCATGGTGGCAGCACTGAGTAAGGCTCGGCTAACGTCAGGTGATATAATCTTATCATTCTGTCACCGGTCACATCAACAGTCACATCTCTTCTTGTTTTCGTCCTCCATGCCAAGCCTGCAATTAACCACCAACATCGACGCCGACGGAAGTCCAAGATGAATACCTATTCCTTGAGATGGTCAGTGAATTCCTTCCCGTAATCCTTTTCTCCTGCCTCAATTGTGCAAGGCTGCCGAGAGAGCTTCTTCGACATAGAGAATACTAGCAGACAAGGACGGGTTCTTTCCCCACGCCTTTTCCTTTTATTCAACAACCTTGACGAAAAAAGCGGGTGCCTTCTTCCCTTTCCCTTTGCATTCCGCTGACTTTTCTCCAGACACAAATCATGAGCCAAGGCTTGACCGTGACGCCGACGCAGGTAGATGCTCTGAGCAAGCTTGTAGCTCGAATGCGTGTCTCTGCCGAGAATGGTCGACCCCAACCAACATTCGCCGACTTCGCCAAGGAGCTGAATCTCACCCCAGACCAGGAAGCAAACGTCGCCAAGCTCCTTGAAAAGCCTCAGGCGTAAGCTCTTGCTCGGAAAATCCTTTATCCCGCTCATTTTTTCGAGAAAGAAGCATTTGACATCGCATCAGAAAGCCGTTGTGCTCAAGAAGGTATCCGAAATGCCTTGCATTGCCGCAAGCAGCGCCAAATCGCTCACATTGCCAAAAATCACCAAGCAGAATTTGACGGTAGAACAGGAGGAGAGGATTTTCGAGCTGCTCGAGGAGACATTCCTGGCTGATAGGAGCAACAAGATCCCACCGCTCTGCGGGTACGCCATTGGCTTCGCTGTCCATATTCCACCTCGATCTGGGCCATTTCGCGTCAAATATCCTTCCCTTCTCGACGCCATATTGCGGTTCATCGCCACCAGTCGCAATTCCTCAGAAATGCTAGAGCTTGGTGACGAGATGGCTGTCTGTCGATGCGACCTTCGAGATCCTGTCGTCGACTTTCTACGTGCGCCAGCTTCCGAAGGCTGCGGTGGATGCGAATGCGAATCTTGTGCCACCAAAATCAGGACATGGAGCCACTGTCTCTTCAAGCTCATGCAAACAATCATTCGGAGCATCGAGAATGCGAAGCTGGCTGATGTTGCGATGGTCAGAGAGAAGAAGAAGAAGAAGACGGGGAAATGGCCTGCTTCGGCCTCAGTGCTTTTGCCGACTGGGCGAAACAGATGACGATAGCATGCATGGAGTGGTTCCAGGCTTTGAATGACACCACTTCCCTCGTCTTCCTTACCCTCTTGTTCCCTTGCTGCCCTTCGTTAATCAACGAATGGTTCTCCACTCGAAATCTTACCCAGATCGCCATGGATTACTTTTTTTCCTTCCCCGCAAGCATCCAGTCAGCGATCAGCAAACCCGACGACAACGACCCAGAAAGAGCTTTTCTCTTCAGCGCCGATTTGAATGGCCGCGTCGGAGATATGTGCTGCCTATTCTGCAGTCTTCTCGGCCTAGGCACCAGAATCGCGGTCATGTTCACTATTCCCGACTACGAAAAATGTACAATACAATCCTCCTCCTCATCGATATTCTCCCGAATCTTAAACCTCAGCCTACGGACCACAAAGTGGCCATGGAGAACCTTCGATACATCGGACACCAATTCTTCCAGCTCCTCCCTGAGCCTCTGAACGAAATCAGCCAGAAACTCGCCCCGGAAAAACCGATCAAACACAGTGGATGCCTCGAGCATGATGATATCTATTCAGTGGTCAATGCCGGCGTTTCCCGATTCCTTGATTTTCCTTATTGCGCCCATTCGGAATGTCCCGAGTCGACCGAGACAGCGACATCGGATTCCTCTTTTGGCTTATGCGCTGGATGCAAAGTCATGCGGTATTGCTCGAAGGACTGTCAGAAAACAGCTTGGAAGCATCCGGAGCTGGCTCATGGAGAAATTTGCAAGGACCTAGGTCGGTTTATGGAAATGAGAAATGGGTTGATGAAGCGGGGCTTGTTCAAGAAACATTTGACCACGAAGATTGTGAAGAAAGCTGGGTATCAGAAGCGTTTCACCGAGGAGACGCTACTGCATCTTCACCGATACCTCAAGGCTCTCGGCAAGGCCGAAGATGAATACCAGGCTGGGAACAATGCAAAGGTGTGAAATATTCTCTTTCGCTTGCTCTTTGCCGTCGATAACAATATATAATGTCCATCTTTCCCTCGCATTACTGGTCTCCTTCCTTCTTGTACATATTGTCATATCTTTCCGTCAAATTTTGAGCTTGTTTTTTCACCACGTTATGATTGTAATCGACTTGACCGAAAATTTGCTCGACTTGTGTGACGTTGTCACCCGTGACGCGTGAGTCGCTCTTGCACAAATTGAAACTCGTCATTTAACCCTTTTGTCGCACCGTAAAAAATCTGACGATGACGGAAACATTATTCAGCCATGCAGGGAGCCTCTATTATTCCTTTTGCGCCACGAAATTCTGGCTGAATGGCGGATTCTGGTTCATCGGGACCCGGGCGTCATTCGATCCATGGTGTTAGAGGGAAGACGGTACCCTCAAGGACAAGGTCAAGACGATATCATGGATGTAGTGGTCGAAGAGCTATATACAGGAGATCGGCGTATAAATAGGGTTCGGACGATGCCGAGAGTATGACGAGATAAGAGGTGACTAACCATCCTCTGACACTCCCACTTAGACATCTCGAAATCAAGTCGTATAAGGCAGGAAAACTGAGAAAGAAAGTCCAGGAACTCCCACTGGAACAGTCGCCACTGGACAATACTCCCACTGGAGTCAAAGGCCAAAACTCGGTAAGCTGAACAATCAGCACTACAGATAATATTTCTCTTCACAACTCCAGTCTTCTTCTTATCAAGACCTAGTGAGAATTCGGGGGACAAGAAACATGGGAGAATTCAGGGTCAAATGAGTTGTCAACTCAATAAGACAGGGATCAAATGAAACAAAGGAGACGATCGAACGAGTCAAAGCTCGGATCGTAAGTCGATCGGTAGTTGGTCACTGTCACAGGTCACCAACAGGGTCAGATAGTAAAAATAATGGTTGGTCGGTTGTCGCCCCAGCCATTGACACTAGCAAGGGAAACCTCGGATCGAGGTAGAAAGGTTGGTCGTTGTCGTCTCTTGCCACTGACACTGACAAGGTAGAGTCGGATCAGGATATAACGCCGTAAACGGTAAGGTAAGGTCTGGTTGTATGGTCTGGTATGGTCTGGTAAGGTCTGGTCTACCGGGGGTCTGCCGGTCTGGTCACTGGTGGTCTGCCAGTCTGTCAACCGGGGGTCTGCCGGTCTGGTCTCAGGCGGGGTCTGCGCCGTCTAGTCTGTCGGATAAATTTGTTGGTATGTCGGTCATGTAGAAATTAGGAATCAAAGAGTCGGATGGTCTGAATGGGATGATGAGTCGAACATGCCACTTCGAGTCGTCTATGCCAGAAATGGCCAGCTCAATTGCAAGATGCCACAAGAGCACAACGGTAGCAGAACAATTTAGATATGAGTGCGAGGAAGCGCAATGGAAGGCCCATAACCTGTTAGAGGGAAGACGGTACCCTCAAGGACAAGGTCAAGACGATATCATGGATGTAGTGGTCGAAGAGCTATATACAGGAGATCGGCGTATAAATAGGGTTCGGACGATGCCGAGAGTATGACGAGATAAGAGGTGACTAACCATCCTCTGACACATGGGAGCCTTACTCGCGACCTCCGATAGCACCTATTTCATTTGAGAGACTGAAGGACACGGAATCGCTCTCGTCTGCCGTCCAATATACCGTTTTCAGCTTGCTTTTGGTCTCTGGAACCCCAGACGTTGACCTGGTCCCTGGACATTTTTCTTTACATCTCCCGGCGTCTCCTGGTCCAAAGGTTTCTCGTACCATGTTCCACCTTTCGAGGTCCTCGAGGTCCCTCTCATATACCAGGGGAGCGATTCCGAAGCGCTGCAGTTGATCAAATAATCTCGAGCTCTCAAAACGAAAAGATTCGCCTTGTGCGCTGCCTATAGCTCTCTCCAGCAGCAGATTATCAGATGATCATCTTGACATTCTAGAAGCATTTAAGCGACTGCCTCTTGCATCGGGTGGCGTCCAAGGAGCCTAGGAGAACAAAATGTTGAAAAAGCGTCGTTGCAGCAACATCAGAAATACCACCGAGTTGGGATTTCTGGGGCCAGAGAAGACGTCTACAAGGTATATGGAGCTTGCTTTTCCCCTCAAGACTAGCTAGATCCTTGTCAGAAGAGCAGATGCTGAGTCGAGCGCTGGTTTTAACTTTTGGTCCAACCAATGGCTGTGAGCCAGCTCCCAGACGGGGCGAGCTTCCAGAGTCGTGTATAGCACTGTAAAATGGTCTACAGGATTGTCAGAATGCAGGAGCGAACGTTTGGCGAACGTACATGTTTAGGTGTGGCTGGGCGACGGTTTGGCGACGGCAGCGTCGCTGCGTCGGGGAAATGACGCCCAAAGGTATTCGTTTGGACTAATTCTAAGGACAGGAACGTCAAGAACGGATTCTAGATGACCTTTACGAGCGGCGGAACACGTTTAGCCAAGGGCAAAGGCGAGATTTCATCATTTCGGGGAAAATTTGGATTCGAGCTTGGAAAGCCGTTCTGTCGATCAGGGACCTTGGAACTGAGGCAGACAGCGAGATAAACAATATTGGTGATGATTGATGTCGCTGCGCGACGTTGAAAACGTTGAACCACGAAAACCAAAAATTCGAACACGCAGGAACCACGACCAAGTCATTTAGTGGCTGTGCAATTCGTGACAATGTCACCCGTTATGCGTGACATTGACCTTGAAGACGACCACAACCTCGTCGTGTGACGCTCTTCCAGTCTTGCAAAAAAAATCTGGCGACGGCAGAACCATTGTTTACGCGTTCCGGGAGCTGTGTTCTCTCTCTTTCTGCTACCTGATCCGCTCCAAATGCCGACCGAATTCCACCAGCCGGTCAGACAGGTAATGGGCCCTAGTCTGGACATTCGATAACCTGGAGCTCTTTTCTTAGACCTCAATCTCAAGAATCAGACTATCCTTCTATTCTAGACGACCATTCAGCTTGGATTCAGCGTGCAAATGTTGGCGTCGATAATTCAGCTGTTCCGGCCTTGGGCTTTGGTTAGACGAGGTTAAATCTGCTTGGCTCGACGACGCTACATTCGCTTGGTTCGACTGTTCCCCAGCTCTCGTGGTGTCATAGCCGATACCAGTCGGGTGATGTCGCGAAAAGGTTTTTGGTTTCGCTTCTCATGGCTTAACGTGCTCAGTCAAATTACCAGAACATTGCGTAAATCCAAGAGGATAACGATTTATTCCTCTCTCTGTCGTCATCAATACGTCGTCGAGGCCGTTTGCAAGCCTGATTTCCCAAGCAAGAATCTATTCCTATCCTATTTTCCGGTTTGCTAAGCTTGTCTTCTCAGCTCCATGTCTCACTATTCACTCTTGGGTTGCTCCAACGATGCCAAGCTCTGATCGCCGAAGCCCGGACCCGCGTTGACCAAAGCCCAAGGCTTGAAGGCTCGTCATTTCGAACGCGACACCTTGACCCGTCGGCTCATCGGTTGATGCAGCTCTGACCCTTATGAACCTGGAATCACGGAGAGCTCTGCCTCCGTCCTATCGTTGCACGAGAAGGCCTTCACTCGACGCTCGTGTATCGCTCTTGGCCTTGTCGAAATGACTGGGAAGAACCTGAACCTGAAGAAAGAGGGAAAACAAGGGAAGGCGATTCGATATGGAAAGAAGAGAGAATGTAAATTGTACGTTTACCTATCATTCATGGCCATTCGAACTCAAGCTGACCATCCAGGACCATGACCGTAGCATCCTGCGGTTGAGATATTCCCCTTGGTCGACGATAACTATACACCAGATTCCGACGCCAGGATTCCGCTCCGACTCTGTCCCAGGATGATGAAAGCACCGGTTTGGGGGAGGGTCAAAGGAAGAGAGAGCGGGTGAATCTACGCGAATTACCGTTGACCGCGGCCATCCAGGATGAATGTGAAACCATTCTGTGGTCCATTTTCTGCGATCGACGATTGCCCAGATTTCGACGCTGTATTCTCTTCGTCAAGGATAGTCTGTCTCGGGTCTAGGATCGAGGGGCTCGGAATAGGTAAAGGAAGAGAGAGCATGTTATAGCATGCTGTGCTCGGTATATTCCCCTTCTTCGACGACAATCATCTTGCTCAGTATTCCGCTCTCGACGCATGTCCTGTATCGGGATATGAAGGACCGAGAGGTTTGGGAAAGAGGGAGCCATGTTATGGCAGGGAAAATGTATGTTTATCATTCATTGCCATTCGAATTAATGCTGATCTTGTTATCTAGGATGAACCTGTGCTGGTTAAGCGCGATCGTCTGGTCATCGAGAATCATATTGCCCAGATTTCGACGGCGCCGCTTGTGTTATTTTGTGGAGCAAGCGATGGAGTGAGAGGTTTGGAACAAGGTACTAGATATCGCCTAGAATTTTACCTACTGCTTGCTATAATGGCCGTCTCACCCAAGTTTCACCGGCGCCGGAGATATCGGCTTTTTGACGTGGCTGAAATGATTGTTGTGGGTTGTTGAGACGGACCAAACCTTTGCTTCCCACCGCCATCGCGAGAGAACAAAAAAGAGGGTACTGCGCAAAACCCGACCGGTACGTCGTCGCATCCAGTTCGCCGATATCTAATTCATCCCTCGTATTCCAGTTTGCCGTTTTGGAGGGCGACTTTTGGGCGATTTTTTCAACCGTGGAATGTCAGCAAGACAAATCAAGAAAAGACAAAAGCTGGGGCGAAACAACCCCAATACACGCGAACGAACCGTCACGACTCTCACCGAGGACCCCAATACGCCTTTTCTCGTCCCAACGCCCAGCGAAGAGCCAGGAGCAATGTCGTCTCCGAATGTGCCGGGCTTTGGCTTTGGTTTCTCCAACAACAACAATCTGAATTCCAATAATTCCAATTCCAACGGATTTAACCAGCAATTCCAGCCGCAGATAATTTTGCCCCCTGGACAAAACGATCTCGAAATCCTCGAAAAGCTCAAGGATATGATCAAAACTGGACAGCACGAATTCTATCGCGCTGTTCCGCAGCCTGCTGCTCTGGCATCCATCTATCTTGGGCTGAATAATGCGTCACAGATCGAGACTATTCCGCAACCGGACTATGATACTGGGTCAAATGATTCGCCGAGACAACGTATTACGCCGCGTCCAAAGGAAAACTGGGAGGTCCCTATCAATAATAATCTCAATGGCAGTCCCAGTATAGCTAAAAAGGGGCCGCCGTCGTCGCCGATATTGAGCTCGACCAATGTACATCGATTCTTCATTATCACGGCGACTTTTTGTTTAACAATGATTTCTACAGAGTGCTCCACGATTCCCTCCGAACAACAAGAATGGACTGCCATTACCGCCATTACCCCAATCTTCTTCGAATTCATCTCTCGATGTCAAGCCTTCTCTCGCGAATGCTCCACCTCTCAGCGCCGGGAATGAGGTTTCTTCTCGTCAGCGGTATGAGGCGGCGCCTCGAGAACAGTCGTTCAGCGGGCACCGAGACGATCCCGATGACAGACGAAATGTGGGACCCCCAAGGTACTACGACAGTCGGGACAGAGATCGAGACAGGGACTGGGAGAGAGACCGGGACCGGCGCTATGGAAGAGATGGACGGAGAGCGTATGAGCCGTATGACCCCAGGGGACCGCCGCCTCCGAGGAGGTATGACACGAAAGACGAATTGCCTGAGAGACCAGAGGACAACAATTCTCGTCCGAGGATTTCTGATTCGAGACCAGAGGACCATGACCGTCGACCGCCTCTTGATGATCGTCGTCCAGATGACCGTCGACCTCTTGATGACCGACGACCGCCGCTTGATGACCGACGACCTCCAGCTTCAGATGACCGACGACCTCCAGCTTCAGATGACCGGCGACCAGCTCCTGATGACCGTCGAGCTCCTCCTGATGACCGTCGCCCTCTTCCCGATGACCGTCGACCTCTTCCCGATGACCGTCGAGCTATTCCCCCTGCTTCAGATGATCGTCGACCAATTGCGCCACCAGCGGAGAATCCACGACCCCTTGGAGAGAGAATTAGCCGTGCTCCTACTCTTCAAGATCGACTTAATCCACCGCCTGTTCGAACAGAAAGCACTAGAAGTCTGGGCGAAAGACTTTCTGAAGCGCCTGTAGTCGCCGACCGAGCTATTGTTACGCCGCCGACACCAGCTTCTGATGCTACTGCTTCTGCTCAAGACGACCGAGCTCGAGCGAATTTGCCTGCTACACCTCCTGTTGTTTCTCCAGATGACCGGGCTCGAGCTCGATTACCGCCGACTCCAACTCCTAGAGAACCTTTTGCAGTACCACCTCGACCAGCGACTTATACAGCGCCTCTTCCTCCTCGAGCTGCTTCTATCGCTCGTGATGATCCGAGAGCAAAACTTCCTGGTCCTCCTTATCGTCGAGACTTGTCGAGAGAGCGACCGAACAGCTACAGACCAGAGAGCAACAATCCGAGCAATGCTATAGATGTCGATGCTCGATATGGAGATCGACATTACGGAGGTTTCTCGCCACCAAGCGCTGCCGATTTAGCCCGAGACAGAGATCGCGCCCGACGCCACTTTACCCCACCACCTTCCTCAGCCTCTCTTCCCCCTTCTTCTTCTTCCTCTTCTGGTTATGGCGAAGACAGAGACAGGCGATATCGCACCGAATTCGAACGACGAGGCGGGACTTGGGATGATCGGCCTGCTCCGAGATATCCGGAGCGCTACGGCGATCCACCGCCGAGGGTCTGGGAGCCACGGGACGAGCGTCGATATAGATCTCCGCCGCCGCCGCCGCCTTCAAGGAGACCGGAATACATCGCATCCGGGGCGCCGGTGGACGAGCGCCCGCCATATCCGGACCGCTATGCCGATCCACCGCCGTTCAACCGGGTGCGTCCGAGGAGTCCGAGTCCGCCTGGAAGGAGCAACCTGCCGGTGAAAAGGGCGAGAGACGATGCGTATCCTGGAGGAGCCCCGGCGGAATATGCGTACCCGGCGAGGAGACCTGAGTTTCCGGTTCCGGCGAGGTCACCGCCGCCGGGGAGCAGTTCGAGCTGGGGTGGGCCGCCGCCTTCGTCGGCGAGCACTGTGGGGTCCGATAGAGATAGGGATTATCCGCCGAGAGATACTTATTATGATAGAGGGAGGTCGCCGACGAGGACTTATTCGAGACCACCGGCTTATACACCTCGGGACGACAGGCGATACATGCCGCCTCCACCTCGTCCTTGATATCTTGTCAGTTTTCTTATTCTTGGTCTTTTATCTTACTGACATCAGCAACAAGACGTGTCGCCGAAAAATTGCTCCATCTTGTCTTTTTGTTATCATTTTTTGATTTCTCCTCTGTCATGTCTCTTGTCCTCTGTCGCTAGCGATATCTACCGTCTCTTAAAATGAGAAAATACAATGTTTGTGCTTTGCGATTATTATTGTGCTGCTACCTGATTATAAATGACTTAGTCGTTTTCCCTCGACGATACTGCTCGGAACAATGATGCCGAAGGTACGAGTTCCGGCGACGGAGACGCCATCAAGCGGTTGATACTAGCCTTTGTGAGCAGGCGAACATGTTCACCCTTGGTTCACCCGCGGGCAAAAGCGACATTTCGAGAATTGGATTCGAGCCCGGATGTGGCAAACGAGCTTTTCTACCGATCAGGCAGGGCGTAACAGTGGTGTAACAGGTCTAGACAATAGCCCAACTCAATCCAGCCAGTTTGGTTTTCTTTCTTTTTTTTTGGATGCAATATATCGGCGTAATTTGCCACCGTCAGTTGCGCGCGGACCACTAGAACACAGAATCTTGTGAGACTGGGCCGAACGACCAATGAGATTACACGTCCGAGTCAAGGTATGTCTATCGCCACGTATCTTGAAGTCAAAGTCTTCGAGGTCCCCAGAGCCTGAACCAGCTTCGCGTCACGACTCGTGAAAAGTTCTTCTCGTCGAGCGGTATCCTCAGCCATATATAATCTGGGCAATATGAAATCAACGACAAAAGTAGATTGGCAGGGAATGATGAAACGCACTTTTCCCTTGTTTCCTCTTCCTCAATTCGCTCGCCCTCTTCCTTTGACCATTCTCAAATCTCTCCGACGTCAATATCCTGAGACGGCCCTCAGACGGGCTGTATCGCCTCTCGTATCTTCCTTCCTTTGCTAGTCCCAGTCATCTCGACAAGAGACCGATACACGACCGTCGGATAGCACGAAGGCTTTCTTCTTTTGCAATGACGAGGAGGACTGTCGGAAGAACTGCGTCAATTGACAAGCAGATAGATCAAGGTATAGCAGAATGACGAACCTTGGGCTTGGGTCGACGTTGGTGGGGTGACCAGGGCACATAATTGAAGGGAGCAAGCTTGACCCGACAGAGACTGGGAGCTACGACCAGCACGTTTAGCGAAATGGAAAGAAGGAATAGGACTGCTCTTCCTACCTCGAAAATCAGTCTTGCAAACGCCCTGAGGACGGACCATTCGTGACTGGACCAGATGGAGGAATACTTCGGTATCTCGTACATTTACGCAAGGTCCTGGTGATGTTAATGAGCACGTCGAGCCGAAGCGAAGCCAAAAAAAGTACAGACATCCATTGCACCTTTTCGTGACCTCACCCGACTGGTATTGGCCATGCCACCACGATAACCGAACCAAGGTGATTGAGGGTCGTCGAACCAAGCGTATTGAGCCTCGTCAAACCATCCCCAAAAGCTAGAACCACCGAATTGCCGATTTGTCGAGGCTGAAAATTTGTACGCTGAATCCAAGCTGAATGGTCATCTAGCATGGAAGGATAGTCTGCTTCCTGAGATTGGGTCTGAAGAGCTTATCGGATGTCCTGACTAGTGCCCCATTACTACCCGTCTGACCGGGCTGGTGGAATTCGTGAAAGTCGTCATCTGAAGCGGATCAGGTAGCAGAAAGACAGGGAACTTGGCTCCCCGAGCGAGTGAACAATGGTTCTGCCGTCGCCAGATTTTTTTGCAGGACCGGAAAAGCGTCAAACAATGAGGTTGTGGTCGTCTCCAAGGTCAATGTCACGCATCACGGGTGACATTGTCACGAATTGCACAGCCACTAAATGACTTGGTCGTGGTTCCTGTTGGGTTCCTGCGTGTTCGAATTTTTGGTTTTCGTGGTTCAACGTTTTCAACGTCGCGCAGCGACATCAATCATCACCAATATCGTTTATCTCGCTGTCTGCCTCAGTTCCAAGGTCCCTGATCGACAGAACGGCTTTCCAAGCTCGAATCCAAATTTTCCCCGAAATGATGAAATCTCGCCTTTGCCCTTGGCTAAACGTGTTCCGCCGCTCGTAAAGTTCATCTAGAATCCGTTCTTGACGTCCCTGTCCTTAGAATTAGTCCAAACGAATACCTTTGGGCGTCATTTCCCCGACGCTACCGTCGCCAAACCGAGGCCCTGTGACACTCCCCTAGTAACTAGGCCGATTTTGCGGGTTTGAGAGGTCAAAAAACACCATTTTGTCGGCCCCAAATTGCGGGTCTGAGCCAGGATTTCAGAAAATGTTGGCCAAAATTGCGGGTTCAAGAGACAGGTTAGGAATAATTCGCCATCAACATGGAGATATCTCTGTGGCTCAGTGGTTAACTTGCTTGGTGAATCCTTTTCTGCCTTCCCTTCTCTTCGCGAGTTCGAATCGACGCAGTGGCGCTAATTTTTGTAGAAATCGTGCATTTTTTGGCCTGGTCACGGGCGTGACAATATGTGACCCTCCCGGCCAAATTTGCGGGTCTGAGCCCAAAAAAATTGCGGGTCTGAGCCGATTTCGGGGGCCAAGTTCCCAGGGGAGTGTCACAGGGCCTCCAAACCGTCGCCCAGCCACACCTAAACATGTACGTTCGCCAAACATTCGCTCCTGCATTCTGACAATCCTGTAGACCATTTTACAGTGCTATACACGACTCTGGAAGCTCGCCCCGTCTGGGAGCTGGCTCACAGCCATTGGTTGGACCAAAAGTTAAAACCAGCGCTCGACTCAGCATCTGCTCTTCTGACAAGGATCTAGCTAGTCTTGAGGGGAAAAGCAAGCTCCATATACCTTGTAGACGTCTTGTCTGGCCCCAGAAATCCCAACTCGGTGGTATTTCTGATGTTGCTGCAACGACGCTTTTTCAACATTTTGTTCTCCTAGGCTCCTTGGACGCCACCCGATGCAAGAGGCAGTCGCTTACATGCTTCTAGAATGTCAAGGTGATAATCTGCTGCTGGAGAGAGCTATAGGCAGCGCGCAAGGCGAATCTTTTTGTTTTGGGAGCTCGAGATTATTTGATCAACTGCAGCCCTTCGGAATCGCTCCCCAGATACATGAGAAGGTCCTCGAGGACCTCGAAAGGTGGAACATGGTCCGAGAAACCTTCGCACGAGAAACCTTGGCACCAGGAGACGCCGGGAGATGTAAAGAAGACCTTATTCCCGTCAGCTCCAGCTATGACGAAACATTCGGGCTCTTAAATATCCGGCATTTCTAGCTACCTCGGTTCTACATACCTACATTTGTTGTACATTCATCTACATTGTAGCGGATAGAATGAGACCAGTTTAGCCATCTATCTCTTAAGCCTATTGATTACGAGGTCAAAGTCTTCAGAATCTCCAGAGCCTGAACCAGCTTCTTCTCGCGAGAGGAAAGTTCCTCCCGTCGAGCAGTGACAGCGGCGTCCTCAGCCATATAAGCTTCACATACAGCCTGACGATCCGCATCGTCTGAGTCCACCTTCAACTGCAGGAGTAAAAAGCTCTGTAGTTCGTTTGAGATAGCCTTGAGGAACTTGAGCTCGATGAGTTCGAGCACCTCGTCGATAATTCGCTGCGAGATAAGTCAGAATGAGATGCGTCTGAATATAGCTAGTAGTGCTCATACCTGATGAACGAGATAGAAATAACCACGAACTTCAGCCATAACCTTCAATTCACGCTGATACTCCTCTTGAATCGGTTTGCTTCGAAAGGTCGTCGGTGTTGAGATCGCTTGAGCTTGCGGCGCTGGAGATTTGAATTTGAACGAGGTCGATGCTGAAGGAAACCAGGGAGACGTTGAAGGAACAGCGACTTCATACTTTCTAAGCCATCTTTGAGTGGCCTCTTCCAACTCGCGAACACTTCGTGTCGCTGGAGTCCGTTTGGTTTCGACGCTAGTCTCCAAGAATTCCAGACAGATAGCATAATGTTTCGCAACCAGCGTGGTCACAGCAGCTCTGAAATTCGATGAGACAAGAAGAACACGAGAATGGATGGTGGCTTACACCATAGCAGAGCGAAGTTTCTCATATTTCGGAAACAGCTTTGCAATGTTCCCTGTCAAAGACGCCACAACGAGCTGTTGATGGGAATCCAGACATTTGGTCGCTAGCGGCAGCCAATTCTCCTGGAACCTTGCGACGAGCTCATGCTTGTCATCGAGATCAATCTCTTCTGGAAGTCGCGCACTGATGAGATAAGTAATCAGTTTCGAGGGAATACTATGCGAGAAAAGAAGGGACGTACTTCTTGAAATGTTCTCTGAGTTCAGAGAAATTAAGCCGTGCTGAGGTCGTTTGCGACTCGCGAGGCTCTTTATCATCCTCGATAGAGATCAGCCAGAAAGGCGTCGCCGAGTCCGAGGGAATAAAATTCGGAGCGGTCTGTTTGATCCCTACCACGAATTCAGCAGAAGCATCGAGACATTGACGCTGTATACCCCTGGGCTTGAATGTCCCAGCGAGCTGCGTAACCGAGCGAAGCACTTGAGAGGTTGCACGATCTTCGGGAACTTTCGGAATCGTCGAAAGCTCTTGACGAACTTTGTCAACCTGATTCACGGTATCTCGTCGAAATTTCTGGTATCTGAAACGAATCAAACGATAGTAGAGTGAGATGATTCTAGAAAAGAAACAAATTCGACTTACTTGACCCAAAGCAGCTTAGTAAGGCGACGCTCTACCTCTTCTTTAAATTTACGGATCGTAAAGTGGCCAGAGAGAGGCGACTGGGCGAACGGAGCGGTATTGCCAAAGAATTCCGCTTCAGAGGCTTCGGACAATCCCTCAACGACAACAAAGTAGGTAATATTCTTTAGAGGCTGGGTTTCGCCCTTGAGGATGTCCATGGATTGTGATGCCATTGTCGTCGGGCTCGAATGCGGGATAGTCAAAACGACTGGCAATGAAGCTTAATGCGATTACGATGGCGAATCGAAGGTGAGATCCGAGTACTTACCGATGGTTCGCAGACTCTCTGGGTCAGCCTCTTTTGCCAAATTCAAAAAGGGTTGAGCCTTGTCAATGTCTTCTAGCAATTTCCGTCAGCCGAAATGAAAATATCTCAGACATAAACATACCTGATATGCCCAGAACCACCACAATCAGCTCATCGTCTGCCATATACAGGGAATTCGTATTTCACTGTAGCGATGTCGAAATCGTATCCTGAACCACACGCATTAGCTGGTGACGTTACGCCGACGATAAGGCTTACCAGGAAGGTCGATAGTTGTCGCTGTCATCAGATCAGGGCCGAAGGTCCTGACGCTAATCATGTTGGAGGATATCGAGTCAACGGTAATCGTCGCTGCGTCCACCTCTGAGTCGGACATCGACAGAATCTCTTCGCGGAGGCGTGAAGAGTCCTGGGCTGCAATCTGAGCGCGCTTCAATCGTCCTAGCAATTGATTCTTGTCCTGTGTGATTTCAGGCCCAAAATCAGTCCTCTTTAGACAGACACGATAAGCTTAATGGCCTGGCCTCCTCGTGGAATGGATTGGGAATACAGAAGCCGACATGGTCCTGACGCCGACGGGTAGTTTCGGTAACTGACAATGGATGAATCGATGATAATCTGCCATGGCGGGTACACGTACCCCCGATAATGCTTCTAAACGTAGGATTTGCCTGTTTCGAGATCAATGATACGACTTCAATGAGCCAGTGAGCAAGCGTACCAGCACTCTGTTCACCCGCGATGACTATTTTCGGAGAATGAGTAACAATGCTGACAACAACATGAGCAGCCGTTTTAGGAAAAATGAAGTCAGACTTGCCTTGTGATTCCAGAACGGCGAAAAACGGACATTTGTTCTTCAAAGCTGGCACGAGCAGTCTCATAGCTTTCAGAAACTGACTGGCTCATAGTGGGATTCAGGACTGCGAGAAACCAATCCGTCGCCGGGAATTTATAGTCGCTCTTTGTTCTCCTCGATCAGCCCATTCTCTTTGTGACAAAGAACAGGTCAGAACCAAACTGGGACATGAATGAAGACACGGACCGTGAAACTAATAAAGGGAAACACGACGCTCATTATCTTCAAGAATGGGCCGCCAAAGAATGTTCCATTGCCGGGTGACCTTGCGGTCTCGGCGGTCTTTGTCGAGGTCGACAGCTCTGTCAATGGTCCATTCAAATCGACATCAAGAAGAATGAGAAGGACGACAAACAACAGTGCTCGCTTCTGTGTCTGCTGGTTTCGTTTCCAAAACTTTGCCCACTAGTCCGATGACGATGTTTGGTCGCGAAAACTGAATCGGGGTCAACGATGGGGAAAATGATGCAAAGGGTTGTAAGACTCTAACCTGGATGCCAAGAAGCAGCTCTTGTTCTGGTCGTAAGGTCGGCGTCAGGTCGGCGTCGGAGGCAGCAGAGCCACCTTGTTGGCACAGCACTCTGGAAGCAGCAGCTCCAACGAGTGTCACATTCTCCAATCATGCAATGTGTTGTGAATCTGTTCAAGCCCGTTGAATCTGGCAAACCTTTGTAAAGCCACGGGAAAACGTTCAAACGGTTCGGAGAACGTTCTCCACGTCTATCGTTCGCTGTGGACTGATACGTCAGCAGGAGCCTCTACGAACCATTGAACTGTAGATATTTACCGTGTCCGAACCATCGAATCCGGACCCGAGAGATGAAAATGTCCAGGTCAACATCTTGGGTCTAGGAGACCAAAGGCAAGCTGGAAACAGCATCTGGAGCGACAGACGACAGCGTTTCTATGTCCTTAGGCATCTTGGACAAGACCTGTGCTATCAGATGTCGCGAGTAAGCCTCCCTTGAATTGAATGGTTTTGGGGTCTAGATGAACTAGAATTCGCCATTCAGCCAAGATGTCGCTGCGCAGAAAGAAGAATAGAGGGTCCCGGTGAGGATAAATGAGGTTCCCGTCGTCGTCAGATTTTTTACGGTGAGAGAAAAGCGTTAAATGACGAGGATGTGGTCGTAGTCCCCAAGGTCGATGTCACATGTCACGGTGACATTGTCACGCATTTCGACTGAAATTTTGTTGAAGTCGATGGAAATTGTCAAGAGGAAGAGAAACTAGAGTTGAAAAGCAGGCATTATTGTATTAGATACAAGACGAGTGACAAAAGAAAGGAGGCATTTATGGGGAAAACAATGGGGCTAGGTCGTGGAAGCAAGCCTTAGCCTCCGAGGCTCCTCCGTAAACTCTCGTATTGGCTACAAGCTTCTTCGCGATTCCCTATTCTGTCGTGGAAATAATGGCGAATGGTAAGCCGAAGAGCGGTCCAAGTCAACGATTAGACGTTATTGGAGAATAAGACACGTACCTCTGTCGTGGACTGATGCGCCATCTCTCCCGACTTTGCTCTTGATGTCTCGTCTTCTCGATGAGGGAAATCATGAACAAAGTCCATGGGTCATTGCGAAAGACAGCTGTAGCGAGAAAGGAATCAGGTCAAAGCTCGTCGTGACTCGTAAGCAATCCATCGTACATACTGGCAAGCAAGCTTCCTTCTCTTCTTCGCTTCACATATCATGCCAACAGAACCGTGGATTTCATTGATATCATTGAGCTTGGTCGTCCGAGACAGCCTCGATGAAAATATGGCCTGGATTCGTCCAGCTTTTGTCCGGAAAGCCTGGCCGCCTGTCGAGCCTCAACAAGCATACGTTTCGCTTTGTCTGCTGGTCCTGATTGAATACATCAATGCCAAGAGGGCGACGAAGAACTGGGTTTGGTGGACATGGTTGGCAATGACGGTTAAATCTGCATTACGCTGAGCTGCATGAATCAGATTCAGAGGGGAAAAGCTAAATGATAGCGATTCCTCACCTAGCATGCGATTCCGGAAATGTTTTTCATCATGTCCTTCATTCTCTCGTTATCCTTCGCTCGGGGTAACAGCACCTTGTTGACCGCGATGGCGCTGCACAGCCAGAGAAATCTCGAACCAGGAGTATAGATCGCCCATGCCCTAAAACGATGAGCACATTTTGGCTTGGGAGAAAAGAGGAAAACATACAGGTCAATTGGACCTGAGCCAGCGCAACCACTGGTCACGTATGATGCCCGAACCATGACTATTGAGCTTGAGCCTTGGGTGACATTGAACAAACCCGTTGAACGACCGAATCGTCTAGGATGGTGTTTCGGGAATCATGAAAAACCACAGCCATTGTTTCTTTGTCCTGAGGACCGCAAGAGGTCGACCAGTGGGCTATCAGATCGTCCAAGCCAGAGGCCTCCATCCGCCAGATGACGCTGCTGTGGTGGAGACAACAAGGCAAGAGGTTGTCGTTCAAAAAGTATTTGGTGCGGAAAGCAGAGAGGAGCCTCCCCAGATCTGTTTGCGAGGCTGTAAAAGCAAGAATATTAATGCGAAACTGTCGTGGCTGGCTTAGAGCACGGCGTGATAGGTCACGGATCACGCTGACGTGACAACCTAAGCCGGCGATCGGTGGTGGCGGTGATTAGCATCCAATTTGAATCTCCCGCGCCGAAATTGGAGGTCCTGCAGCTTGCTCATTCTGTACATAGCGATATCAACTACTAATATCCGACTCCACGTGAACACTGCGGAAATGCTATAAACAAGGATGTTCCAGGAAATTCAATCGTCGCCCCTTCGTCGCTGACCCATATAGATGCATAGGCACCCGTTAGCCTAGAGAGCAATCATCAGTGAGAATCACAGGTTCAGGAGACGAATTCCACCTCCTGCCGACTAGTGAATGATTTGTCACAATATACACATTTGAATGGCCTCAGCGAATGCTTCGCATTCTGGACTGCTTTATCGACTCTGGCTTTCGCTTTTTTGAGAGCACCGGGAGGCTTGGCGTCGCCTCCTGGGGCTCGTTGAAATAATTGGACATCGCTAGAGCAATAATTATGGTCAGGAAAACGAAAGAAACCGACCAGTCGAGGCAAACAAGATGCTTACCTTGCGTCTGGAGTAGCCATAGGAGCTGCAACAACGCCATTCATAGCGATAAGCAGGAGGAAAGAAGTCAAAGAGGCAAGGTCGAGGAAATGCATGAATGATGGGGTGAGACCGGCTGACGAAAAAAAAAATTGCTGGAAGATTTATATATGATATGGCTCGGAATGTTCCGCGATCGGTTGCCATGCGTTGAGATTTGATGCTTTTCTTCATTACGTTGGAGATTGGCATACTCTAGAAGCCGGAGGTCTCCAGAGGCCCACTGGCTAAATGAAATAGCTAGCGAAAGTCAGTTGGAATTAAGTAATCTATAAAAATCTAAGCGAAAGTCGAGTGGACTCGACAAGACTCGACCACTACTCGACAACTACTCGACACGTATGCGGCCCGGATGATTGCCGATCGCAACGTTTCACTTTGAAATCAGAAACACATGCAGAGAGTATACGTTAGTGCTATCGGCGGCCGAATCCCGATCCAGGAGCTGAGCTGTCTGCCTAGTCATAGGAACCAGGAGGATAAGGAAAACACTGCATTCTCAGGAAATCTATCGACGCATTGTAGTGGTGGATCCCGTCACGGTCTGGGCCTAGATTAGACTTAGTCACATGATCGTCGGTTGGACAGTTAGATCTCGCATAGACCACGTCGCATTCCTTGTAGCATCGCGACTCTGCTCAGGACGACAGCTCTGGCCACTCCAGCATCAGGTCTTCTAAGATTACCTATGCTAAACTTATGGATGCCATCAACTCAACAGCTCAACCACAGCAGAAATCGAGCTCAGAAGCAAGGTAAGTTGAACTTGATGACTGTTTGACTCAACGATTCGTAATCAATTGCGTCGTCTTCGACTGTTGGGCCCTTACGATGTCCAATGTCTTCAGAAATCCCTCGAGATGATATGACACAATGAAGTGAAAATCTACACAATGAACGAAACGGTACTCCTTCACTGGCGGAATGCTCGGACGCCACATATCCAAGATACGCTCGTCAGATTTCTTACACCCACTCAGCGAAACTCTCGGAAGTCAATTATCCAAAGAAGCATCTAGTGGGATGTTTAAACCCTATTCCAATGCAAAATAGAACATAATACACACTTCTGGGATGTGATACGATCATTCATATCAGGAGTGGTCTGTCTGAGATCAGGAATTCCAGGGGATCTGATGGGACCGATGGTATCTCCAGTGCAGTTTATGTCACTGTACCAGCCTAGTTGGTGATATACTGATATCTAACTAGAGCTACTCACGCAAAGAAGAAGCAATCTTGCCCGGGATCGGGGCCAACACTTGAGATGACATCGTTCCAGCCAGTGGGCATGTTGACGCATTGTCCACTGGATCCAGTGACTTTAATGTTGGCCCCAGCAAACTGGGTGTCTACAGTGACAAAGCTATGCGGACCGTCAATGAGACTTTAAACAGGCATATAGTTTGATCACATACACGCTGCCCTGTTGTTGTGCGGCGCGCTAGAAGACATCGTTAGTCTTTTGGAGCACGCATTTCACTGACACTCACCTCTTCAAGGGGAGGGACGAGAGCAGCAGCAAAAGGCAAGAGAGTAACAAGAGCGAAGACGAGCTGCATGCTGAGCTGAGTACTTGATAGTTCTCAAAGAAAGGGAGCACTGGAGTGTTGGCTCTTTTCTCATTCTACATGTCTGCTTTATAGTGTTTCTGTCTGGGCTGTGTCCGAAGATATCTTCAGGGACCAAGGAATGAGCGGTAAAACATTACCAAGGTGAGTCCGACGCTTTCGCTTCTTCCATAGTTCCCTTTCTGACAAGACAAATCTCTCCAGAAACAGTAATGGCCGCTCTATCAGCGCTCTGGATTTTGTGCTATGAGGTGCGGAGGACACGTGTATCCCAAGGCTACGATCTTAGCGTGAGAAGCGCGTCTCCCGTCCCGACGAGTATTCATTTTCATCTTCTGCGGTTTTTCTTGGCACGTCATGCCTTTCGCCAGATATTCATTCTTGCTTCTGTGTTTTTTCTTGGATCAGTAAGGTACATTCATTGGGAGACTTGAATATTTTGACGAGAATTACCTGGTGTGACCAAGGATGTATCCCTTGGCTTCAACTGCCTTGACAATAGTACCAGACGGTAATGAGTTCGGAAAGGTAACTGTTATTGTGTCATCCATCCGTATATAGTCTCGAGTGCGCACCTCAGCAGGAAAATCAAATGATCCTATGTCTTATTGAGCCAGCCTCTGTAATTAAACTACCACCTCCGCATAGGCAGAATTTAAGCTTCCCTTGCCGTGCAATGGCCTTGTCGTGTGTTCACAGTGCTGCGTCGCGGTGATATCCAGTCAGCGATTTGCGGAGTTCACGGAACTACCTACCCCTGGATGTATTATTCATCCCAAGCAATTACGCAACATATTTATATTGTACATATTTTCATGTTCTGACTTTACCACGAGGGCTTGGCCGGCAAACTCGAATCTACGACGCCAGCTGAGAAATCAGTCCATTCCTTAGCATTACTGGTTGGTTACTCTTCGAACCAGATGCAATGTTTCATTCGGTTCTTCTTTCCTGGCAGTTTCCACCATAGCTCAACGTCTTTGTAAACTCTCAACGAGTCTCTGCAGCACTGATCTGATTTGGCAATCCAAATGTGTGGTCTTGGGATCACAAGTCTATTGTTGTCCCTCAGCCCTGCTGTTCCTGCCAAGTTCAATGAGTCTTGGGATAACTTCAATCACTCAAACTTCATGGACATTTCATAGTGCCGATCTTGGATATCCGAAGACAATATCCTGAGTCATCATAATGTTCACACCTAGATCTGGATGTTCGGATTTATCATACCTCGCCCATTATTCGTAGAGTGACGTTCAACCTCGATAATTCACAAGCTCGAATTATGTCGCCGCTGAATCGGCCATCACTGTTTTGGTGCTCCGCCGATTTCGGCTTGCTTTCGGGATCTTGACCTCTGAACAGACACTGAAATGCTCGAAGCCGTGACAGGCAGGGCAGAGACACATCCACAGATCTCAGGGGACCGCTCGAGTACAAGTTGAACACGAATCATTGTTCCTTCCGAGTCACCGAATTTTGTGGGAGGGTACCCAGTGTCTTGGCGAGCTCCAAAGGAGTGCTGGAAGCAATCGCGAAATGGTCCCGGCCATTGCCATGCCAGTGGGAAAAGTCATCATGTTGACTTCCCCTTTGGGCTCCTTGATGATTTTTCTAAAAAATGATCTGTCCCAACAAACAAGCCCACAAATGGGACTCGTAAAATTGTTGAGGACGGCTGGTGTCGTGAGAATCTCGGGCGAAGAAGCCAAGTTCCTCAACATGGGACATCAAGGATGATAGGAAAGCTTTGGGGATCAGCCGAAACGCACGACTCAGCCTGGAGGCCCAAAAGATATCAGGTTTGAAACTAAAATGTATATGTACTCAGTCAATGACTTTTCGCCGTCTTGAACTTGCATCTGACTACCGGCCACTAGTCCTTCATTCCACTAAGTGATACATCCATGTACTACATACTGTAAGGTACATTCACTCCTTGAGTTTGAGCTGATGAATGACTTTGATAATTTCGGCTGTCAAGTCCTTCTGCATGAGACCCAAGACTTTGGTATCATCATCCTCACTGTTCCAGGCGGCAGAGCTAGGCTTCTTGGCACCTCAGAGTGAAGCTTGAATCACTCCAGCAGCGGCAAGTCCATCCCCAGCCGCTAATTTTTCCCAGGACGTTCGGGACAGTTCATCGGAGTCAACCTCAATAATCTCAAATTTGGTTCCCAGTTCCTTCTCTGCAACCTCGACGATATCACGTTGACTGACGAAAAAGTCGTGGATGAGAGCCGAACGATTGACAGCAACGTCGGGCTTAGTGAGGATCGCGACAACAGCTTTAGCGACAGTAGGAACAAGAGTATGATTGATCTTGACTCTTCCACCGTCAATGAGTACAGCACGTTTGTTTGTCAAATCGATGCCCAGGAAAGGCACAACTACCAACCCTAGATATACCCATCAGCACAACTTCTTTCTTGGCACAAATATGAGAATACCTACCCCAGTCGAAGAATGGACCAATGTTGATCACGGTAAATTGATTTTGCCTTCCTCTGCCAGCTTTTGCAAGCGGGAAATGCTCTTGACTTTGGGAGCAGCGAGCGGATCCAACGATCCAGGAGGCTTAGAGATGTCCCTGTACAGTGTGAGCGTTATGGACGATGTAAAAAATGGCTGAACTAACGTGATGTAGCTTGAAGGAATGATATGAGAGACTCCAGCCACAATGGCAGCGTCGATCAAACTGTCTTGGACCTTCGCGTCCTCTTCCACGTTCACGCCGAAAGCGAGGACTGCAGCGTCTTGGCCTTTCATTGCGTCGACCAGGGCCGCCTGAGACCCATAGTCTACTTTAAGAACCTTGACTTTGGGATCATAAATAGCGGTCGAGGTTTCACGACTCAAGACGGTTATATTAAACTTTCCAGACGTGGTCAACGCGGTCAGGAATGCAGGGCCTGAAGCGATGTCAATGACTGAATATCAGAACTGTGAAGGGATCCACAGACCTAGAGCCCCAGAGACCTGGCACATTGTCAGTACATTACAGGATATCAAGAGAGAGTACTCACACCAACAAGAAGAACATTCTTAATAGTCATTGTGTTCGAAATGTGTATGCTATTTTCTTATTTCTTCAGGCTTTTTATACCTGTATGAACAGGCGGTTATGCGGTAGTTTATTCGGTGACGGGGGGTAATGCGGTAGTTTGTTCAATATGAGCTCTCCAACGGTGACAGTTTCTATTGATATCCACGATAGTGTTCTTAGGCGCCGCACAACATGTCAAACTAGGCGCTCAAATTAAGCGCCTGCATTACATTGCACTGTAGCCAGGACAGAAAGGATTCCAGAGCAGGAACAAAATGTATTGACCTGAGCCATTATCAGGGACTCAAATGAAGAATCTAAGAACAAGACAGGAAGATCCTTTTAGCTGTGGAAGGCCAAGACATAGTCGACCATGTCTATGTAATTTAGCCATTTAGTGGGATACTCGAAGTCGGAACCTCAGAGTCTGTATCAAATCTGTCAAATTTTAAAACCGTTGAGCGCTATTGGATACCAGATGCAGTATACCGTTCTGATACACTGAACGAACTCGAGTCTGAATGACGGAATAGATTGAAAAATACTTCTTTGGGATCCGTGGTCGAGCTGTGTCCACGTCAATTACTATACAGTCCTGTGTGATTCCACTTTCCAAGACTCAGTCGTCCGAGCACGTGGTGAATCACGGGCTGTGACATGACGCGTTCAATCATGAGATCTTATTTCAAGCTTCAACGTATAAATTATCTTTGAGCTGCTTTGTTTCAAGCCACCATTAGCACTAAGGAGTGAATTTGATCTCAGTATATTTTCTGTTTCGCACTGTCCTTTGATTTGCCTGATCAAGTCCGTGTGAACTCTTTGATCCTTGTTTACCCCGTGCCCTTTCATGGCTTCGTCCCAGTTTCCAGAGGCAAAAAAACTACCAAGGACAGCTAACTTTCGCCTGCTGGACAACACTCAGGAATTCGAGAAATTCCTCAGAAATACAATAATATCGTAGAGAAATATGGCGCCGCTGGTCCCTGGAATACGTCAAAGACGATGTCAGTATATCCTTTATTCCTTCGGTCATTTTCCGCTGAACGGACTGTTACAGCAAGTCATACCACTTAACCAAGCGCTTTGGTTAAGTGGATAGGATAATTAACCCCCGGTTCGGGCGATAGTTCGAGACAGGCAGAGGGCAAACCCCATGCTTATACCTTTGTTAACCCGAGCTGTCTGAAATGGATGGAGATAAACCATTGAAAAAATAATATACATATGAAAAATCGCTTGGCCACATCTCTGCAGTGAAAACTGAGAGATGGGAGGGGTACTGTAACACGGACCATTGGGTTAAAGCCTTGTGGCACATATGGGTCCCTATGTGCTACATTTTCTCTCATCTACAGTGATCCCACACAGCGAACCTGGAGACAAGGAATGACATTTTGATATTGCATCTTTCCGTGTCTTGTCAAGGAGAGAGAAAGACGAGTCACCGAGCACTGCAAGGCTCAAACTTGAAGATTCAGGTAGTCCGCGATGTTGAGCACCACAGTAGCTCGTAGATGGTGATGGATGGAAATAATAATGTGAAGGGTCGCGCGAGCTACCACGTGACCACGACGGACTTTGATGCTTATTTCCAGATTGACGATTGTCCGATATAGAAGCGGAACATCGCCCTCAACTGAGTCATTCATGGTGTATTTCTGTGCAACCGGCTCCTGGCCAAGTTTTCCTAGGCTTGCGAGCGTCAAGAGTAAGCACTCACTGCTCACAGATTTCTTGGAACCAACTTTACCTTTGTGGAAATACATCTTAGACTGGCAGCACAGTGCTCTGCATGATCCCGTCGATGGAATTTCTCTACTTATATGTCGCGCCTTGTTGTTCTGATGGACCCGCAGATGTAGCCATCAAGCAAACGCCCTTAAAATGTCGCAAACCAACGATGCATTGAGCGCTCCTTCCTTGCCTTCCTCCTATCAATAGTACCAGTCCTTTCTTCGAGTCATGGACCACCAGACTGGAGAATCGCAGTCTCAAGTCTGGACATTCGTCGGAAGACTGCAAGGTGAAACAGAGGCGCTCTGTTCAAAGAGTATCAAGAATCTCTGCGTCATTCCAAGAAAAAAGGATCCTGGGTTCGAGAAAAAAGGTCATTCGAAACGGGCTCGGGAAAGCTCGGTGAGAAGCCATTCAATGCCGCCCAAAGCACGACATTTCGCTGATCATCAGAAATACAGCCTTACGTGACGGCGTCGTGGGGCGCCAGATCAGCCAGGTCCTTCCTGTGACTGTGACGGTTGAAGTTACCGCCACAGCGACAATTCCGACCACAATTACACTTCCAGCTGTAACTGTGCAGAATACTGTCACAGAGACAGAAACGGTGACGTTCACGACGACTGAGACTGCCTCCCCCTCTGTCAGGTGAGTAATCTTCCCGCGTCTTTGACCTTTCCTTGACAAGTTTCATCCAGTTCTGAGGATTCAAAGTCATTCAACACTCGTAACTCGATATTCGCAGGGGTTGTGATATCTCTAATCGCGCTCTTTGTACTTCCGAGTCTCATCTTCTTCCTTATCCGTCGTCGGCGACGATTCAGACAAGCTCGAGTGCCAAGGAATACATCACTGCATGTATCAAACGGCTCCAGGCTTACATCGGGCGGATCCTATGAGATCACGCCTTTCCAGGTCTTTCAGCTGGATATCTCGTCAGACCAAGAGAACAGACCACTTCTACAGGTTGATTCAACATCACATATGTCAGTACCGAGCAGCGAAAACTGGTTGAAGGAACCTGACTCTGTTGCCACTAAGTACCAAGACCCTTCCTAAAGGGAACTTCTGGCAGTCTTCTCACTCGACACATTCTTCAGTGTTCGGCACAATCTACGAGAAGAGCGAGGTTGTCCCGCTCTCCATACGACCCAAGTACTGAGATATATGTATTGTTGTGTTTCTTACTTACAGTAAGAGTTGTAACATAGTATGCCACACTTTTGGAAGCTCAACTCAGGTCGGGCCCAGCAGTATGGCAATCTCGAACATACAAGCTTGCCTGCCGAAACGCGATTATTTTAAAACTGATCCGATTTTGATGCACAATACAACACCTATAATACTCCGTATAATACCCACGTCGATCTCCGGGTACGCTAATATGCCTCTGAAGAGAGACTAATGACCTTCGCCCTTCTGGAACACAGTGATACTCTCAACCTCCTCAAAGTTGTACAATGGCTGCAAGGTAGCATTCTTTCTCATAAACACCCAACGTTTGATCCAGTACGGCAGGTAGACCGTGGCCTGGTAGTGTATGTGGCGAGAGGTTGGGACCGCGAAGACATAGTCCAACTCTTCCAATGTCCGCTGCATGGTTTCTGAGGAAGCAACACCTAAGTATTAAGGGAGAAGAACGGGAGGATGACACGAACCTGGCAGAAGGAAGAAAATCATAATAAAGGCGACGATGTTGAGCCCTGCGTAGAAACAGAAGGCTCCAACAGTTCCAAATGCAGCAAGTATACGGGGGAAGGTGAGGGATAGCACTGCAGCGAAGAAGAAATTGATGAACACCGCCCAAGACCTGCAGCATGGTCAGTCAAAAGGTGAGAAAATGTTCAAATCGCGTACATTCCCATCTCACGATGTGTCAACGGGAAGACTTCTGCCGAGTACGTGAACGGGACGGGGCCCTCGCCTGGGGAATAGAACGCAGCAAACAGATAGATGAACAGGGAGATAAGAGGTATGTGGGCTTTGCTGCTTTGAGGGATGATAAAGCAGAGTCCAGCGGCCAGAAGAGTCCAAGCCATGTTCGGGAAGGTAAATAGCAGGAGATTCCTTCTGCCAAAGGTGTCAATTGTCTGCGTTGAGCTATGAGAATGACATATCGTGAGAAGCAAAGATATAAAGCTCACCCATACGGCAGGGAATGCGAAGCTAAAGTTGACCAGTCCAAAGCCGAAGGAGAACAGAAGAGCAGCTTTGTTCGAGTAGCCAGCAGCGGAAAAAATCGTTGAAGAGTAAAATGCGATGATGTTGATACCTTCCAAGAACTATAAGGAGGATCGCCGAGAGTGTAACAGAACCATGCACTCACCGCACATCTGTTGCGCAATCATAACCACGAATGAGGCTAATGTTGCCCGTCTAACACGAGGGATAGTGAACAACTCTACTGCTCTTGAGACGTATGAGGAGCCCTTGAGGACAGCAAACTCTTCCACGATCTGCCTGTGCACATAGTACAGATCTCTAGCGGCCTGGAGTTCCGAGTTGCGGAGACGCTTGAAGGATATGTATGCGTCTTGGTAGCGTCCTTTCTAATAGCCCAATGATGAGTGACGGACAGATTGCCTAAGCTTGCAGGAGATTCACCTTCATCAACCATCTGGGAGACTCTGCCGGCGATGAGCGACAACCATCAAACTTGCGCCAGACTCACCAGGACAGAAGTAAACGCCGATGACCAAAGGGACAGCAGGAAGGAATGCAGAGCCTAGCTGTAGACGCCACGCATCTTTGCCAACTTGAAAAAGGACAAGGTTGGCAGCAGTTCCAAGGAAGATACCGAATGCCGTCCAGAGCTGCCACGACATTACCAACCTGAAAGGAATTCATAAGACTTTGGTTGATGTCAGGGAACTGGACTCACCCGCCCCGAATACTCGCAGGTGTGTTCTGAAATTGATGATCAGTAAAATACAGAGGTCCAGATTCAGAGACATGCGTACCTCAGCAGCATAAACCGGTACTATCGTTATTGATGAATATCAAGTTGCGCATCAGTCATCAGGCGCTCACCTGTACAAGCCTTCGGGGCCACACCTAGACCGAGGAGGAGACGAGTAACCTATCTAATTTGAGCTCGGTGTTGAACTGAGATATCATTATTCAGTACCAGAAGCTATCAAGAGTGAGCTTTATATCCAGCTGACAAGAAATTTCTTCAACGTACTTGAGGCCAAGTCTGAGCAAAGGCCGACCCAATGACACTGAAAGTGCAGAAGATACCACAGAAGAAGATCGTCCCTCGGCGGCCAAAGTAATTGTTCAAAGGGTCTGTTATCCAGCATCCGATCAAGGCACCACTGACAAAAGGCCTGCGGGAAGGGATTAGAACCGGAACGAAGAATGCAGAACCGTGAAACTCACGCAGAGTTGATAAAGCCCACAATCCATTCGTTTCTCTGCGGGAAGCCTCGTATCAGAGTTTCACATTGTGAGCACTAAAGTGGGAAACCGCACCGAACTATTGGCTGTGGAGATGTTGAATTCGTCCTAGCAGCCCGGGTCAGCCTTTTACAGCATAGAAAGTCACATAAACAGTACCGGGAATGACAAGTTAGCACCGTTGCTTCCGGTTTGATCCCAACCTCTGAAGAATGATGAGCTGTCAACTAATGGTCCAAGAGGAGTGGCTCACTGTACAGCAGCGGCAATGGAACAGAGTATAATGGTCAGGTAGAGGTCTTTAGGCTGTGACCATTTATCTATACAATCTATTCAGAACGACGGCACGACTCCATTGAGACCAGCCAGACTCACGGGACTTCTCGCGACGGATGATGGCCTTGTCGGTCTCGTCGAGTTCATCGATATCTTCAAACCCACCAGGTGATTGAGCGATCAGGGCTCCCTTTTTGAAAAGGTCGTTATGCTCCTCCAGTCCTTTCTCGCGCGTAAATTGCTCTACTTGTTGGAGTAGTTTTGCCTTCGGGATCCCGTGCAAAGGGTTCTGGATCCTGACGGAAACAATGAGTACGACATTCTGGAGACACGGGCATAAGAAGGACATACTTTGCATTGACATTGTTGACGAAGTCGACGTGTTCTGTAGGCTCCGTTTGCTCGTCGGTGGATACCTTCTCGGCGTCATGGATGGACGACATGGAGGAAAAAGGACAACCAGCTGGGTCAGGTCAGGGACCTAATAAGACACGGTAGCTTTTAAGAAACCACGTTATTTCCCGCGCTTGGCCCATTTCCCACCATCAAAACTCGTAGACAGCGGGAAAGCACCTGACACGCCACAAGTTGAAAGATCAATTCAGTTGTGAGAAGATGATCTGATGCACTACATTATCTGTAGTACCGATCTCTCGTTCCAACGATGTATTTCAGAAGAAGGGCCATGGACTTGATATCTTGCCAACAACTTACTCCAGCAGTTGATGGGCCGGGTCCTGTTTGATGGGTGGCGCATACAACGTAAACTATTCCATGAGTCTGCGACCGATCATGTGTTGTTAATTTTAGTTCATCCTAGACTTAATGTGTCCTCGTCGAGATGACACATTCTAGAACCCTCTTGGGTCTCATTCGCCGCTGGCCGTTGTGAGGTTGCTATGGACGCTTTGCCTTAAGCGAACTTGGCGATCACCGTTAGATTGGCGGCGCCAACAGAACACTGGCTGAGCACCCTGAGAGCCCCACTGTGATGCGAGTGGAACTCTCGGCTTTCTAACAATTGGAACCAATGGGAACCACCATTTTAACCACGAGCCAGACCTCAGAAGCTCCAGTTTCGATCAAGTGAGATGATTAATATTCCCTCGTCTTGCAGATGAGCTCAAAGCTCACATCAGATCCAGTGGATGATACATCAACTTGTTGATTGTAACCGAGATACGAAGAATGGGCCGCGAGAGATCCGCGGATGAACCAACAATGCAATCTATACTGAAACTGTACCTAGACCCCCCACAAGCAAAGTTGAAAATAGAAAAACATGAGAAGATGTCTTGTGACAGCATCCAGAAGCTGTCAGTGCATTGATGGTTGAGGACGTGGGACTGATATCCTCCTTTCCGGCGATTTGATAGTAATGTCTACAGCGGCAGAGCACACGCCAGCTAGTTGAAAGCGGCCGTTGATGTCATTGCTTCTGAGTAAATGGGACAAAATGTTTGAGGCATGAATGATACGGAATATCTATGGCAGCGAGCAGACCAAGTATGAAGAAGAAAAAGGGACGCACCGGTTGTCATGAATCTCTCAATCGCATGACTCCGTGAATTTGCAAGGCAGGTTCGTTTCAAGTCATGTCTTTCTATAGCACGAGTGATCTACTGTAATATGTCCTTCATCTCGCTATCGAGGTTTCGATGAGGGTCCTCGTAACGAGGCTACTTGGAGCTGATGAGAGAGCAACTGAAGGGATATTGAGGCGAAGTCAAAGTCAAGCAAGACTGAGTACAGAATTTGGTTGGTATCAAAACGCTTATCTATTTCAAATCAAGTAACTACAGCTTTTGTAGTACTCACGTGGAAAGGCGGGGTTACCTAGAAAGGAAAAGTGCGCCATACATCTACTTGCTCCCCTATGCAAATATAACACCTCGATAAATATACACAACCCTAAAAATCTATTCGACACAAAGAATACACCAAAGCCCTGCTACGGTGAAACTTCAACGAACGCAATATATACCATTTCACATTTCATTTCTTTCGACGCATATCAGACATCTCAAGGAAATCTTCGTTGCCCGATTGAGGGCCGGGCTTTGTATTCTGGCTAATTGTGGCGTCAGATAAGGTCTCATGGCATGCAATCAGAAAAACGCACCTGAAAGGAGCAACTCTCCATTGTGCAGGATGCCCACCTTGTGATTGTGGAATGATTGCTGGGGCATTGACTGTTGGTATCTCTTTGCCAGAGCTCTTTCTGAGGTTAAGAGTGATACGAGACATCATGGCAACCTGGATCCACAATAATCAGTATTCGCGAGCCTATCACTGATCGAGCAGTAGTATCACCGTTATCCTGAAGATGGAGTCAAAATATTGTTATCTGGCGTGGATGGTGGTACTTACAGAAGTTCAAGCCTAGAATGGCAAGATATCAGCGTGATCAGAGTTTCCGAAATTTGAGGTAACTGACTGTGCTGTGATGTTTTTCAGGCCAGGTGGCGCACTGATAATCATCAATGTTAGGACCGCATTGATTGAGAATATGATGCTAGTCATGTTTAGCCAGATGTACTCTGATTTCAAATTTCAGTACCTGTAGTACATGAGACCATCCTGGAAGAGCCGTTTGATCACGTAGGAATGACTTCTGTTACGGATTGCAGGGAGGGTGCGGTTAAGTGTCAACCCGAATACAATTGAGTCGTACAGGAGAGGCATCCATGCAGAAGACGAGGCCAGAGTGCTCCTAGAGAACCGAGTGAGATCTTTGGTACATGATGCATTTGTCAAACGTACAGTTCAGGCGGAAATATCATAGTACATGCTTGTAGAATTTGAGTTCAAGTCTTTCAAGAGGACTGACTATAAATGCCTGCGTACCTTTGACACCAGAGTCTGGATTGTGTACAACACCTGGTGAAAGTCAGATATCTGGGCAGTAATGAATGCCTCTGGGACTCACGTTCGCCCGTCGTCATAAGATAGGCCATTATGACTATCTGGGCTCCGAGAATAAATCCAACGAAGGCTTGGACCCATATTTGAGAATGATACAACGCTCGGATACTCGAGGGCCTATCAGAATTGAATACAACGCACATGAATGAAAAACTGACCGCAAAAACATCATGAGTCCCACTGTGTTGATTCCGATTGTTGTCATTGCCCCTTCATATCGGATAAAATGTGCACAGCTATAAACGGTGTCATAATGGAAGATGGGCCGAAGTCATATGATAATTACCGCTGTTTGAAGATCGATTGAAGCTTCAATGAAGAGAAGAGTGAATACGCACGTCTGGTGTCCATACTGGTCCCATGTACGCGTACAGGTTGACAATGAAACCAAGAGGTGTTAGGTATCGATTCTGTTGACTGTCATCAGCGTCCCGAGGCAGTATGATGTACGACCACGAACCAGGAGAAACAAATATGTGACTCCCGCTCGGAGTCAGCGAGCGTCCGAACAGCGGGAGGAACTGTCTTGGTACTCACGCAATGTCTTCTTCTTTTTCCAGATGTGATCGACCTGGAAAAGCAATTAGCATGCGAGGAAAGCGTTCATTGGGAACAACCACGAACTTCTTCAACGATCGTGTCGAGGTGGTCCCATATCAACACGGTGAACCCCGCAAACCCGACAAGCTGCAGATGCATCTCATTAGCATAGATCTTGGACGATAGGAAGGTAGTAGTAGACCAACGTTTGTCTGCAAGTTTTCCTGGAGATCTTGGAGGACTGATGGAACGTTTTCTGCCATTGAGCAAAGCGAGTGTTTACATGCTCCTTTTTATTCTCTGCTGGTGGTAATCAGATGACATCATGATTGTTTCCATTCAATTGATGATGCGCAAATTCCGAGTCTAGCCCGCGATGGGAAGCTCCACACTCACTTTGTCAACTCTCTACAGCAAGCGCTCGAGACTTTGCATCCTCATTGAGGGCATATTCTGGCTTTGTGTTCACTGAAATCCGGGACCGGCATTTCCACAGATATTATCTTAATATTCGAATAATTCAGGAGGTTTTTCCGAGCCAATAGGACGGTTTTAAATAAAGCGCCGTCGTGGCGTGGGCGGTATCGAGGAAGGATGATTGAATCGGGCTAAAAAGGGAAGGAAGCTCTGGGAAAAGTGAGACTTGAGCTCACACAAAGGCCTTCTCCACCTTATTTTGGAAATGATAGGTGTGCAATGATCTGACTCGAACATATTGGTTTCAGATGATATCTCGATGATGAATCGGCCGACACATTCTAACATACATTGGCTCAACGCTACACTTGAGCTGGGAGTGTAATGTCTAAAGACTTGAGAGCTTGTAAAAATGTCATTGGCCCGCTCAAGTGATTGTTTGGTATTTGTGACGTCACCCAAGGTTATTGGTTGTCTTTTCTTTCGGAGTTCTACCAGCCTGATCATTATTCAGATCCAGGAACTTGGTTTGACTGCGCAAGCATTTACGAGTGTGTATGTTTTATGCCACTTTCTTCATGATGTCTCACAAGGCGCTCCAATCGGATCCAGCTCCAGTCATCCATTTAGGTTTTGTCATGTTGGTATCAAGAGATAGGTCTCTGATTATCAGAACTGACAGTGGAGCTGTATCAAGGAACTTGACTGCGTCTGATACCGACCCAATCTCAATCATCAACAGAGAACCAATCAGCATCACATCCGGGAGTTAAGGGACTGCGCCACGCATTGGCTTGATACCTCATGATCTGAGTCGCATGGAGCAGTAGAATTCACATTTTACGGGAAAAGATAACATTCCATTATTTGATTACCCACCCTTGAGGCCAATCATTCTACCAGTTTCAGCTGTGTCGCTGTAACCCATGCCCATCCATGTGGCGATGCCAGGAGCCGAATAGGGAGGAATGACGATAAGAAAGAGATTTCAAACGCCCGAGGAGAGATCTGAAACATGGCGAACTGAGAATATGACACGCTTTGACAAAGTCGAAGTAGACTTCGACTAGCGAAGCCCTCGGTGCTGTGAATACATTGTTGTTACATAAATACTCGACAACTTTCTTATTTAAGAAAAATAATCAATATATGTAGTACACCGTATCAGACTTGACTCTTTTCTCCGATTACAGACAACTCGAAACTATCATCTGCTGTGGATACTCCCAGTTTTGTGTCTTTGTCTTGAGGACGGCTGATTGTGGCGTCAAACAAGCATATAATGTCCCTGAAGCAAGAACTCACCTTTGCCGCCCAAAAAACAGTGAAGAAGCGTAGGTCCGTGCCGCCGCAAAATTCGACGTTGTTGGGACCATGTTGCTCCTACGCAGCTCTTGACTGGAACTCTCCCTGAGGTTAAGAGTTATACGGGACATCATCGTAACCTGGATCCACTTGTGAGTCATGGTGAATTTGTCAATCTGGAAAGAGAAGCACCGTTATCCTGAAAGCCAGAGTTAGAAAAAACAAGTCCATTCAATATTGATGGTGGCATATACTTACAGAAGTTCAAGCCTGGAAAAATATTGTATTAGCGTGAGTAGCTTCCAAGATCTGAGCTGACGCACTGCGCGGTAATATTTTTTAGTCCATCCGGGGCACTGATAATCATCAATGTCAGGACCGCATTGATTGAGAATATGACGCTAGAGATCATGTTTAGCGAGATGTACAGTGATCTCAAGTTCTTAGTACCTGTAGTACATGAGACCATCCTGGAAGAGCCGTTTTATCACGTAGGATTGACTTTTGTTACGGATTGCCGGCAGGGTGCGATAAAGCGTGAACCCGAATACAGTCGAGTCATACACCAACGGCATCCAGGCAGAAGAAGAGGCCAGGGTACTTCTATAATCAAGTTAGAACTTTTATAACCCAGAGATTATTGTCAAGACGTGCATTTCAGGTGCAAATATCATGGTACATGCTTGTCGGATTTGAGTTTGAGTCTTCCAAGAAAATTATCAACGTCTGCGCACCAGTGACGCCAGAGGCAGGATTATGTACAACGCCTGGTGAAAGTCAGATATCTGGGTAGCAATGGCTGTCTCTCAGACTCACGTTCACCCTTCGTCATGAGATATGCCATTATAATTATCTGGGCTCCGAGAAGAAAGCCAACGACGACTTGGACCCATATCTGAGCATGATACAACGCTCTGATACTTGAGCACCTATCAGAATCGAATATAAAGCAGATAAACCGAAAAACTAACCGCAAAAACATCATGAGTCCCACGGTGTTGATGCCGATCGTTGTCATCGCCCCTTCATATCGGATGAAGTGCGCACAGCTGTAACCGGTATCAATTTGGAGGATGACCAGGGATCGCACAATATTTACCGCTGTTTGAAGTTTGATTGCAGCTTCAGTGGCAAGAAGACTGACTACGCACCTCCGGTGTCCAAACTGGTCCCATGTACGCGTACAAATTGATAATGAAACCAAGTGGTGTTAGGTATCGATTCTATGGCGATTATTAGCATCCCGGGACAGTATGCTGTACGATCACGAACCAGGAGAAACAAATATGTGACTTGAGGATGGAAACAGTTTAGTATACTTCAACGTAGAAGCTTTGCTCACGAAAGCTCTTCTTCCTTTTCCAGATGTGCTCTACCTGGAGAACAATAAGCGTAAGCAAGAGCAGAGAGATTTGTCGCAAATACCACCAACCTCCATGGTGAATGTATCGATGTGGTCCCATATCAACACAGTGAAGCCTCCAAACCCGACAAGCTGCAAATATGCCAGTCTGGTTAGACTTGTACAAAGAAAGGCAGCGCTCAACTGACATTGGTTTGAAAGTTCTGCTGGAGATCATCGAGAACGCTTGGGAGGCTCGCCATTGAGGGGCGCAGTGAAGGGCACAGCTCCAGTCGAGCTACCCCAGGTCGCTTTTATCATAGTTTGTCCCGCGCTTCTTTCAATCATGATGGTAGTCCGAGATCTGTTTTCGATCAATGGAGCTCACCGGCCGTCCTGACTGCTCGGCCGTGCCAGTCCCTGAGCCTACTCTTGAGTCAAGCAGCCAGGTCTCAGCACGTCGGAGGGAACCCAAGCTCACTAACCTTGTAACCAACATCGCTAAGGGCCAAATTTGGCCTGCATCAGCAATAAGTGTGTACTTCATCAATGACGTTGACATAATCAAAGCGTCACTAGGATAAAAAGGGAAAACACCCGAGGAAACCGACAATAATCGACGGTTCAAGAATGAAAAATATTACATTTGCTCCCATCCTCTCCCGTCCCTAGTGATCTCGGGAATGCTAGACTCAAGTCGGGAGCTATCGCCGAAATGTTTCCGTTACTTGCAAGATTTGCCTCCCGTACATGTGATTCGCGACCGAAATTAGGTTTGGTCGCCAGGGACCTGGGTCTGCTCTTGGGAATATTTTGATTTTCTGAGTCGAGAATCCAGTATGACGAGAGTCATCTGCAATGCAATAAAAGGCAGAGCGACCGCGGTGTGGCGTAATGACTCTCCATGTGAGCCCATATAAATAGTGCGCTCACGCAGAAGTAGCGGTAGCTGCGAGTGTTATGGAGGACATGATAGCCGCGCTTGTACTGATAGAAAGCAACCCTTGTCGACTAAGTGATCTTAGAACCAAAATCAGAAGTTGTCCTGAAGTGTAAGACCAGTGGAGCAAAGGCCGTGGGGTCATTCATGGCTGTATACATGTGTTCTGCCTCGCTCCAATGGAGCTCTCAACAGCACATGCTGGGTGCAGGAATGAAGGAAAGGGAAACTGCTTATGAACGGCTGTTGTCGTGTGGTGGGAAAATGGTCAGGTTGATATCCCCTTTGAGAACTTTGATGGCGGAAGGAAGGAAGGAAGGGAAGGAAGTAACCGTATTTTTGCTCCATCCCATCAAATGAACCGAAAAATCGGAATCGCAACCTCTGCGATGGTGAAAAAGATCCAGGTGGGTATCGGCCAGTAATGTAGTAGCCGTCGGTCTCAGCGAAGTGGCGGAAGTTGTGCTTCATCAGAATCAACCCAAATAGAGGTACGTTAAGCTTTTACCGATCTGGGAAGATGGTGATAATGAGAATGACTGGGATATGGCGTTGAACGGAATCACCCCAAGCTTTCCGAGCTCATTGCCGTACATCGATGAATTCTCATTCAACAGGTATCAGTGCCAGAAACAAAAGCAACCACCCCCCTGAGATCATGAACATTGAGTATATTTAATGCGGCCCCCTCATCGTATTTACCCGACGCCGAATTCGTCAACAGAACATTGCCGGAAAAATCGGCCTCTCCGTCTAGTGACATCTGCACATGATTTGCGCTGGTAACGGTAAAAACTGATCAGCCGAAAATAAACAGCGGGATGCGCAGCATAACAGCCGAGAAGATGGTACGGGATACGAGACAGTGCCTATGGCAGTGCCACTGTTCATCAACCAAGAATCCCAGCAACGAACAAGATGGTTGGGTGGCACTATCAGCCAATGAACGAGATAGCCGTCCTCCTTGGAGTGATCAACAACGCCGAATGTAGCCAACTGAGCCCCCAGCTCAATGAGACCCAAATCAGGATCGTCAATGATAATTCAAAAAGACAATATTAGGCAAGATTTTCCTGCGCAAATATTGGATTATTGAATTCGCGTGAGAATGGCAAAAGTTTGCCACTGGAATCAATTTAAATGTTTGAGCCGAGAGGCTGGTCGCGATCATCGGGTTTTCGGACTTCCGTGGCATGGCTATGCACTACCACATCAGTACAGATCTTAGCTGAGATGCCCTTGACCACTGATGCAGTTGCAAGTATTTCCAGCAGGGATTTGTTACTCGTGCATAGGATGAGCCATGTACAAATATTGCAGCTCGAGAAAGAATGCTAGTCGACGACTGTCTGAGAGGCGGTGTCGTGAGAAGGACACGTGTTTCAACTAGTTAGACGCCTTCCCAGCGCTATGCCTATATATGTGACTTACGGCAGTCGACAAAAGGGTCCGTTGATGTTGTAATGATGCAAACGTGCAATACAACTTTACCGTCTTCATCATATATCTCAGGCTCTCTTAATTCTTGTCCTTTGAATGCATGTTTGACCCTGGCGTTGTTCAACGTATTCTCGAGCATCTATACGTCCATTATACAGTGGGCTTCGCATCTGCCTCGCGGCATTTGTGCTCATTCAACAATCCATGCTGCGACGCCTTTCACGGTCTGGAGCCATTTCTGAATCTACGTCTTGTGGATTCCTCCTGGAATTCCACCATTCAGCTGTGGCGTCTCTCAAATCTGACCGGGTTCTTCAATCGCATTGAGGAGGCTTATTATCCTTTTGCATGGCATATCAACACAAGAGTTCGTGCTTCAGTTCTCTTGAACCGTTACAGAGTATTCCGCACTATCACATCGGAAAATGGTGAGTATTCTGATTTGGTCCATGGATAAGGCTTTCACGACATTATATAGCTACAAAAGGCGTCTATCTAGCGTACGATTTTAGCAAAGGCTGCGACAAACCTCGTCAGGTCATTGTCAAAGCCTGGGTCAATCCCGCTGAGGGTCAGACAGAGCTTTCGGTCTATCAGCGATTTCAGAGCGGAATGGATGGTGTCCCGGATCTGTTGAGCAGCGGCTACGATCCTCTTTGTGACGTTTTTGCACTCGTCCTACAAAAATTGGGTCCCACTCTCGAGGACATCCAGACCGTGCTTCCTGGACGCGTCTTCACGGAGTCTATGGTGCTGGATGTTGCTATTCAGATGGTGAGCTGCTTTATTCGTCTGTCTTGGACTGATGTCAGACTGAATATCACATGGAGATTGTGCGGTACAAGCAGATTCACGCGTCCGGAATCATCCATAACGGGATGAAACCGGCGAATATCTGCATCTCGAATGACGAGTCGAGTAGCGAGCTGTTTACCATCGACTTTGACCTGTCTCTCCTGCGAGACTTGATAGCTGATGCACCGTTCCCTCAACGGTGGGACGCTATTGCCGGAAACAGGACATTCCTAAGTGTCTTGGGGCATCATGGTATAAGTAAGTCTTTCTCACGCTGCTTCGTACTGAATCCTAATAAGTACTCCAAGGCCAATCTCAGAGAGACGATCTCGAGTCTCTGGCGTACTTGCTCTCGTACCTGTACCACGGGTTCTTACCCTGGGACAAATCCAGCTCGTCTTCCTCCATCTCTCCAAAACGCCGCTCCAAATCTACCGCATCGGCGTGCCGACCTCAGTTGTGGATCATCAAAACTTGCACGCCAGGCTCCGTGTTATTCCCAGCCGAGTCCTTCCATCCCTACTTTCTGACATTTTGGAAAGAAGTCAAAGCCCTTGCGTATGGCGAAATCCCAGATTACGATGCCATGATAAAAGGATTCGAAGAAGCTAGACGGGACCGAGGAGCTCCATCAGTGGATTGGTGGTGTATTTGGAAGGGACAAAAGGACACTTGTGGACCATTTTTACATTTGGGAACTTGAACATTCGGAGGTAACTGTAGTACTATAGCATGTGTTATTGGGATTTAGGATTTACTGGTAACCGGAGGCTAGTTATTTATTTATATCGTAAGAGTTGCAATTATATCAACATGGAGTCACGCCACATTTTGGAAGGTCAGATTAGGCTCAATCTCACCTTTGATCATGATGCCTGCCGAGACCAGTGAATATCATCAGTTCAAGAAACTTGGTCTATCAGAATAACCGAGGCTTGGGGTTGTCCTCAAAGAATAAATACACTGCGTCCCGGCCGGACCTGTTTGCGGCCTGCGAACAGACCAGACCAGGTCACATCATTGTCACAGAGTCTGATTTCGGGTTGAAATCACGGGGGATTTTCGGCGGTCAGTCAGCTCGAGCTCTACACGAGTCAGCGAGGAAAGGGCGATACCTCGGTCAGTCGCTCATTCACTGTGCCAGGTACTGGACTGTTTTTTTTGATAACTCGTCTAACCCATTATATATAGTCTGAGAAGAAGGATCCCGAAACCTCCGATCGGAAAGAGAGGTATTATGTAACAGCGACAAGCCTGGTGATTCCGACTGTTCAGTCTGACCTGTTTGGTATGCATGCCAACATATCTTTCTGGCTAGAGGATATGCCGGAGATATCAAGTTCAGGCTCGATTCCTGCTAGAACGGTGGATGAAACTCTGGGCTTGCCATAGTCACGAATATCCGGGGAGGCATGATACTACATCCATTGTCTGGCGGAGAGTGAGCGGAGTCGTGTGAAGCATATGCACCGGAGAGGATCATATTGAAGTCGGATCATTAATCAGGTGTCGGATCTGTTGTTACAAGTACATTCTTTACGGAGAGTTCGTGGAACGGCGCATGCTAGGCATGTCGGCATTCCTCAACGACTGCGTCGAATATATAAGACATACAGGATTAGAAGACCAATTGAACTTCACTTGGTTATTGCTTGAAACTTGTCATCCGTGACAACGATACTACACGTAGCACATAAGCATGGGGCTGTGTCTGTCGCACAGTATTCGAAACATGAAACTCTAATTCCTTATTCTGATGATCCCTGCCAGTTCCAGAGTCCAAGTACGCTCCATCATGAGACAATAGTCTCCAGCTGGTCTCCCTCAAACATCCATAGCAACTGGTGCTTTGCACTCTCTGCAACATCCGCCCATTTTATTTTGCCAAAAAATTCACGAATTGTATTTTCCCAATACCCTCACTCAATTTCTATCATGATCTATTCACTATCGTCGCCGTCGCTTGTATCACCTTCCAAGCTCGCAATACCTTAGCCATTCCGATTGGAGACTCGGCCATGTAAATTCAGCTTGTATCTCGACTCTTGGTTCGTTTATCGCTGAATTTCCCTACATAGTGTCGAAGCTCGTCAATACTCCAGTGAAATTGATACACGCGACCTTCCCGCTATCTATGGCCGCAATTTCGAAGAGTTCAAGTATGCTTTCGGTCTCTCTTTAAAAGTCTTTCTTAACAGCACATTTTCAGCCTCGAAAGTCGTGACTTTGATGAAAGCGAGCTCGAAGCGCGCGACTCTGAAGAAGGTGATCTCGAAGCCCGCTGAGTGTGGTCTTTGAACCCCAAGAACTGGTTCCTGAACCAGCAACAGTACGATCAGCAACAGGAGAAAGAGAGGGCGGCAGCCCAGGCTCAAGCTCAAGACCAAGGAGCCGGTGCTGCAGGAGCTTCAGTACATCGTGTGCGTGACTTGAACACCGTCGAGTACGGCCCTTTCATCTTGTTTGCACAATCGATCGCTGACCCTGTTTACAGACTCCAAGCCCGAGACTTTGATGTCGAGTTCGTGGACCTTGACTGAGGTTTCGAGACATCATTGCATTCATGTCACTGTTCACCCAGGGATTATACTTGGTAGTAATAGATAGTTTAGAGAATGATAGATCTCTGAGTTACGCTATCGTCAATCTACGATGTAGACTCTTCTGGTCTCTCGTTTCGAAACATAAAGATTTCAATTGCCTGCATCCGTCAGAGAATAGACACGCGCGCCTGCCTTCTATGCCTCCACTATCCATGCGCCTCTCTGACATTTACGCATCTGTCACCTCTGCGTCCCAACCTCCATCTACGCAGTGTCCTCCACCTCGGCATAACCGGCATTACATCTCCGCACACACCTGCCGATCAGACTACATGGAGT
This sequence comes from Mycena floridula, assembly GCA_029320655.1. Taxonomy (NCBI): domain Eukaryota; kingdom Fungi; phylum Basidiomycota; class Agaricomycetes; order Agaricales; family Mycenaceae; genus Mycena; species Mycena floridula. The sequence continues at coordinate 465,465 of JARIHS010000015.1, read as the reverse complement.
TACGGACATACACGGAGATACACTATGCATCTACGCCTCTCTCATCAACATACATACACTCCTACTCATCTCCCACCCGTTGCCTCCTCCTAATATCTACGACTGAGTTTATTTTCTGCTTCTGTGTGCATCTGTACTCGGTCTTTACATCAGCAAGTTGAAGATCGCCTGATGGAGCCGTGTCACAATACTTCCTGGCGTTAAAGTGGCTCGATTCGTCCAAGGGTTGAGGCATTTATAGTAATAGTGAGTTCAGGTCTTGCTAGTCTTCCTTGATTTCTTATATTCCTGCTTCATTGCCCGATTCAACCGGCTCGGGCTGCTTCCATTCCAGCACTTCTTGACCTAGACGTAAGAAGCCCTGGAAACGGCTGCAATTCGAGATCAAGTTTCGCTCAAGGAGTAGGAGCAGGCGATTCTGGGATGCAATTGGCTGTGCAGCTGTAAAGACGAGGATCAGCGCATAATACCACCAAACCAAACTCAGATCATCATCATCATCCCCACCTGACATTGTTCGAGAATAGCAGGAGGAGATGCAGCGTGAAAGACCCCTTGAAACCCAGCAGCAGCGTAACAGCCAGCGACAAGCATCCCGCACGCTGAAAGGAATAGACGACGAACGCAGAAAGATCGGTAACTTGAACCATTGAGGTGATGGTAGGTAGAAAGCGATAAAGGCGCTGCTTGTTGAGGACCTGACTTTATACACCGGGGAACAGTCCCCGCTTCTGGATGGATTCGTGTCGATATGGGCCCTGGAAAGGTTGTTGAAGATTCCCAACAGCACCCGCTGGTCCTGGATCCTCCTTTCCCTTTCCAATTGAAAAGCAAACGTAACACCGCTGGATGATACCGCATCTCTGTGGAAGCATGTGAGATATTTCAATAATGGATCTGTGCCGTATGTTGAACCAATAGGCTGGAGGAAGCTCAAGTTGAAGAAAGACGAAATGGGGGCGAGGACAAACCTTGGAGGAAGGTAGAATGGAATGTCGCATTAGTTCGCGCTCCTAGCAACTTTTGATTTCGCGATGATTCTATTATGAACAATCCAACGGAGTGGACATCAAAGAGAAAGGAAATATTTGAGGAATCGCAACGTCTGAAGTACGAGAGCGGATTCTTCCAGGCTAGCTGGGGGGAAGTGCTGGCTGTGTCACGGACAGACAATGGCTGCCGGCGAAACAACGGTGCCAGAGGCTAGATTGAAGGCAAAACTACAGTACACCGACAATGACCCAAGAATCGAGATTTATTGAGATTGGGATGAGCTCAGTCGCACTGCTGACATCGAACGTGTTCCACCGTGGCAGCAGGAAGAGAAAAGAATTTCACGATGACTCGTGATGGCGATGAGGACGTGGGAACATAAATTGCCGTGTGTCGAGTTTGGATTCCCTTGATTCGGCCCGCCCGGCCTTACTTGCTTCTCCCATCATTCACCAGAATTTGAGCCGGCGTCTGTGCAGCTGTGCTTGCTGCTTGCCAGAGATTCCCTGAATATTTTCGTGCACAGGTATGTTTTTTTCAGAACGGCGATTTCAGCATAACTGGCTTTGACAATGCCGCATTGACGCCGCAAGAAAGCCGGGTGCTCTGATCTGTGAATTTGCCGTGAATGGACGAAAAATGAGGCCTTGCAGCGACATAAAGAAGTACTGTCGCGGCTTCATTCCGCGGTCAGAACCTTGCACGAAAAGGCCAATTCAGTTGCTTTTCAGATTGTTCACTGCACGAATCCAAGCAAGTACCTTCACAGCCTTTTAGCTGTGTCCGAGCAATGTCCGAGTCGGTCTCGGATGTTTCGGTGCTGTACACGTGTGAAACCTTCGATGATGTGGTAAGCGCTTCGACTTTGCTGTTCACCGCATTGTACATGGATCCCGTTGGCCTCAGCTCCAGTATCATTTCCCTTATCCAGGCCGTCAAGGTCATTGTGGACTATCTCAAAGATGTTCACGACGCGCCTCGTGATCGAATGGACCTGTTGGAAAGCCTGGCTGGTCTCCAGATGGTCCTGGAGAGTCTGAGAGCAAGGTTCATCACCAATCCCCAGCAGCATTCATCATTAGAAACCACAAGACAGCTTGCAGCTCCAAATGGACCCTTTGAGCACCTCAATACCCTTCTTGCACGCCTGGAAACGAAGCTATGCCCGGCGCTCGCAGGTCGGGACCGCTTGGTCCAGAGATTAACCTGGAGCTTTGATAAATCTGACGTCAAGGATTCACTGTCACGGCTGGAGCGCTTGAAATCTCTTGTGTTGCTGGCGTTACAAAACGATCATCTGTTCGTGCTTCTGTCCTCATGTGGTTCCGAAAGCTAATTGTCAATCAGTGCTTTGTCTCTCGCGATACAGGAAGATGTCAAGGGGGTCGAGCAAAGTGTGGAGTTAGTGTCTCGATATTTTCAGTCAATCATCTCACGAAACATGCTTCATAGTGATCTGTCTACTGTGCTACAACATGAGGTCCAAACTGTTAACGAAAATGTCACCGAGATGTCCCAGCGGGTACTCCAAATTGACGCAGGAATCGAAAGGATTGATGCTGGCGTCGAAAAGCTTCAATCCTACAATAGCCTGATGCAGAAAGGAAAGACTGGTAAGAGAAGAAACAGCTTGTGGTAAATGAACTGTTGACCCAGCTTCATCTAGATGTGAAACATTCGGAATTCGCAGAATGGATCTGTCCTCTGAATTTCCGGGCAGTCCAAGACGAGATCCTCTTGGCTCGTACTCCTGGTACTGGAAATTGGTTACTTGAGAATGAACAGTTCCGGGGTTGGATTGAGGGTGGAAGCAAGCTTTTATGGTGTCGTGGTGGTCGTGGGTTACTTCCATTTATGTTTGCATCTCTCAAATCTGATTACCCTAGCTGGTGTTGGAAAGACTGTCCTTGCGTGAGCACGCTCGTATCTCTCGCGGCGAGACATGATACTGATGTCACATGCGCATATAGCTCTATCATCGTTAACCACCTTCAAGACTTGCACCAGATGACCCCAGATATCTGTGTTGTCTCGATCTACTGCAATTATAGGCAGCAATCCGAACAAACTTCATCGGCTCTGATTGGAAGTATTCTCAAGCAGCTGGTGGAACACCGATCCTGCCTCTCCGAGCATCTCGCTGCTATGCAGGAAAAGCTCACACCGCGGAAAAGCCGACCATCCCTCTCTGAGCTAATGGATGCTCTGAAAACTGAACTTGAACTCTTCAATCGCGTCTTCCTCATTGTGGATGCCTTTGATGAATGTTCAGATAGTGACGGGACAAGAGGAGAGGTTTTAAGCTCTCTCCTCTCCTTGCCGGCCTCTGTTCATCTGCTGATCACTTCGAGGGACATGCTGTCCATAGCCCAAGAGTTTGATGGGCATTCAATTCTTGAAGTCTCAGCTGATACCGATGATTTGCGCACATATATCGGACAGAGGATCAAGAATGATGGGCGCTTAAAGCGACTCATCAAAGGGGACGAGAGGTTGCAAGAAGAGATACCTGTTGAGGTCATTGCTAAGGCTGATGGAATGTTGGTGCTTTTTATTGGCTTTTATACCATGAGACTGATGGATTGAAAGGTTCCTTCTAGCACGTCTGCACATGGATTCACTGGCCAGCAAACACACACGGAAAGCACTTCTTGCCGCACTTCGAACATTACCAAAGGAGATTCACAACTCATATCACGACACAATGTCTCGTATCAGAGCACAAACAGAAGATGATCGTGATCTGGCCTTTCAGGTCTTCTCATGGTTGACCTATGCTCAAAGGCCTTTAAAGGTCCGGGAGCTTCAGCATGCTTTGGCAGTCTCGCCAGAGATGACCGAAATGGATACTGATGGAGTTGTTGATGTTGATATCCTTACTTCTGTCTGTGCCGGCTTGGTCATTATTGAACCAGATTCAGATATCATTCATCTCGTCCGTGAGTGGCCTAACAGTCAGCATGATAACCATCACACTGATGAATTTGTAGACTACACGACCCAGGAATATTTCGAGCAACAGAGGGAATTCTTGTTCCCTGAAGCTCAATATATGATTGCAGTGGCATGCATCACTTATCTTTCCTTTGAGCTGCCTCACTCAGAGACTGAGGTATTCTGGCTTGAGGACAACAGCAGCAACTTCGACTTTGACACATGCATTGATTATCGGTACCCCTTCCTAGCCTACTCTGCGCGGTACTGGGGGGACCATACACGAGGCCTGGAAGCCAGGACATTTGAATATGCTCTTCCATTCCTCCAAAGCATTATCAAAGTGAACTGTGCCTTCAGAGCTGGATGGTCCAATTACTTGAAGCATACCCATTTATGGAACCATCATTCACCAGCCTACCCTGATGTCATGAGCATCCATCTCTTAGCAATTTCTGGTCTCGCCAGGACCATTGAGCTGCTTATCTTGAGGGAGGAAACAAATGTTGATATACCCGATAGCTTTGGGTGTACACCATTGCTCTACGCCATTCAACAAAAACATACCGATACTGCAGCCTTGCTGCTGGAGAAGTCTCCCACTTCTGCTAGACATAAGAATAAGTTTGGGTCTACGCCGCTTTCCATCGCTTCGGCATGTGGAGCAGAAACCATGGTACAAGAGCTTCTCAGCCAGCCAGGGATTGATATCGACGTTGCTGATATCCACGGGTTCACTGCCTTAGCTCGTTGCATCCTCGAAAACAGTGTCAACTCTGCGAAAATATCCAGCATTCTCCTCGAGCACGGTGCCTCAACGAGTATCATGGATACTCGTCAACGAACCCCATTATTCATTGCAGCCAGGCTAGGGCAGGAGGCCACTGTGAAACTTCTCATGAACCATGATTCTGCTCTTGGAAGCCTTATTAATCAACCAGGGCTGGGTTCCAGACAGACACCACTCATGGCTGCTGTGAAAAGTCAACATCGTGGCACGACTGCTCTTCTTGTCCAGCATCCTGATTGTGATGTCAACAAATCAGACTGTTATGGTTGTACTCCCCTTTGGGAGGCCTGCTCACGAGGTTCCGCCGAGATAGTCAACCTTTTGCTCAAGCATAAAGACATTGATCTGGACGTAGCTACGGGGAGTGGAAGCACACCGTTGCGAGAAGCCATCCGGCGTGGCCACGAATCTATCTTAAGGCTGTTATTACAGCATGGCGCCAATCCGAACCAATCAGACAAAGCCAGTGAAACACCTTTACATGCAGCTGCATGCCAGGGTAATGTTCTAATCTTGGTAGATCTCTTAATGAGCTACAAGATCGTGGCTGATGCCAAGGACCATTCTGGGAGGACAGCACTATCTATGGCGGCGACAGTCGGGACGGAAGAAGTGGTTGAAATTCTGATTCAAAGAAATGATGTGGACCCAGACTCAAAGGATAAGAGGTCGAGAACACCGCTCTCATATGCATCAGAGAAGGGGCATCTTGGCGTGGTAGAGCTACTGTTGCAGAATGGCCGTGTCAATGTCAACGTGAAGGATACCTTGAGAAGGACACCACTTTCGTATGTTGCTGAATATGGTGACATTGGTATCGTAGAGGTTCTTCTCGAGTCAGAGAACATAGATTCAGACCTACCCGACTTCAGCGGCATGACCCCCCTGTTATATTCCGTGCGGGGATGTCATCTCCCAGTCATCGACCTTCTGCTGGAACACAATGCTTTGGTTTCGGGAGATGTCAATGACAATGGTCTATTAAATATGCTGGAATATGCGGTCAAATCTGGGTGGACCAAGAGTGTCCAGCTGCTCCTCAGCAGCTACGATCCCGATAGTATTGGCTTCTCAAGCTGGAACACAGTGCTTCCGTCTCTACTGTCTCTTGCAGTGCAACACGGTCGCAAAGACACGGCGAAACTGCTGCTCGAACTTTGGACCGACTCAGAGCTCAATTTGCCGGACCAATTTCACCGCACACCTCTATCATATGCCTTGGAATACCGAAAATATGACCGCGCTGACTCGGAGTCCGAGTATGATGACATAATTGAACTCCTCTTCCAATATGGAGCAATCGACGCTGATGACACGTATCTAGATGCTGGTATCAAACAGGTTCATAAGTTGATAAAAAATTAGGAATATGAAGCTTTTAGTGTTCACGCTGTATAACATTGCGACTGGAATTTTCATCCCAGCATTCAAACTACCACAGAGCAGCATGATTCATCTGGAAAATCCTCAATGATCTCACTTAGATCATCTCAACCATGTTGTCCATTGAATCGATAGCTGACTTCATGTCCCAAAGGTTCAACATTTCCGGAGCTAGCCGGTAGATCCGATCAAACTGTAAAGACTGTTATCTTATCATTCCGAGGTCGCCATGGGCGCTTGGATCTGCGACATGGGAAATCAATTTCAGCGGTTTCAGAAGCTACATGAGCGCCGTCAAAGTCGCTAGAGTGCCTTACCTGAATTCCCAGTCCACAAGTTTCTCTGGCCCTGACCGCAATCCAACTCGAGTGGGATATGGCTGGACGTGAATATTGCAATTTGCAGTTCCCAATCCACGAACAATTTTATCCTGGTTCTCGTCGTATTCCAAGGACTGTCAATTCTGCAACCCGAGTTGTGTCATAGCATTCCCTTGTACGACCATCCATTTGGTTTGCCCAGCCCATATTCAAACTAATTTCTCTCGTCTTTAACGTTGTGTTGGTTTCAGCGTCGTGTGCAACATTGGGCACCATTATAACCCAGTGCTCTTCTTTTCTAGAAGCTCATTAAATTCCAGTGCTCGCCGCGCCTTTTTTTCGCGACACCGCCCTGGATTACGGCCGACCGTTGCCGAATATGGTAACCGACCCTGCCCGATATATCAGCCGACCGCGTCGGCCGGCCGAATCCCGTAACGTTCCGGCCAAAAAAGGTAATCAGCACCGCCTCGCATGCAGTCTGATCGTCGAAGGCGGGACACGTTTCATGGTACGGGTTTTCTTAGTCTCGCGTTGTACGGGGACTTTCTCTCTTGGACTTTTGGCGGGCACCGCCGCTCAGCTTCCAGGTAGAAGGTCACCGATAAACGACTGAAGTATAAGTAGAGCGCGATTTTGTCTCAGAAATGATCACTCTCTCCAAGTTAGCTATCGAATGATCGACACCTTTTCACTTACATCCACTGTTGTCCAGTCATCTATCTTACCACCCGACTCATCTGTTCACTCTCCAACATGTACGGTACCAACCCTTTTGCTCAAGCCGGCTGGGCCAATCCTTATAACGGCAGCTCTTCGACCAACTCCCAGCAGGTCTGGATTCCGAACGGAAATCCACCAGAACCTAGCAGCGTTTATGGAGCCTTGCCATTTGCTCCATCACCAGCACCGATTCTCCTGCTCTCATTCCGCTTCACCTCACTGAGTCCCTCGATCACGAATTGCACAGTCGTTGGACCACAGTCCCAGCCATACTTCCGAGTCGTGACTGATGCGAGTTCGAAGAAGGGATTTACATTCTTCGAGAATGCACAGGGAAAGATCGTCGGGTCCATTACCTGGCGTCCATATATCTCGGTCGAAGTCGGCGATGCTGTTCCCAAACAAAAAGCCAAACACTGGCTATCCCTCTCGCCTGATGGAACGTACGTCGCTTCATATATCACTTAAACTCCGGGTTTGACTTTCTGATCCAGATTTCGCACAATGGAATGCCGAGGCAAAAAATATACTTGGGTCCCACAAGATCAAGCGCTATGTGTAAGCAAACTCAGTTTGGTATCCCGATGTTTCATTGTATTTGGGTTTCAGCTTTACACACAAGGACCAATGCGACCTGAATTCTTGGCCAGAGTATCTCGAGGCCAAGACGGTCAATCCAATGTAGAGATATCGGCTTCTGCGATACACATTGGATTGATGGAAGCCTGCGTCGTTGCTGTCGTGCTTATGCAGTCTGGAAAGCCCATAGAATAAGGGCTGAATGGTTTCACTTTATAGAGTCGCCTGGGGCGAGTTATTTCCTATTATTATACTTATATTCTTTCGAGAGTTGTTTTTTTTGTACTACCTTGAACCAAAATATGACCGCGTCTCTCTCTGTTTAAAGTCACGTCGATCCTGGATGGCATTTCATTTGCCAAATCTGTATAAAGTTCCGCCGCTCAAGAGATCAGAAGCGCTTAAGCGGCGGCGAGTCTCATGCCGCCTCATGGCGCTGATCATCGCCTCTTCACGTAAGGAAACTTGCCCTGAATATGCATTGATGCGACTCATAATTTACATCTTGGGCTCCGATGATTACACTAGAGATTTGGAGGCGATTTTGAATCCAGCGGTGGTTCTCCTTTGGTGTAAAAACACACTGAACCCTCGATACTAAGCATTTAGCCACTGAGCAGCTTTCAATTACCCAATTCGGACTTATCGTGATCATGACAAAATGTCACACGTGTCATGTCACACGCGTTCGCTCAAAACCTGGCAGCTGTGTCCATGAGCTCCAGCGACGCTGCTGCTCCCATTGCTTCCCCACTCGATCCTGATGCTCCCAGCATCACAGAAAACAGCTCTGTGATTGATCCACCTCCACCTTATCCTTCGAGGACAAGGCGCTCGCGAGCACCCAGGTCGACCCATAACCGTCGCTCTGGAGCGACAGGCCAGTCAGGCCACGGCCAAATCTCGTCCGCCGACTCTCATTCGTCGGGATTTGAATCATTACCGCCGGTATCGCCTCTACCGCATCATCACCCCTTTGTCGATCATGACCTCGTCGAAGCCAATGAAACCACAGCGTTGCTAGGGTCTTCACCTCGTAGACCAAGATCTGCTTCTCATGGAAGCGTATTCTCGTCGACGTCTGCTGCTCCATCGCTAGCTCGGACCCTTGTATCCATGTTCAATTCGACCGACGACGACGCCGATGACGACGAATTCGATCCAGAGCATTCTGTGCATTATGACCGACACCCTTTCCTTTCCTCTCACCTGGAATTCCCGGCTATACCGACAGCAGAGACCTCACGAAGGAAAACGCCGTTGAAGATATTCTCGGGTGCGGCTTGGAGGCGATATTTTCGGCCTATGGGGAGGAACGTTTATTGGAATGCGCTATTCCATCTATTGGTCGTGAATTTCCCATTTACTCTGGTGGCTTGGCTCTTTTTGTTCGTGTTCACCGTGGTATATCCCCTCTTTCTCTCTTTCCACACCTTTTTCATCGACATTTACAGGCTGGCACGACGCTGCTGGTGACGCTTCCATTGGGGGTTATCCTGTGTTTTCTGAATCTGCTTGGAGCAAGGACTCTTTCGCGGTGCGAGGTATGTCCATTGTTTCCTCGACTATCGTTCAAAGCTCAACTCGAAGAGCAGCTTGCTCTCCAAACCAAATTCCATGTCGTCGTCGCTTATCCCCCACCATATCCACCGCGACCGCTCTTTACCCGTTTCAGGGATGCTTCAGTATCTGATATCGAAGCTGGACGCGCGTCTCCAGGTGGCCTTGTCCCGGAAACCTCATTTTACAAAAACACGTATGCAATGGCGAGTCTTCATTTCGTCATTTGCCTTGCTTTTGGCCTAATCTGTCGCTATAGTTCACGGATCCTATCTCATATCAAGCGCTATTCTATTTCCTTGTTATCAAGGCGGCGATTACCTTAACGCTCACGCTTGTCTTGCTTATCCTCGTTGTGCCTGCAATGGTCTTGGTGCTTCCGGCTCCCGCGGCTTTGAGGGCGGTCAGGAAGATTGGGGTTTGGCAGGCGAATATTGCGGTAGAGGGTCTGTATTTTGCTGTGAGATAATCATGGGCTGTATTTCGCGGTTCGGTAGCTATGGACTGCTGTTTGTTCGTATATTTTATTCATTGTATTACTGCTATCTAGGCTGATCTATAGAGAGCGCTGTTCTGTGTAACACATGTTTTTTTTCGATAAAGATAAGCAGGAGATAGGGAAAGAGAAATGGAAGCCGCCGTGAAGCCGGACCCTCTATCGAGACGGTTGGTAACCGGACTAGAGGTTGGTGAGACATCGTCATCCTGGCCAGAATGAAAGATGATCAAAGGGGACACATTGTCAGAAGCTTTATCGCCTTGAAAAAGGGTCAACATTTGGTTGCTGTTCGCAAGGACGCGTCCCGGATCACGTCGACGTGACGTCCGGCAATCCGGCCGCATTGAATGTAAATCAATGATCTTGCTCTCGGCGATGCCGGTACGGTGAGCGAGAAAAAGTTGATGATTGATTGAACTGGCAATCAAATTCAACGATTTGACCGTTAACATCTGGTCGCAGATGGGATCTACTAATCAACGTAAAGTAAAAGATAGACTTGAAAGTGAAGTATTGGGTCGTAACAAAGAAAGAGTTTAGATATGCGTGTCAAGAAGGACCATGAAAGGTCTTCCCAGGTAAGCTCGGTGCAGATACTACTGGCTCCGACGTCGATGATGACTCTGTTCCAAGCTGAATATACGCCGACTCTGGCGCATCATATGAGGGGGGACTCATAGCCATCGCTGCAAGTCGTTCGTTCTCCTCTGTCAGCATCTCAATTCGGCGCTCCAGCTCGTTCGTATTCTCCCTGGCTTGACCGTCTCGCAGTGCCTGCTGCAATTCGCTGATTTCCATCGTCCTGCGAGCGATCTGCGAAGCAGATGATGTAGCTTGTAATGTCGAACCCGAAGATTGATGTGTATCGCCTTTCGAGAGCTCTTGGCGATGTTTATGGCTCAATGCAATAAAGCCTTTCCCTTGCGACTCATATACATCTGTTGTAGTTTTGTGACTGCTGCCCGGATAGTCAGTAAATGGCGTGATCTTTGGTTCGAGGGCTAGAAAAAGTGAGTCAGCAATCTTGGGAGCTGGTATGTCATTGAAAAGACCCACCTTCTTGTTGTGTGAGGGGAGCTGAATATGAGTGATCTCTTTTCCGTTTCCGGAACAAGAGGAGAAGGAGCACTGTCAAGATTACACAGGCACCTAGAACACCACCAACGATGGCGCCAATCGGAATCTTCTTGGCCATCGGGGTCGAGGCAGATTGAGCCTTGCCAGTTTCAACAACTGGAATTGTTGAACTGGACAATTGTGGCGACGAAGTTGATGAATTGATGGTATTAAGAGTTGTGAATGCCGGAACATAAACAATGTAGTCGATAACCGCAGCTGCACCGGAAGAGACCTGGGTTATTTCGAGGACAACGTTGTGCAATCCAGCTGTTCTAGGTCCCGAGTCAAAAAGCGTGTAGTGCATAGGTATCCCTGCATCTTCGGGTCTTGGAACAACCGATTGCGGTTCTGGTGAACCGCCATCATATGTGACCGTCATGTTGACCAGACCCATCTCGAGGGCATATATCTGCAGGTTCGCACCTGAAAGGTTTGAGAATGCGTGGGAATGTCAGAGCAATAGATCCCCCCACCGTTGTACGAGAACTTGAGAACATCTCCAACGGTCGATGATTGATGAGTACTGTTTTGGAAAGGTAATCGGTCCCCACTGAGCCGGGGTATGTCCGCACCGGCAATCTTTTTCCAGGACCCAACGTATTCTATACCAGAGAACGAGTCGTCTATCATGATATTCTTTCCAGTGAGGGATGTGTCAGGACCCGGTACGACCACCATGTAGTCTAGGCCGATATCCATAGGTGAATTCAGCAATAGCTCAATTGTATGTAAGCCTTGAGGTAGCGTCGGTGTCTGGTACCACTGATGGCCTTGATAGAGATAATCGGGATCAGAATTCGGCAAAGAACCCAATATTTGAGTGAACTGAGGCGTAGTGTCAATGGTCACTTGGATTGGCTTTTGGAATTCTGTAAGTCCAAGGAATGCGATGGATATGCCTACAAATTCACCATATCGGTTCGAGTTGCAGAAAGGAAGGAGAGATTAGAATCTAACCGTCGAATGTGTAGGTGATAGATGCTCCGAGATCTTCGTTCGCTGCATGTGTTGCCATCCCACCATCAAAAAAGTCGTTGCCTGACTGTAGATCTGGTTCAAAGGTCTCAGCTCGGCCACGATGACTACAAGTCAGCGAACGCACCCCATTGTCCAACATACTGCACGGATTTATCGAAGTTGTCGACCACATAAAATATCTGGTCGGTCGACATATGAAATGGGGGGGAAGAAAGGAATGAAACCACGCGTCACCGCCCAGGAATTTTTGAATACTTGCTGTTGCCACATCTTGTTTGTGGTTTCATATATACCTGTCATTGACTCATCAGGGTCCCGGGCTCGGCCAGGGTCCCGACACCAGCGCTTCCACGCAAATTTACGGCGCTTATTAGAGATTGGAGCCAAATCCACAGCCTGGCTCTATTCCTATCACTCGCCATATTCAGCAGCTCAATTTTCCACTCCTAGATGGTTGTAGAATCATTCCCACATCGCGCACTTTGTGATCGTCAACAAAGGGTCATCTATTGTCAAGATTATGAGTAGTGGCAGACAGCGCCTGCCAGGCGGTAAACTTGGGAACTTTCTTCACAAGCCGACCGGGATTAATACAGCTTTGCAAAACAATAGACGGGTGGGAAATATTATAAATCTAATGATGTCGTCAATGAACTACATTTCCCTCGCAAAGATGATTCATTTGAAGGTCTGGTATGGAAATAATTGTTCTCTTTCTAGCAATGTGTTTCTGTGGTTCTAGGGGCATTTGGGAACGAGATTTGAGCCCGGAAGTAGAGAAATCCACCGGTTTCTTTATGGAGTATAAACAACCGTAACCAGATATAAATATCTCCGAGTGTGCGAAACCTGTCTATCGTTTTGCAAAGGGCTGTAAACAGCTGTAAACTCATTGTATTTGCATTTATCAACTGGTCTGCGGATGTATCACAGGTTAAAACTGGTATCTGGAAGGACTTGTAAGTGCTCGAATCATATTCACGCTGACAGTACTAATTCGGAACATTACCAGAGTACTGAGCTCGAGATTGAAACAAGATACCTTTCAACCATTGAAGTATAACAAAGAAGACTAGGCTCGTAACCAGCCTCTCTGACAGGCAAGAGGCAAACCTCTCGTCAGAGAGGGTGGGATCACGGCAGGTTGCCTTTGGCCTAATCGGCTGGCGCATGGGAATTTCTTGATGACACGATCATTCTGACACAGCCACATTTTGCTTGTAACTAAAGTCCAGCCAGCAGGTTCAGGGCAGCGTAAAATGTCAAGAAACTGATAGATGATCTGTAGAATATACTAAATTGACCAAATTATTGACAGAGCCTTGGATTGGCATGACATACAGACCACAAATCAAATGGGTTGTTTTTGTCGCACAGCGGCACATAGGCTCATGTTCTATATTTTAGCTCGCTTTCAAATAAGGTAGATCAACGCCTCAAGCGGCAGGAGCCGCTACTCTGGGCTTCGCTCTGTCGGAGACGACCAGTACTGTACTGACATATTGTTGTGGTCTAAATTGTGAATTTAACAATCGTTGCACTCGACTGGACTTTTATCGTGTTATCTACTTATAAACTACATATTTAGCAGTCTGTCGATATGAGAAGCATGGGCGTGAGCACAGTGGGAGACACTGTCTCATCTGTTTCTGTCCTGGGTCGGGCAGTCAATTTGTTCTCCAAACCTCAACCTGAATACTTCTTGTAGCTAATTTGATATTCAGATCTCCCTTTCCTCTCAAATCCAAAGGAGTGGGAGGCCTGAAAACTCGAGACTGGCTCTTCAGTATCGATGTCAACACTGCCAGTTCCGGGCAAGCTTTGGAAGTCGATTAATAAATGGACAGATTGATCATGTTTCTGCTAGATCGTAGTACATATTGATGTTGATATTGTGGAAGGTGAAGATGCATTCAAAAAATGATTTAAGTGGTACATCTAGTTCAATTTGTTCCTCTGGAGGAGTCACAGCTCTCAAAGAGTATATACACAGGAAAGAGAAAGCAGACTCCATAAACAGTACCTGCGATCAGCCAGTCATGTCTGGAGTGCTGAAGACGGAACCGCATTGGCCAGAACTTTAAGTAAGTCCGAGAGGGCCACTGCTGTGCAACGAGACAGCATCTACCTTCATAGACACTGTAAGACCGCCAAGTTTGTAAGCCGGAATATTTGGGTTTCTGACGCCAGAGCCGCGGCTGAAAAATGAATCACCATAAACCACAGAACATTTTAGTCCACTTAATCCACAGCCTCCAAAAGAGGACTCAGTTTAAGCTGAGGATTAAGCTGGGTTTGAACTCGTGATCAATTTTCATCTACATACAATACAGTGCAGTAATAAAATAACACGGTGCTTTAATGGCTTAAGCCAAGCTTAAGCAGCCATCTGATTAAACTCTGGCAGTCCAGCCTGGCATTCAAGTCAGCTCAGATCAAACTGCAGGTTTAAATCAGTTCGCCGCCTCAGATTAAACAGGTGAACAACATACCTGTTTAAATGATGGCTTAATCTGAGAGAAGAATCATTTAAGCTGTGTTTGATTGAGTCCATCGTCGATGAGCGGAACCTTGAACGTCCGCCAGGCAATGGCGATTTGCTTTGACTCAGTGACTCTGGCCCATCGCTCTCGTTCCTGAACTTGGTGAGCTTGGACTTCTGAGCGAGTGGGAGGATGCCGTATGCAAAGAGGATTGTGAACTTGGTGAGTGGAGGGAGTGCAATGGAAACTGGGATGACAGAGATGAAGGTAACCAAAAGGAATTTAGTGAGGCTTGCAAGGTCTGGTGTCATAATTCAGATTATCTCTGCAAACTGTGTTAGCAAAGGCACAAGAATGCAATAAAAATAAGTGGACATACCGATATGTTGAGCTCTTTCTCTTCTTTTGTTTCTTCTCTTTTAGCTGCTCTTATGTGCCCTTTAGCTTCTTCTTTTTTAGCTACACTTTTGTCTCATCTATCCAATCTGCTCGATTCAACCAAACCACCAAGTTAACAAAAGTTGTCGACTCAATTCTCCCAAGGTTCCGAGACCAATCCGAGACCAATATTGAAAAGTTACGGTGAAGATGCAGGTCGAAAGGTCAAAGGTGAGACCGACATCAAATGGTTATGGCGAGGACACAGGTCAAAGGATGACGGTGAGACCAACATCAACTAAAAGTGTTGCGAAGTCATGTCAAGCCAGGTCATTGAGCAATATAATGTCGAGCCAGGTTGA
The DNA here is from genome assembly GCA_029320655.1 of Mycena floridula. Lineage (NCBI taxonomy): Eukaryota > Fungi > Basidiomycota > Agaricomycetes > Agaricales > Mycenaceae > Mycena > Mycena floridula. The sequence goes on along the minus strand of JARIHS010000015.1, from coordinate 450,364 downwards.
AACAGCAAGGTCGTGGAGTTGAGATAGCAAGTCATAGAATCAATGCCATGGTTCTCAGCCCACAAACTTATTTAAACCCCCGGTTGAACACAACTTAAACGATGATCTATTCTCTCAGGTTGAGCCATCATTTAAACAGGTATGTGATTTGCCTGTTTAATCTGTGTGACAAACTGATTTAAACTTGCAGTTGAATCTGAGCTGGCTTAAACTGGGAGCTTGAGCCAGGCTGGAACGCCAGAATTTGATCAGATGGCCGCTTAAGCTGGATTAAACTGGCAAGGACAGAGGGAGTCTGCTATCAATGTACTGTACAATGGATTAGGTAGAAAATTGAAGTTTAAACTCGGTTTAATCCTCGGCTTAAACTGACTCCTCTTTTGGAGGCTGTGGCTTAAGTGGACCTGACTGAAATTCTTCCATATAAGACTAAAGGGTCAACAAAGATGAAAAGACAATGACCTCAAGCCAATCTTGACCAGCACAATTTCAGTGAGGTATCAAGTTGCACCAGTGAGGCAGAGTGATATACTCCACAACCAGAAAGATCCATGAGTCCGTGATGTCAGACCGCAGGTGGCTCATTTTGGTCGGAACAAACATGACACGCAACATAGGACAGCCACACATTGAAAAAGGCACTTTGGCAGGTGAAAAAATTAGGGTGCTCCAAAAGCCACTACAAGGTAGCAGGAATTCAACAGGTCTTTGGTCTTGAATGTCATTCATGTCGGCACCGTTCTGTACTGAATGGTGTTGCATCTTGTTGATGAGGCTTTGGCTGGACTGTGCAAGTCAAAATCAAAGTTTACCAGAGCTATCCCGGACACTGACATTCTAGTGAACACACCAGGGAGCCTAGATATTCCAAATGGCGCTCATTGAATCATCAGTTGAACCTTGAGCACAATGTTCTCACTATCTGAAGTCTATACACATCAGCAAGATGACAAATAACTTTTTGCGCTTTTTTGGGCTTATAAACACGCAAAAAAGCGCAAAAACATGCAAAAAACACGCTGAAATACGTAAAATATGTAAAAAGCCGAAACACGCCACTTTTTATGTCCAAAATCCTACAAGCGGACTACCGCAGACAATGCAGAAAGTTGGGCTATGGCAAGAATATTGCCCACAGCTTGTGAAGTAGCCTGTAGCTTAGTTCCATAGTACTTGTCCAGCTAGTTTCGAGTGAATTCTGTGCAACAGGTCTGCTCGTTGCCACGGGTCGAGGAGATGACAGCCGTGAGAGTGTGACCACGGCGACGACGATCAGGACCCTTTCCGGCATCCCACAGATGCCGATCAGCGTCATAGAGCTCTCACGTCACTTGCTGAGACGATACATGGCCTTGAATTAAGCTTCCCGCCCTTCATGGGCTGCTTTGATTATCTTGTGCTTTTTACAAGCTGAAATGCGCAAAAAGATGACAAGTTATTTGCAATTTTGCTGATGCAGTATGTAATGCTATGAGGAGTGGACCAAAGGTCGACAAACAGCAGCTGAAAGTCAGGATACCGAGAGTAGAATTTAGACACTTTATTAATGATACCAAAAGGATTAGCCAAATAAATTTTCAAGAGTCAGGGTAAGGTAGGAAATTGGAATCACCATAGGTGATCCTTTCATGATAATATATGTGCAGATACTTATCATTGTCACAAAGGACCATAAAGGATATTCCCTGGTAAGGTCAGTGCATATAGGTATTACTGAATCCGAGATCAACGGCTCTGTCTCAAGCTGAAGATGCCCAGATGGTGATGCATCATATGATGGCAGAATCATTGTTATTGCTGCAAGTTGTTTATTCTCCTCTGAGCATCTGAACCTGACGCTTCAGATCATTTGTATTCCTAAGGAACAAACCAAGGTCATCTAGCTTGGTGAAATCATTGACAAATTTCAAGTCGAACAACCAAATGTCACCAGAATTTGGTGTGCTTTCAAGGCCAGGTCCATGCAGTAAGAGGATCTAGGACTATACTTCTGTTTCAGCGTCTCCACGAGCAAAATTGCATTTCACTTGTCATCTTTTCGCATATTTGCGCTTGTCGCAAGGGCCGCAGACAAGCAGCTAAATGAGGGACGCGAAGCATGGGTTTGCACTTACATAGTTATTGCCTTACCCGGTATGTAGGAGCTTGGTGAAGCCGATTGGCACCTGTGGGACTCCGAAAGGGTCGCCGTAGTCACACTCCTACGGCTGTCATCTCCGCCAGCAGTGATGATGAACACTAACGCACCTGGCAAGGATGCACTCAAAATTGGTAGTATTCAGAGGTGTAACCTGAGCAATTGTGAGTCATATTCTCTGCAAAAACCAGCTTGCTGCGCTATGTGATGTGTTCCGCTTGTCAAATTTTGGATATAAAAAGTAGCGTGTGTCAACATTCGCATGTTTTATGTATTTTTGCAGTGTTTTTGCGTGTTTTTGCATGTGTACAAGCGGAAAAAAGATTTGTCATCTTGCTGGTGACTCGAGGCCTCCTATAATCACCGAGTGCTCCTAAATGTCGTCAATAAGCCTCCGGTGAATTTGCAAGGTGAGCTTGTTACGAGTCCTAAAAATTCATTTTTAGTTCACTCGTTTTTTATTAGCACTACCTTGCATTGTACCAAATATAAAAGGAAATTGGCATTCCCTATGAAAAATCCGACATTTCTCCGGTCGGATGTTCGATTCTGACTTTGACCTTATTTTATTTTGGTCATTCAGCGTCTTTCTTTCTTCTTTTGTGGGTTCAATACCGTGGTTGAACTATTTTCATTTCATCACTTTTTTATAAGCTTTCTGCATCTTGTTTATTCAATTGGAGATCACGACACACATGTTGCCTTGTATCAGTTTCACTCTCTGAGCTTTCATCTTGACTGCACAGTGGTCTGCTTCTATTTTAGCATCCAATTGCTTTGATATGGATGTATACTACCTCATTATTAGGCATCTTGATGCACTGGACTAAGTATTGTGATGAACTTCTGCTGCAGTCTTGAGCTGAATCTCCCATGTAATGGCACCCCTTTCCGTAGTTATCAATATATCTGTTCTCCAAATACTTTGGCATGCCTTGGTCTCTAGATAAGAGCTGCAACAGCTCTTGGTTCTTGTATCATGATAACATAGGTGCTCACTACCTAGCTGTTGAGTTGTCTCCTGTTGTATGGTTTTTATGCATTGTATCCTTGCACCTCCATGACATCAAACGGTCCAAGATGTTTGGAACACATTGGACCTGTTGATGTCAACTCTGTCAGATTTAGTCGCCGATGGGGCCAGTCCTTTTGTGCTTTCAGGAGTCTCTAGTCGGCTGCGCAACCCCACCCCTTTGCCCTGAAACTCTTTCCCTGCTTTCATCTTCATCCCTAATTTGTACTTTCCTTCTTACCTTTGAGTCAAGTCTTCCAATGTTTCAGACTTTGCTGCACATTACCATAGCTTTGGCCCATCCACTTTATTGTGATTGACTGTGGCATAGTGACTTATTCATCTTCTATAGATCTCCGAGTCCACATAGCTTGAGACCATCATCACCTTCCTAGTCTTGCTGATCGGATCAGTGATTTCTGTGGCCAGAATGTGGACTTTAACAAACAATGTAGATGGCACAGAAGGGTTTCATCTACTGGGATTTTACTTTGTCAAAGTAATACCATGTCAATGGAAACCATTTCTCAGCCCACATTTGTTGAAGTGGATGACCAAAGCCAGATATGAGACATGGAAGTAGTAAATAAGGGGATCAACTACTGACATGAGGGCCTGAAATATGGGAGTGGAAGAAGTCAAAGTAAGAGCAAGCATCATGATCAACTACTTTCTGACAGAATTATCACAAAGGATAGGGAAGTTTGATAATGATGGCATGGTGGATCACACTCGGTTTAGATTAGAAGGTCAACCTTCCAATTTATTGTGGAAGAGCTGTCCACCTGTGAAGGTGAGCAGGCATCACTGGCGGTATATTGATGTCTCCAGTCTCAGCCCTCTGTTAGTTGGTTTCAAATTTCAATGTTATGATTACTATATAAAGACATGTTCAATTCAATTTTTCACTGAGACCCCTTGAGGACTCGTACCTTCCATCAGTGAGTGGCTATCTGTTCAACTTGTACTGGGAATTGGTGAGACCTCCTCATCTTGAACGGATTTTGCCGGGAACCGAAAATCAAGGTTCCAGAATGAAAGATCTTCGAAGAAGGGGCATTGTCAGAATCTTTACCGCCATTGGGTCTCATTAGCCTTCAGCACATGAAAAAAGCCACGAGGTGGCTCCCGTGGCTGATGCTCACTTAGTCTATTGGGTGGACGTGTCATGCGTCACAGATCACGTCGACGTGACGTCCGGCAATCAGCCTACGTTTAATGCCGATCAATGACGCATTCGTGGCGTTCATAAAATCATCTTGCTCCCGGCGATGCGATCAAACGCAACAACTTGACTATTAACATCTGGCGGCAAACGGGACCTACTACTCAACGTAAAGTAAAAGATAGACTTGAAGGTGAGATATTGGGGCATAACAAAGAAAGATGGAGAAAATGTTCAGATATGAGTGTCAAAATGGACCACGAAAGGTCTTCCCAGGTAAGCTCGGTGCAGATACTACTGGCTCCGAGGTTGATGACTCTGTGCCAAGCTGAATATATGCCGATTCTGGCGCATCATATGAGGGAGGACTCATAGCCATCGCAGCAAGTCGTTCATTCTCCTCTGTGAGCAACTGAACCCGGCGTTCCAGATCATTCGTATTCTCCCTGGGCTGACCGTCTCGCAGGCCCTGCAGCTGCGAAACAGGTGCTGTTGATGTCGAAGCTGATGATTGGTAAGTATTACTGTCCGAGAACTCTCGGCGATGTTTGGAACTCGATGTAATGCCTCTCTTTTGCCACCCAGATACTTCTGTGCTTTCGTGACTACTGCCCGGATATTCAGAGAAAACGGTGATCTTTGGTTCACGAGCTAGAAAAAGTAACTCAGCAATGTTGGGAGCTGGTATGGCATCGAAAAGACCCACTTTCTTGTTGTGTGAGGGGAGCAGAATATGAGTGATGTCTTTTCCGTTTCCGGGACAAGAGGAGAAGAAGCACTGCCAAGATTACACAGGCACCCAGAACACCACCAACGATAGCGCCAATCGGGATCTTCTTGGCCTCCAGGTTCGATTCAGATTGAGTCTTTCCAGTCCCAACAACTGAGATTGTTGAACTGGGCGATTGTGGTGACGAAGTTGATGAATTGATGGTTTTAAGAGTTGTGAATGCCGGAACATAAACAATGTAGTCGATAACCGCAGCTGCACCGGAAGAGACCTGGGTTAGTTCGAGGACAACGTTGTGCACTCCAGCTGGTCTAGGTCCCGAGTCGAAAAGCGTGTAGTGCATAGGTATCCCTGCATCTTCGGCTCTCGGAACAACCGATTGCGGTTCTGGTGAACCACCATCATATGTGACCGTCATGTTGACCAGACCCATCTCGAGGGCATAAATCTGCAGGTTTGCACCTGAAAGGCTTTAAAATGCGGGGGGAATGTCAGAGCAATAGGTTCCCCACCGTTGTACGAGAACTTGAGAACATCTCCAACGGTCGATGATTGATGGGTACTGTTTTGGAAAGGTAATCGGAACCCATTGAGCTGGGGTATGTCCGCGCCGGCAACCTTTTTCCAGGACCCAACATATTCGATACCAGAGAACGAGTCGTCTACCATGATATTCTTTCCAGTGAGGGATGTGTCAGGACCCGGTACGACCACCATGTAGTCTAGGCCGATATCCATAGGTGAATTCAGCAATAGCTCAATTGTATGTAAGCCTTGAGGTAGCGTCGGTGTCTGGTACCACTGATGGCTTTGATAGAGAAAATCGGGATCAGAATCCGGCAAAGAACCCAATGTTTGAGTGAACTGAGGTGCAGTGTCAATGGTCACCAGGATTGACTTTTGTAACTGGATAAGTCCAAGGAATGCGATGGATATGCCTACAAAATCACCATATCGGTTCGAGTTGCAGAAAGGAAGAAGAAATTGGAGTCTAACCGTCGAATGTGTAGGTGATAGATGCTCCGAGATCCTCGTTCGCTGCATGTGTTGCCATCCCACCATCAAAAAAGTCGTTGCCTGACTGCAGATCTAGGTCAAAGGTCTCAGCTCGGCCACGATGACTACAAGTCAGCGAACGCACCCCATTGTCCAATATACTGCACGGATTTATCGAAGTTGTCGACCACATAAAATATCTGGTCGGTCGACATATGAAATGGGGGGGAAGAAAGGAATGAAACAACGCATCACCGCCCAGGAATTTTTGAATACAGTTGGCGCTCAGGGATACCATAAGGGCTATCCAATTATGTGCACTGCGTTGACGTTTCCGGCTGATCTATTTCTAGTTGAGACACATGTGAATATGATTTAACACACATGAACGAGTGCCATTCATAATTCGGCCCTTGATGTGTTCAAACCTCGTACAGATATGCCCAGATTGTGTACATCTCTGCACAGGTCTCTATTCCACTGATGAATATCCAAGTCTGAGCTGCAATAAACCTCAAGGCCAATTATTGTTGACTTGTCATGCTGCAACATTTTTTTGTGGTTTCACACCTCTCATTGACTCATCAGGATCTCTGTCTCGGCCAGCAGCGCTTCCACGCAAAACTTACGGCGCTTGTTGGAGATTCGAGCCAAATCCACAGCCCGGCTCTATTCCTAAAAGCCTTTGGTTCTCTCCTCTGGTAGGAACCATGGGGCTCCATCCAATTAATCAGTGCCCCCGTCCGAGGTGACCGATGTGAGTATCGATTAGTCGAATTATGCCCAAATCAGCCTGCTGGAAACCCACTAGTCTCGTAGACAGACTCGTTTACGCAAAGGTGTATCAAGCGAGAAGCACTTCCTGATTTATCAGGGTATGGCGGAGACCTGCTCAACGAGGAAACCAGAGCGAGTTGGAGATGAACGCAGGAAGCAAAACAGCGCCGGACCGGGCCCGAAATCTAGACCCATCACGTGGCTATATGTTGTCAGCATGATGAGTCATTGAGGAATTTCCTTCGCTTCTGCTGCGACCAATAGACCCAGCTCGATGCCAGCAGCGAGCTCTCAAATCTCAATAACCCTGAATTCGCAGCCTCGTCGACCGGTGCTACAGCCCAGGCACCACGGCTTCGTGTTAAATTCCACCGCGCTACTATAAATTGGTTACAAGAGGTTGCAGGGCTCCCATTCCGTCGAAATAACCTTGTATCTACGTCCCTCTGGCTCATTAGATTCGCTATAATGAGGTAGGATCCTTCTTTCTTTCACAACGTCTCTTTTTGACCCATTCTGTAGCTCGGAAGACATCGTATTCATGTCGCGTCCTGGGTTTTCTGCTGTCTCGCATTGCCGTCGACGGTCCTCATTCATTGCTATATCGCTCGCAGCTCCTGATGCCAAAGATCAGGCTGTAGTCTCCTTCCGGCCCCGGTTTCGAAAGCTGCCAATGTCTCCCAGAGCATCGACGGCCAACGAATCATCGTTGAATTCCATTGTTCAAAGATCCAGGTCCGTATATCCCCCTTGTCAGCAGAGGGACGCTGACGGATTCTGCATCCAGATTGGTCTTTGCCTACGAAGAGTCCTCCTCTGCAATCATCCACGTCGCCGACTATGATATTCGGTTTACGATTTCGCCTCTATGAATAGCCCAAGGGGAAAGAATAAGAAGAGACAGCGATTTGATATTGTGTCATCGTCCAGTCGAGCGCTGGGACAGGAAAACAGAAGTGGACCGAAAGATAGATCTTCATATGGTGCGCCGCTTCCGTCTTGGCTGCAACGTTCAGATTGAATCTCATCTCTCCTCTTCAGAAAGGCGCCAGTTTGACCAACGAGTTCTAGAAACCGCTCGAAGAATCCTCTTTGCTTAGCCGGTCCATCTCCTCCTCCATAGCGACAGTCTGCCCTTGAGCAGTGTCGTCTTTACCTCCTGCTCCTTGCCTTCGACAGGCAATGGCCCAAGAAGCACTCCTCCTCGATCTCCAGCCTCAGTGTTCATTCATATTAGAATCCTCGATTAGTCTTTTGAATCTGATAGACGGGGAAGAATTAGAGATCAATATCTGCAGGAGGACGAGGTCCGTATTCATGTTATCATTTGCGTCTTGTTCTGTGACCTGAGCTTCTTCCAGATTCGTTTGCATTGCTCTGTTCTCGCCATCATGTCCGTTTTTGGATAAGCAGGCGCTACTTACGTTGGTTTATACTGGAAAAGGTAAAGATAATGCACCGGATATGGACATGCTGTGCGCTCTTTCAGGGATTGCTGTAGCTCCAAGCACAACTTTATCTGTTTAGAATGCAGAATCTATACCAAAATCATGGACATCTATCGAATAAGCGCCAGAGACGTTCGAGAAACTTCGATATTAACAGCCCGAAGCGGTGCTCTCACTCAATAGAAGGTCACATGAGTCAGATTATCGCAGCACTTATAAAAAGCCACGGCCCCACAGATCAGGGCCTTCATTGTTGCGACCCACCACCACCTCAATGGTTGGAATCACCAAGATTTCTGCTCTTCTCGTTACCTCTATGGCCTTCCTCGCCATTCCAGTTACCGCTGGACCTATCGCCTATGGTCTGTGCCAGACCGGTAAGTCGACTTTCTTTCAGAAGAGATATCGAGCTAACGGTCCTCTGTAGGGTGTAACACCCTTGCCGTCGCTTGCTATGCTGCTGCCGGTTTCACCTTTGGCACCGTCGTAGCTGCACCTGCTGCACCTGCCGTTATTCTTGCCTGTAACGCTGGACTGGGGACGTGAGTCATTTTTTGGTGGTGATTCAATGCACAGCTGACTTTTGTCTTTCCAGTTGCTCAGCGACCTGCGCCACTGTTGCCTTGTTTGCACCAACCCCATGAGCTATTTGTTTGTGTACATACTTGCAGTTGTATTATCCGTTTGTCGCTGTATTCATCCAATTCCTCGTTTCATGACAATGTATGCAGTCAGATTGAACGTCACGATATTCCCACGTGCATTGCCGTTGCCACGACTTGTCCAGGGTCCTTCAGCGAATGGGCGTTGAGGCTCCTCGTGGTGGAGGTACCTATAGAACGGCTCAGAGCAGGTGTGTTCGAGCATGTGCAGTATTAGACTGCCGTAACGAAGACCCTTAGCGGTGCGTCGGACCTGTCTCCTCGCTCTCCATTATACCAGTACTTACATATTCCTTGAATAATGTATTTAAACGTTACCGAGCTTTCTGCAGTTCATATAAGACACATATTCCGGGGAACCACCCTCGCAAACATTCACTAACTTGCTGGACTCTACTTATATTGAAAGTAGCGCCTGGGCGTCTACACTCCAAAGTTTCTCTGTTGCTCATACATTACCCCCTCTTCTCCCTCGGTGAGTTCAGAGAATTAGTCGCTCTCAATTCAAGCGCTATTTCAAGTGTGTCGACAGTCAGTCAAGCGCAATGTTTTCTTTTGTTTTAGGTATTATGTGATATCTTTTCTTGACTGGTTATCACATCTCTGAAGTATACTCAAACCTGTCAACAGAATGAATGGAAGCAACACAAAGAAATCCGTGGCGTACTATGACAATCGAGCTTGGAGCTTTGAAAGTACCTCTCAACTCGGACAGAGTATGTATACTGCATACCCAGACACAACGAATGACCAGTACTTATCGCTACTGCATCGAAGATCTGGAAAAGAAGAACAAAATCAGAGTATGGCGAGATGAACAGCCCGAGCGTCAATCTACTTACAGTAATGGTTAGCATGATGTCGAACGCCCTGGACATGGAGACGAAGGGATATTTTGTCAAGAATCTAGTTGAAGCTAGCTGGTTCATTTTCCAGAAGTGTGGCATACAATCAAGTATAACTGAAAAGACTCTGAGTCTAATGTACTACATTATCAAAGTTGACCTAGAGCAAGTCAATCCACCTCTCATCTAGCTATATATCTGTGATTTCAGATGCCAATCTCTGAATCAAATGATGTTTCTCAGAGTCTAGTCTCTCTCGACGTATTCTGCTCCACTCTGGTTCCACTGCCCAAAATCACGCGGAATGAAACTTCAGATTGTGTAACCACTCCCAGGTTTCATGTCTCATTCAGCGCCAGCGATACCATTGCATCGACCAACTCTTAATGGAAGCATAGTGTTGGAAGGTAGGTCGGCGCAAGAGTCTAGAGGACAACGATAAGAAAAGATCTATCGAGTCATCAGCAAAGGTAATAAAGAATAAATAATAAATAAATACCTCAGTCAAAGTAAAAGGACTGAGGATGAAACGTGTAGTACGAGGATTATATAGTAGGTGAGTTTGAAATATAAGAGGAGTTTAAATAAGATAAGATAAAGATAAAGAAGTGAAAAATAGGATAGATGTCAACGTTCAACACATAGCCGTTTACATCTCATGATCGTGTCTACTATTCCTGGAGGATTGCCTGATGCTACTGCACATGCTGCTACCGCGCGTGCCCCTACTGCCCTGGTGGCTCCTCTGGGATTCCTCATACGATGATGGCGGTGAGTTCGACGGATGTTCACTGTACGATGGGGGTGCCGGAGGTCTCGGATCAGGGTAGCATGTCTTGCATCCCTGTCACAAACCAAGTTAAATCAAAGCAGCATAAATTGAAATGAAGAGATACTCTGATACGTGCGGCTGCGGTTTCAAAACTCTTACCGCACTAGTGCACTGGTAACCCCCTGTGCGCCTTTCGAGCTCCCCGGATGACGTCCGAATCTCGAGATGTTCGAGCCTGCTTTCTGGAGCTTGTGCTAGCAGAACAGCCCTGCGATGTGATCTTGGTGCAGAAAAAATGAAGAGAGTGTGAAGCACACCTGTCGTCTCCAACAGGAGCAGCTAGCACATCACTCCCAGTGATAAGTTGGACGACTAAAATGACTGTGGTCGACTACGGGATAGTGTTGCCGTTAATAGGGCACTTAAGCGTGGGGTCGCCGATGCAAAAGGGCAATCAACACAAAGTTTGTAAGAACTCTATATCAAAAACACTCAACACACTGACTCTCTTTTATACCCTGAATTCATGGGGGCAAAAGCAAGAGAATAGACCTTCGTTGAAGCTCTTTAAAACAGTATATGAAAGCGAACAAGTTTATTGGAATCAATCTAATAAACCACAAGTCTTTGCGTACAAGGCTAGCTTGAACACTTGACAGCAACCTTACTAAGGATGCTTCGGAAAAGGGATGTTTTACTTCGATGTGGAAGGAAAAGGGAGTTTATAGGGTTTCGAAGAAAGACTATGACTTGTCTGAACTTCAAAAGTATCACTCTGTTCACAAAATGCACCTCTTGTACACTTGATATGAATGCTCAACTCGTAATTCGTCTGAGAACTTGGCTTTCACTTGACTTCTTCTTGAAGCTTTGCTATTTCCTATTCCACACTTCTGATCTAACCAAGACTTGTCCAGGCACTTGTTCCGTTTGAGTCTTATGACTAACCAAAGCTTGTCCAGGCACTATTCCGTTTGAGCTTTATGAAACGCAGAGTTTGTCCAGGCACTATTCCGTTTGAACTCTATGACTAACCAATTGAGAACAACTTGTAATATTGGCACTAAGCTTCTGCTTGTGATGCGTACTAGTAATTGTCTGGTATTATAAGTAAGATACGGGCTCCTTATATACTATATGAGAAATAATTGAAAGTCCACTCTAAACCCCTTCGGAATCTTGGCATAGGTCTTCGAGTCATTCAAGCACTGCTTCCTGCAGCACCTGAGCTATTATTGATCGTTCCGCCATCGTATGTCCATATCAGGCTGGATTGCTGTGAAGTGAATTACTACTGCACAAAGCCAGTTCCCTCGTAGTCCTAAGTCCTTGTCCTGCTGTGTCCCTTCTATAACATCTCTTCTTATCCTTCTATTGAATCTCCTTCGAACGACTTGTTTGTGCTTCAACCAATGTTGCAGATATCCTGAATTACTGAGAATGAAGCATGCTTATGGCAGGTTTACTAGCGAACCTCCACGTTGGTTTAGTTCAACTCTGTCAAGTATCGTAGCAGAGCCTGGCCACAGGCTGCTGCTACATCCTTCTTAGAGTCGTTCCTGGTTTCAATGCTTCCTTCTAGTATCTTCTAGACAAGTCAGATCTTCTTTCTAGGCTGTAATATCCCATATTCGTAATCAGGAAAGACTGGTCTAATCGCTAGAAAAGCCAAAAAGAGAGGGTGGAACGTTTCCAGCCCTATCACCATGGCTGAGGCTTAAAGTCGGCTTTGAGCCAGAGCTTAGCTGCACAATCAGCCAAGCTAAGCTGATTTCGGCTTACAGCTGCAGCGGCTAAGGCTTTGTCAGCTCAATGGCTAAGAAAGAGAAAAGCATCTTGTTTTTTAGTCTCCTGTATATTAGGAACAACAATGTCAATGGCCAGCACCCAGGCACGTTAAATGCAGTTCAGTTGAAATCGGCTTAGCTGCAACTTTCAGCCAGCTAAAGCCGACTTTGAGCCAATGTTCAAATGACCCAAACACTTTCACAGCTTCTTGAAATTGTAGACACTTGTTCCTGGTCATATATAGCAGCTCACTTATCCATAGGAACAGTTCTCCTAGACTTGAAAACTGGTCCCTCTATGAGGATTCAAGTAGAGGGACCAGTAAATATCATAATTTGTTGGTGGGTGATAATTTGGACGGGACCAGGTTAAATAATAACTGCCTTATATGACCAGAATTCATATGTGGAAACCACATTAGGAATTATATCCAGGTTGCGCTTGACCACCACCACTAGTTTGTGCAGCTTTTTTAGTGTATTTGACATGTTCAAGACAAGCAGGACAAGAGAGATGATCAGACAGACAAAGGCCTATGAAGGCAAGAAGAAATGACGCATGCTCGGTTATGATTCCAAAAGCGGATTTTCCCAAATGAATTCTGGTCATATAAGGAAATTCTTTATTATGAACATGCCATCAAAATTATCACCACCCAGATATAAATGAAATCTACCAGGCCCTCGATGAGGAATTGAGGAAGAGGGAGGCTACAGTTCTCCCACAATTTCAAGCCAATAGGTGAGACTTTGTGGGCCGATAGACCAAATGAACTATTGGAGCCATTCCAATGGGAATTCCCAGCACTATGGTGTTTCAGAACATCATGATAGCCAAAGCACAATGTTTTGAAAAATTTCAGTCGGTTTAGCTGGCTGAGAGCCAAGAGCCGATAACCGGCTGCGGCTTATAAGCTGTAGCCGTCCTTAGCCGTCAGCCGTCTTAGCCGTGGCTAAGGCTCGACGGCTGGCAGCTAAGGCTAATAGTCTTTCACAGAACCAATTCCGTCAAGGAGCTCGCCAACTTTGCAATTCTCATCTTTGGTATTGTTGTGAACCAAGCAGGCTGTGAACGTGTATTCTTGCATCTCAAAGTTCAGCAAACTGACCACCGAGCACATTTGGGATTAGACAAGATGGAGAAATCAACAAGGGTATGTCTCTCAGTGGAGTCTGAACACAGCTGACGAGAGGCTGGTTACGAGCCTAGAATATTCACTGGCAGGTGATTGATTGATCTTCAGCAACACCGGTGTAGCATAGCTTGTAGTTTACAAAGATACTGTACTTTCCCTACAGGTCACTAGTGGGCGGGGTCTGTAGTTTGTTCGTTGAGCTTGGTGATAAAAACTGTTTACAGATTAATATTGGATTTGTTTCAAGAAGTTATATAGGCTCACCAGTTGTGTGTTGGAGGGATGGTCAGGATTATGAGACATGAGTAAGGGTTGTCAAACTCTTCCACTTTGGCTTTCAGCATATAATGGACACTAATAGTGACAGCAGAAAGTATAAGAAGGATTACCAAAAGCCTAAGCTTGTAGTTCTTTTGGAGTCAGGGTCATTTATTGAATGAAGTCGTCCTTCCTGCTGCTGGGATATGTCGTGCTGGTTTGTCTCTCAGAGCTTTAGAGGGTCCCAATGATTCAAACAAACACTTGGTCCACCTTCATTTTATTCACTATAGGGTGGCCAGGACCCAGTGAATGATGCCTGATATTACTCAGTGTCTTAAAGACAGAAGAAGGATTTACAGCTATTTCCGGTACCTAAGGCGCGGCATCATTTTTGATCAGGAATTTGATGCCACCAAAGAATAAATCATAGCAGATGCAAATCTCCCTGGATTAGCCTCGGAATAGGCTCTAATTTTTTGTCTTTGAGAGTTCTAAATCATAGGCTACTTTTCTTCAATATACCGTGTGAATTTCAGGAAGGTACAGGGAGGAAGGGGTGATTTCATGAAGTACAGACCCTAGAACATGCAGGAGATGTTGGGAACTCTTTGGAAAGGACTAAAACTTTGGGTATATGTATCATATACCTATATAAAATATCCCAGCAGACATACATATTATATTCTAGGTAGTAAACCCAGTAGGAGGTACCTTCAGGCTAGAGCTAATTGCTCAGCTTCTAGTGGTCTCTGGCCACTCAGGGTACTTGGTAACAGATGGTATAAGGTACTACTATGTGTAAGAAGATTCTCTAAGGGAAATGAGGTTGCATAGAGCATTGTACTAGCATTACCGGAGACTTGGACAGATTTGGACTGTTATGTCACACTGTGTGACATCCGTGCCCTGTCTCTTGGAATGGCAGTACAAGGCTCTAAGCATTCCAATTTACCTTGATACATATTTGTAAACATTGTAATACACTATGATATGTCTTATAAAGTACCCCAAGCATCTAGAGACCACTAGAGGCTGAATAATTAGCTATAGCCTGAAGGTACCTCCTACTGGGTTTACTACCTAGAATATAATATGTATGTCTGCTGGGATATTTTATATAGGTATATGATACATATACCCAAAGTTTTAGTCCTTTCCAAAGAGTTCCCAACATCTCCTGCATGTTCTAGGGTCTGTACTTCATGAAATCACCCCTTCCTCCCTGTACCTTCCTGAAATTCACACGGTATATTGAAGAAAAATAGCCTATGATTTAGAACTCTCAAAGACAAAAAAGTAGAGCCTATTCCGAGGCTAATCCAGGGAGATTTGCATCTACTATGATTTATTCTTTGGCAGCATCAAATTCTTGATCAAAAATGATGCCGCGCCTTAGGTACCGGAAATAGCTGTAATGATTCGTAGGTGATCTCAAAGCTTCTAGTTGACAATACTGAAGATGCTGAGATAGTATACCACAGGTGTTTGCCTATAGTATCCTATGCTGGGCCTTATACTGAACTCGTTACTTGGTCGTTAATACTGATACTGAACTCAGGGTTGCAAGACTTACCATAAGTCTGGCACTAGTCTCAGTGGTACAAGTGGATAGGCGATCCGTTGATCCCTACTGCTGTATTGTCCAAGGAGAAGGGTGAAGTTCTTTCAATCCACTCAGGGGGCAAAAGAAGATCCTTGTCTCAATAGAACAAGAGAATAGGCAATCCATATGATCCCTACTGCTGTGTTGTTCAAGGAGAGGGGCGAAGTCCTTTAAATCCTTTCTTGGGGGATAAAGAAGATGATATTTGATGGAGAACTGGGCTCCCTTTTATACAGTTTCTAGGTACCTGTCTATTTGGGGCTAACATACTAATAAATCTGGGTTCTGTAATTTATTATCTCTTTCTCGATGTGCATGTCCTACTTAGGATTTACATGTCCTGCTTTGGATTTATGGTTCATTCTCAATGAAACATGAATGTGGATCTTGTACAGCCTGTGGGATGCATCACGATCCTGGCCAGAAAGAGTCGTCCAGACTTGGAGAGTCAAATCATGTATCTTGCAGATATCATCTTGACCCTTCTGAGTTTTCAGAAATAGATGGTCAGACCAAAAGCAGTTTGTCCAAATTGTACTGGATCTAGATGCATTTGGGTCCCTTGACCTTGTCTTTCCCCCCCATCTTTCCTCACCCAAATCATGTTTGTGACAACTTTTCTTGTCTGAGACATGTCAAACACATAGTACTCATGCATAATGTGTCTCATAACATGAATCAGTAATTAGAACACGTCACTTGTGTTGTTTGGGTGGTTAATGGGTTCAAAAGTTAAGGTGGCGCAACTCTTGTATCTGCCGGTCTGAGTCAGGTGGTTATATTTGGCGTTTCAGGGTCTGACTTGGCCTGTCATGAGTCACTGGGAGCTTGACTCAACATGGTTTATTGAGGCCAGAGTCTCTCACCCTTGAGGCATCTTAGGGCATGCTTCATGTACAGCACTTTCCTATCTGCCAATTGAAACAGAGCTTGAATAATGACTCATCTGATGTGCTGATGTGCCGCATGGGTCAGTGCCACGTATTGTCCTGATCATCTGTCGATCAAGGCTGTGTGCTGTCAGAACTTCTACAGCTCTTCTGATTGTTTGCCATCAAGTCGGTATCTTCATTAGGGATTCCCTGCGCTTCGTGCCAGGGATCATTGTGCCCCATTTTCACTTCTCTTATCAACCTTCACCAACAATCACTATTTCTGATGAAACAATGTTTTATTGGTACACTGGTGTCAGTGCTCTGCAGCTGGCAGTCGTCTCTGAGACCAGTGTACATTCAAAGTCGATCTTGAGATGCTTTCTGACTTCAACAGCGAACAGAATCCGCTCACAGATCGTTTTTTCAGCAGCAAGACATGCACCAATCACGAATTCCAAGTTGAAGGCATTGACACTGACATCACCAGATGAAGGCTATGCATAGAAGGATTGACAGGGACCTTGCTGCGACCGAGAAGTGATCCAAACGCAGTCAACATGTAGCCATGGGCGTTTTCGAAACAGAGATAACTTTGGATCAGAGGCGAATCAGAAATTCTGATCGGGAAAGGAAGGAAGTCAGCCGCAATAGAACACAGCATTCTTGGAAAGTTAAAGGTCTTTCCGGTGACATATCTGCTAGATTTTACAATCATCAAGTACCAGTCAGGTGCGGGTGTGCGGCCAACCTGCCGGCATCAACTCCTGCCAGAGGGGGGCTCTATAAGCATCGCCTAAAATACAGTTTGGAGCTAGACAAACCGTTCAAAATCTTCCACTTCTCTTTGTCCTGATGGAATTCTCAGCACAGATCAACCATTATCATCTATAGCCGTCCCAGTAATATTTCAGGTCGGCTCAACCGCTGCAATCACTGAACTATTTTGAAAAGCGGCCATTAATTAAATTCCGAGGTTTAAATGCATTGAGATCGTGTCAGTAAAACTCCATGTCAACCCTCAACCCTTCCCCCAGCTCAATGGACAACCCGGTTCTCGTTCAAGCCATCATCGAAACATATACAGAAGGCATTCGTATTGCTTTCTCTTATCTTCTGCCTGCGACTATCTTCTCTGCCATGCTTATCCCGCTTTTGATAATGTTGTTCGCAGTTTCAACGCCGCAAACGCGTCGGAAGCCCATATTCTTGCTCAACGTCACGCAAATATTGCTAGGTATTGCAACTGCGATATTCACGGCTCACTACATTGTATGTGGGAAAGACCGGCATTGCTAAAAGTTTGCTCACTTTTCGCCGCAGATCAAATCTGTGTTGAATCCCTTTGCACATACCAACAGAGTTCAAAGCACGTAATTTCGAATGGGCCTCCTTTCAACTTCGTGATTGACTTTCAAGATAGATTTCTCTGTCAGCACTCTTTACATGTGGATGCCATGGATAACAGAAGGGATTTTGCTCCTTCGCATTGTTGTTGTTTTCAGGAGCACACATGGTGGTGTTTTGCCCATGGCATCATTGCTGGCTCTTCCCATCTCTCTTAAGATGGCCAGGGCTGTGATCAACATTCTTGTCCTCATGAGCTGGTGGAAAAGGAAAGACCTTACCTTTGGTGGTGTGCAATTTGAGGCTTCCGAGAGCCTCGAGCTTAATACTTGGATGCCCAAAGCGAGTTGGATAATGGAGCTCGTTGACAATGGGTATGTCTCAAGAAGTGAGCTTCTGGATTCATGCACATGACTAATGACTTTACAAGATATGTCTCATTCCTGTTTCTCTGGCGTTTGAATGGACAGGGACATCTCTTTGATGGGTCGAAAATAGGGCGTGTTGACACTCGGCGTCAGTGTTGGACTAAAACGAACTGCTCAATGAACGAATTCTGATGATATTTCACAGGATCCATCACTTCAAAGATCAAGTCCTTGTTTTGGATTGCGAGTACCAACTTCTTCTTTCCCCGTGAGTTTCGCTTTTGCGTGCAGAATCGCAATTTAGCGATTTCCCCAACAGTCGTGTTTCTTACCTTTCAAATTATTTTCGCGTTTTCCGGCCAGGCTCTGGTTCTAGCAAGTGTCAATGTGACCTATACATACGTGTCAATCATTTCGACGGTTTTCGCAACTGGTACATTTATTTAATTGCAACTACTATCAGAGAATATGTTGACCTTGCTGTCCAGTATGGTCCTCGACCGCATCATATGCACAAACAGACACAGCTATGACTCTCGAGACACACCATCCGGCCTCGGTGAATCATCTCCGAGTCCCAACGGGTATATTTCGAAGACGTCCCACGATGAGCTCATCAGTGCCTTCTGATCGTGATGGCTAAGGAAATGAAGCCGGAAGAGTACTTACCTTAAAGGGACCTAACTGGTGACTCCACCCGAACTTTAGATCACATTATTCAAGTTTATTTAATGCATTCTTCCTTATGAACTTACCCGAGTTGGGTCGTGTATCATTGAACAATGTGGCAGTCTTCTCGGTCCTTTGACCAGGAAGAAAACTCATGACTCAGCTGATGGGCGTGAAAATCGGCGACATGTCAAGAGTTGTCTGAGTCCCTGCTCGAGCCCGTTGAATGCAACCCCAGTCATGTAGCGGGCATCCCTACGGTGATGCTGCTGAGTTGTCATTTAATACAGGTAACGGAAACCTTTTCTCCTTTCCATGGCTTGGTCAAAGGTGATACCTTCTAACCGCGCCGCCTCCTCGATCCGGACTCTGTCGGCACCTTCCAAGGCAGCTCGCTCATTTCTTTCAAGCTGACGGTTTGTGTGAAGCAAAATTTGTCTCATTACTTTGGGATAATATCAGTGTTGCACTAGGTCTAATGAAGAAAATCATAAGTACCAAGAGCCAAGATATTGGCAAAAACAAGAGCGCAGAGTGAGATGAGCATGGACTGGTGATATTCTGGTGCCCAAGCCGCCTTCCAGGTATAAGAGCCTATTCTGGAAGACGGTGAATGCATTGAAGCGATGCAAATTCTTCTTACAGATTGCCCAGATTCCCTACTCCGTTAATGATACCCATTGCTGCTGCTCGTTTAGCTGGTGGACGAGGAATCACATTCGAGACCCAGACGAGTGTAAGCGAAAATGCTGGAATCAAAAGTCAAACCGAGGCGACGAAGATACGAGACCTTGGGCTTACTAGCGTTTCCGAAAGCCATGAAGAACATTGAGACATATCTGGCGGCAGTATTTGTGGTGGATAGAGAGATGATATAGCCAAGGATGACGGTCCACCACCAGACCTGGAAGATGCTTGAATCGGGCTTTACAAGTCGAAATACGGGATCATACCGTAGAGTGCCAGAATCGCTCGCCTGTACGATCTATTCCAAGAGAGTCAGAAGAAGAAATGAGATGTCGGTTGGTTACAAACCAGCACTCCAGGCGCTCAAACAGCAGACGATTGTCGCAGCGATCCAAGGGGGGCTAGAGGATTGGTTCGAAAAGGATCGGGAAGTAGCAAGCGGAATTTACGCAGCCAACACCAGAGATATTGTCGTGTTGAATCCAAGCGTTGATGTAAGACTAGTCTTATTTGTAAACGTGAAATGAGTACCGAGACAAATACTCACGTCGGGAAGAAATTGATAAAGCTCAACCCGAGGAGCTGCGCCACGTTCATTATCGCAAATATCCAGACTTTCGGGTCTAACAGGGCCATTTTAAGTCCTTGGAGGGGGCTGAAGGAGACAATGAGCTCGGTTAAATGTCGCAGAATCAACGTACGATTCTTCAGCATTGTCTCTATCTGCTTCCCCAGCGTCGTCGGCAAGTCGAGCCTGTGCTAGTCGACGTTCAGAACCGGTTATCCAGGATGTGTTGTGAGGCTGATCAAATACGATGAGTTAGGAAAGGCGACACAGTGCTAGAGACGAACATAGTCAGGCAATAGATACCTGTCGAAGCAAGTCAGTGATCGGAAAAAGGATTCGAAATGAGCTCACATGCTCATAAACCCGACACATATGGTTATAGATCCCTGCGAGACATTGAATATCGAGTTCAGTAGCCAAATAGGGCATCCATTACCTCGATGAAGAATAGCCTGAAAGTGGACACTGAGGCGCTGATGGGATAGAATACAATTGGCTTACCAGCGCCATGCCCTTATGCCTCGAGTACCATCCATATTGGTCAAGATTCCGGCTGCTATTAGCTAAATTGCTATGAGGACAATGTTTCACCTAGGATGATTGACCCGCCCACCGCTCCGAAAGCATTAGAAATCAGGAGTCCTCCGTAAAGGATCGAAGCGCGAAACCCGAGTTCCTGATGTTTGTATTAGATGCGTAATTGAGATCTTGGAAGGCCATACTTACCTTCCTCGTGTACCATCTGGATAGTAAATAGACCGCTGTTGAAGATCAGCGACCTGGAGTGATGGAAAGTTTTGGATTACCCCCAGGGTAAAAGGCGGCCTGGATATATGTTAATCAAGAGATAGGCAGAGCGAGGTAGAACGAACTTCGGGTAAACCAATGAAGAGGCGGCAAGCAATGATATGCCCGAATTTTTTTGTGACCTGGGAAGAAGATAAGCATGTGCCACGTCAATGCGAGGTAAAAGTACTGACACCCGTCAAAGCACTAGCTATTCCCCTTCGAGATTCAATTGGTAAATTTCTTCCGAGGAGAGAATCACGTCAGACCTACCAAGCAACAACACAACCACCGATGTAAAACGAGGGTCTACATATCGCTCCTTTAGTTCAGCGCGACACAGGAATTTCAATAGTCCACCTTGTTATGTAGTTGAGCAGCATGTTGGAAGGGACTTGGGCAGGACAGTATGTGACGAATAGAATTGAGAGCACCACGGAATACTGGAGGTCTATGCTCGGTTGAGCCGAGAGAAATGAGTGTCGAGAAGACAACACACCTGTCAGACCTAGATCTTGTTCTATCCCTTTCAGACGAGCGGTGGTGATTCCAAGCCTCTAAAAACATGATGAGTCATGGGATTAAACCAGGATTAGGAGAAAAACATCTATGTAATTCAAAATGTAGATCTGCTTTTCGTGAGCCTGGTGATATGAGGAATAGGTTTTGAACGCACCAGTATAATTGTTGGAAGCAGCCTGGTGTCCAGTTTCCGAACAAGCTTTCGTTCAGCAGATCTCCTTTCCTCGGTTCCATTTTCCGGGATAGAGTGAGAGTCGCTCGCCTCATGAATGGTTGCAATTTCCTGAGGCGTCTTCTCGATGAAGGTCCCTATGTCCTTTTCCTTCTCCATGTTAGATACACGAAGTGTCTCAACCACTTTCAGCATTTCAAGCTTTATACAGCACTTTGACAGATCTTATGACCTTGCACCACCAGGTGTGACGCTCAAAATATTGCGGGAAATGGGGAACCAAAGTACCGTCAGGTAACCGATGATGAGAAGCCATACATATAAAAAGCTGTCTGATAGGTTCTAGAATGGACCCTAATGCCCATGTCAAAGCTATTTTTGCGGGTATGGTGCTGGACCTGAGAGAGTTCATGTCTGATAATCGCGCGAGAAGCGAAGGGGAAGGAATTGCCCTCGTGAGCTGAGCTTCTGTAGAGATGAAGTGCCAACTGACAATAAAGGCAAGATGTAAGGTGCTGCATGAATGAGTTTTCTTCCAGATCAAAGTCTCGCATGTCAAGGCCTCTAAGAATTTCGAAGCCCTACTGGCCAGGGTTGCACATATCGAGGTGGCATGGTCGCATTCAACAAGGAAAGAGATGGACGTGAAGTGAGAGGAAAAGCGTCGCCGAGCCTCTCATGACACCCACGTTGCAGTTTGCTCCCTTCCACCGAGTGATTTATACAGCTCCGAGAACCGGTATGAATCGATCTCCAGCGCTCGATACACCGACCGTAATGCTCCCTCTTCCCGCGACAGATACCCTGATCCACCGGGCTTTACTCCGATCCCGCCTGCTCCTCCTCCTCCGGCCAAGTCGGGCCCTTCTAACTCGAGAAATGAGAAGTTTAGTATCAGGATGGGGCCTATGACCTGGACCAAGTATGGGAGAATAAAGCCGCTTCGTCTTTCCATAACCTGTGCTCTGCCCCATAATGGCATGGTGATCGATCACGACTGGTAGTATAAGATGTTTCTTGATCGATCCTGATGGATCCTATTACTTTACTGAAGTTGAGTTTGAACTCACTGGGGATCGATCCTCAACTACAAGCCTTGCTTTAGTCCGTATTTGGAAAATTACCTCGGTTCAGCTCAATATGACAGGGAGGCGCGCTAATTACGAGATGCAGGAATCCTGATAAGATCTCAAATTACTTATCTTATCCTGAGATTGTGACGGGCCATCAGGCCAGCGGAGTTTCAACTTGACTGTATGAGACAACCGCAAGCCACCAAATCATCGGCGGGGACCTCGGCCGAGCGGGAAGAGCGTGCGGCACTGGGCAGCGCAGAAAATTTTGGAACTGAGCCAGAGGAAATGCCGGAAGCTCTCACTGAAACACATAGCAATTTCGAAGACCGCAGCGCTCCTATGGCCGTGTCAGACGATATTGCTGTAGTCGAAAAAGAGTTCGCTTATGTAATATTTACAACGCTCAAGTTCAGCTGTAACATCAGTGATTGCCAGTTCATTGTTCTACAAGATTAGCACCGTCAGACTGGTTTCTTGCAGCAATTTCACTGAGTTAGATCAAAAGGCAATAAACAAGACCTAGATACAATAATATTGATGTTATTGAATACTTTTCACACCTCCGCCCCATGGGAATTTTGCCTTGTGTGGCGCTGTCACGATTGCGGGTTCAGCCGTCCGAAATCACCGTGACATTGCGCTCCTCGGTGCTATCTGTGATGCATGACTGAACCTCTTATCGAAAAACTACAGTGCTGTTGCATCAGCCCAAGTCGCATTGGCCACAAGCAGGATCTGAATGAAGGATACACTTGAAGATTCATGTTGTCCTTTGAGTTCCACTTGATCGGATGTCATTTGCCTGGGTCGACAGTCAATAGTACAACATTTGCTCGAAATTTCCTCATGTCTTCACGCTGACTGGACTGCGAACATAGCTCCGACTTATCAATCAGTTCTCATCAACCAGGTTACTAAGTGCTTCGAGCCTCAATTTTAAAATCAACCATGTGCAAGGAATACAAGTCCACGACCCTGGGTGTATCTTTCTGATGGGAACTCGGAGCTCCTCTAATCTGCTGTGATAGCTTGCACTCGACTCAGCGTGATGCGAAGCAGGCTTGAAACGGAGAAGTATTGGAAGTTGACTTAGATCCAGGAACATTGCCGCGACCAAGAACTCATTCAAGTCGAGGACCTCAATATGTACCCAGGCTCAGTTTTTTCAGTTATTGGTGGACCAGGATTCTGATCAGGAAATCCAGATCCGTAACCAGTGGGATAGATGCCGTCTAACCGCGGCATGTACGAGTCCACACTTTTCATATGAGAGATGAAAACAAGGCAGAATATCAAGGATTTGACAATAACATTCTAGTTGCTACTGATTCAGGTAGAGATCAAGCCTTGCAGTAGCACATCCGAAATAGAGTGACACAACTCCATGATTCAGGACACTAGAAATACTAGTTTTAGAACACCAAAAAGGTTACCTTCATGCATAGAACAAAAAGAATATTGAATTTTCAGCACCTGCTCGGTATCAGGACTCTCGAGTTCTTCATGGTTCCTCCCACAAAAACAGGACATATCTGGTTCAATTTTGACCGCTCACCAGTTCTGCAACAGTGTTGTGCACAATCCATCAGACACTAGTTCGATCATCAATGAATCTACCTCAAAACCTGCAAATTCTATGAAAATGGCAGCGAGACTAGGAAGAACAATCCCGAGATTTGGGTACTTTGATGACTGTACCCAGAAAATCACTGACACCCAAAAACAAGCCCACAAGTGGGAATTGTAACCTTGGAACCCAGCATCTTCCAGTGACATTTGATTCCAGAACTGCCAAACGACTGGCAGATATATATGGATCTAGGATCAGTTTGAAGTTGATTTGATGCAACTCAGTGGTGGAACTCGACTAACATATATCAAGGCCAGCTTGGAGCTGCCTGACCATTCAAATAGCCCGGTCCTTCTGGTGCTATTGGAACATGTAGTTATCGTGGTCTGTTCTCTCGGCCAGCATAGATCCATCATCCAAGTATAGCCTTCCCCAGGCCGACAGGACTGCGGAGATCGATGAACTGTTGAATTAAAAGCCGAGATATAAAATACAGGTGAGATGACCAAGTAGAGGTTGATGTCTATCCCCAATTTTCCACCTGGCTCAATGCCTGACCCAGCTATGGCCCAGGCCATCGTTGAGGCGTATGCTAAGGGCATTCGTACGACCTTCTCTTACCTTCTGCCTGCAGTCATCTCCTCGGCTATGCTTATCCCACTACTGATAATGCTATTTATAGTATCGACATCTCAGACACGCCGGAAACCCATATTCCTTCTCAATGTGGCGCAAATATTGATGGGTATTACCACTGGGATACTCACGGCTCACCACATTGTATGTGAACAAGTCCAGTGTCCGGCATTGACGGCTCAATCACGTTCTGTAGATTCAAGCTGTTCTGAATCCATTTGCACCTACAAATACAATTGAAAGTGCGTCATTTTGCCTTGGATTTCCTTAAGTTTATGGTTGACTTTCAGGACAGATTTCGCCGTCAGTACTTTGTATATGTGGATGCCATGGGTAACGGAGCTTGTCTTGCTGCTTCGCGTCGTCATTGTGTTCAGGATTAGAGATCGTCGTATCCTGAGCATGGCATCCTTGCTGGCTCTTCCCCTATCTCTCAAAGCTGCCAGGGGTGTGATCAACATTTTTGTCCTCATGAACTGGTGGAAGGTGAAAGGCCTCACTGTCGATGGTGTTCAATTCGGGACTGCCGAAAGCGTCGATACCTGGATGGCCAAAGCGAGTTGGATAGTGGAATTCATTGACAATGGGTAAATCTCATCAAAGAGGCTTCCGAACTCCTCGCTAATGGTGTCAAAAGATATGTTTCATTCCTATTTTTGTGGCGCTTGAAAGGACAGGCACATCTCTTTGATGGCGCAAAAATAGGGCGTGTTGACACTCGGCGTCAGTGTTGGACTGCAACTGCTCAAAATCACTCTGATATGATATTCCACAGGATCCATCACGTCAAAGATGAAGACTTTGTTTTGGATTGCGAGTACCAACTTCTTCTTCCCTCGTGAGTTTCGCACTTGCCTGCTGATAGACCAGAACCACAATTGAGCTATTTCTCCATCAGCCGTGTTTCTTATCTTTCAAATCATTTTCGCGTTTTCCGGCCAGGGTCTGATTCTAGGAAGTGTCAATGTCACCTATACATATGTGTCAATCATCTCGACGGTTTTCGCAACTGGTACGTTTACTTCCTGGCAACTACTATGCAAGAATATGTTGACCTTGCTGTCCAGTGTGGTCCTCAACAACATCATATGCACAAACAGACACACCTATGACTCTCGAGACACGCCATCCGGCCTCGGTGAATCATCTCCGAGTCCCAACGGGTATCTTTCGAAGACGTCCCACGATGAGCTCATCAGTGCCTGTTGATGATGATCGCGACATCTGAGGAAGTAAAGCTGAAGAGTACCCAGCTGGTGACTCCACCCGAACTTTAGATCACATTATTCAAGTTGATTTGATGCATCCTTTGCTTTTTAACTTGCGCGAGTTGGGTCGTGTATTATTGAACGATGCGGCAGTCTCCTTAATTTTTTGACCATGAAGAACTCATGAGTCAGCTGATGGGCGTGGAAATCAGCGACATGTCAAGAATTGTTCGAGTCCCCGTTCGAGCCCGTTAAATGTGACTCAGTCATGTAGTGGGCATCTCTACTCCTGTCGAGTCTTGAAGAGTGCGAGTCGCACATCTTTCAACGACTTTTCTTGGTATACTGTATGGACTGTGATTGGAGGGCTATCAGTTGTCCTTGAGTCAAGTACGAGTCTCAACATTTGCCGCTTTTTTTTCAACCGACATATTCATTTGGACGCGGACCTCATCATCAAATATACTCCCTACTCGTCCCGCCGATATCCTGACTTGACATACTGTCACCCAAATACCGATGTGACCCTAGCGAGTGTCATCATTGGAGCTCCGTTATAAGGTTCTATCGTAACTATCAACGGCACAGATTAATTTAGAATTAATTATATTACTCGTTCCAATATGAAGATGGCTTATCAACTCACTGATGTGACGTCTACAATAAAAATGTAGCGATAATAGCACACATCTGCTTGATGTCATCATCAGAGTCTCCTGGGGTTTAAATTGCATGTCTACGGCAAGACTGGGACAAAATTCGAAAATGTATCGGAAACGCCATCCAGCTGTCTCCTAGGCGGGACAGCCATCCAAGATGAAAATAAACCAAAGTGTTCCTGAAACCCACTGGTCAAGTTGATATCCTGTCGTGAGGTGAGCTTTCAGACAAACTCTCAGACAGAGGCGATGAGGCTGCTTATTCGATCAAGGATTGACAGGGACATTGCTGAAACAAGAACTTGCCAGTTCAAGTGGTTCAACTCTTCCAGTGCTATTGGAACATTTATTTTGGTTTGTCGCCCAGAATACATAGATGAACCTCATCTCCAGGTAGTCAACCTCGCCGGGGATCACTGAGCTGTCGAGTAACGTCAACAAGAAACATGTTTTGATATTTTTGTCTAACACAAAATAGCTAATATATACATCTGTGGCGCTTACAGAATACAGGGAGAGAGAGAAAACCTATTTAAATTCAACTCTACCGCCCATTCTTAAACTTCAACATCGCCCATTTCTGATTGAAGTCATACCTTTGGCGATGCAGTCCCCCAATATCTCCATGACATCCTAAGTGAATTCCACATGGCGGCGAAGGTCGTTGAGAGTCAAAGGGTGACCGAGCACTAGACCGCTGCTGAGCCCCATCCTGCTGTTCACAAACGCCACAAAAGACGGCCGGGCAAGAAGGGGAAGTAGACCTCCGGTCACTGTGAGCTCACGGAGGTGGGGGAAAATGGCGGGGAACTAGAACCAGTCTATCAGACGAAAAAGTCAAGGACCACATAAGTGCTGAGTCACAACCTCCCGACACAAAGCATGATGGTTTTCCAGAGAGCTGCATACTCGAACCCCGCAGTACACCATTTGCGACAGACCTGGGCCAGCATGTTTCTCTGCTTCACAGCGTCAACGGCGGCGGAATAGTTAGTTGTCGCCGGTCTAGTCGATGACGAAGATGCGACGTAGAATTTCGGGGGTCAGGTGGTGGACCATGGAAAGGACCAGATCACATCTCCTGAGCTCCTGATAGTAGGCCGCTCTTGCGCACTTCGCCTTTTCTTGGTAGGACTGACTCATCACTGCTCTGCGTTTCAAAGTTCTCACGCAGCAATGGGAGCTCCCAGGCTTCAGCACGCTTGTTGGAGCTGACAAGCTCTGCGATGCGGGCATCCGCGAGTTCTTTGAACGACTTCAACGTTGGGTTCTGATATTCGATCAATGCGGTGGAGAAGAAAGGTGAATGTCACGTGTTACGAGCCCCACTTGTTGGGCTCGTTTGTTGGGTCTGAGCCATTTTGTTGACACGCCCATCAAAGTACCCGTCGGGGATATTCACGTGCGGGTATCCCACAGTGCTGACGTGGCCTCTGGCGCTTGTCCTCTCTCCCGTCTTTGATGGTTTGCTGCTTCTGGACAGCAGCCTGTGGAGCTAATAGTACTGAATTACATCGAGTTGAACAAGCCGTGGCCAGACAGGGTTTCGAAGCCTTGGGAAAAAGGTCACTTGATGTTGAATATGTGGCCAAGCTTTTCAGCATCTATTGCTTTCGACCATGACAGCGGCAGCAGCAGCAGCTTATCGCTGCTTTCTTCTATATTTCATCACTGCTATTTGCTTCAAATGCTACAGTATACTAGTTATCCGTGTCCCGCTGATTCGGACTCTGGCAGCCTGGGCTATTGGTATCCTACCACGGTCTCCCTTTCGACCGATGATTTCTTGAGCCTAGCCAACCGTTTCTTCACCGGCTCCTGGTCTCAAAGGTATGTTGTAATATCCAATTATATTTCCGCTTTCCTTGGCTTGCTATTATTTTATTCACGCGGATTTCTACCGAGCCTGCTCAGGTTTTGTGCATCCTTTCTAATTCCTTCCACCTGCTTTCATGGTTGCTCTCTGCGTTTGGTTTATACAGAGATTTAACTTCTGCGGCAATGCACCTTCTCCTGCATTTCATTCAATCTTTCTTTGATTGAGGTCCCAGTTCAACCGGTCTTTTCCCCTGTGAATTATCTTCTTTTGGGTTTCATGCTTCATGTCCGTTTCTGTGGTGTTAGATTTCCTTCAGATTACTTTGTCTCATGACTTTGTCTGATGATGTTTGTTGGTCTACCAACTTGTGTAACAAAAAATTAATAGAATATTTCTTTTGGCATATTTCAAGTATAATGGAGTACCTAATGATGTAAGATTCATGTTATTTCACTGCCAGTGGCACAGAGGGGGACTCGTATCTGCCACGGGGAACCCGTTGGCCTCTATCCCACTGGTCGAAGAACTTGTGAGCGTCAAGCACGCGCAACTACAACAGCCATTGGGGAGGTCATCGATACTTGAGACCTAAGCACATCTTCACAAAGATAATCATTAAAATTGATCTTGGCTCATCACAGCGCTCCCATCCATCACAGCCGACACACCAACGAGCCAGGCGTGATTCTGGAATAAGGATTTGCACTTGTTTGGCCGTAATAGTGTTGCAAAATTGTTTTTACAGGCAACTTGAGAGAAATTCATCTAATTTACGGTCAACTTGGCCATAATCACACACTTGACACCCAACTTCAAGAAATAAGACAAATGAAGCTAACTTCAGAATTGGCCAACTTCGGAGTTAATAATCAGGCAAGTTCAGATTAGATCAACTTGAAACTGGTCAACTTCCCGAGAGGGTCAATCAGGCAACTTTCAGATTCAGTAACTTCAGATTCTGGCAACTCCTTGGATTGTGTCAACTTCGGATCAGGACAACCTCAGACTCGGTCAACTAAATTTGGAGTGAACTTGGGCAGGGGAGAAGTTCGGATCAATACTGGCCGAAATTGCTGGCAGGTCACCCGACATGATGACACATCATTCTTCCTTCCTCCTTCTTGCCTCCTTCGATGGTTGTCAGCAAGTTCTCATTCAATACCATCAGGTCAACCCATAATATTCGAATAGAACGTACATGGCGTGACATTCGGAAAGACTGGCTGGAGGTTTTTCACCAGATATTCACTCATCTGGATGATCTCGGGCTTCTCGACATGCAGAACGACGTTCATCCAGTTGCTCTGTATATTGTATTTCAACCTCAAATCCAAGCTTTGCTTGAACGGACTCGACAATCATGGAATCTCCATGATATTCGTACAGAGCACTACAAGACACCAGTATCCTTGTATGAGCTTAGCAAGGCCGCTGCTATCAACCATGGCTATTGGGACAGTGATCCAGGTGATGATCTTCAGACTGCATCACAACCTGGATATGGTAGAGATGCAGAGACCGAGCCTCTTCCGCCTCAGGACGAACTTCGTGACGACGCTAGTCACATTGATTATACTGAGTTTGCTTCTGCCATAGAGGAACATCAAGCAGGGGTTTTCATCAATAATAACAATGAGATCATGGCGGGACATGAGTTGCTGGAAGGGATGGATGTTGATGAAGATGATGGTAATTAGGGCATTGATGTTTTTTGCCATGCCATATTACTTATGGAGAGACGGATGGGAATTATTCCTGATGAACCTGTTTAGCATTGAAAAATTGATTATATACACAATTTTCCTCTACAAAGTGATTAGTACAATGCGACATCGAGAACAGGAGGCGTTTGAAACAAGCAAAATAAGATACATTGAAAAAAACGGGTGTTGTTCGGACACGAATGGTCATGTGAGTGACACATCAAAATTAATCAACGTTAGTCGCAGCCCTTCGCGGTCACAGCGCTATGATTGAATGGGGGAAAGATACCTGAGATCATTCTTTGAGGGAAATGCAAGGAGATGTGAATCATGTGATGGTCAACGTCTTAACGGGGAAGGCCTGGTCAATGTCTTAAAGGGGAAGGCCACATGCCAATGCCGCGCCGCCGAAGTTACCTGAATCTCGACTCCGAAAGTTGACTGCAAACTCAGCCCCGAAGTTGTCCGTAAAATGTAATCTCCAAGTTGACTGCAAATTCCAGGGAAATTGAAGTTATCCGCTACTCTTTATGATCACCTCCCAAGGTACCCGCAAATGAAGTGTCCGAGTTGGCCCCCATATTGAGGTATGCAAACTTCGGGCAATTCCAAGTTGACCATCTTTCAGCTCGTATTTGACCGAAGTTGGGTGTCAAAAGCACTTAAAATGGATGAAGTTGACCTAAAAAACACTGGGATTTTGCGACGCTATTACGGCCATACACTTGCGTACCAGCGTCATCGGAGTTTCGGATGGAGTGACTACTTCCAAGATGTTTAGAGACATCAGGTAATCAAGGAGAGGATCAGAGGCCACATCGTTCAATGATACAAGACCTAACTCACGCAAGTTGATAAGGAAGGATGTTTGGCCGTAATAGTGTCGCAAAATTGTTGTTACAGGCAACTTGGCCAAAAATGCCTACTTTTACGGACAACTTGAAGATAAAATCGGATTTTTCGGACAACTTCAATAATTGAATTAGCGGAAAACTCCAATGGTCGTAATATAGCAATTTCAGATTTGGAGAACTTCAGAATGAAACTTCAGAACTGGGCAACTTCAGAATCGGGGAACTTCAGATTTGGGCAGTTTGAATTTGGGGCATCTTGAAATTCAGTTATCGGGATATGGAACTCGGCGCTCGTGTCACTCCCACCGGGCCGTCACGCGATGTGATGGGCTTGTCACTGTCACGAACCCCCTGATAATGATTCCTGCTGTGGTCTTGGGGTCTTGAAACTCGGAACTTTGAAGAAAGAAATAGGTTCCTGTGCTACTTGCCAAAACCCACTCAATTTAAGTCAAACCAACAACCCCCAGGTGTGTCAGGTTCGAGCTTATGAAGCGCCACACTTACTGACATATGTATGATTGGCAATCTACAAGAATACAGCCCTCAGACCATTTTCATCTACTGTAATTCTGTTGAAATATCACTAGGAAGGTCCAGGACCACTCAGACATGAAACATTGAAACACAGGAGATTTATTTCATTGTGGCGCAGACCAGTAGTCTGTAGAGTGACGGGTGTGACCTCTGTCCTAAAGGGGAAGATCACGCCGAGGCCAAAGTTGCCTGACATCAAGTATAAGTTTCAAGGTACCCTCACCTAGCTGACCGTAAGGCACCAACCCTGAAACAAAGATCTCAAATTATCCGACATTTGCTTGAAGTTGTCCGTAAATCTGACCTCGAACCTTGAAATTGACCTTTTGAAGATATCCCCGATCTTGGAAGTTGTCCCCTTTTTGGATCAATATTTGTCTGAAGTTGCCCGAAAAAAGCGCCAAAAATGCCCCAACCTGCCCAAAAAACACTGGGATTTTGCGACGCTATTACGGCCATAAGGATGCATTAAATAAACTTGAATAATGTGATCTAAAGTTCAGGTGGAGTCACCAGTTGAGTACTCTTCCAGCTTTATTCCTCAAGCGTCGCGATCAACCGGACTGATGAGCTCATCGTGGGACGTCTTCAAAATATACCCGCTAGGAGATGATTTACCAAGGCCGGATAGTGTTTCTCGAGAGTTATAGCTGTGTCTTTTTGTTCATACCAAGTGGTCGAAGACCACACTGGATAGCAAGTTCAGCATATTCACTGAGAGTCGCAATCAAATGAACGTACCAGTTGCAAGAACCGTCGAAACGATCGACACATATATGACATTGACACTGGCTAGAACCAGTCCCTTCCCGGAAAATGCGAGAACAATTTGGCAAGTAAGAAACACGGCTTGAGGGGGAATAGGTAAATCCTGATTCTGACCTGTCACCATGCAAACGGGAAATTCACGAGGGAAGAAGAAATTAGTACATGCAATCCAAAACAAGGCCTTCATCTTCGAAGTGATGGACCCTGTCAAATGTCATATCAGAATGGTCTCAAACAGTTGCAGTCCAACACTGACTCCGAGCGTCAATACGTCCTATTTTCACCCCATCAAAGAGATGTCCCTGACCATTCAAATGCCACAAAAATGGGAATGAAACATATCTTTCGACACCATTAGCGAGGAATTCTGACGTTTCCTTGACTCGGATGAGAGTTACCCATTGTCAAATAGCTCCAATATCATCCAGACAAAACTAAGGTCTCTCACGTTCCACCAGTTCATGAGTACAAAAATGTTGATCACAGCCCTTGTGACTTTGAGGGATATGGGAAGAGCAAGCAAGGATGCCATGCTCAGGATACGACGATCTGTGGTCCTGAACATAACGACGACACGAAGCAGCAAGATGAGCTCCGTTACCCATGGCATCCACATAAACACAGTACTGACAGCGAAATCTGTCCTGAAAGTCAACCATAAACTTGAAGAAACCCAAACCAAAATGATGGCGAAATGACGCACTTTCAATTGTACTAGCAGCTACCCGTGCCCTGCACGGGAGACTATTGCTTGTGGTTTGATTCGTGAGAAACCCGGTATGCCCCTTCCTGCAATTCCAGTGGAGACCTGCAGTGAAGCTTGAACTTCACTACAAGATATACTATCTGTCGTGGGCTTAGTTCCAAGCTCCCACTCCCATCACTTGTTAAATTAATAACCGAGTCTTAACCATGCAATCCTGAGATTCAATTTCGGCCAACAAACTCTGTCAGGTGGCTCATACCACTACTTTGGAAGATCTCAAGATAGCGCTACATTTCGGCAGAGTCTCCAAGGTACATTTCTATGGACCTGGCTCTGTCTGCCTCCTGGGGTGCAAATTGCATGTTTACAACACGACTAGGACAATATTTGAAAATGTATCGGAAATAGTATACAGCTGTCCCCTAGGATGGAACCGCCACCCAGGATAAAAATAAGAATCAGAGTGTCCCTGAAACCCAAGAGGCTCTCCATCATCTTGGATCCAAGGCTTGACTAAAACAACATCCAGACAACTAGTAAACTCGAATGATGACCTGCTTCCTGAATCCAGGATGCCTTGCAAGTTTGTTAACACAAGAGAGTCTTAGAGACGACTCAAAGCGGCTAAATGTGTAATACTTGGATCAGGAATCTGTAACATTTTCTGTCCGTGATACTGTCAACTTTCTGGGAAGAACTTCCTACTGTTTGGTTAATAAAATATATAGAATATATTGATGGCTCAAACAGCTGCAGTTCATCATTTACCATTGAGCCGCCTGGATCCTTGTTGATTGCTCTCGGAAGCTGTTCATCTTCTCCTTCCTTCCTTCCTTGAAAGTTGTTGATCTTGCTGTGGGGCATCTGTCAAATTCAATAATGATTATCACGCAAACAGCAACTGCGGCCACCGGTCGGCATCAAATCTCCAAGTATGGGTGTCTGTAGGCCGGGAAGGCTCAAGGTGAGATTGGAGCCCCACAGTTTGAATGACCGAGCCGCGGGAGTGCCGTGCATCCGTTGTGTTTTGTCGGGAATAGATCCCACAGCATCTCCCATGTCGGTGTTCTGGTGGCCTTACCGGCTGAGACTCATGATTGAGTTATTTTGGAACTTAGGCCATTAATATAATCCCGAGATATAAAGTCGTTGAGATAAACTCAGAACAGCCTGCCAGTGATCATGGCTACTCCCACATTGCCACCTGGCCCGATGCCTGACCCAGCTATGGTCCAAGGTATCATTGAGGCGTACGCCGATGGAATTCGTACTGCTTTCTCCTATCTTCTGCCTACAATCATCTTCGGTGCCATTCTTATCCCGCTCTGCATAATGCTATTTGCAGTATCAACAACCCAGACCCGTCGAAAGCCCATATTCCTGCTCAATGTTGCTCAAATATTATTGGGTCTTGCCACCGGGATAGCAATGGCTCACTACACTGTATGTAAGCAACCCGATTTTGACGACTCACTGACCTTTGGCCGTAGATCGAAGCTATATTGAGTCCTTTTGTAACGCACACAGTCGAAAGTGAGCTATTTGACTCGGATTGCTGTGTGATTCATTCTCTGGGTAGATTTCGCAGTCAGCGCTCTTTTTATGTGGACACCGTGGATGACGGAGGTTGTCCTGCTCTTTCGCGTCGTTGTCATTTTCAGGACCGCACAGCGTCGAATTTCACGCATGGCATTGATACTTGCTCTTCCTGTGATCTTCAAGACGACCAGGGCCATAATCAATATTCTTGTCCTGATTGACTGGTGGAACACAAGAAACAGTAGTACCGGTGGTAATCAATTCGGCACGGCCGAGAGCCTCGAGACCTGGATGCCCAAAGTGAGCTGGATATTGGAACTGATTGACAACGGGTACGGCTCATTCAGATTCCACATCAAGTGCTGATCGATTCAGAAGATATGTGTCATTTCTATTTTTATGGCGTTTGAATGGACAAGCGCACCTATTTGATGGAAGGAAAATCGGGCGTATTCACACTGAGAGCTCAACTGGTGAGTGTCTGGCCGAAACCTCTTGAAAGCTTTCTGACTCGGTTCACAGGATCGCCTATGTCGAAGATGAAGACCTTGTTTTGGATCGCAAGTACGAACTTCTGCTTACCTCGTGCGCTCCGATCCTGCCTCTCCGGTATACGAAATACTGATTTCTTTTTTCCACAGCTATTTTTCTCCTCCTCCAGATCATTCTTGCGTTTTCCCGGAAGGCGCCACTCCTTTTAGCAAGTATTAATGTCATCTATATATATATTTCAATCATTTCGACTGTTTTGGCAACCAGTACGTCCAATGAGCCTCGGAACATGCCACATATTGATCTTGCTATCCAGTCTGGTCTTCGACGAGATCATACAAGCAAACAGAGACGGCTAGCACAGATATCGAGATGCACCCTCCAACCTCTGTGAAGCATCTACCGACCCCCCTTCGCCTTGAAAGATCTGCCGCGCTGGGCTCGGTAGACTCCCTGCCCAATGATCATCCAGGATCCCTCATGAGCAAATAAGTTGGAACTGGCCCAGACTTCGGGTGGGCGCATTCAAATCCAAATCTACTGTATCCCGTCTCTTATTCATCCACTTCTCCAAGTAGGAAGCTTCTCAAGCGTCATCATCTTTCAAACGGAACTTGTAATATCACTCTCTCGATCTAGACATAGTTAGGCAGTTGCAGTATACCGCTCTCAGTCCAAGATTGTACATTTACAACGTGTAGCGGAAGTCGGGTGCCCGGTCGCCCATGCGCCTCAACTGGTCAGATGTATACATCCCTTTCAATGTTTCTCCACGATTAGCTGCTTCCAAGGCCAATCTGTCCACGAGATCAATCATTGAGCCCTCGATGAATGAAACACTGACCTGTCGCGTTTGGCGTTGATTCGCCTGTACGATATAACAGCGATGGGCACACATATGAGGCCCAGGCCAACGAACATGAGTTCAATGCCATCTGGAAGAAGTTTGTCAGAACGAGCCGCAAGATGAAAGGAAGAATAGAGCAAGAATGGACAGTAAGAGAGGTATCGACTCACGGCCCAGTTTGAATCCAGGTTTATCCTGAGTCCTGTATACGTTGGACGAAATAGCGCCACTGAAATTTCCGATTCCGATATGGAGGGCCATGCCGATTCCGCGTTTGTATTGGCCACAGAGGTTGTTACCGAGCCTAGAAGAAAGAAATGGAATAGTAAGCAAGAGGTACACCACGAGGGAAACATAAAGCAGGGTCAATGGATCGATTATCTTAGCATCAGAGAAGCAACTCAACAAAGATCTTAGAAAAAGAACAAATTCAGAGAACATACCACGCCACGACACCCGGGAATGCAGCATAACTTCCCGCTACACAGAAGAAGGTCCCGAAATACTTGACCCCAGACGGCGCGTCACTGATATTGATACCGAAACCAAGGACCATCATCCCAAGGCCAGCATATATGAAAGGAGACCGCATCTTGATTTTGTCGGAATAGTGGGCGAATGCGAATAGGGTTAGGGCTGTGAACGAGAAAGTGACATAAGGGACAAGGAGAGTGAACGAGGGAGAAGAGAAAGAGAGACATTAGCACTGAAAATCAAAGGAAAGAGTCTGACTTACTAGCAAAGAGATATGGCGGGACGGTGAGAAGCTGGCTGATCGGTGTTGAGTGGCCGAATCTGTGCATCTCGAGCGTCAGAGCGATATCAATAGACCAAGCAATGCAGAGAGACCGACTTACGTGCTGATAATCGTCCTACAAAGTCTCATCCGTCAGCCCACGATTCAAGAGAAACGATAGCACGTACGGCAGGAAAAGAGTTATACCGTATACTGTTGGCCAAATAGTGAGTAAAGAAAGAGAGACAGAATGATCGACTCACATGGTCCGATAACACTCATGTAAATCAAAACATGCAACCAGACTTGCCAATCCGTAAGCGCCGAAACAAGATGTCTCATCTCGAAATGCTCTTCTTCTCCGACTGAAGAGTTGTCGTATTCTAGGTAAGTAAACATGGTAAGTGAGAATGTCAAGCCAAGGGATGATAGAGAATATTCACTCTTTCGCCAAATCACAAAGGCCCTTTCGTTAGGCGTAAGGAACATTGCTGTTGTCGGAAAGTCGACGAGGACTAAATCAAGCAGGTTAGTCGATAAATGGACTATTTACAGGGAAGCAGACGTACCAAAGAAGGCGAGAATACCGACTAGAACAGTTGCAATGCCTTCTAAGATCTGTGGAAAGCATGAATGAGGTTTTTCACCGAAAGAGAGAACAAGGGTCTCGTCATCGAAGAAGAAAAAGCTTCCAAGCCCGAGGCAGGAGATCGCAAGCTAGTAGATGTAAAACTTGAAGCCGTCCACTTACAAAAATCCAGCTCCATCCCTCTAATCCACCTTTTCCATTAAGGAATCCAATGGCAAACGCGAGAAGACCTAAGGAAAGGTAAGATCTCGAGAAGCAGGAGTGTATCAGAGAAGAAACTAACCCGAAAAGGCTCCCGCCAACGATGCAGCGCCGAAGAAAAGTCCAATACGGACTTGCAGCATGTGGCGAGGGTACCAAAGAGAAAGACTGTGTCAGAGGACCATCGAAAGAGATAGAAAGAGAAAAAACGACGAGTAAGGAAGACAGGCAGCGATGAGTAACAGTTGGACCACATCGAGAATTACGAACTAGTAAACAGCACCAGGGAACAAACCAGCCTCTGCTACACCGAGACAAGTACGGACACCAACAAGTTGAGGGTACCTAAAACAGAATGGTCAGATGACATGGAGAGCAAGAGAGCTTGAACCAACGTTTTCACGAGACCCATGAGCGTCCTGCCGATTCATCAGGGAACTTGCACTTGAGAACAGAGAAAAAGACTGACATGATGATACCCCAGACCACGGTAATACCAGGTAGCCATCTGGGAGGAGCCTCAGTTTCGGAACAGGTGAAGAAGACGAAGAAGAATGATTTCGAAAAGCCAAGGATCGCCCCGAAGATCCGCGGATATCGGAATTCACTCACCTGCGAGGCCTGAACCGTTTGAGGACAAGACTATTGCCAAGTCAGCTTTTCATAATCTCTCGAACAGTCTTGCTCACTTTGCAGGGCATTCAAAGATACAATAGCCCTAACGGTGATGTCATTCGAACGACTTGACTCGCGAATAGAAGGACACGTACGATGAAATACATAGTCAAAGCGACATTGTACTTGTTTCCCGTCAGTTTGAGTTGGTCTGTCAACCCGGCGATTTTGGCGTTTCCGATATTGCCTGAACTAGGATCAGTCGGTCCGAAAGGAAATGACGCGAAGAATGCAAGAGGAACAACGGAAGCGAGAGAAACATGACGAAACACAGAAACAACGGAAAAGAGAAACCAAGAAACAGCGACAGAGAACTCACCCCGATCCAAAAAGCTCACCAAATACATCAAGCTGAGAATCGGCATGAGTCGCAAGTCGATTTTGCGCCAGAGCGTGCGCTCTTCTTCTGCTGTCAAGACGGGAGGAGAGCTAATGTCGTCCTGGCTAGTAGAGCTCTCGTCCTGCTCAGCCTGCTCAATGCTTGCTTTCTCTAGATCCTTCACCGACTTCTCTTGTTCCGTTTTCCCTACTGGCTCCTTTGACGTCGCTTTATCGCTTGACATGATGGAGGTTGAAGTCGAGGTGGGGGAATTGGTTCAGTACCACACTGGGAAGAGGCAACTTGTATGCACCGGAGGGGCGGGAACAAGGAAGGGAACGGGAACCCGGTAATAATGCTTGCTCGACACCTGCGAGATATATTCAGCCCGTTAGACCGGAGAGCGATATAATTAGTACCTGAGTCCTTGTCAGCAGACCATG
Source organism: Mycena floridula (assembly GCA_029320655.1). NCBI lineage: Eukaryota > Fungi > Basidiomycota > Agaricomycetes > Agaricales > Mycenaceae > Mycena > Mycena floridula. The sequence continues at coordinate 411,665 of JARIHS010000015.1, read as the reverse complement.
TCAGCTGAATCCGGGGTATAAAGTTGCACGAATGTGGGGGAAAATGGAGACCTATGGAAACTATCCTAGGATGGGAAGAAAGCGTCACGATGCACAGTAAGCCGAAACCTTTGCCGTTGGAAAGCAGCAGAAACTTAGCAGAAACCGGTGATAAGACTGGAGTTGGATTTCCATGGGATTCCATCATAGCAGACGTAGCGGGTGACATACGTCACAGCTAATGGATTTGCCCTGAAGGTTTACTGGCAGTGAGAGATTCCGAATAAGGATTCGAAAATCGACAGACAATGGTTTGCAATCAATGAACGATAGACGAATCAATGAGCCGATATCTGTAATATCCAAACTCTTTGTCCGATGAGACATTGGGATATTTGCTGACGAGCATGAGACAACGATCCCGAAAAACATCATTGTGATCTCGTACCAATCCCGAAACCGACCGAACAAAACGTCGACACTGGGGTCTGAGCCAAGTCAGAGCGTCAGGGCTACCGGGTCCTGACTGGATCACGTTGAAAGGGCGGCCATGTCAGTTAGCCTTCTTTAATCCTCCAAAACGACCTGCAATGAATGGAATATCAGGAAACCAAAGAACAACCAGTGCCATGATTCCTACCTGGAAGACGAAGAAACGAGTGGTCTTGTAACGTCGCTCGGCGATGATGTTGCACCCAAATCGTGTCCGATTGTGAAGCTCGCATTGCGCTCGCAGACCCAATACAGACCAAGGGGCGATACCAAGGACACCATAGCATCCAGAGCAAAGAGAGATCAAACCAGCATCATAACCCAATGCATTCAAGCCAACGCCTATAGCTCTGTTGAGAACAAGCAGACTTCCACAACGAGCGAAAAAACGTACTTTTGGTCGACTTTTTGCCTCATTTCTGGGTCTGCCAGGTCGAATGGACCGCTATTAAAGACGTCTAATGCATGAACCCTTACCATGAATCTATGTCAGAGCAAGGAGAAAGGTCGGCAGCGACCAGATTGTCAGGCCCGATTTTGGGCCAACTTGACATGGTAACAGCATGCTAAACTGGCGGCTAGAAGGTGAGACGGGCCTGCTTATCTATCCTGAGGTCCACCAGAGGGTTTGTGTGATATCCAATGTCTCGAGTAAGGCTCCATTGAATCGGATGGCGTTGAGCTGCCATTTGACCAGAGCTCGCCGTCTGGACCGAATTTCGGGGATAGAAAAGGAGAATATAGGCTCCCTGTAAGATTAAACGATATTCGTGCCGTCCATAGATTTTTTGCGGTGATGGAAAACCGTTGGAAAGCAACATTGTCGTGACTGTCCTGAAGGTTGGTGTCACGCGTCACAGCTCACGCTGACGTGACATTGTCACTTTCAAAAGGCATTGATTTTGGTAAATACAACAGAAAGAAAGGCAGGTCAAAATCTGTTAATTGGGCCAGAAATACAGCAGCATAGACAGGAGAAGAAGCGGTTGCTGCTGTGGTATAGAAAAGGTGTAAAGTTGTACATATGAGAGCGTCCATCGAGAGATGGGGCTGTAATGACCGCGCTGCCTCTACACCTCGATATTTTTACCAGTGGAACAGAGAGATGTTTCGCTGTCTCGATAGCTGCATTTGTTCCCATCGTAACTTCTTTCTTCACAACCTTCTTCCTCTTGGCACTTGCCTTCCTCGACAGCCCTAGCATCATCGACAGCCTTCATTGCTTCTAGAAAGATCCGCCTTATTAGGGGAATCGTCAGGCAGGCGGGAAGCCAAATAACGAGCTCGTTTAAGGCTAAATCGAGGAACGTCTCCTTTCACCAGGCGATAGAGGTCACCGTGTTGAAAAAGCTGAGGAATCATGGGACAGATCCCATTAATATATGTGGAGCGGCATGGAGCTGTAGCTGACTGTGTTCGGCGGGAGGCCATGGACTGGACGGGCGATCCGAAGACGACGAAAACAAGGTCTTCCAGCTGGGCTTGTCGGTGAGAAGGTCTTCTGTGGGGAGGGGAGCCATTCGTCGATCAAAGGAAGTGTGCTAGAAGCCGAGGCTATAGCATGTTGTATGGAGAGGGATATGAGAGAATGAGAGGCGCCGAATCGTCAAAGGCTTGGCAAGATATTCAGCGAGGTTTGCAAAGAAAAAGACAGAGGAGCTCACAAACAGCTATTCCTATTCGAGCCTCTTCAACTGCTGGACACAGAACCTTTGAACCCCTTCACCAAGCTAACCCGACCAACCAGCCTTCGACCGAGCGAGCAATGTTCAAAAAAAGGCGTTAGATGCTCGAGACTAAAATTGTCTACTAATCGATCGGGGTGAGCTGCCGACATCGGCGGTAAAGCATCTTCGGACACGGACAGGGTAATGGGGTGAAGTCGAATCTCGATTAATGAGCTGGATGCTTCGAGGATTAGCAGCGCCAATATGTAAGCGACAGACATACCTGTAGCCAACGAATTTCCGTCTTCTACATCTCTTTATGCTGTTTTCCCCGTCGCCTACAATTTACTGCATTCGGACATGCCTGTTCCAAGCGATGAGGACAGGACGACGACGCGAATCTGGGCAGGGCACGCATCAACAATCCAATGGTTTCGCCACGATTTCGGTTACATTTGCTCTGAAGATGATCAAGTCTTGGCTATAGAAAAATCAGATGAAGAAACCGATAAGGAAGACATGAAATTTCCATACCAGTACGAACGCTAATCTCCCTGAGAAAACAGCCTGGTGACATGGTACTGAAGCGGAATAGCGCATTCCGGATGCTCTGGACCTATTGTCTGTATCCGAGGGCGTTGACCGGGTCCTATTTTCCAAAGATTAGCATGAGCATAAGACAACAGAGATAGCTAGCGAACCAACAGCTTTTAGAGCATTAGACAGCATAAAGCAAGGATTGGGACCAGACAACAATATCCCATCCCTAAGACGAATGGATTTATCGGAGGATAAGAATTTTGGAGGGAAAAGCAAGGAAAAGCTTCTGGCACATTTTCGAGGTCTTTGTCGTTGTTTGGCCATCATGACGTATCGATCTTTTCGTTCTCCGCAAGTCCGGGATTTTGTGTTTGGAACCACTCGACAGATTCAAACTGAGGCGTACGCTGGTTCTATTTTGAAACATGTCCCTGAAAATCACGGAAGAGCGACGACGCCGCCGACTGACGTCTGGTCGAGTCACCACCGCCTGGCCTTTGGAGAATAGAGTCCGTCGATGTGGAGCCCATCGACATAGTTTAGCGACGATGACAGAACCATATCAAAGATGCGGCTCCCGTACCGCTGGTGGCAGTTGAAAGCTACAGCCACTGGAGGTTTTTGCTATGTTTTGGTGGGAAAGGTGTAAAAAAAGCGGAGAGATTTACGCAAGGTTTCCGAGTTTGCTCTCAGGCACAATGCCCACGATATCTGTACATATCTGATGTCCGAGGCTGTGGTTTATCTGCGAATACAAGATGAGCGCCTTCGTAGACGGTTCTAAAGCGGTTTGAGCGCAAGAAAGTACAACGATTTCTGACGGTAAAATTTCTCAATGGACAATTGCAGAGGATCTGCGCCAAACCGCAGTCGCGTCTCAGCCAATCGCGTCGAGAAGAAGCGCCAAGTCAACACGTGATGCTGACTCAACGTCACACCAAATGATTTTGTCGAAATCCGAGCCCAAAGGAGATATCGCTTCCTCCACAGCATCATGATCAGTCAAAAGGAAAACCGTATTCCCGAGCAAAGGATGGACAGTCGGGTCTGGACTATAAATTGACAGAGACGCTCATCTCTTGATCTCTAATTCCTCACTATGTCTGTCGCCGCAAGCCCCAACCCCATTATACGACCTGACACTGGCCACCGTCGGACAGCTTCAGTGCCAGCTGCCAGGACAGCGACCGCACGTGAAGAATATGAAATCATGCAACCAACCTCCCATTTCTATGATGCCCAGTCCGAGAAAATCAGCAATTTGATTGACGAGGAGCTCAAGGTTCGTTGGCCGACACAAGCTCGGGATCGTCGTCGTTTACGAGAAACCTACAGAAAGAATCACAAATGAGAAGAGATGCAAGAAAGCGGACGATAAAAGGTGCAGTCAGGATTCACAGACGCATATCGGGCTCTGACGCGATAATGCAGTTATGCTTCTTGGCCAAGCTGAATCGGGTGCGTTTATGGTTATCATGTCCCGCTAGGTCGCTCTTTAATGCTTCTGCTCAGGCAAGTCCACCTTACAGAAGCAATTCCAGCTCTTCTATGCTTCGAAAAGCCTAGACCATGAGCGCCCCTCCTGGACCCCAGTTGTGCACTTCAACATTGTCAAAGCGGTTCGGATGATGTTGGACGAGCTAGATTTTGAGCTAGCCAGGCCTCAGGAGGACGGGGATTCTTCAGAACGTGTTTCCGAGACGATGCAACAGCAAATATCCGCTCTACGAACAAGGCTTCTTCCGCTAGTCGCCATCGAGGACTCTTTCGCGACGGAGCTGAATGGCGGGATATCTGTCTCAGGTGGCCGGACCGGAGTTTTCGTTCGCCCGGGCTGGCAAGCGGTCATTACATCGAACATCACTCGTACATTGGGCGCCTCGAAGAAACCCGGGGTCGTCGCCACAATGGTCGCTCGGACCCTCCGATCCCTGTTAAGCGACATTGATGAGCTATGGAAGCATTCTACGGTCAAGCGCCTGATAAGCTCACGGAAGCTACGTCTCGACGAGTCAGCGCCCTTGTTCGTATCCTTTGCTCCTTTGGCGGCTTTTCGCTGACGGTTTCTATCATAGCTTCCTCAACAATATCCACCGAATCTCGGAACCGGATTATCTGCCTAGCACTGGTACATCTTTATGACTTCATCATCATGTTTCACTGACTGTTCCGCCAGATGATATCCTGAATGTTCGACTACAGACGCTCGGCGTCATTGAACATACATTTCCCATCAACATGCAGGGATCGGTCTTTGAATGGAGACTTTATGATGTCGGCGGGGCGGTACGTCTTTTATTAACTGTTATACATGTGTCACAGTCCTGATGAAATCCCAGCGAGGCCAGGTGCGAGATTCCGAGCAGTTTGCCTGTGCAAAAGTTCATCAGTATGCCTAGAGACCAGCCTGGATACCATATTTTGATGATGGTCAGTCGTATCCTGCTTCCATTCTTCTTCAATTCATTTCATCGGTTCTTTCCCAGCTACTGCGATAATATTCTTAGCACCGATATCAGCTTTTGACCAGGTATGATTGCGATTCTTATCTTTTTCTGTAGCATTGATCATCTTTCGGTGACAGTATCTTGAGGAAGACCCTCGTACGAACCGTATGAATGACTCGTTACAGCTGTTCACTGCGATATGCTCCAATGAGCTCTTGAAGGATTCGCATCTGGTGCTTCTGCTGAACAAGGTCTGTCTTCCCCCGCGATGTCGCGTCTGAGATTAATGTTCTCCTAGACAGATCTTCTGCGGAAGAAGCTAGAGGGCGGAGCTGAAGTTCGAAAATAGTCGGTGGTCTATTGTCATTATCGTCGGCAGAACTCAATCTCGGGCAGTATCACGAGCTACGGGAATCGGGGCAATACCTATGAAGAAGTTTCAGAATACTTTCGCGCCCATTTCGTGCAGGTTTGTGGCGTCTTGGGGTCTGACCTTGCGCTGACAATTTCTCAGATTCATCGGAAAAAGGATCCCGCCCATCGTGTCCTTTATGTGGTAGGTGCTTTAGCCTCGACCTGTATCTCATTGACGTCTTTTCTTCAGCATTTCACTTCGATGCTGGTCAGTTTAGCTCTTCTTACTCCTTTATCATCAACTTACTGTTTCCCAGGACATCGTAGCGACACAACGAATCATTACAAACGGTCAGTCAAAGCGAGCCTTGCGGCATCAAGCACTGATCTTTTTCACCAGTTGGCGAAGCTATTATGCGTCAACATATCGCGCAAATTGGATTAGTTTAGGATTGTACTCTCGGCAAACGCCGGGGCCTTAGATCCTAACACGAACAAATTGTGATGATTATCGATTTCAATCAAAACTTCCATCCACGGCTTTGTGGCTACTATTGGTGAGTCGGTTTTGGTCATGGGTCGAGGTCAAGTGCCTCGAGAAATCCCTGGACCTACACGGTTTTGTTCCGACTATCTCCATCCGATCTCAGCCCTTATCGTTTTTGCCTTGCATTTTCCGTGCTCTTCTTTGCTTGTTTCCAGCTAACGATTAGCAATTAGTCGAGCATCATCGATCGGTCTTGACTATATTTCCATCAGATAAGGTGCGTCGGCGCTCTGTTGCTCATACAGCCAAGGAGGCTGAGCTTCGGAAAATACAGATGCCTGTACATTCTCTGCCGCAGGAGCTGGTGGATCACATAATCGACCACCTCCATGGAGACCCATCCCTTCTCAGTTGCTCTCTCGTCTGTAGAGCATGGCTTCCTTCATCCCGTCTCCATCTCTTTGCCAAAATTTGTCTCCAGGTGCCTCGAGACCCGGTATCCGACGCCCCTCAAACAGCGACGGCTTCGGTCGTCCATCCAGATTGCTCTCGTCTTTACGAGCTGCTATCGAAATCCCCAGAGCTGATTCAATATATTCAGGATATCTGCATCTGCTCTGGCCCAGCGGTTTCCGTTTCCCGTGACCAAGGTCCGGTTGACACCTCGGAGCCGTCCCTGATAGACAGCGACGACCAGGGTATGGTCGACAATTGGATTATGGCAGAGAAATCTTTGCCGCCCCTCTTACTGATGCTGACGCATCTCAAAAAGCTGGAGCTCAGCGCTCAGAACAGTGTATCGTGGGAAACATTACCCTGCGAACTGAAAAACGCCATCGAAGCAATGTTTCGCTTACCTTCGCTGACTTTTGTCCGGCTGCGTCGTTGGGATTTTGCAGATCTGCATGAATTCACGAGACTGGTGACGCAAAGTCCGAATTTGAAGGGATTGGGGGCTTGGTCGATTGGATTGGGGAAGACAGCCATAACAAATGACGAGGAAGACAGTGAAGTAGGTGACAGCGAGATCCCGGATCATCTCGAGCTTTATACGGGTCCTCATCTCGAATTCCTCACCCTTGATTACGTGGATCTCAGTCATCTGGGTGACTGGCTGATTGGACGTCCGACTACTTTGCGCGAACTTCGTGTGGCACATTCTTCCGATGCGACCATTGGACGTCTTCTCCGATCCCTTGATTCAGCCTTGGAACACTTTCATCTGAAATCTCGAGCATCATGTGCGTTCAGTCGTTTGACCAAACGCGATTTATTGACCGTTTAAACAGCTTCACCGATCGACTTGAGTCGCAATACTGGTTTACGGTCATTGAGATTGACGCTGGACGAGGATACGAGGGCCTTGGAATGGACTTGTGAAGTTTTGTCTGGGTTGACAGAGCCAGGACGCCTCGAGCGCTTGGCTATCGAGATATACATTCTGCCCAGGGAGCTGGATGGATGGGAGAGAATCGAGAATCTGTTGGTCAGGCCCGAATTCGCCGGACTGCAGCAGGTTGAGATCGGGATTTTTGCAAAAGAATTTCAGGACGTCGAGGCGAAGCTAACCAATTTGAAAGCTCGTGGCATCTTGCATATCTATCAGCTTGGGACGAAGAGTCATAAGCTACGTATGTCGCTACCACCCATGATTAGTCGGTATGAAGATTAGTTGGTTTTAACTCGATATATTGCGAGGAGTTCATTCGCGCCCCTTTGTCGGAGATCAAAATCAGATAGGGGGCATTTCCCTGGTTATTTAAGGAGATTTCGACCCTTTTCAATCACTCACAGCTCTTCCTCAACTCTCATCATCTTAGAATTCGACATCTTACTCTTCACATCTTCTCATTACACCTTTCAACTCCCTCAATGAGCGGCACTTCTCAGCGACGGGCGAAAGAGTTTCCCAACCTTGTCGGTACCACCCTCGATTATGGGCGATATGAATTGCTCGAGGTCCTTGGAGCCGGGACATATGGAAAGGTCTACAAGGCAACAGACAATCTCGCCCCCGGAAACCCTTTCGTCGCTATTAAATGCCTAGAGCAATATCCTCCAGGCTCTCGCCAGGCACAAGCTCAAAATCGGGAATTCTCACTTCATAAGCGTGTTCACAATCATCCTAACATCATCACCTTTCTCCGTCACTTTTCCAATGGGAATTTTGTCTTCGCGGTGCTGCAACTATGCACCGAAGGAGACCTGTTTCATGCGATCATTACAAAGTCCTTTGCTAACGATGATGAAAGGGTCAAGTCATCTATGGTACAAATTATCGACGCTTTACAATACGCTCACGACTCTAACGTTTTCCACCGCGATCTAAAACCACACAATATTCTTTTATCTTCTGACGGGCGTGTCTATCTGGCTGACTTCGGTCTTTCGACGGAGAAGCCCCTTTCTATGGATTTCGGCTGCGGGAGCCCCTTCTACATGAGCCCGGGTAAGCCCCTTTTTGACACCCTCAATCATAAACTTATGCGTTTTTCAGAATGTTGGAGTAAAGAAGCTGCATTTTCTACCGCTCAGGGCGACATATGGGCAGTCGGCGTAGTGCTCGCCAACATACTCTCTGGTCGCCATCCGTGGACGCTGGCCACCCCATCCGATCCCTTTTTCGCGACATACATGCAAGATCCCGACTACTTACTCAAAGTTCTTCCAATCTCAGAAGCAGCAAACAAAATTCTCTGTGGCGTACTTTGCCGAAATCCCGCGAACCGGACGTCTCTACAGGCCCTTCGGAAACAAATACTCGATGTTGAAACATTCTTCAAGGACGACGATTGGGAAAGCAGCGCGAATTGGGAAATTTCACCAACCGAATCTCCTGATAGAACTTCGATCTTCCTGACCGCGTTCGGCGACAGCACCGGGGGAACTGACTTTGATTCAGTTTCCTCCGGGCAGGAATCTCCCATACGTCATGGTTTTGACTGGGGAGATGCTGGGTTTGCTTGCAAAGTTGAACAGGTTGTTCTAGTCGTACCTGACAGCTACATCAGTCATCATTCATCTGGATCGTGCGCTACGGACCGGAAGAATGTTCTCAGCAGACCTAGGAGCCGGCGAGACTCTAACGACTCTGGCAGCTACGAAGCAGATTACTTCTTGGATCTCCCTGAAAACCTCAAAGTCCATAACATACAAACGAACTAGCTAACACTGTAACTTGTAAAAAATCACTGGAATGTATTTTTAGACGGCTTTATCCTGCACCATGATTCTGATTGCGCTACCGATGCTCGGCTAGGGAAAAGGAGTGTATTACTTGTATACCCAAGTGTCTCTGTATCATTCTGAGGTGTAAGAAGGCGGTCTTTCATCCGTGAGACCCAACGCCCAATCGGAATTCTCATAATACTTCAACCTCTCATTCTCAGCTCTCAAACTCGCGATAATTTCCAGAATCTCTCCTTGCTGATGATTCGAAGCTGCTCTTTCGGCTTCCAAACTAGCAATCCGAGCTAGCAGTGCTTCTGATGACTGTTGAAGCTCAAGTTGACGTTCAGTCGCTGTTGAATGCGATGAAATGATAGTAGCTGTATCCTGATGAAGACTCGACCGTGCAGATTGAGCTTCAAGAGGAACCGATTTTTCGGGTGGACCTGCAGAGGTAAGATGCTGATCATCATGAACGGGAGATTCCGGATCCGAGGGTAGTGTGAAAGGAATCGCCCGTCGACGCCGACGTCGACGACGTATCAGAATATATGTCACTATTAGCACGGCTATGACGCAGGTAAGGACTCCTGCGGGCACCGCTATCAGGATCGTGCTGTAATACAAAGATCAGTCTTTGTTATATTGCAATATTATGTAAACCTACTTTGACACGCCCTCACTAGCCTGACTAGTACTGACAGTAGCTAGAGTTGGCGCATGAGTTCTCACGACAGTGGTCTGTACCACGAAAACCGATGTCAAAACAGGGGTGGAGGTTGTGAAGACATGTGTCCCTGATGTCGATACGGTCTGAGAGAAGAAGGTAGTCTGCTGTGTAGTGAAAATGATAATGGGACTCGGAGAATCATCGTCTGACCCTCCAGTCATCGCACCTCGGACTCTTTTCGTTCGTTAATAGATGAACTATAATTCCTTCCAGAATAGCTCACTGGCCAGTAGGAGGCACTGCAGATGCGATGGAATCTCGCTTGTCATTGACTGCGACAGCTCTGTTTGTTCATCAATCACTACATATCGCAACACAATATAGCAAAGGGCACTCACTGTGTAGCAGTCTGAGCTGCCTCAGCCAAGACACTGTCTGGCAGTGAATCTTTGGAAGCAGAGTCGCACGAGGTGGTGTCATAGTCGGTCGGCCCCCAGAAAGAAATCATTGCAATTGAGCTTGAAGGCAGGTGACACTTGAAAGGGACTAGCCTTAGAAAGTACTGGGGGAGGGACGAGCCCGTACAGTTGAATTAGCAGATACCAATCAACTATCGCTAGCCTTTCTTATAGCATCCCGGAAGCCCTTGGTAGATCATCCAGCTGCGCCACATCATCACTAATACTGAACCGTCATATGCAGCACTCATCAGATTCAGAATGCAACAGTCGCCTAATCAGAAACATCCTAGATAGGACAAGTTGAAGGAAGATACAAAAACTCGAAGGGACTAGCTCAAGAATTCGAGGAAAAACGGCCCCAGAAGGATACGAGACGAACCATTTCTAGTGTATAGTATCTGTATCATGCATTTTCGGATTCTACTGGATCAAGCAGACCAGGGCTTTTCACCAGTGCATTGGAGGCCGTCAGCCGCGGATATGAGCCCTCAGGAGGCTTTTAATGCACCCAGGGATTTTTCTGTCGCTCGAATTAAGTAAGGCTGGGTTCTAGAACGAAAATGATACAGTAACGAGAGCTTCGGCAGCCGGCTAGAGGTTCTGCCGAGATCAAAAGATGTGACCTGGTCCGTGCGCATTATCGCGCTATAAAAGGTTTTCGTCCTCCTTTTGATTCCTTACCACTCTGGCCTTTTGGTTAGTCTTCCTGCTTATTTGTGGCGCATCTTTACTGATGTTCTTCTCCCCGAAAAGGCTTAGATCAAGTGTAGTATCTGGTGAGAACTGAAGCCTTTTTCCGCTCGAATCACGCCTGATGTCTTCCTTCCAGTTCTTAATAGTTTAACCACTATTATGGAGGCACCGCCTCCATTTCTGGTTATTTAATTTTTGTCGCCCTTGCTCCTCGTGCTCTGCTTGCAACATGGGGACATGATGACCTTGCTACTGCAGTACCGGCTTGTGTCGTCGGGGGAACCTTCTCTCTTTTTTTGCATCAGCTTTCCTAGAACATCGTTTGATGTGCTACGGGTTGTTGCAAAAATACAAGATGAGAAGGTTCTTGAGCAGTTTCTCCCGTCTATTCATTTGTAGTCTGGTTAAATGTCATTTGTGGCGCATTATAAAGCGCATATATTCACTATTTTGACTTGCGTTACCGGTAGTTTTCCCTTGGTGCCAAAAGAAATGACTGGGTTTAATCTAGCTCAATAACATCTTGAGCTTCAGGATTTGGTCTTTTCACGACTGGAATGGACTTGTCGGGAAGCGGAGCTTGAGGTGTTTGCCCAACATGTGAGACGAAAACTGTTTTTGGACCTTTGGAATTGTCTCCGAAAATGTTGCCAGCGCCTTTGGGATCTGATCTGTATTCCGATGTCATCGTTCTGTTTAATATGTCATTTGTGATGCATATATTGCGCATATAATCAGTAGTATCGAGTCGAGTATTGCGGATAGAATTGCTAGATATAATTCTTCCTTGTACTTTCAATGCAACAATGTAAGGAGCGTTTTGAGATGATTGAGTGTTGATGAGCGGCGGAATTCGAGCCGAAGGCCTTGGATAAATGAATCTCCCAAAATGGAAGAGCAGGCATTCTCGGGCTTGGGATGACTTGAGCGTCAAAGGTTCAACGTAAAATATCGCCAACGACTTTTGAAATAATGTGTGGACCACGCAAAAACAACATTTAGCCCACCGCGAGGGTCGAACTCGCAGCCTTCAGATGGAGTCAACGTAAGAGTCTAAAAACTGCTGCAGTCACAAGTCACATTGGTCAATATCGAAAGCGGTGATGCTACAAAATAATCTGCTTAGTGTCCAAGTAATACATATGATACTGTCTAGAATCATCTGTCAAAAGTACGGAATAATATCAGGTAGTAAAGAATCCCAGAGCATCCGAGTGCTGTATGCCCCAGGACTTGACAAAGCCTATGAATCGAAGCAGAACCGGTGGGTCTTCCTTGAAGGAATAAACATCTCGTAAGTCCTGCCACTTTGCCTCAAACAGGACATCGAAATGAGCGCTGTGGTGCTTCCGAAGTGTTTCGAATGCATGAGGAATCGCGACTTCTGGATTCTGCTTGTTGTAAGCGTCAATGCAGGTTTTCACCGCTTGCAGCTGTCGGTCCAGAAGAGGAGTTGTCACTGTGGCTGGAGTAGAAGGCACAGAAGAAGGAGTCGATGATCCCAGAGTCAAAACCGACAAAGTCGGTATTGCAAGAGTCGAAGATGAAGCAGTCGAAGGAGAAGGAAGCACAGGCAAGCTCAATTGGACATCCTGGCCATCAAAATTGAGCAATGTCAGTGGCGAAGGCCTTCTGGAAATGTCCATAGCTTCAAGAAGAGGTGATGGCATTCTGGATATGTCCATCGGGACCGCAAGAGGTGAAATTAGAGGTCTCGGAAGTCGAGAAAAAAGGTATTAAGTGCCAATCTGCCGGCTGTTTCCGTGTATATGGGAAAATCAGTCAGGTGCCCGGCCAAATACCCCCCTTGGGTCCTCCGATGCACTCACTGGGAGCCAACAAAGGAGCTCATATGTGATGGGACTGGTAGCATGGCTTGTTTAAAGGTGTGTACTAGACTTTTATGATATCACTGTGAAGTATACGATGGCGGTCTTTCATCCGTGAGCCCCAGCGCCCAATCTGAATTCTCACACTACTTCAACCTCTCATTCTCAGCTCTCAAATTCTCAATCAGCTCCAAAATCCCTCTTTGCTGATCATTCGAAGCTGCTCTTTCGGCTTCCAAACTAGCAATTCGAGCCAGTAATGCTTCTGATGACTGTTGAAGCTCAAGTTGGCGCTGCGTCGCCACTGTTGAATGCCGCGCCGAGATAATGGTATTGGTTTCTCGACGGACAGAATTGGATTGAGCTTCAATACGACCTGATGAATGTGGGAATGCAGAGCCGAGATCCTGATCATCACAGACGGGGGATTCCGGATCAGAGGGCAGTGTGAGAAGAAGAAGCGCCTGTCGACGTCGGCGTCGACGACGCAGCAGATGATCTGCCACCGTGAGCATCACAAGGACTATGACCCCAATAGCCACTCCTGCGGCCACTGCTTCAGCCGGAAATGGGCTGGGATACAAAGATCATGATCAGTTGTTTGTTACATTGCGATATCGTAATACAAACCTAGCATTGCTTTCTGGACCAACCGCCCGCGTCGAAAGCCTAGCCGATCTGACTCTGTCAATAAATAGATGGGCTATAGTAGCCGTTGTTCAATGACTGAAATATCACGCACTGCATATTTTGATGTGCCGCAGCTGTGATATGGTCTCGCCTGATGAGAGGAATGATTGTCTTAATAGTACGACAAACTTTGGTACCCACTGTGTAGCGCTCTGAGCTGTTTCAGCTACCGCACTGTCTGGCGGTGGAGCTGCGGAAGTGGAATCGTATGAAATGGTATCACGGTCCGTCAGATGCGAGTCGAGTATCTTCCAGAAAGGAGACATCGCGATTGAGCTTGAATGCAGATGATACTTGGAGGGGACTAGCCCGTAAAGGTGCCGGGAGAGGGACTCGCCGTAAAGGGTGCAGTGATTCGGAGGGGATTGGGGCCGACGAACCAATTTTTTCTCATTTGCTTATAACATCCTAGAAGCTCGAGATCATCCGACGATGCTATGTCTCCGGCTACAGTACGACATCACTACTACTAGACCATCAGATGCATCGCTCATCGGATTCAGTAGCATCAGCATATATATATTAGATAAGACTTGGATCAACTGATTCCGTGTGAAATGATCCTTGAGCTTCGAATATTAATTTATCCTTGTCTTATCCTAATCGGGAGTCCCGTCACTGGTCAATTGCAAGCATCGATATGGAGATTACAAGTCCTAAAAATTTATTTTAGTTCACTCGTTTTTTGGTACCACTACATTGCCTTGCACCGAATATAAGAGGAAATTGCATTCCCTATGAAAAGTCCGATATTTCTCCGGTCGCGTGTTCGATCCTGTCTTTGACATTGACTTCTTCAACACATTTTCGCACATCTGACAACAGAATTTTAGCAGCTCTGAGCCTTTCTCTTCTATATTACTGGAAACCATCCATCACAGTTGAAAGCGTCATTGGTCTTACGACCTCGGGATCTAGTCAAATGCTTCTCGCTTGAACGTTCATTATCGAAGGCTCCACTATTTGTGGCTCACAATAGACACTTGTGCTGCGTGATAATCCTGTAGAACACCTTGATTGTAGATGATGCAGGATGCTGTTGACCTGGACCTGCATGAATGGTCTTTGTCTTTCTTTTCGTTTTCTTGTATATCCACTGGTATATCTTCAAGGTCTGATCCTCATGGTGAGCTGACAGACGGTATCACTAAGTATCTTCCCTTCCAAAGACAATCGTGTCTTTGTTACACAACCATGTATGGCTTCAAGATATAGCAAGGAGCCTACATATCCACTACGGACCGCTTCCATCTCACCACTGGCATCTGCGGCAGAGTGCTTCTGTCGCAGAGACCTATGGTGTGCCCCCAGGGGTTATGAGTATGGAGTTGGCATTAGGTGGTGTGGCCCATTATCATGCAGTGGCCCATTATCATGCAGCAAAGACAATCAAAGTATTACATGGTAATAATGACACCACTGTAATGGCTTTGCGTGGAATTACTTACTTTGTCAATGGAAACCATTTCTCGGCCTGAGTTATCACAAGATCTTGCCTGGTCTAAATTAGAGGGTAAGCTTTTTGATTTCACTTTGGAAGAGCTGTCCGCCTGTGAAGGTGGGCGGCGGTATATCCACATCTGCAGTCCGGATATTGTTTTATTTCAATAATATATGATTATTTTGACTTTGAGTGAGACCTCTTGAGGACTCGTACCTGCCAATCTGCGAGTGGCTATCCATTGATCAAACTTGTAATTATAATTATCATACAGTGTCAGTCATCAGCAATACACAACGAAGCTTTATGCGAAGGGATTATGGAATAATAAGATAGAATACCTGTAGAATGAATGAGAATTGATAAACGGCATTCTATGCCGATGTCAGCTCAACGAGCCTTACTTACTCATATATCCATCGTGCAGCGAACTCATATTAGTACCAGTCTGGGGTCTGTAGATGATTCCCCGAGGTTAGATGATGCATCTCGATAGCTACACTAGCCGTCTCTGTTTATTGGAATGATCTCGTCGAAGACCACACTGGATAGCAAGGTCAATATGTGACATGCTCCGAGGCTCATTAGACGCACCGGTTGCCAAATCAGTCGTAAAGATTGAAACATATACGTAGATGATATTAATACCTGCTCGAAGCAGCGGTGCTTTCCGGGAAAACGCAAGAATGATCTGGAAGAGGAGAAAATCCGCTGTGGTGGAAAGAAATGATGATTTTATAAGTATGCTGGAGAGCAAGATCAAACAAACGAGGTAAGCAGAAGTAGGCAGTTGCAATCCAAAACAAGGTCTTCATCTTTAACATGGGTGATCTTGTGAACCGAGCCAGAAGGCCTTCAAGCTGTTTCGGCATGCGAATACGCCTCATTTTCCTTCCATCAAATAGGTGCGGTTGTCCATTAAACGACCAATCGGGAAAATAAACTCACCCGGAGATCTTGGGAGGGCGTTGGGATTGTAGAGGAGGCGATGGAGGCGGAGTTGTTGCATGCGTGGCGCGGGGATGTTGGATGTCGGGGGGCGGAGATGTTTGGGTGGGTATCTCCGTGTATCTCCGTGCATCCGATGTGCGTTGGGATGGGAGGCGGAGATGGTGGACCATATTTCCGTGTAGTCTCATGCAGTGCTAGCTTCACTCAGTGGGCCTTGTGCGGCGGATTGGAGTTTTTCGGCATGGCCTGGCCGAGGAATCCCGACATATATTCCGAAAATGTTGGGGGCGGAGATGCGGAGATGTTGAGGTGCCCCGATCATTGCCATCGCAGGCGTCGTATTTTGAAGGCTCGGAGGCAAAATGAGGCTTAACGATTTCCGACAGACTCGAACCGTTTTCTTTATGGCCTATCCTCACCAGCAGTCGAAGATGTACTTGCCGAGGTCACCGGCGGCTGCACCTTCCACGTCCGAAGAGTCCCGGAGTGATCGACGGATTGATCCGTTGAAGAACAACTTCGTCTGTTAACTGATTCGTACCGAGTCCCCTCACTGGAAAAGTTTGCGGGTATCACAATAAATAAATATGTACTTAAATAATTGGTCTGACTATGCCTTCTAGGCTTCGCTCCATTACAGTCATGGTTCCCCCGCAACTGGCCTTCCAAAGTTCAATAAGTAGCTCAAATGACGGCTCATAGAGGCTGGATAGCACACCTCTACAGATGGTGAATTATCTGCTTGCTGATATGATATTGTAGAGGACCAGACTAAAAGCGCTTTCAACGCATTGCCAGGGCTAATTAGAGTGCACCCACCTGTTGCAAACACGGTCGAGATTATCGAGACATATGCATTGAGAATATTGACGATTCCGAGCAGAGTATCCTGGCCATTGAAAGAAAGGATGATCTGGCATGTAAGAAATACCGCTATGGAAACTTGTTAATAATTCTTGAGCCCAGAGCAGTGCTCACGAGGAAAGAAGAAGTTGGTGCTTGCAATCCAGAACAAGGTCTTGATATTGGATGACAGAGATCCTGTAAAAGATCATGCCTATTAGATGGCAGCCCAGCAACTACCAAAATCAATCACCCTTGGAGCTCTGGGTTTCAACGCGCCGGAGTGTCGGTTTATCACCATGCCAACTCAAACGCCAAAGGAATAGGAATGAAACATATCTGATCCATAGCATTAGCTTTGAGCAACAACCCTAGCAAGACCTACCCATTATCCACAAGCTCCAATATCCAGCTCGCCTTGGGCATCCAGGTATCAAGGCTATGAGCGGCGCCAAATTCACTTCCATCCAACATACGCGTTTTCCACCAGTGCACCATGACCACAATATTTATGACGATCCTGATGGTCTTGAAGACAACGGGAAGCGCTAGTAACAACACCATCCTCGACAGACGCGGATGTGTCGACGAGAAGACCACAATGACACGAAGCAGCAGGATCGCCTCCGTTATCCATGGTGTCCACAAGAACAGCGTGCTGATGACAAAATCTACCACAAAACAGAGTCAATCGTATATCCAAAATCGACTCGGTGGGAATACCGCACTTTCTGACGCCGTCTCGAGCGCTACAGATGGCTGCAGAACACCTTGGATCTAGGGAAATATTTGAGCAGTTGTCCCCAGACTTCAATTTCCGTACCGTAGAGTGTGCTGTTATGATCCCAGCCGCAATACCCAGCAAAATCTGCGTGATATTGAGCATGAATATGGGTTTCCGCCGTGTCTGGGGTGTCGATACTGCAAACAGCATTATCAGGAGCGGGATGAGCATGGCAGAGAAGATCGTGGCAGGTAGAAAATAACAGAAAGACGTCCGTATACCGTGCGCGTATGCCTCGATTATAGCCTGCGCCATGGCTGGGTCGGGTATTGGGGATGACATTTGAGCGCTTCTGCGGTCATTGCCAACGACTTTATATTGAGCGATTCAATTAGGAGTGACCGCTTGTTCTGCGATCTTAGCAGTTGAGGTGCCCTGTCGGAACACTGAGCAAAATGTTACACCGCGAGATGGAATGATGAGTCTCTTCCAGAGAGGAAATGACCAGCCCAAGTAGCTTATTGAGAGTGGCATTACATTCGAAACTCGTCCATGAGAAGTGGACAGTGAGCTCCAATGTCGCATTCAGATATTCCACGGGCAGAGTCTCGAACTTGATGTTGATGATGGTTGCATCTGCCAGCTGCTTGCCATTTATTTATGGAGGCTGACAGATATGTCAATCAATTTCTAAAGAGTCGGACATCTCAGCCGGAGTCGTTGAATATTGGGTATTACTGGCGGTCTACCTCCACGACCGACCGTCTACCTCCACGACCGACCGTCTACCTCCAAGACCGACCGTCTACCTCCAAGACCGACCGGTCCATCTCGTGGTCCTATTCCACAGGAAGTGGTGGCCGTCTGCCGGTAGGACATAAACATGCACCTGAAATCAGCGAATGGACCTGAAATCAGCGAATGCCGATGATCTGCATGACATGTGACAGATCCGATCTCTTATCTCGAGAACCCGCCTGATTATGATAGGTCTCGACTCTCCATGAGGTCCTGGTAACGACGCTAGATGTTTGCAAGATCGCGCCCTGACCCCAACCATCTTCCTTTTTACTTCCTTCCTTCCTTCCTTCCTTCCTTCCTTCCTTCTTCCAGGCTCTGTCCCGACCGACATCCCTTGCAGTAATCAACTAAGTAGTGCCAATCCTTGGTGATATCAGTGTCAATGCCTTCCCTTGGAATTTGGGAGTGGTTCACGCGGCCTCGCCACCCATCATTTTGACTCTCCACAAACCTTGCTGCTGAAACACCGTTGGTGTTACAAAGTGGCGATACATAGCCATTTACGGAAACCCGTTCCGAGAAGGCGGTTTTGATGGTTTGATGAATCGTGGGAGAGTCGGGCAGTACGATTTCATATATAACGTGTCTTCTGAATTGTACCTTTCATGGGTCCTCCAACAAGCTCTTACCTCCCGCTTTTCTCCCGGGTTCCGGGTGAACCACCCAACCACGCGCCCTTGTTAATTTTCGATCTGCCTCCGGGTATTGAGACATCTATCGGCCGCAGATATGGGCGCTGGCACCTTATATATGCTCGCGCATATGGTATGGCAGTGTCCATGGACATATGTCGGCTGGACGAACCTGGTTATCTCGCCGATCCATCAAGGTTCAGATTCTCGCGGTCTGCGTTGGGGGTCGGGACGCGCGGTCCCCAATCTCCGTCTCTTCTTGATTATCTGGTGTCTCTAAACATCCTGGAAGTAGTCGCCCCATCCGAAGTGCCTGACGGCACTGTTAGAGAGGTACAAGTCCTTGTGTCCGAATCACGCCTGGCGCATTGGTGTGTCGGGTGTGATGAATGGGAGCGCCGCAGTGACGAGGGAAGATTCATTTTGACGCACAAAAGTCTCTTTCCGGGATATGATGAATATCTTTGTGAAGATGTAGGGTCTCGTCTCTCAAGTATTCGTGACCTCACTCAACGGCTGTTGTAGTGTTTCAAGAGAGAGGAAGGTCTCCTGAAACTCATTCGATTCTTGACGAGATATTTTTATAGGCAGGTTATGTTGTGGTTCGGGTTTAGCGTCCCTTGCCGGGCTTTTTGCTGATTTTCCATAGGAACCACTCGGCATTCGGGCCCAAAACTTGGTTTGCGAACAGCTGGTCGGTTAATACTGGGACTAGGTCACCATGGTGTTGATGCCAGGCTCCAGATGGATCTCTGCCAAAATGACTGTAGGGTCGCTTTCTGGGGCTAAGCACAGGATTTTTTTCAACATGATGTCGTATCAGCAAGGATAGTTCTTCATTTTGAGTACTGGGCTTCATTGTGAAGCAACAGAACAGCGACCAGGCCAGGCCTTCACCTTTGATCGTGCCCAAGTTCAAAGTGCGACTCAGCAACCGGACAAGGCATTTTTCCAGACAATCACCGGTCACACATTTCGGATGCTGAAGCAGTCACACATTTCAGATGCTGAAGCACACACGTTGGTGGAATATGAAGCACACACGTTGGTGGAATAGACGTCAATATATGTGGAATCATGGTGGAGGCATGAAGAAGCTGCTTTCAAATTGTTCAAAGCTACAGATTAGCTAAACTACGTGCGAGTCAACAAGAATTCGCAGTTGGGGGAGGAAGTGTTCCCGATGGAACCGTTTGCCCGGGCCTTTGGCGGACGTTATAATCGGTGAAGGTGGCGAGAAACCAGGAAAACGTTACCTTGAATCCGCGTTGAGCTCTACTGTCATCTTTGGGGCCCTTATCGGTCTTGTATCTCATGAAATCCTCAGAACCAACATCCCACCAGTGCCCAGGTTCCCTGACTTCAACGTAAACACCATTATCACCGGTGCTGATGATGTCTCAGTCGTTGAGACAATGAAAGTTGGGAGAGCAACTCACTACGGGTTCTATGGATATCATGGTGGAATATAAGCACTGATATGGCCAAAATGGTAACAGGTATCCACTTACACACCATCCTAAGAGTCAGTCAGCTAACACTCAGGGACAAGAAAGATGCCTAAAAGATAGATACCTACGAAGAATTCCGACGTTGGGTCTCTGATCCCGTATCGAAGGTCTCATAAACAATGGCTCCCCAGTTGTAATTGGGCATAGGTTTTTTGCAGCGCTAGCGCGGGAAAATTGATGCAAGCATGGGAAGGTTGAAGTAACGGGGATTCATTGTTTTGTTACTAAAGTCCCTGGTAATATTAGTGAGAGCCCTGTTGTATGTCAAACTGTGATCTCTACCAGACCACAGTAATGTCTCTGTTTGATTTGCAGCACAGTGGACTCAATCAAACATGCTCAGTAGCCAGTCTTTCTGTTGCTTTGAGGGCAGATCATGGGTTGTATTGAATTAGTATTCATGAACAGCAAGTACTGAGATGTACCTATGCATATGCCTTGGAATATTGACTTGAAATAACTCATTTTCATATCACCCAAGAGGAAAATAAGCTCAACTTCCCTGATTTCTATGAATGCTTTGCTTCAACCAGCAAAACAAAAGCCAAGGATACAGGTTTCTGACAGTGAATGGCATAACCATGAGAGAGTATGCGAGTGGAATGAAAGATTATGCAAGTACCTTGAAAGATGTTGAAAGTGTCATGAAAGGACATGCAAGCGGCATGCGAGGTTGGGGTAAATCTGAGTCCAGATTTCTTACAAGTTTTCAAGACGTTGAGAACATTTTGGATTGCTCAGTCTGAGGTATTTAGGATGTATTATGGTACAGATACACCCATTTCTACTTGCGGATCACTACATATACATTTATTCACTCTTTTGCATTGGCGCTTGCAGGCGCTGGCACGCTCGCACTTGCGCTGCAAAAAACCTATGCCTGTTGTAATTCTGCTCAAGAGGTATAATACATGCTAGATTTTATTTCTTCGTACAGTAAGAAGCCCACTGAGCTGAACAGAGCTGCAAATCACCGAATGTCGCCATGTTGAGTCGTGAGAACGGCTGCAGGCGGAGATTGAATCATCGGGAATGTGCCGAAGAAAATCTGTCAGCCAGATTACATGTTAATTTGCAAACTTGATGACATTTCTTGACGGCAGAGGCAGGTCCGAAGCCGGTTCAGACTCAACATCGTCTGAACCTGAACCTTTGGTTCAGGTTCAGGTTTGGTTCGGCGCACGTGACCGAACCTCCGGTTCAGGTTCGGGTTCGGTCCAGGACTCCAGGTTCAATCGGTTCTGAACCGGACCGCGGACAGACTATGCAGCAGAACTGGGCTCAGTTGCTTCCTCTGCGATTGGTACCAGACTACTTACTTAGCTCCTCCCTACTTGTACCTCTCCTATTTCAATATGATTTGTTGTCTTTCCAACTGCTCGTTTTCCGTTCTGTTCATGATTTCCATAAACTGCGGCAAAATTTTGGTTCATTTTGTGACAAAGTCGCCTGTGACGCGTGACACCGACCTTGGGGACAACCACAACAATGTGGCCATTTAGCTGGTTTCCACCCAAGGGGCGACCGGGCCGGAAATCCCGGACACCGGGTCGGAGGGAGGGGGGTCCACCGCCAGAGGCGAAGAAAATTTTTGCAGGTCATGGTATCAGGTCCGGATGGCTGCTAGTTAACCGGAGAAATCCTCCAGGAATTCCTATGTCTTTAGATGTGTCAGGTACTAGGTACACCTAAGCACCCAATACCTGACAGTTATTAGTGACTGGAAGAGTGCCACAGATTTGGTTTCACATACCTCAATGGTTCTGTGTGCCTAACAGGCATAGAATATATTAAAATACCTAATAAATGACTGATAGTGCAGTCCTGGATGGAGCTCTCTCTATGGCAGACCCAGAAGGCCCAGCAGCTCAGGTAGTTGCCATATAAGGTAATTCCCACGGAGGGGGGCAGGGGGGTTGGGTTGAAAAGGGCTGAAAAAAATAAATGTACGTCGTGTAATTTCTTTTTGATCCGGTTGCCCCTTGTTTCCACCACTGTAAAAAATCCAGCGACTACACATTGCACAAATATCATCTATCCTTATGGGCAGCCTAGCATGTCCCTTTTCCTCCCAGAAATTCGATCCAGATGACGAGTTCTGGCTAATTGGCACTTTAGCCCTATTCGAATCAATGGCGCCTTAGTCGAGGCATTCGATAGCACAAGACGCTTCTCATACACCACCATATGTGGAAACAGGCCTCTCTCCCGCCATAGACGTCGGTGCAGCGTGGTGTCAGGGTGCCAAAGTTTCAATTTTGAGCTTGTCGTTTCGGGTGTCCGAGCCTTCGGTCCGACCTTTGCAGAGGCTACACCATCACCTCAGTCTCACTATTATTGCTCTCTGACGCCCTCTGCGTCGACGCCGATAGCGAAAACCCGAAAAAAGTCCAATGTTCTCTGTACGTTCTCTGTTCTTTCCCCAGGCCTAAATCAGCTCAACCGTAAAATAGCCATGGACCTGAAATTTGAATGAACCATAATGGTATTACGGTTGGAGCCACCGCTGTCTAGGTGCTTGGGCGTTGCACCTTGTCACCTTGTGTCGCGGTCTTACAAATTGGGTCAGATTCGAGAGTCAAGACCATGAATGACCCAATTTGCACCGTATCAGCCTTCAGTAGCTTCAGTGCCAAGATAATGATTTATCTCATTCCCTGTTTTGTTATTCGCTCATGGAGTGCTCGAGGCGCCTTTTTTGGATTAATGTCGAATTTCGATTCACGGACAAATGACAAGCACTGGTAAGCAATCACGAATTACACCAATATCGCGGTCCACCAGGTTCGCAGCCCACTAGGTTCGCAGTTGAGTTTCGCCCTCACAATGTATGCTGATCGTTCAAGACAATTGACCATCCCTACTGTACCACGATTCCGAATCAGGCTCTCTGTTTGAACGCCCGAGATAAATCTCGACAGAGGTCGTCCCTCTCAAACACGGCAATGGGCGATACATACTTTCTAAATCCATGTACATTGTTTTGACAGCAGTCCATATATGATTAGATCAAACTTGTCCTTTCAGAGCCGACCTCAGTTCTTGTTCCCGCCGAGTTCAGAGTAAAGGACATCAATGTCTCCACGGCCACGACGCTCTTTTTTGTAGTGGTTCGAGATGAGGAAGGCGACGTCGAGACTTTGCTCAAAGTTGAGACGCGGGTCACAGAAGGACTAGAGATTGTTAGACGAGAAAGAAAGCAAGGAAAGAAGGTTACGAACCTGATACCTCAAGCCCAGCTCTTCTTCAGTTAGTTCCATGCTACCACCAAGACATTCTGTGACGCTGAAGCCCGCCTCATTGAGTTCTCCCGTAAACTCCAAGCTGACGCCGCCGAGACGCGAGTTGCACGCTGCGTGGATGCGGAGGCAAGAAGTAAGCTCACTAATAATAGTGCCAAAGTTTCGAGTCTTGAGGCCGGATGAAGAGGTTTGGGTGCTATAACAAGGTCAAATGAACCAAGGCAAAGGGTATGGATATTGATTTCACATACTTTCCATGCATTGGATCGCAGACCCATATCACGGGATGTCCAGATTCTTGGACGATGGAAATATGGCCAGGGAGGTGTTCGTCGATCTTTGTGGCGCTGTATCGAGTAATTAAGGTTACACGGCCAGATTCTTTATCCGGATTGACGACTTTGTGGGTTTGGAATAAGAATTTGGACTTCTGAATTTGAGAGATAGCTTACTATCAAGCAGTCGGACAAGCTCGTCTTTGGCCATGGAAGGTCCCACTTTGATACCAATTGGATTCCTGATTCCACGGAAATACTCGACGTGAGCACCATTGAGCTGGCGTGTACGGTCTCCGATCCAGATGAAATGAGCAGAGGTATTGTAGAACGCCTTGGACTCGGACGAGGTAGACCTGGATCGAGATTCCGGCAGGGGGAACTCACGGGTCAATGCTTGTTCGTAGTTCAACATCAGCCCTTCGTGACTATTTCATGTTAAAAGCCAACTTGAGCAAATGTGTGATTTCCCACCTGGTGTATAGATCAACCTCTCCAACGATACCTCTGGGTCCACCAAGCTCAAAGGACCCATTCGCAGAGGATTCCGCTCCAATAGTCCGACTGAAATCGAGCGCATCCGCCAGAGATTCCACAATTGACTCGAATTCCGCTCTATAGAAAGAACATTTGGTAATCTGACATCGCAAGAGAACTAATTTGACTTACCGTAGTGCTGGGGATCGAACGTGGTTTAATGACCAGTCCCTTGGATGATGCAGTGATGCAAACCCGGACGTCAAGAGACCCCGGACGTAGTTGAGCGTGGCGGTAGAATGGAAATATGCACTGTAACCACGAATGAGACTGAAACACGGAACTCAAAAGCCGACAAGCCCACTTTATGAGCCTCTGGGGATCTGGCTTTCGGTCGTTGGGATCCAGCCTGACAATATATATCGATGGATCAATGGCAGCATTGTATTGCATCTTTTGATTGCTTACCCGTTGACGTTGTCACCTCTAGGAAATGAAACAAACATCAGAAGACGCAAGAATGACGAACAAAGCGCAGCATACCTGAAACTGGGGACCTCTTTTTCAATCTCCATGTCCCCCTTCTTAATTTTTACTTTCTCAGTGGGACTGCTTCTGGGTTTCGCATATTGACCTGCAATACGACCAATTCGCACGACGGGCAATCGGGCGCCCCAGACCAGGATTAGGGAGAATGAAAGGATAAGCCCGATTTTGGCGGAGATGTTCTCGTTGGTGCAAGCATCGAAGCTCTCGGCACAATCGCCTGCATGAAGGAGAAAAGCTTGGTTCTGCTGTACCAGGGAGAGCTGGTGACGAAGACGTTCGATCTGGAATCCATTAGAAACGCAATCCCATTAGATCTGAGGGAGAGCTCGGCCACCGACCTCTGAAGGAGTAACCAATGGAGGCAGTGTCGCCAATTTTGCGAGGACGCCGCTCAATTCATTTTCATCTGGGTAGATTACATCCTGAGCGACCGGTTTGGTCTTCCAGGACGATGGCGACCATTCGTTGGACACGGACATCGTGGAGGTGAGGAAACAGGCGGTGAGAAATTAAAAATGATCGAACCTCGGCATTTATATTTCTGATGACCGGAGTTTGGCCGGCTGTTTTATGTCATTGTTTGGTCCAAGTTTATTCCACATGACCGACCTTCCTTGACCTCGAGCCACGACCATGGGATCCAGCGACGCGATGCAGACATTTCCAGAGCTCGCATTCGAGATTATCTGCCTCATCATTCAGCGAATGCTGGAACTGAATCCAAAACGAGCGGTGGAGCTCATCTCTTTATCACGAAATCTCAAACCGATGTGAGTGAAACGCTTTTTGGGCACATTTGACGCTAAAGAACTCAGTATTGAGGAGGCTCTATATCGATATGTAATCCTCCGTGATCCAATCAAGGGCTTGTTATTCGCCTCTGATCAAATCGGGCTGTCGACCTACTACATTCTACCAGAGCAACGTCAATGTGCTTTGCATAATTGGACCAGTGAACCTCTATAATCTCAAAGCCATATTCACTGCATGCTCTGAGGTTCGGACGCTATCAATCTTTGAATGGGAGTTGGACGACCAGCCTGTCGCCGAGACAGATCGACTTTTGGACGCTCTAGCTTCCAGCGGACCCAGTCCATCGAAATTGTCCTGCGATTTGCGCTGGGCCATGCGTTTCTCCGGTTCGCCCAACCAAAGCCCCTTTACTCTTCAACTTTTCCAAAATGTCACCCATCTCGAGCTTTGCAATGTAGACAGGAAGTCATCCGAGATATTCAATGGGAAACAGCTACATTCATTGACCAAATTGACACACCTATCTTTGACCATGATTTATACCCATCGTTTCGAGCCACTCCTGCGCAGGTTACATTTGGCCGACACCATTTTGGTCTGCATTGTCTACGCAGAGTTCAATGGCTGGAACAAACGCGTGGAAAGAAATCGGCTAGGTTTCACAGATCCTCGTCTAGTCTTTGCTCGAGGAGGCTACACTGAAGAATCGTGTTCATCTCCTGTTATGAGGCGTGGTCTTCGCTATCCCGGTCCTGCTCACTATATCAGGCAATGGGCTCGACCGCGTGGTCTGGATGAGAAAGAGCTGGATATGTGGGACGAGGCTGAAGAAATAGTCCAGTTTCAGCGAGCAAATGTGAGTTTTTAGTTTCGCTATACGGTACCGGCTGTCTCTACGTGGGACCCTAACTGTCGTAGTTAGAGCCGCGTAACTCTTTCTTTCTTTCTTTCTATATATAGTGATTGACGGTTACAGGGCTCAAACCCTGTCCCCGGAGGCCTCCGATCCACCCAGAGTCGGTCCCCAGCGAACTGATAGCACTGAGAGCTCAACCTTTCTTATTGCTGCCTTTTCTTTCAGCATTGCTACCCAGCTTCCCGAGGAGTGACGAGATGTGTTCGTGAATTCCTTTGTTATGTAATATCATTTATTCCTCGATACTCGAGTACAGTGTACCTTTTGGAACTCGCGTCTTTTACTATCTTGACGATAAAGCCGTCATTGCCTCTTGTTTCTTGCACCTTCACTCGTTTGAATTATTGTTGATTCCAACCATCAGCGCGCGCCAGCCGCGTCTCCGTCCTTTGCTCGCTCTTCATTTCCATCGAGAAATATCCACTCCTTCATTTCATCAATGTCTATGAATTGGAGACGGTCCACTTCCGCCTTGTTGGTGGAAAAATGAAAGCCGGTAGTTTTGTGTACGAGATCCCGAATTTGGAATGCGTACTGCTCCATTAGTCGTTTATGGGCCCATTTGAGCAAAGCTGTCCGGGTGGTTTTGTTCCCATCGATAGCTGCGAGAATCTCAGACAGTTGTTCTGCCTTCTCCAGGACAGCGGTGTCATCTGCCATCACGGGATCAGATAGTAGTGATATCGTTCCATCGAGGGCTGAATATGGCGTTGTTTGCTTTTGATCAAAGCTCGGTATTGATGCAGTGCTTGTGAGACAACATCCTGCTGCTTCTGGGCTGCGATAGAATACTCAAAACGAAGGTCGTTGAAGCGTTTCAGGGCTTCTAGATTGAGTATAGCTGATGCCGCTGTCATGTCAGTGGTGAGAACAGAGCACAGTTTCTTCTGGTTCAATTGAATGGCGTGCTTGAGATGTGAATGAACTTGTTCTGGAGAACCTACAATGTCCTTGAGATCGACTGGTGGATCTAGATCTGGAGATTCATCACTGTTACCGATAGACTTGGAGGGTTCAGCGAGAGAAGCTGTTTCATCGTCTAATGTTGGTGCTACAACTGGTGATGAATCTAAGATAATGTCATCCTCGAGATCCATTATGACTGAGACCTGGTCATCCAATGGTTCATTGACCACTGGTAGAAATTGGGCCACGGTATTTTCAAGAAATGCGGTGAAGAAGAAGAAGAATTCAGGAATCCTTCACTCTTCTCGATCACTTCTTCACCTTCTTGAATTCTCATTACCTAAGCCATCAACAGTTTATGTCAGCATCTTGAACGTTCGACTCGAGGCTTGTTCATCAGTTATATGATCATTGGCAGACTCAACATGCACTTAAATCATTCAAGGTAGCTCTGGCTACACACTGGGTGACTTGAAACCAGGTCTGTGTCCTGCGGATGAGAGGACCGTTTGTTCCGACGGTTATACAGCATGTTCAGCAAATTCCAGTGCTCATTTTCTCAGTGTATGCATCATGCATTGCGATATTGAAACATAATTCAGTGCCCAATCCTGAAATTTGACTCATTGATTGACTCTCCAACTTTTCTTCACACTGTCTTCAGTATTCTTCAATCTTCTGCACTGCTTGCTTCTTCAGTCTTCTTGAGTTTTTCTTGAGTTTTTCTTCAATGTTCTTCACCTTGTCTTGGCCCTTCTTCACATTGCCTTGAAGGCTCCACAGTGATCAAATGTTCCCTGATTGCTTCAAGTCTTGTCTGACCACATTAGGGAGCAGGAGAACACTCTGTACTGTGTCAAAGTAACTATATCTACCCTGTTGACATACATCTCATGTCTCTGAAAAATCTTCTTTACTTTCTTCAATGCTTCTTCAGCCCTCTTCAAAATTTTCTTCAATTTGCTTCACCCTCTTCAACAATTTCTTGAAAAAACCCACACCTGTAGAAATTCCGGTGCTCAAATGACTGGTGCCGGTCCCAAGGTCTCAACAGAGTCAATGATCTGTAGTTCAATAATGCATGACATAATCCATTCAGAACAGATTTGACTCACCATATTGTCGCTTTCATCATCTGAAATTACTATTCGGTCATCTGGACATTGTCAGAAGATTAGGCTCTCGCAGTGCTGGTACCACTGCTGGAACTTCAGCAGGTGCCACGACCTTCTTCTGCAGGAGGTATAAACATAATTAGAGATAATGGACAGACATGAATATACCTTGAATAAAGACCCAATTCCAGGCTGCATTAGTGCTGCATGGGCTTTCTTCGTAACACCAGTTGCATTCCACCAAGCCGTTGTTGACCGTGATGCTTTGGGTACCTTGTCCGGGACCAAATCAGCATTGTCATGATCCCTTTTCTGTTTACTTCCACTTTTTCATGGGTTTCTTCCCAAAAATAAATTATCAAAAATCACAAAAGATTTCTCTGGCCCAAGTGCTGATGCGTACTGCTACTGTAAATGCTTTCATGATGTAATCAAACCCTATCCCAACAATCCGATTAGATGTAAGTGCCCCGACTTGCTGAATAGTAGTCCGGTATCATGGCAACTGCCGTGGGTTCGAGCTTGGCATAATGATCGTGAGTCATTGCTGGTCAATGGGAATTTCGTCATGACCTGAATTGTATGATGGCATCAGGTCAACTATCTGTATTTACTATAAATACAGCACATGGATTGCAATTCTTGTTTGGGGGAATGGAACCAAGCTCCTCACATTCTTGTCTAGGAGCTGAAGTGCTCGTACTGCATCATGACTGAGTCATGAGCTCAACGTCATCATCAAATTTCCATGGACCAGTTATGACTCACAATGATGACGCTAAGCTCCATCACTCACGGCATTAGCTGTGATCCCAGCCTCTCTGACGAGAGGTTTTCCTCTTGCCACGTAAGAAGAGAGGCTGGTTACAAGCCTAGTTGAACAGCCTGCTACTGGGTTGCAGCAAGAGTGGGTTTGACCTAAATCTCTACTTTGGCCATTGCCTCGATATGAATCAGAGTGGAAGATGGACCTAGGGAGGCATGAATACCACCAGAGTAATGCCTCTAACCCCACTAGTCAACGTTTCCCAAGACACTCTGTCAAGCTTAAAGACTTTCAGTTGCAGGCAGTGTCTTCTTGCTGTCAAATAATCACCACGTTTTACACCGAAATATGAGCAGGGTGAATCTGAATATATTTAGAGAGGTAGCTATTCCAGGGCCGGATATGTCATCTATTCCCAGGGTTGGAGTAGATGAGTCTAGATTTGCTATAAATGGGGCACATGTCAAGAGGTCACCTGCTCCAACCCTGGAATAAACATAAAATTACTAAATCAGGCCTAGGATCTATTCCAACCCTTGGAGCACATGATCTTTTCCCACCGCTTCCCGCTCCCATGTCTGATTAGACTTCACGAAGAAATCCCTGCGAGGATATTGCAGTGAAATGTGGTGAATAGAGTAATGCCTCTAACCCCACTGGTTAATGTTTCCCAAGACACTCTGTCAAGCTCAAGGACTTTCAGTTGTAGGCAGTGTCTTCTTGCCGTCAAATAATACAACACTCTCTAGTTGAGGCATACAAAAGCAAGAAATGAGTCTTTCAGAGAACCGTTTGAACGTTTTGAAACCGTCTTCCAAAAGATACTTATGTTATTACGTAAGTTCAAATCGTGGCTCAGCAACCGGACAAGGAATTTTTCCAGACAATCACCATTCACACATCTCAGATGCTGAAGCACATTTGTGGAATAGACATCAATATTTGTAATCATGGTGAAGGCATCAAGAAGCTGCTTTGAAATTGTTCAAAGCTACAGATTTGCTGAAAATGTGCGAGTCAACACAAATTCGCAGTTAGGGGAGGAAGTGTTCCCGATGGAACCATTTGCCTGGCGGAGATCAGGTTATGATCAGTGAAAATGGCCAGAAACCAGGACAACATTACCTTGAATCCGCGTTGAGTGCTACTGTCATCTTTGGGGCCATTGTCGGTCTTGTATTTCATGAAATCCTCGGAACCAACATTCCACCAGTGCCCAGGCTCCCTGACCTCAACGTAAACACCATTATTTCCAGTGCTGATGATGTATAAGTCTTTGAGACCTTGAAAGTTGGGAGAGCAACTCACTAAGGGTTCTATGGATATCGTGGCGGAATATAAGCACTGATAATGCCAAAATAGTAGAGGTATCCACTTACACACCATCCTAAGAGTCAGTCAGCTAACAATCAGGAACAAGAGAGTCACCTAAAGATACATACCTACGAAGAATTCTGAGGCTTGAGTCTCCGATCCCGTATTGAAGGTCTCATAAACAACGGCTCCCCAGCTTCCTCGAGCGCTGCCACCGGTGTGAACATGCAGGAATCCAGTCCATTGACCGTTGGCAACAACTGATTCAATGGGCTCGTCCCCAATATGGCCACTCCAGTCCGGTGAGTGCTTGACCCTGATCGCTAAAATACCAATCTCAAAAAACAATATAGGAAGGATACTGGATGAGAATACTTACAGACACCCGTGGCATTGTAGATGCGGATCAAAGTGCTTGAAAAACATCACTTTCTGATCCGATCTCAAGCAATGCAATCACAAACCTGATGCCATTCTGCAAGCAAAGAGTCAACATACAAATCTATGATTATCAAGGTTAAAATACGTACACCATACTTGTCTTTCAGCACGGCCAAATCGTGTTGTATCGCTGGCTGATTAGTGTTCTTCTGGTCTTCAGCCGCCCTTGCACACATGTCATCTGTGATGACCTTGCCCTTGTTGGAGGGGAGTTTGGAGAGACTGTCTTTGGTGATTGGAGCGCCTTCTAACATGTTGCTAGTGAATCAAGAGGTGGAGTTTCTCGATGTAGTTGGCCAGGAAAAGAGTCGGTATCTTATATACCTCTTGGCTCCGGAGTCTGTCGTGTCATGGAGCGAACAAAAACAATATATTACAAGTCTCATGTATCTCCAGCTAGTGTCTTGTTGTCAGCGGGCATGTTTCATTTCTGCAATGCCCCTTTCTTGTCACTGAGGCTCTACTTGTCAATTGCAGTGGCGGACGACCGACTCGGATTACTTGTTCCTAATCAAGTAATATCATGAAGGGGTGTGAAATACTAAGTAACACCATACCGTACTATCATACACTTGCAGACGAACTCATGGAGCTTCTCGGTCTGGAATGACAGAATGGAAGTTGTCAACTTGTGGCGCCAGTGTTAAACTGGGAAATAATACTACCTGCTAGTAGTATGCACTTGCAGGCGGAGTGAGTGAGGCACTGCCTGAATTGGCGACAAAGTGCCTATTGGCTGGACGGTGACGAATCATAGAGTCAGATAGGCTGGGAACTTAGCTAATGCCGAAATTGGATCGCTTTATGATTGAAAACGTATATTTTGAGTCATCGGTTTGACGGATGAGATTTATGACATGTCGTATATTGTCATTGACTGTGGTGTCTCTCATCAGTGCCTCACGTCTACACCTTTCACTACAAAATTTTGGAGTTGAGTAATAGATCCCAGGCCTGATTTAGTAATTCTTTTACATTTATTCCAGGGTCGGAGCAGGTGACCTCTTGACATGTGCCCCATTTCTTTCATCTACTCCAATCCTGGGAATAGATGACGTGTCCGGCCCTGGAATAGCTACCTCTCTAAATATATTCAGATTCACCCCAATCTGCTCTGCTCTGCTCTGCGAATATTTCGGCCTGAAACGTGGTGGATATCCCCATTCCTGACCGGTGAACTCAAATGTCCTGTTGACGCAACCTGTCAACGACATCCGCTGTCGCCGGCACATTCCATTAAGGACCTTCAATCGCAGATGTCCTCCTGCCACTGCTAAAACAGGAAAAGGTATGAAAGCAAGGAAATGAGTCTTCCATTAAGGGAGTCATTCCTGACCGGGACCGGTGGAATTAGATGTCCTGTTCTGCTATGCACAAGTTGTCAATGACATTACAAGTGCCACTTGCGGGCTCGTTTGTTGAGAGTGAGCCACTTTGTCGACAACCCATCGAAGAACTGAAGTGGGATAGCCACATGACCTGTTCACACAGGCACGGCACGGAATTCGCCGTGGAGCTCATTTTTCTTCTGTAGTCTATTCCAGCATTTGGTGAGCATTTCGGCAGGCTGCTACTGTAAATGCTTTCATGATGTATTCAGAACCTAGCCCAACACTCTGGTTAGATGCAAGTACTCGTACTTGTTGAATAGCCTGCTCCTGGCTTGCGGCAAGCGTGAGTTTGACCTGAATCTCTACTTGAGCATTGCATCGATCTATGAACCAGAGTGGAAGATAAACCTAAGGATCGTGAATGCCGCCGGAGGACGGCCTCTAACCGCACTCGTTAACGTTTCCCAAGACACTCTGTTGAGCTTAAGGACTTTCAGTTGTAGGCAGTGTCTTCTTGCCGTCAAATAATACAGTACTCTCTTCTCGAAGCGTACAAAAGCAAGAAAATGAGTCTTTCAGCAAGACTATTTGAACATTTGAAGCCGTCTTCCAAAAGATACTTATGTCATTGTGCAAGTTCAAAGTGTGCCTTGACACCCGGACAAGGCATTTTTCCAGACAACTACCGGTCACACATTTCAGATGCTGAACCATGTTTGTGAAATAGACATCAACACATTTGGAATCATGGTGAAGGCATGGAGAAGCTGCTTTCAAATTGTTCAAAGCTCCAGATTCGCTAAACTACGTGCGAGTTAACAGAAATTCGCAATTGGGGGAGGAAGTGTTCCCGATGGTACCGTTTACCTGTGGCGGAGGTTATAATCGGTGGAGGTGGCGAGAAGCCAGGACGACATTACCTGGAATCCACGTTGAGCGTCACTGCCATCTTTACCGCCATCATCGGTCCTGCTTTTCATTAAAGACTCTTCACCAACATTCCACCAGTGCCCAGGCTCCCTGACCTCAACGTAAACACCATTATTGCCACTGCTAATGTGATGTCTCAGTCATTGAGACGATGAAAGTCGAGAGAGAAACTCACTGAGGGTTCTATGGATATCATGGTGGAATATAAGCACTGATAAGGTCAAAGTGGTAGAGGTATCCACTTACACACCATCCTAAGAGTCAGTCAGCTGAAAATCAGGAATAAGAAAGACGCCTAAAAGATACATACCTACGAAGAATTCTGAGGCTTGTGTCTCTGATCCCGTCTTGAAGGTCTCATAAACAACGGCTCCCCAGCTTCCTCGAGCGCTGCCAGAAGTGTGGACATGCAGGAATCCAGTCCATTGACCGTTGGCGACAATTCGTTCAATAGGCTCGTCCCCAATATGGCCACTCCAGTCCGGTGAGTGCTTGACCCTGATCGCTAAAATACCAATCTCAATAAACAATATAGGAAGGATACTGGACAGGTATACTCACGGACACCAGTGGCATTGTAGATACGGATCAAAGTGCTTGAAATGATCACTTTCTGAGGCGAATCTCAAGCAATGTAATCACAAACCTAACGCCATTCTGCAAGCAAAGGGTCAGTATACAAATCTAAGAATATCAAGGTTAAAATACGTACACCATACTTGTCTTTCAGCACGGCCAAGTCGTGCTGTATCGCTGGCTGATTAGTGCCTTTCTGGTCTTCAGCCGCCCTTGCACACATGTCATCTGTGATGACTTTGCCCCTGTTGGAGGGAAGCTTAGAAAGACTGTCTTTGGTGATTGGAGCGCCTTGTAGCATGTTGCTGGTGAATCAAGAGGTGGAGTTTCTCGATGTAGACGGTCAGGAAAAGAGCTGGCGTCTTATATACTCTGGGCTCCGGAATCTGCCGTGTCATGGAGCGAACGAAGCCAATAGACGACACGGTCTCATGTATCTCAGCTAGTGTCTTGTTGTCAACGGGCATTTTTCATTTCGCCACTGCCTTCTTCTCGCTACTGAGGCCCCACTTGTCAGTTGCGATGGCGGACGAGCGACTCGGATTACTTGTTCCTAATCAAGTAATATCATCAAGGGGTATGGAATACCAACACCATACCGTAGTATCATACACTTTCAGCAGGCGGAGTCATTGAGGTCATCGCTCTAGAATGACAGAATGGAAGTCTCCGACTTGTGGCGCCAGTGTTCAACAGTGCTCTGCAAGCATTGACCGCAGAGTCTAATGAGAATAAGCGTGAGTCCCTTGAACGCTGACTGATAGAGTACGACTACAGTACATAGATTAGATACGATTTTATCATAATCTGCGACCATAGCCACAAAGCAAAGATTCACGCCAAGTCCCCAAAATTCTTGCCAGAAAAGGAATCAAAGAGGATTAAATATAGAATCCGGACCATTCCCTTGCCTGACTGGTGACATCAGATGTCCTGTCGGCACACTGTCACAGGCGTTATCAAATCGATAGGCCAGTGGAAGAACCACCCTTGTTCGGCAGAGTTCAAATCTCAATAGCCCCACAGCTCCAAAAGCCAAGATGTTTGACGGTGGTTGCGGAGCAGAAGCTGTCGGAGCTTACATAAATTTGACCTTCGACGAAGAGCAGGAGTTTTTGATATGGCCTATCGATTTGATAACGCCTGCAACGATCTCAACTTTTGCATTCCGTCAAGGACCTTCAATTGCAGATGTTCTCTTGTCATCGTCAATGAATTTGGGACAAGGGGAAGAAAGCAAGCAAATGAGTCTTTCCATACCAGCGCCACTCCCGGTGAAATCAAATATCCTGTTTGTACACAACTTGTCAACGGCATCAGCCGACCTCGAAGACAATCGTGCGAACACAAGCAAATGAGGCTTTTCCTATCTTTTACATTCTGTCAAGGACCTTCAATTGCGGATGTTCTAAGTTGCCACAGTCAATTAATCTAGGACAAGGGAAGGAAATGGGTCCTTCCTTACCAGTGCCACCCCCGGCGTTTGTGCACAACTCGTCAACAACATTAACCGATCTCGAGGACAAGCGTACGAATACCAGAAAATGAGTCTTTTCCTAACTTTCCGAAGTTTCCTGACTTGGAGGCAGCATGCTGCACTCTCAATCAAACAACAGCTCATCTAAAGGCCGGCTGAATCAAATTTGTGGTATTTTAGAGACTGAAGCCTGGTGCTTTCTTCGGACTCCACTCGTCCCGTAACGCGTTGACATGAGTGCTAACAGTCAAATTGAAATGAACCGCCACAACGGCGAGCTTCAAGTTCCGAGATGTACGTATCTAATCTGACCAGCAGTGTTAAGTATACGTCACCTCAATCGCAAAGCCAAAGCTGCACCATAAAGACTCGAAAGATCTTCCACACCAGACCAGATTCTCATCACAATGTCTTCCACTGAAGTAACTGAGCTCGATATCAAAGAGATTACAGAATGCGCTCACACTCTAGCGCTTCGCGACGAGTGGGTCATCGAGCAGCAAAGCTGGAAGTCAAACGCAACGAAGGATCAAGTCTATTATTGGGTCAATGTAAGGGCTTGTCTCGAGCATGCATTTCAACAATCACTGATTTTATTGTAGGAAGCAGAGGCTAAGTGGGTCAAGGCCGCCATTGAAACCAAAGCCAAGGTCGAAGAGGCAAAAAAGGTGGGTAGTACAATCCATGTCATTTCACTGCTGATAATCCCCTCAGGATGTGAAGAATGGTACCGCAAAACTCAAGGTCCTTGGCGGAATCACAGTCGCACTTCAGCCCGACAATTTTAGGCCGATAAAATCCCCCCAGGCGCGGTTTGAGTACGTTGGTGAGCTATCGTAAGTGAATTTGAAGCAAGTGTATTCGTGGTCGGCCTGACGATGTATCACAGCGATACGACACAGGGCCTCTGGGACATGATCGCCAAAGGCACCGAAGCCGACCTCCTCAAGGCAATCAAGGGGGGCGAGGCTCTTAAAAAGACAGTTGTCGAGATGGTCGCAGCTCGTGTCTCCCAGGGACTCAACGGATGGATTACGTCTGTCAATCAAGGACAAAGAGCCGAGGCTGCATTCATGAACGTGATGAAGGCGACGGTAAACGAGCTTTATCCTAGCCGGGTTGGATCTCAGTTGACTCTTGAGGAATCGGTAAGCCGGACATATTTTTTCCAGTGGCCTCTGGTTTATGGATCCAACTTCCAGGTAATGGTTCAGGCTACGGCCATTGTCAAATCAGGTCGCTCAGTCATATTGGCCGAGCTTGTCGAGGATCTCGTCAATACAGCGGCCGACTCCCTCCGTGGTATCGTCATTGGCTTGGCAATTCTTGTCTATGATATTGTCGATGCTGCTCTCAATGGAGGTGTAGGTACAGCTGTAGTCGCGGCCATTAAAGGTGTTGCATCGCTCGGACTTGGTATAGGTGCCGGGATGATAGCCGAAGCTTTCGTCACCGATGCTGTCTTGGCTGTTGCTGGAGCTACAGCAGCAGGAATCATTGGTGTCGCTGCCGGTGCGATCGTTGGATTCGCCGTCGGAGCAGCCGTTGTCGCTCTTATCGATCTGATTTGCAGCCTTTTCGTCACTGATCAAGGCAAACTCTGGAGAGAGTACCTGGACACTCCAATTCTTTCCAAGATCGAGGTCCCATACTGAGTTCTCGAGACCTGTATAGCTCTGCTTGTAATAATAATGAGAATTTGAATGATTTACGGTCAGACCTAAGACTGTCGCTGACAGAGAAGCCAAATACAGTACCATGCAATTAGGTTTCTCTGAAGTAGAGTAACAACTTAACTATCAAGTCGTTTCAAGACAACCCGAGACACAGCGGAAATCATCATTCCACAAAATCGGCGCCACAATTGTGATAGAGTCCTCGCGCTTCCTCCATTCACCCTTGGAACTAGACAACGGTGAACATGAATCACGTTTCAAGAAAGGTTCGAAGAGAGTTACCTGACTTAAAGTTAGAGGCCTTTTCCAGCAAGCATAAGTACAATCTCTCATTTTGAGCGGTCTGTAAAAAATTACCAACCGAGTTTGGGAGAGAGGCTGAAGGTAAGTATCATGACGTCCATGCCGTTTCATAGAGCCGCAGAATCTGCGAGTGGTACAGGCCCGAGTCGCCGCTGGTAATGAAACAATGAACCTCAAACTGTCATTCAAGTCGCGAATCTTGAAGAAGAAAAATCAGAGCGTACATGTAACCAGCGGTCGGTGGCCTTGCCATGCGGTACCAACACCATAAAGGCAGAGCGCTCTGAGGAGTTGGGATATCGAACTTTGGTCACGATGACTCCTTCTCCAAGGAGTCAGGGACCAAAACCGATAAAGCGGCAAGAGCGGCGCTCATCGTCGGAGGGGCGAGTATGGATGAGAATATTGTTTTCTACAGTTCCGGCTCAGTGGAGCAATCTTAGAGAGCGACAGTTTGCAGACCTGCCCAACCTGCCCAAGACCTGCCACTGGCCAAACGGTGGACCAGCGACAAGGCCCGGTCGTACAGGTCGATACAGCACCCAGAGAGCCATAGCTCGCCGCAGCATGGCATTACTGTTCATTAAGGAAATGCCTGTCGTACGGTTGAGCAAGTTTCGGCTTTGGAAAAGGAGCAAAGAATGTACGAAAAACATTGTGCTCTTTTCGAGATTTTTGCCTCTCTGTCGACGGAGACATCATTAGAGTGGCCTAGAGATACCACAGATGTGATTTTTTAGCATCTCCAATGCAGCGACCCAGGCCTCGGACGACCAAAATGTCCAGGCTAGAATTGCGATTTTTGGACGCTGAAGCCACACTGGAACAGAGGTCTAGAGCGGGAGAGAGACCTGTTTACACCTCAAGAAGTGTATCAGAAGCGTCTTGTGCTATCAGCTGTCGCGAGTTGGGTTCCATTGACGAAAATGCCGCTGGGATATCAATTGGTCTGAACTCGTCGTAGAGGATGAATTGGAAACAGAATACGGGTGAATAATAGCTCCCCTTGGAAATAAACAGCATTCCAGTTGTCCCGGATTTTTTGCGGTGGTAAAAACCAGTTAAATGGCGACATTGTTGTCGTCCTCAAGCTCGGTGTCACGCGTCACGTGGGACAATGAACCAAAAATTTGACGAAGTGATGGAAATCATGGATTAAATGGAAAACGATCAGTTGAAGCAGCTCACATTGAGGTAAATACTGGAAAGTGTACAAGACAGCTTCATTGTCGCAAGAAAATGTACATTTGTAGCAGCAAGCACATCGAAATACAAGGTAGCGAAAGTAGTTGAATGAACCCAGTTCAGCTACACCTCAAA
This sequence comes from Mycena floridula, assembly GCA_029320655.1. Lineage (NCBI taxonomy): Eukaryota > Fungi > Basidiomycota > Agaricomycetes > Agaricales > Mycenaceae > Mycena > Mycena floridula. Next base: position 372,918 of record JARIHS010000015.1, on the reverse strand, counting down.
AAGCCTTGCCGTTATAAGATGGCCGACGAGTGTGGACCATGGAACACAGTAAGGGGGTTTATAGCAACAGGGCCAGATGAATCTGGCGTCGACTGATGGCCTGGAGCATGGGTGAGCGAGATAAATGAAACGAATTCGGACAACGAACCCTTACATCACCTTTCTCGCATCTGTCCACTTCCGCTGCACCTTCTGCTATCTGGTTGGCCTAAGGCAAGAGGACGAAATGACACGAAGACCTCCTTCTCGTAGATCGCCTCCGAATGACAGAAAGGAGAGCTTGGCAGCGCTCATCTCGGATGCACGAATCCCATCAAGGTTGGAACCTATATAATGGGAAATAGGTCAGAGATGAGCTGTTGAAGAGGGAGATATATACCATCAAGATTCTGCTTTGCCGTCTGAAGGAAGCACAAAGGTGGTCGATTCGCCTTCTAACGGGACCAACGACCGCAATGGAGAATCTGGGCGGTCCCGCACCCCGCGAAGAGGTGTTCAGGATATCCTTTGGTCGCCTCGTTATCAGACTGCTCAATGCAGAGACAACCAAGGTCGTTCGCCCACAAGGCATAGCGACAAGCCGTGAATGGGTGCAATGTAAATGCAAGGAAGCACCAACAAGCCGCTGTCATCGGTGAAACCGAAAGAATCTTGGATGTCGCTCTCGAAGCAGCGAGGAAGGAGCATCGACAAGGAAGTTTCGAAGATAGGGCTAACGCGATAGGTCAACGAATCGGTGCTTCTGCAGGACAAATCACGCACCTTGGAAATGTAAGACTGATTTCAACAACCCTTGCTCTTCTTTCGTTCTCTTCTCGTCTCTCTGCTCCCAAGGCCCGACTTTCAAATTTCTCCTGGCAAATGATTGAGATGCAAGGACGAGACAGCCCACTGCACTTGAGTCTTTCTGCAAATGATCATGCTATCAGCCTGTAAGAATAGAGATCTAACAGCTGACTCGAGACGAAGCAGAAGACGGACCCTTTCCCTCATGCAAATCTAGCCTTCAATTGGTCTGATTCGACCTTATTCGACCACCAAGCGATTTGCTCTACCGAACGAGCTGCATTCTCGGCTGATAAAATAACGTTGTTGACCAAGAGATAGGCAGCACCAACGAGGCAAAAACGGGTGATATCGGTGGGCGGAGGCAATGGTCCGATAATCTCCTCTGATGAGCCTACGAGAAGCTCGAAGCCTCAAACGCGAAGTCAACTGCAAAGATGGTCTTGTCGTTCGCGGGATGACAGTTCTGACCTGAAGGCATGACTGTGGATTCACCGTAGGTCTGTAGCAGGGATCAGCCTGGGTCTGGCTGTGAATACAGCAGCGGTGAAACCGACCCGTATGAATTAAAGAGCGAAATGACTTGGATCGTTTTTGAGAATGAAGGCTTGCGAAAGAATTTTTGGCGACAAACATGCGAGTTGCAAACAAGAGAGCCGGTCACAGTGTGGTCACTGTCACACGGCTTCGGCTGATGGATTATGCGTACTTATACAGGATTCCTGGGGTCAATCTAGCACGCAAAAAATCTATTTTGCAACACGGACCCCTAGTCTGGAATCCTCATCGTCTGCCTCACTGACAACTTTCAGCTTGACGCCTTAGAAAATGTCATCACGTGGTGGGAAAAACTGAGATAATATTTCTAACCCTAAGGCTAATAGCACTCCTTTGTTCTTCACGACAATGGCACCATGTGGCGGCAACTGCAAAAAATGCTGCTCTCTTCAGTCTCCTCCATCATTCCAGTCGCTCGATCCCTCGCGCCACGATGAGGTCCTGTCGCTTCTCCGAAACAATGCCTCGTCCATAGGCAGCATTTCTGAATCATCCGTAATTTCCTTGGCCGAAAAAGACTTGACGGACTGCAGCTCGCAGATTCGTCTATACGAATGGGAGAGGAACAGGATAGACGGGATATTGATGTCGCTGAGGAATGAGAAAAGGTGCTTGGAGAGACATTGGAAAGACTGTCAGGGCCTCAGGGCGCCCATTCGCAGAATACCTGCAGAGGTCTTGCGGAATGTCTTCATTTTACTCGAGGGAAACAGTAAAATGGCTGGACCAAAGACGGATATCGAAGGACTCCAGGTTGCAGCCGTTTCATACCATTGGCGTGATGTCGCTTTGTCGACCAAGCAGCTTTGGACAATCATAACAGTCGATCAGGGCTCTTCGTCCAATCCAGCAAAGCAGTTGCAGGTGTTGGACAGAGTCTTGAAGCTATCTGGTTCACGACCTTTGTCGCTGACGATAAATACGTCACCCGACGCCGGGCTGGTTTCCAGGCTCTTTGCAGAATCTCATCGATGGATTCGTGGAGATTTCAGAAGGAACCATCGCTTGCAAATATGGAGAAACCCTGGAACGACATCGTTGCCTAGTCTGGAACATCTCGCAGTCCATGTTGTCACGGTTTTCGCGCTCGGCGTTGCTCAACCCCATGCCCACTCTACTCCCAGACTGCATACCCTCGAGATCAATGGCATATCACAAGATATATGGCACCAGACGCGACTCGCGATTCCTCAACAGCACATTCATTTTGCGCAGAATGCTTTGACTTGGGCAAATGTCCGCCAGCTCATTCTTACAGAGATTCCCCTCGACTTGACATTGGATACCATCTCCAGATGCCCGAATCTCATGTCGGCCACAATCAATGAATGCGAGTTTCTTTCGCTCGCAGTTCCTCCCCCTTCGTTCATCTACAAGTCGTCTTTGACGACCTTGTCTATCAGCGGCTGTCCCAAAGGCCTCCTTGACGACCTCTTCCGACAAATCGACTTTCCACAGTTGACCTCTTTAAAGGTTGTGGGCAATGACAATCATTCGGCCGACGATTCATCTTTCCCTACTGTGGCTTTCAGGTCGATGCTTCATAGAACCAATGTGAAACTCCAAAGCTTGACGCTTGACAACCTTGCCATCTCCTCCAGTGATCAGCTATTCGAGCTCGTACCTTCCTTGACCAGCTTGACCATCGACAGCACCAGCGGTCTCATATCCGACTCTATTTTCAACCGAATGAACACCAATCTCGAGCCTCCTGCACGAGTTTTGCTGCCGAATCTCGACAAGCTGACTTTAAGATTCATGACGGGATTCACGGTGCGAGCTTTTGTCGACATGGTCCGGTCAAGATGGCTTCTTGTGACAAGCACCCGACGAGTCGCTGGTCTTAGAAAGGTCATTTTCGATGTATATTTCCAGCTGAGAGACGTAGATTTGCGTCCGCTGAAAGCCCTTAAAGCGGCGGGGATGGACATTACCATCTCGGATAGTCGGGGATCTATTTCTTTGGATACTGGTGACGAAGAGTAATGGTAAGAGATCTCCGCCTACTGGTTCTTTCAGTCGCTCACAGCTTTCACAATAGGCTGGTTGAAATCTTGTTGAACTATGGCCCGAGCGGGAGCAATGTGGAAGACCCTTACCATGACCTTTGCAACCAATGTTCTCTGCGCCTTCTTTGAAGATCGGTTCTCTACCGAATGCTTCTTGTTCCATCCGCTATTTCTAATACCTGATCTTTGCATTACCTTATCGTATCAGGTCTTTATCGAAAGATAATCAAAAGCATTTACAATTGTCCGGATCTCATCTTTGTCCAGAGGAATGACACAAGCAGCGGTGATAAGTAGCACGTTGGTTAATGGGTGAATAAGGGCTATCAAATCTGACAATGAAGTGTTGTCGATGCACCTGGTAAACAAACCCATTTGCAGCGACTAAACATTTGGTCAGAAAGCTCGAGCAGAAGGATCACAGATGACGCACGAATAGAACGCAGCAGCATATCTTCCGAATCTCCCCATATAGCGAAACCTTCTGGACCATTAGATCCAATGAATTCTACTAGGAAGGACATGAGCTCGATGAAACAGATTGAAAATTTGAAAGCATCATATGTACCTTGGCGGTAAAGGATTTCATGTCGTCATACGAAACCATCGTCTGTGTCTTGGGATTATAAACGTATGGCTAAGAGAAAAAGTCAGCCAGAAACCAACGAACAGAAGCAGACAGCGCACCGTCTGACTGCATTCGTCAAACCTATAATCAACCTTCTCCTTCACGCTCCCATCGACATTAAACTATCCCTCAGATCTCGTTCAAGGAAGGATTTGGCTAGAGGAAAGGACCCTTTTAGCAAGGAGAGACGGAGAGTGGAACAGAGAAAGACGTACACCGACGGTTGGAGAGAATTCGTTCGACCAAGCATCGTGGTCCATGACGACAATGTAGTCCAGAACCTTGCTAAACGCGGAAACATCCTTGAGAGGTTGACCACAAGCGTCCGTCCATTATTTTAGAGCGGTGGCTGCCGACCCGGACGAGGTGGGTCTTCCCCAATAGAGGTTTGGCGGAAGAAAAGGGAGAAAGTTGGCGGGATCGTCAGGATTGATGACATTATAGCCCACGCCTTGATGATTTGGAGATTTCCAGCTAAGTTCTGCGTCAGAATCGCATTCAAGAAGTAAGAGCAAGCGGACGCACTCGAAATCCAGACCATCCAGGCGCGTTCACGAAAGCCGTACGGTTCGCTGCTGACCCAATGGTGGATGATGCCTGTCTAGCGGCTTGTTGGGGCCAGAACATCCTAATCAACGTACTTATAAGCCCTGGGACGATGAGGAAGAGAAATATCAATGGGCGACGAACATTCTGGTCAGCTGCTGTGACGAGCTTGGAGCCTGGGCGAAAATTCTCGTTGGAATCCGGAAGAAAAAGGACATTGACGTCCAGGGTTGTGGTGGCGAAGGCATACGTGAGCTGGGAATATCTCGACCAGCTTACGCTGGACAAAGGATTGTTCAGCATGCCAACCAGCATATATACTTACCAGGCCGCAGTGACCTCGGAATCTCCTAGAATCGAGGCAGCTTGTATCGAATTGAGGAAAAGGGCCAGCGACAAGGCCGAAAATCCAACATGGATGCAAGAGGGGAAGAACTGTGATTACGTTTCAAGGGCTTGGCGACAAGATTGCTGATTTTTTTTTGCTGTGCAAATTCGAAGGGCAATCAAGGCCGCTTAATAAACATTGGTTCGCCGCAGCCGTCATGACCGTCTCACGGCTTCCCTTCACTCGACGACATAATGGATCCAACGCGACAACGACCAGTGGCCAAAAGGCGTCGTCTCCGAGGCGCATGTGACAATTGTCGGCAGAAAAAAAGTAAGGCTACCGCGACCTCTTTCTACGGTCCCGGTTATTGATCTGAATCAGCTCGCTGCGACAGTGCTACGATGCCCGGGACATTCTGTTCGAATTGCGTCGAATTAGAGATCGACTGTACGCATTACGGCAAAAGACAGTCCACAGGACCAGTGAGCATCCATGTTTGTGTCCTGTTCGGATTACTTACTGAACAGACCAAGCCAGAATCTGGGTAATTTCTTTGTTTTGTTTGCTGCTTCAATGCTTATCTCCTTGTTATTTCCACTCTAGCGCATCTGCGGAACCTTTGTCTGAGGTGAGGGTCTGAAAATGATGTCGTCCTTGAACGAGAGCGCTGATGAGCTGTATTCAAGCTTGGTGCTCCGCCTGGATTCTCAAACAAGCACCGTGCTGTTCGCTCCACAGTCGCCGCAATTCTTTCTCCTTCTACGCCTTACTCGGTGCCGAAGGACTATGCCGCAGTCCGTCATACCCTTGTTGAGCTGGCTCGATATATAGAGTATCTCGAGAAGGAGTTGGGGTCTTCCGGTTCGGGTTCAACAGGTAAAGCCGCCAGTCCAACAGAACAAGGAGATTCGCCGCTTCCCGATGAACAAGATACCCATACTATCAAGGCTGATGCAGCCCTTGCAGACGCCATGGGAAAACTGAGGGTATCACACTCCCTGGACAGCTTCAATGGACCATCCAGCAATACCATGCTACTCAAAGCTGTGATTGAGGTTCGAAAGGAGTATACTGGGAAGCAAAATTCGCTTCCAGAACCGCTGAAACGACGCCAATATTGGAGAATTCACCCGTATGTTCACTGCCATGAGCTTGCTTTACTGCTGACCGTCGTTCACAGCTGGCAACAGATGCCCGATATAGTTTATCCACTGGAATTTCCAGAACCGGATTTGCTGCACGATCTGATCGAGCTATATTTCGTCAACATGAATTTCGTTCTTCCCTTATTTCATCGTCCAACCTTTGACAAACTCATAGCGGACAACAAACATTTGTTCGATAACCAATTTGGCATGACGGTGCTCGGAATTTGCGCTATAGCTGCCCGGTATTCTCATGATCCTCGGGTTCAGGAAGATGATGTCAGTCCCGAGGAATCTGAGCTCAAGCTTGGATGGAAATGGTTCCGGCAGATCGTACCAACTCCTCAATCCTTCCAAAATGCTGCCGGTTTATATCAGCTCCAGCTATACTGTGTGAGCTTATCTGCTTTTCTCCTGTTCGCTCCTGACCTTCTGGTAGGTCTCCATTCTATATCTCTATGGTACTTCAACCCGTGAATCAGCTTGGTTTCTATTGGGTACGTCCTAGTTATTCATTCGCCTCAGTTTCTGATCTCCTTTGTAGGACTCGCTGTACGCCTGGCACAGGACGTCGGTCTGTAAGTCATTCTCTTTGTCTTCTCTCGCTCTCCGTTGAAAGGATCTCTAGACACCGAAGATTTCCCGCTTCACAGTTCAATACTGTCGAGGCAGAACTTTGGAAAAGGGCTTTCTGGGTCGTCATCAGGTCAAACATTTCCCCAATTCCAATTCCAAAGACTAACTCGGTTCAGTATGGATATCATTTCAAGCGCTTTTCAAGGCCGACCTCGAGCAATCCATTCTGATGATTATGATCAAGAGCTTCCGGTAGATTGCGACGACGAATACTGGGAGCATCCTGATCCGCATCAGGCCTTTAAGCAGCCGCCTGGCAAGCCTTCGTCGATATCTTTCTTCATTTCTCACCTCAAACTGTTACATATTCTGGCATTCGCCGAGCGGACAATAGTGAGCTCTTCCTCGTCGTCTCGGTTCAATTCTCATTTATGTCAGTATGCTGCCAACAAATCCCAGCCATGGTTGACCAGTTCGACCAAGCTCGATGCCAATGTCATCATGCGCATCGATTCTGCCTTAAACGAATGGGTTTCTGCAGTCCCTGGTCATCGTACATTCATTTCTCTTTCCCTTCTGCTCCTGACTGATCCTTGAACAGTTCGGTGGGATCCTCATCGTGAGGACCAGACTTTCTTTGACCAGTCTAGCGTCATGTATGCAACCTATTATTATGTCCAGATTATCGTCCACAAGCCATTCATTCCTCGCCCGGGTATCAGTCCACCGAACACTTCATTGCCATCTTTGGCCATTTGCGCAAATGCAGCGAGATCCTACTGTCGAGTTATGGACATTCAATGTAAGCCCCTTTTCTCTCCATGGCTTCAAGTTCTAAGCTTGAATTGCAGCACGAAGAGGATATCTACCGCTTCCTCACATCACGGTGGGAATCGTGATTGGCTTGGTAACTTTTCCCTGACCCGTGAGATAGGTTCCGCTGTTCACTTCTGCCCTAGTTCTCTTATTGAATCACTGGGGCGGAAAAAGAATGGGTTTGGCATCCAACCCTGGCAATGAATATGGCGACGTGTATAAATGTCTCAATATCCTTCGTCTCTACGAACCAAGGTTCGTTTACCTTGTCAGTTCAGTCTTTTACTCATTATATGTAGGTTCCAAACTGCTGGCCGACTCTGGTATGTCTTTTTGTTTCTTTTTCCGACCATGATACTGATTGTGTTTCCAGCGACATCCTCCAGCAACTTTTGATCATCGATGACTGCAGCGAACCGGCCAGCTCCCTCAAACGCTCTCGTCCAGAAGAAGATTCTCAGCCCATCTTCCAATCAACTCCATTGCGTCCCGATTACGACCCCATGGGCTCCCTCCCTTTCCATACAAATGAACTTGGACGGTTACCTGTTCATGGTTCGTTGGAACATTGGCCTCACGACGGTCAGACCATGGCACCAGACATAAATTCTCGTATCGAAGATGCAGATATGATGCAATACATCGAATCTATGGGTGCGACTTTGGTCCTTGCTCCGTTTCCTCATATATTGATCTCAAAGACAGAGCTTCCGCGAGGTCCTTTCACTTTCGAACCTGAATTCTTATCTTTGTTTAATGACTATGGGTGAGGGACGTTCTGCTCTTTCTCTTTTGCCAGGCTAATTGTCGTTGTAGCAATAATAGCGGTCACGATTGGGAGAATACGTCGGATTTTTAATTAGCGGCTTATCTCCAGCATCGTTCTCCCCATTTCCAATTCAGATGTTATATAATATAGAATACTTAGTTGAATGTTCTTCAAATAGACAGCTAAATGGAATTTTCGGCAATCATTATTGTCTTCTACCTCACTGTCTGTAGCCCCAGATTGTTGGGCTTCTTTTCCAGCAAATTTCCTCGACTTTTCGAGGCTCGATTTAACCAGATACATTCTGAGTGCTACTTCCCATCGGACCGCAGGCGCAAGACAGCAGAAGTCCACGGGCCCTTGATTCCAACCACAACCCCAGTCAGGCGGCTCACAATCTCTTGTCTCGACCCAGACGACAGCTTCGACAATGTGACCAGTGACAACCTCGAATATCTTGACTCGGAGCTCAGCACCTCCGGTTCATATGGACTGGTTGAATTTCCTGTCTATTCCTAGTCTGTTCCTTCGTAGCATTCACCGAGAGGTCTCGACTTGACGCCTCTCTTACAGATCTTTGTCTGAAAGGAGTGCGAACGACCGACAACGCAGATCTTATATCACTCCGAGTCTTCAAATTGCTCCCTTCAATCACACGACTTTCACTATTGGAGTTGGACAGTTTCGTGCCGACAGTCCTCGCCTGATACCCACCAAGTATTGTCTAGAATCTCTAGCAGATTCTTGCGTCCAGCCACTTTTGCCAGTTTTAACCCACCTAACACTCAGATTCATCCTACATGCTACCAATGTTTCTCGGTTCGATGCCCTTGGCAAACTCATCGAACGTCGGTCACCTGCAAAGCATGGCGACATTGAGGTCGCGGCTCTGCAGGAAGTTTCGGTAGAATTTGGAGCGAGCAGCCAGGGAAGCTACGGGATCCTGATGAACGAGGTCGCCCAATGCGGTGTGATGGTTCACGGCTTCGAGCAGCTACTCATCGACCAGGACCACGAGCGATAGGATTCAGATTCAGATGAACCCTATGTGCCTTCAGATACAGATACAGATTCGGATTGGATCTCGGAGATGGACCTCGAATCGAAGGAGAGCGCGAACTGAACTGAAATCAGTATTGGTGACGGTAGACAAAATGGACGGCATTTCTATTCCATATATGTCCGATCTAGGTTGGAATCGCAAAATAATCCAAATGCAACGATTGATTTCATTTCATTTTAACGGTCTCGAGAGCAAATCCGGTGTTGTCACAGCGAGTCACATCTCCGGACCGACCACATGGCCGCCCCGTCGGCCCGCTGATGCGCCTTTCTCCCGCCTTCCACTTGATGACGTCGCAATTGTTCAATCTCTTTCCTTCACCTTCTGGCGAATCTTAAGGCGGCAAGGAACACATATATAATCAATCTCAGCACCTTCGTCTTGATGCTGTTGGCTTGGGCGTCTTGGGTCTACCATCATCCGACATCGCATCTTTTAATATTCCGACCTCGTAAAGGGCGAAAATAGCACCAACCTCGTAAAGAGCGCTATTTTCGCTGTCCTAGGTTTTGGTGGCGTTAACAGCACCAGGATCAGTCCGAGCATCAATAAAGCTATGCTTGTACGGTACGTTTCCCATCTTGAATCTTGAAATATCATCATACCATTTTTGCGTCCATTGCGGTCGTTATTCTGCCAAGGCTCCAAATTGTCCATGGGACAAGAATTTGGGCGGTGATTGTGGTTACACAGGCCGCTTGGCCATGGTTGCGTCGAATTTTTGTTGATCTTTGCTGTGGTTGGTTACATTTCTTCTCATCGCCATCTACACTGAGCATGTCTACCATGTTCCATTGACGCTCCGTTGAGCACCGAGACGTCGGTGCCTTGGATCTGACAGTTGATGAACTGGATCTCGTGGATATTGCTCTGCTAAAATCCACTCGAAGAGCATTGTCGAGAGCTCAACCATATATACCAGACGATGCTCTATTCGTCCATTGACGCGCTTTGACACGACTACGGGCCACGGCCCTGCCTTCCCGCTGGTTTCTCACCCAATGTCGAATCATGAATTTGTTGCTAATGGGGATTACGCTTTATTTAGTCCCACGACCCATGATTTGAGCTTTTACGTATTGCTGCCACGGTCACTTTGTCCGCAACCTGGATGTAAATGTTTCCTACATTTCTGCTAGCCTTGTGGCTCGCTATCGTATGTCTCTCGAGTCTTGTCTCTGGACAGGTAAGCGTCGAAAAATTCTGATTTTCGGCCGCTGACCATTTGATTTTCCATTGTATTAGCTCCCGGAGTACTCGATCGTATGTCCAAGCGCTTTTCCTTTCTTCCGCCTTTCTGACGATGATTTGCTCTTTCATAGCTAAATTCAGAGGATGGAAGAACACCATGCGATTTGGAGCAAACGATGAAATCAGCATGCCCGGGGACCAAACGACGCCGCTCACTGGAATCGTCCGAGATCTCGGCAATCTTTACAAAGAGCCTTATAAAACTGCGGGCTAGCGTTTCCGGACCCAGTCCCACTAGCTGTACCTGGTGCGTTTTTTCCTTTGTGCCCGGCTCCCCATTGACCAGAAGTTTTACAGCAATAACGTCTTTTTCAACCTCTGGAGCGCATGCTTGATTACGACAGATAACGCCTCTTCGACTGTTTCTTCGGCGGATTGGACGGCGAGGTGCAATTCTGCCAGTATTGCTCTTTCCACCATTTCGTACGAAATCGAAAATCCGCTGCCTTTGTGGTCGTATAAGGCGCTGCCAGCCAACGCGTCGTTCGACATCCTGGCTGCTATTTCCAGTACGTCCCATATTCGAAGCTTTTTTCCCGACGGTTCTAATCGAGGATATAGTGGCACAGCAAAATGACGAGAAAGCGACCACTGGCTCGTGGGGGACGATTCAGATAGCTGTACCCGTTATTGTGGGTGTAGCTGTAGCTCTGCTCTGCGGTCTTGCTTTCTGGATATATCGCAGAAGGAAGATGAGGAGCAAATATTGGGTTGGACCACCGAAGCGACACAGCACCCACCATCGTTTTAGGTTATTCATGACGGGGAGAAGGAAGGTGCGAGAAGGGAATCGGGATGGGTCTTGGGTTATCGACAGCCAGCAGCAGCAAGGACCACCAGACAATCACAGTATACATCCTTCGACGAAATCTGGTCATCAACGATTATCCTCTTCGTCTTCCCTCGTGGAACCCGGCACTCTTAGATTTCACCACGAAAAGAGCACCTGGGCGATGCCTGGCAAAACTTTGTGGAAGTCATCGCTGCGAGGCCTCGGGACGGTCGCAGACCTTTTGCAGCCTTGGAAAGCAAAGCCTATCAAGGTCAGATCTGCCATCGCCGACCCACGTTTCGCTATCGACGCCACGAACCGCAGCACCAAGACAGATTCCACGTTGACCAACTATCGTCAAGCTGGATTCAGGACGTCCGGATTACCTGTTTCACCACCAAGCAGGATGACACACGAGACCCAGGTCATCCTTGAAGAGGTCGAGGAAGATGATCATGACAGCAGTGAAGAGGATTTCTTGGCCAACCTTCCTCGTGGCGACAATGACGACGAAGACGACATTTCAGAACCTCTTATTCCTCGTTCGCCAGATTCGGTGCTTCTCATATCACAGGGTGGTCGGAATTTTACGCTGGAATCGGGAGACATAGGGCAGGTCGAGGTGGTCCCACCATCTCCAGAAGCTGTTGCCCACCCACCGGTGCGTCGTTATGGTTAGATTGTCTTTCTCTCGCTCATTCAAGTTTAGCCTAGAACTCGATTAAGCCGTCACCGGTCTCATCGTCGAACTCCTCCTGCTCCATCTTATCCCGCTCCTCTGCCGCCGGTGGCGCCTTCTTCACCGAGTCACACGCGTCGACCCTCGACTGGTGACTCTAGTCTGCCACCTTTGGACTCGCCACCAGTTCAGCTCATCAATTTCTCGATGCATAATTCTGCATCTCGAAAGCCTTCGAATGACAGTTCACCAGCGCCCTTGTCGCTTCGCCCTCAGGCTTCTGCAGAAAGTCTGAGATCAACACGACCCGGACTGGCTTCGCCTCCTTATCAAGCGCATAATCATATGCGAGACGACTCTTTTGGACGTCCAGGTCATTCATCTCGAAATTCGTCACCTCGAGGAAGACCTTTACCATTGCCACCAGGAGCATTGCCACCAGGAGCATCGCCGCCTTACAATGCAGTCTGGCATGACCGTGACCAAATTTATGCAGGTCACCAACGATATTTATCTGCCGAGAGCTTACCAGGTCTCGAGTATTACGATCCCCCGGCTGCAGATAGCTCTGCCCTGTTCCCTGGAGCTGTACGAGCAGCCGGATATCCACATGGTCGAAATGGCTCTTCGGACTCGATGTTCGCCAGACCCTACTGAACCATCTACCACTATCTTTATTTTATTTTTGCTTATCCTAGGCTGCTCTTGGTATTTCCATTGTATCAGTATCGCCGAACAATAACCTCTTTTTTTCTGATCGCGGCTCACGTGCCTCACGTTGACCTTGTCTCAACCTCAATAACTTTTTTTCCTCAGGTGCTCATTCGCTCTTTTATTGTGCTCTTATTGTTCTATACTGACGCTTTTGTTATAGCATGTCGTTCCAATCGGGATCCTTGGCATTGTTGGCGCGATTACGCGAAAATCGCATTCCGTATCTCGGAGAGGTCGAGAATATTCGCTCGGTCGTCGAGGAAACTCAGGCAGAGCTGGATGACGTTCAGGACGAGATGATGAATCTAGAGACACGGCTCTCTGCGTTGAAGAAACGGGAAGAGGTGCTGAAGCAGTCGCTTGGAGAACAACGATCCCTTATATCCCCCATCCGCCGATTACCCGTCGAAATCATCAGCATGATCTTCGTTGAAGCGTGCAATTGCGACGATCCTTTGGAATGGGTTCACGAGGGTGTCGCTCGGACGCCATTTGTCTTGGCCACCACCTGTCGCTATTGGCGAACCATTGTTCTCGACATTGGAGCAGTATGGTCGACAATCCGGATGCGTCTCGACAATGCTCCGGTATCCGCAATGGTCGACGAGATTGATTCTGTCGATTCCGATGCTCTGACGTTGGCAAAGCTCGACATGCTCGACATGTTTGTCCTCCGGTCCCAGGATCGACCCTTGAAAATGTCTCTTCTATCATATTCTCCACCTTGTCCCCAGCTCGCTCGTGCAGTCTCTGCTCTCTGCGACAGAATCTCTCACCTCGACACCAGTGGTGCAGTGGCCCACGGTCTCGCCGGCCAATTCTCTCAATTGGAAGATCTGGCCATAACCTACCATGTCGTTCGTAATGAACCCAACCGCCCCTTTACTTTCAGATGGAGAAAGAGCGTAACAGGGTTAAAGCGCCTAACGCTGGCATCGAAAGTCTCGCTAAATCTCCACCAGTATTTCTGGAATGACCTCTATAAAGGCGACATCGAATTCATCAGCATCGACGACTGTGCCATCGAGACCCTTCCTCAGTCTTTCTTCGTGCATTTCCCGTCGTTGGTCGAAGCGTCCATTGAATTCGTCGATTCCAACAGCTATCACTGGCCCCGCGCTTACAGGCTGGACGCGCGAAAGCCCTGGAAATCGACCAAGAGCACCCGGCTTCGCAAGCTCACAGTCGTTTCCAAGGTCCAGACAACAGCATTGGAAGAGATTCTGCTTTCGGTGACCTGTCCAGCGCTGGAAGAGCTTACGCTTGCCAGTCATGATGTTTTCACTCTTCAATCCTGGTGTCACGACAAGTTCATGGCTTTCGCCCAGCGGTCTGAGCTGCAGCACACCTTGACCACATTGGTCCTCGATGGCATACCGGTCGCTGAAGACCAGCTCATCGAGATTTTCGGCTTGTTGACTTTGGTCACCCGGGTTGGAATTCTGGAGAATGTCGAACCATTTGTGATTCTGACGCCGGAATGCATCGAGCGATTGACCCATGGGTCGGTTGAAAAGCCGATGCTGCTGCCTCGACTGGAGAGCATGCAGGTCGCTTTGCGCCATGATGTTTCGAATCCACAGCGGTTCAATGCGATGGCCCAGCTCGTCATTGCTCGGTCGACTTGTGGTCTGGAGGACGTTTGGCTCAAGTTTAGCCATGTTGATGTGGAGCTTGTTGAAGAGAGATTCTTCAGTCTGGTCGTTGGACTGGGTGTCCGAGTTGGAGGTTCAGAGTTGGACTGGCAGGAGCTGGACGATTCCGCTTCGGATTCTTCCTACGAAGAAAGCGTAAGAGAGACTTCCCCGGAGAGCTCACGGGCTTCTTCGCCAGACTTTGATTCACAAGATTGATTTAGTTACGATCTTTACAAGATATCTGCGCTAAGTTTCGTTGTACCATGTATGTAGCTTGTACTTCAGTAAAACACAGGTCTTTTCGACAGCTATATCGTCTTCCCAGCAGCCAGTTGAGCACGAGTGAGAGCCCGACCCGGTGCTTGCCCGGTGCCTTTGAGACATGAAGAGTCTTGTCCCACTTGTCGACGTCGCCGACCTCGATTATGCTTAGTCCGGTGACCGACCCTCTATGAGGAGCAGGCTCGTAACCAGTCTCTCTGAGGCGAACCTCTCGTCAGAGAGGCCGAGATCACGGCCAATGCCGTGAATGATGGTACTTAGCGTCATCATCGTGAGTCATAACTGGCCCATGGGAATTTGATGATGACGTTGAGCTCATGACTCAGTCATGATGCGGTACGAGCATTTCAGTTCCTAGACAAGAATGTTTTGGCTCCATTCCCTCCAAAGGAACCTCAAAACCCCTTTTGGAACACACGGGTAGTTGCAATTACCGTATACTATTCGCAATATGGCAGAATCACAACTGTGGATAATGCGGCCGGTTTTCACCTCGATTTGATGCCAATTCCTTATTGCTCTTGGAGTTGATCTCGTCTCTGCATCTTGTTCCTATTTGTCATAGAAGAATCACAATCCACGAGCTGTATTTACAGTGAATACAGATAGTTGTGATGTCGTCATACAATTCAGGTCATGACGAAATTCCCATAGGCTAGCAATGACTCACAATCATTACGCCAAGCTCGACCACCCACGGCAGTTGCCATGATACCGGACTGTGCAGAAGCGACTGAAGAAGGGTAAGTAATGAGATTGAAGTTTTTAGAAACACTGAAGACGGCTCAAGAATAGAAGAATGACTTGCTTGGTGCGACTTAGATTGGACTGAGCGGTTCTACTAACCCAGTAATGTCTTCGCACATCGTGTGACTGTCACAGGAGCCGTGATACCCAAATTTGTCCTGAACCGTCACCGCTCTATCGCCGCCGACCGTTGGGTCATCAGATATCGGTTCAATGGTACTATCCTTTCCCACAGGAGATTGAACAATTGGTTCGACTGGAATATCCCAGAGGTGGCAAAGCTGTGACATAAGTGGATCGGGGGTACTAGTATTCTAGTCTCTAATATCCAGACTCTAGTACAGGTGACGGTCTAGTACCTGTACTATCATTAGCCTAGATATGATAACGACCCTGGGAACTCTTCAACGCGGCCAGCTGGGGCTGCCAAACTTGGAGAATATGATTTATGGACTGAGAAAACCTCGAATATGAGGTCAATTATTTTTTTCCATTACTGGGTTCCGCCGGAGACAGCGGGAATAGGATATGATAATTTTGTCACACAGTGTCACACTTGAAAATTTTGTGAATCCTTGCAATATTCAAATTCCGACAGGATGCCGAATCCTCGGCTCACAGCCAAAACCGCACAAAAGCTTCTGGTCACCAAAGGAAGAGAAATATACACTTTTTATTGGAAAAATACATTGAATGACCTAATATACAGTCTCAGCAATGCTGGCTGGGACTGGTCAGCATGAGCATTTTGGTGAGGGTTGGTCAAACAAAGATGCTGACAGCAGAGAGTCTGATAATCCACCTTGAAATGCTCTGCAGCCTTGGTCATGGTGGGGAATTCTCCATTCTCCAGAGCCTGAGACACCTTCCAATATTTTCCCTCCCTCCATTCAGCCTTTTGCAGCTTACTGCTTGGCGCTCGGCGGCATGGCCCCAGAACTGGACATTTATACCGAAATAATCATACCAGGCATTATGGAAATGAGTGGTGAGGGACCAGAGGATGAATGAATGAGCTTTGTGACCGAGCGCGACGAGAGATGGTGACACAGTGACACGGGACAAGGAAGCCACAAGCCGACGGGGTTTGAATTCCGGCAGCATCTGTCACGCTGTTTTGCCGCCCTTTGCCAAGTGTCGATTCCTAGGCCTTTCCTCATCGCTTTTGGATGAAATAGAAAATTCTTGTATCTTTCAAGAAGCATATCTCGACGATTCCAGGAAAAAAATAGCGCCAAATGTGGTCAATTCCAAGGTACTCACCAAGGAACTGATTTTGCAACCGTGTTTCTCAGGACCATTATATTTTTCATTCAATGATCTCTAGCTGGATTCTTCCAGAAATTTGCATAGCTAACGGTTCATGGTCCATCTATAATTTCTGATTTTCTGGGAATGGTACAATGTCATTAAAGGACAGAAAAATCAACATTATCATATCTAGACCGGTCAGATCGGCATTATCACATCTAGGCTAATGATAGTATAGAGTCTGTTTTCAGTCGCGGGGTCGGAACCGGGTGATCGGGCTATTATGTAACCGTCGGACTTTCAAATAATTCCCATATGCCAAATTATCTGCATGTGACGTGGCCCCATCGCCCGCCTTTTGGTTGACACGCTCATTCTCGACGTTCTGAAGACAACGGTCGCTGGCCTTCCTCGGAAACCATCTCCAGAGCCCATTTTTCCCTCAATTCCAAGGCCTCAAGCCGCAATACCTCCTAGGCATCACTGTACAGCCTAGCTATTTCCTGCACCAAGTCGGCCTCAGAGCTCGTTATTTTGGGGCCCTACCTCTCAGCCCGACCTCATTTCATCTTCTAGTCATCAACAAGCGTCTATGGGAAGTACTGGAAGGAGGATTTAGGACCTTGAGTCGTCGCTGAAGCAAGAACTCAGACACTGGTGAGCATTCTCTACCATTTTCGCATAATTTCCGCTCCCAATCTCTTCTAGGATCATCATTTGTTGCATTCCCCTGCCCAACAACAATTTCCCTGAGTGCAATCTCGTCATGAATGCTGTCTTCATCATAAATCCCATTATGCTCAATTTCTGGCCCTTTTTCATCGTAATCCATCATATTATGTCTCTAATAATATCAATATATTCCTTTTTTTTTATCCACCTCCACCGCTAAGCTCTCCAGTCGCGTCGAAATCGCTGTAACGCGCGCAAGGTATTTTCAGATTCCGACGGTTACATAATAGTTCGATCACCCTGTTCCACCCCCAAAAGAAAAAACAGACTAGTAGTATTCCAACCTTTCACGCATTGACCCTTTTCTGGCGTACAGATTCCATTCAGTTCACATCCAGCTCCCCGATTGTCCTCCGGACGACCAGCCTTGTTTCAAAAGGCTTGAGAAATACAGACGGATAGTGCCCTCAGTCGCCCTATGGCAGTTGACGTCGACTGCGGGGCCATTGAGGCACTTGAAGAGGCAATGTTCACCGACTCTGCCAATGTTGGATAGGCCGGTGTGAGGGATCCTTGCGGACGGTGCGGAAAGCACGTCGATATGAGCGTATGCAAATGAACAACACACACAACAACACCAACACACCAATACACTCTTTATATCCTCGATAAGTTCGGGTTTCTTATAATAGAGATAGTCCAAAGCACAAACACTTGTCCGTACTCAGTGTCTTACGTCTGGTCGTCTTTGAGAGCTTTTAACTGGGTTATAGCTTGTTTAAAGTGTGGTAACACTAGGGTTTGTGGTCTCTTGACCGAAGCGCGATTTGCACTAAGCAGCTTAACTAGAACTAGACTTGACTTGACTAGAGGTTCTCTTTCAAGACTAGAGGGTGCACTAAGCAACTAGACTAGACTAGACTTTGTTCAAACTTGTTCAAATCGTCAAAACGTCGGTAACTGAGTCCGAGAAACAATGTGATATTATCCACAAGTCAGCTACTAGCTTCCAGCCTTGGTCAGGCGGTCACTTGTTACTAACTGGGTTCAATGCCCTACAATGTTCTAACTATTTACTACAAACTTAGAGTCCTTAAATACTGTCCAGAAATGATAACATAATGTTCTTGAGTCATTCACAGGGGTCTCCGAGTCGGATTGCCAAGGTGGCCGCACGACATCAGTCATCCTGCTATTAATAGTACAACCGGGTGAAACCTCCTAGTGGAGTCTCTTGCCGATCAGGTATTTCGAGAAGTGCCGAAAGAAGACAAGTCCTTTAGTCCCTTCTGTACTCTCTTATGTGATTCTCATCGTCTCGTCTTGTGTCAAAAGCACGTCCCTTAGTATGAACAATTGTCCACACTGTGGGTCCATCTTTATATAGGGGTATCCTTGTGGGTTGCCCTGATCGTTCCGCAATCATCTTGGTTTCCGCAAGTGACATCGGTCAAAGCTCCGGTCATGTAATCCTTATGACAATGGTCCGGTTAGAGCTCCGCTTAGTCTGTACTAAGGAGTCATCGCCGTTTCACAGTGCTAAGTCCTCCAGTCTTAAACAGACATCTTGGCTCGCAGGGTTTTCGTCATGTATTCAGTCTCGGCCATTGTGTGAACACCGCTATTCTTCTTGTAGTTGTAGCGCGCCGTCTTTGGTCTTAGGAGTACCTTCTGGGCTGATAAGTACAGACACAAAGCACAGACACTTGTTAACGCTTGACATTCTTACTAGCAACCTTGAAGCTCGGCTCTAGTGCTCCATCAACGTCCCAGCAGTCAAAGAGATGCCAAACTGCCCAGTTTGGTATGAAAACAAGGCTGAATTTTTATATGCCCCATCATCTCCCCCACACAGAGATCTCAATTGTCCCCAATTGAACCCGATTGATACTCCAATGTGTAATTGTAGCGGTTTCTTTTGTTCATCCTAGCTTTCCTGAAGGGTACGAACCCTTGACTAGTCGTGTTCAATTCTGTCTCGTCTAATGCAGATCACTTATACAAGTGTTCGGCGGTATCATCGATCTTCAACAATCCCCGTGGCAAGGACACTTGTCCGTACTCCGGATCCGTGATTAAAAACGTGGTTTAAACAGGATCTTGTTCTAAAACACGGAGTTTTTCGTCTTTTTCAACCAACCAACTTCGCCATCTTGGGTTATTAGGCCGCCCGCGTCCGTCGCCAAAAGCTCCCCTTTTTATAACCAGTGGTTAAAGAGCGCGGAGGTCTGCAAACCGATTTCCTTTGATGGGAACCTATTTTTAGCAAATCTCGATTTTTGCGACTTCTCTTCTTTAACCATTTTCGTCAGTGCCTTTTGCGAGTTCTCCGCGTTTGATGGCTTCCCAGGGCCTATTTCTCATTAATAAATAGCCTTGTTTCATCAAACTTAGCGCTAACTCCCATCTTTCCCGTCTCTAGCCCTGACACTTGTCATCGCTGCTCATTCGTCATGTCTGCCGCTCGTGAATCTTCTATTGCTAGTTCTCGCCAGGCGTCTCCCCACGCCGAGGTTCCCACTGTTCCAGAAGAGCCAATCAATCCTGAGATCGCAGTCCTGCCCGTTGCTCCGTCGCCGCCTGTGGCGTCGTCATCTCCTGAAGCCAATGAGCCTGGTTCGTCTTCTTCTGCTAAGTCTCTATTTTGTCCCTTTTACTGACTTCGTTTTGCCAGTGCCCGAGCCTGATGAGCTCGAAGGTGATGAGGAGACCCCTACCAAACCTAAGAAAGGGGGTAAACCCTCTCCATTACCTGGTCTGTCTCACTTTCCCCTGCTCTCTCGTCTTTTTAACAGTGTTTCAGCACTTCGGTCGTCTGTTGACGAAGCTCAACCAGAGCCTAGGCCGCGTCCAAAGTCGCCTTCACCTGGTGAATCTCGTCTCTACACGTCGTTTCGCGTCTTTTGCTAACCGCTCTTTTAGCAGCTTCTCTCCGTGGCTTGCCAAAGCCGACTTCACCAGTCATGCCTGCATCCAATGCTCCAAGCGAGCATCAACCTTCAGCTTCTCCTCGTAAGCTTTTTCCCGCGTCTGCTTTTATCATCACGAGCGCTAACCTTTGTTCGTAAAGCGCCCGCTTCCCCGAAAACGCCTGTGCCTACAATTCTTCGTGATCCACGCTTCCGAATCCATTCCGTCCGTCAGTCTGTTTATCGCGAGCTTATCGAAAACCCTGACCCTCGCCCGCCTTTGTCTGCAGATCAGATGACTCGCCTCCAGCTTGGTGCCGACGACCTCAATTATTGGGGTTATGTTATCGATATCATGTACCGTCAACTCTCTGAGGTCACCAATCCCGTCCAGCAGGTGGCGATCATAACCACTATTGCGGCGATGTTCGTAAGTGTTCGCCTTGCTCTTGACATCTCAATCATTCTTATTAATCGACTTTTTAGCAACAGCAAAACGATTTTGCTATTGCCAACGCATGTCAAGAGATGGACTTTCCCGAGACCAGCTATATCTTCCAACTGCGCTCGGCCATTATGCGCTGGTTCCAGGACTCAAACTTCCCCGAATCCCGCTTTCCTTCGAACATCGTCGAGATCTCAATGGGTCCTTATCACGCGGACTTTGACCTTGCCCTTCTCAGTAGGCCCCCAATGCCGAATTATGGAAACTCTCGTCGCACTGCACGGATCAAGTCCTATCATGCGGAAGACATCGTAAGTCCATATACGTAGCAAGGACACTTGTCCTTGCTCCTTGACTCCTGCTCATCTTTTTGTTTTATAGTATCATCGCCCTCATGCGGTCACTCCGCAAGGTGTCCCTTTCTTCGGTGGACCAATTGGTTCCAAAGGGTACATCTCGTTGTTGGGTGAAGATCCTACCGTCAACGATCTGCTCTGTACAGCCGTCCGTCTTGGTGAGGCTTCTGATGAGGCTTCCGACACTACCCAGAAGAGGAAGGAAAAGAAGAAGAAGACCGATCCTCTTGGATGCAAGAAGCAAAGCCATTCTATGGCTTTAGCCCACGATTTGCTCCAATTTGGCCAATTCTCCTCCGACTCCGAAGACGAGCTCGTCGACGGACCTTCTCCTGAGAACCCTTGGAAAGGTGGTACCGCTCCGCCATTGACTGGAGAGCGTCGTCACCTCTTCGTATGCTCGTTCTTTGCTTCCTTATGGCTTCTTACTAATCATTGTTTTTAGACCAACGCTCAGAAGGGGCCCTTTGACGGGGTTAACCTTCCTCGCGGTTTCGTCCGAACCCGGTCCGCCGATCCTCTGCCGTTGGTGGTCCCGACGACTCAGCAGCTTCGGTCACTTCGTGACAAAATTGGTCCTTTCGTAAGTCGTCTTATTTAATTCAGATTTATCCTCAAATCCCCTTTATTCCATACTTCTGCTCAATCCAGGCAACGGCAGCTTTAAAGCTAGGACCATTGTCCGTAACAATTTCTTGTAAACAGCCCCAACGACATATTATATCTTCAAAAATCCATAGCCCAAGCTCTCTAGCTTTTTCAGTTCTGAGAGCCCTTGCTTCTGGCCATTGAGATAATTCATCTCGCGCATGGGCTATCCAAGTATATCCATTACTTTTCGGAGACATTTTCATGTTGTCCAGATGGACCCTCTGAAAAAGCGATGGAGTTTCTGTGGGGTACGGCAGGTTACGTAGTAGCAGGGTCTGTCGCTCTTGGCAAGCATGACAGGTCTGAACGTAGAACTTAATGTCTTTGTCCAAGTCTGGCCACCAAAAACGTTTCCACAACAATTCTCTTGTAGCAAAGAAGCCTCGATGGCCCAGGTAATCATGCCCAGCCTTCATCATATACATACGATGTTCTGGTGAGACCACCAACTGGTGTTCGGTCCCAGTATCTCGTTTGTAGAGTCTGTCTTCACTATCAAGGAAAAATCCACTAGCGTACCGCTTGAAATGGAGAAACTGCTTTTCATTCATTCCTGGCAACTCGATAGTCGGGTCCCTTAACCATCTCTTTATGAGTGGGATTCGAGCATCGTTGGCTTTCGCCTCCTCTGAACGTTGATCCACAAAATATGATTCCTGAAATTCGAGATCATATTTTTCCTCTAAGTCAGGTATTAACTTGGCAGCCAGCATTACTGCGACCACCTCTGGGACACCTTTCTCAACTTGGTCAAGAACTACTAAGTTTCGTCTGTGAGTTTTCCAAGTAGCATGGTCTTCCTTAGCCCAATTAAGTTCTTGTTGAAAACAATCAACAGACTTCGCTAACCCAGTAGGGACACTTGTCACTACTTGGTGTGGTAAACCCAACTCCAGCAAAGCCTGTTCATACTGCAGGAAACCTCCTCTTGTGTCGATTTCATCTTTGAAGTCTTCAAATTCCAATGGCGGATCATCGCCGTTGTACTCTTTGAAGTCTACTGGGTGTATCGGGTCCCAATCTTCTTCAGAATTTTCGAACTTCTCATCCCCAGGCTGTCCTTTCCGTCGGGAAAGTCCATCAGGACCGAAGCCCTTACCAGGTACATGTTCTAGCTCGAAATGATACATTAACGTCTTTTCAATCCAACGGTTTATTGTAGCATTGGGTCCTGCCTCAGGATTCTGCAACATGCCCTTGATGTATTTCGCATCTGTCTGGACAGTTAAGTTCCTTGCCCCGAGCAGCCAATATTTAGCTGCCTCTAGAGACCTCATCAAACCAAAAAGCTCGCGCTTTGGTTGAGAGAAGCGTCGTTCCCTGCCATTCATAGTTATCGAACCAAAACGATTAAACTGAGGTTTCCCAGTATCTGGATTGATCTGATAAATATAGAATCCAATAGCTATATGTGATGAGTCAACTGCTAAGTATATTCTCCAATTATAGTTTATTGGCAATAACGCCGGACAATTGGCCAAAGCCTTTTTGAGCTTTGCCATGGAGTCTTTCTCAACTTCCTCCCACTTGAACGGTTGGGCCTGTCGTGTGAGCTCTACCAAAGGCTCCGCAATCTTTGCATAACCTTCAATGAACATACGACAAACTCCACAGGTTCCTAAGAAGGCCCTAACGTCAGAAAGGTCTTCACAGTCTCCCCATCGTTCCACTACACCTACTCGGTCTGTCGTGGGTTTCCGTCCTTCGTAGGTACATCTATGCCTGACTACGATAATCTCTGGTGCGCAGAACACTGATTTCTTGCCACTAAAGGTGCCACCAGCATATTTCATGCGCTGTAGAATCCGGTTACAGGTAATCATCTGTTCCCAGACAAATCTTCTGATTCCAGAGTTCTCAGGGATCGTCTCATATCCTCCTTTGCCGTCCTCATACCGAGTTGCAGGTCCACGAATGGGTACATCATCAATATAGGGTATGGTAAATTCGGGTATTTCGTCTTGCAAGATATATGTCACATCGTCATGGAATATTGGAACTGAATTAGTCCAACCCATTGGTAACGTCACTAGTCTGAGCGCCCCAAAGGGTGTCTGAAATGTTGTGAGATCACGAGAGGCTTCGTCCAGGAGCCTCTCGTCATATCCAACATATAGGTCACAGATCCCACCACAACTTCTGCCAGCAAAGTGTTCTGCTAATTGATCTGTGGCTGGTGGAACCCCTGAGTGTGCTATAGTAACAGCATTCAGTGGTTCCAAACTATGTACAAGACGGAGACTACTGCCATCCTTCTTTAATACACAGAACCATCTTGATCTGTACGATGCATTGGAAGGTTCATAAACCCCTGCATCGATTTTCTGTTTGATAATTGTACAAATTCGTTCATACAGTCCAGGGGGAATAGGAATATTCTTTTCAACCCAAGGAATGTGATCAACTACGGGCATCTGTACAGGTGGGAAAAACTCTTCCTTAAAACTTCCTCTCTCAGAGTCATCCCAGGCAATTGCTTCCTGTTGAATGTCTGACAGATGATGTATAAGCTTCTGTTCCTCCGGCCATAAGAAGTCCCAGTCATGAATTTTTTCTACAACTTTCATACGTTCGTCAGTATATCTCCCCCTTGGTACCGGTTCCAGTGGATTTGGGTTCAAAGTCGGCATATCTTTTAATGGATCGCCTGTAATGTTCCGTATAATCCTTCCACCTGGTATCCCCAGAGGTAAATTTGTGAAGAGAGGTTTGACTTTGTCCTCGACCTTCTTGTACTTCTTTTTGGAACTAATGAAAGAGCTTCGGACTTCAGCTTCAGATGGTATTTCAGCTGTAGGCAGATCACCAGCACGGACACTTGTCTGTGCGAAGGAGCCATAACTTCCATCTGTTGCTTGATTCGAAACGTTATCCTCTTGTTCCTGAAGTTCTCGTCGTTCTGTGGCGATCCTGATTTTATCTTCCATGCTCAACGGTTTGCGACACTTGGTGCAACATTCCTGTTTACTGTAGACAAATGCCTGGTATTCACTCAATTTAGGCCCATAGGAACTTGCTTCTGTCAAGGCACGAAGCTGAAGCTTCTCTCGTGTCTTTTCTGATGCAAAACTCCCAGGCTTACGATCCTTCTTCTTTGCAGAAAACCAGTTCGTGTTGAATCCCAGTTCAGGTCGTTGTTCAGGAATCAAATCTTGGAAATACGCTTCCAACGTTTTTCCTTCTTTTGATTCCATAGATATCTGTTGTCTCGAGGCTTGGAGATATAAATCTCTAACCTCAACCTCCAAAAATCGTCCATGAGAGTGTCTGGGCTTGGCGGTCTGCCTTATTCTAGGTGCGCCTCGCTCATCTACTTCAATTACCACTGCAAACTCTCCCTGTTCTTCGACCAGTTCATCGAGTTCTACTGAAAAACCGAGGCTGTAGCATGGTCGATGTTCTTCTTGACAATTCTAGGTGACTTCCCTCTTTCAAAGGTTGGTACCACTGCGCACTGACCAGTGTTAGGACATTTCAGTTGAATGGTTTGACTTCCATCCTTCTTATTCTGTATCTCACTTTCAGTCACAACATCGAATGGTCTGCCAAGCAAAACTCGGTATGCCACGCCTCTTAAAACATGAATCTGGAGATAGACAGTAATTCCCGCTACGGTAAACGGTACATTTCTTGCCAATCCCAAACTCTTCTCCAAGTGCTTGTTAGCACTCTGCATGTGAATCACAATGGAAGGGTCCCAAGGAACTCCTAGACTCATTGCCGCGTCCTCACTCATCGATACAATTTGTGATCCTCCATCAAGCAGAGATTCCTCATGGTTTGCACCATTGATAAAAGGAAAAATGGACCGGAGTCCTTCAGACTCACGGGCCACGAACACTTGTTTTGGCTCCTCACCGGCTGGTACTGTTGCTAAGTAATTCAACACTGGATCCGATATCACTATGCCACCAATTGGTACACCATGATAGGGAATGTCCTGGATATAAGCTGTTTTCACAGTCGGGAGGTCTGCAACATTAATTGCATCGCTTTGTAGAAGGTTTGATTCAAATGGCTCGTCTAAATCAGTCATAGGTAATTCTGGAGCAAAGCGAACATGCTTCTCGGTAACACTTGTCTGTGACTCGGGTCCTTCCTCATCCGATATTTCATTGTCAGAAGTTCCCTCTTTCACTTGATACCAAGTAACTGATCCACCTGCAGATTTTCCTTTAACTGGTTGCCTTTTCTTCGTTACCCCAGAGCGAAGTTCTTCTCTGAGTTCAACACTGGTGCCTAGTAGCTCACGATTTGTTGTGGTTACTGCAGCATCCAACATTTTGTTGAAAAGGGCTTTTGTCGCTTTGTCACTCTGTAACTCCGCGAGGTTCTTGTAATCCTTGGACAGCTTGTTTTCCCTTACGTCTACCGTTTCTTTGGGAAGAGTAGTCTTACCCAACGGTCTTTCCACAGGAAGTCGTTTTGCTGCTGGTTGAACTGGAGGGACATTTTCATATCCACCTTCCGGCTCTTCACTGTCAACAATCTTCCGTAGAGTAGGTATTCTTTCGTCTTTTGGTTTGACAACTGCAGGAGTTGTCTTTCGTGGGGGCAAGTCCACATATGCCCGATTTGGTCTCCAACTCGTACTATCCACACCCGTTTTTGTCTTAGATTTCTCCGGCGGCAGAGAGGGTGTCTTTTCCCTGGCCGCCTTCATCGAATTCAGGGAAAAACCGATGCAGCCCCTTGAGCGATATTGCTAGGTCCAGCACCATCATCTTGGGGGTATGGTAAGATAGACTTTCCATTAGGATCCAGGCTCGCGCCTAGCTTCTGTTGAAAGGCCTTAAACGTCTGATATTCATTCCAAGCCTCATCATTAAGCTGAAGGCCCGATACATTCCTTGCCTGCGTTAAAGGCGTAACCGGTGGCACAAACACTTGTTGCTGCTGCAGCATCTGAGAAGGATACTGCGTCATCTGTGGAGCCACTGCTACTGGTAATCTTTGTGCAAACTGGGGTGCTCTGTATTGAGACCCTGGGTAGTTCGAAACCATCTGCTGCATTTGAGCTGCAGTAGGCAAATAAGAATGATTTACAGGCATAGCCGGAGCTGCTGTTCGTGCTCCAGCATGGTAATACATATCTTCCTGCCTTGCTGCAACTTCTGCCTCATAGCTCAACTGTTCAGCTGCATCTCCAGGGGACAAATAATACATTGCTTGATCCTTCCTGGAATGCCAATTCCTAATTCTTTCAACTGGAGTTCGACCTGGTAACATCCGGGAGATAGGTTCACCATTTGGTAAAGTTACCCGCCCATCTGGACCAATTACAGCTTTGCCTTCGCTTATCAATGCATTCTGTTCAGGACATTCTCGAGCCATGTGTCCTCCTTTGCCACAAGAGTAACAAATCGTACCATCATTATGATAGTGCGGTTGAGTTGATCTCGGTGCGTAGGCTGGATTTGGTCCGGGTCCTTGCTCAGTAGCTGCGCTTGGTGTCCTCGATTGCTTAAGAATCTTAAACACTTCAGCTTGAAAAGCTTCAGCTTGCTTGTTCTGGATAGTGAGGGAGTCTTTAATGGACGCCACCTCGTTCTTAACCAGGTCAAAGTCTTCGTCATGTTTCTTAGAGCTCTGGTGATACTCCTGCTTGACTGGGGTATTACGGTTGTTATCATAAAGAACACTTCCATAACTCTGCTTACTAGAGCAAAGCTCTTTTGCAGTATCAAGCATTTCTCTCCAAGCCCATCGATCGTGTCTATGTCTCGGCTTAGGTGGGGTGCCTGCTGCAGTCAGCAAAGCACCTTTCCTATCCTCTTCGCGTTCCAACTTCGCCTCCAAGGCGGCACGGAAACGAGGGGTTAAACGTCCCATAATTCCATTGCACACTGCTTGGTTAGAAATTGGACAGTCTACGCCATTGGTATCAGAATATTCAAACATTCTATCCAGCTCAGGGTAGGTTTTTCGGTAAAAATCAGCAAAGCTGTCATAGTCCGCGAGATCAATTGGCTCTCTATTCGGATTAAACCACTTTGCTACTTTGCCTTGAGAACCCATGGTATCTTCAGCTAGCTCAGTTCCATATTCTGAAAGAATTTCCTTGACTAACTTAGCACTATCTGGAGTCTTGAAATGCTTCAAAGACATCCAAAAGCGCCTAGTTTCTAAATCAACATAATTCACAATAGCTTCAACTCTTTCTGCCTCATCTCTAATTGATTTCTCATCCAACAACTTGATAGTAGTGGATAGATATCTAGGAATGTCTGCAACAGGCTTCGACGAATCCCAGCGAGGTGCTTTAGGATCCGTGTAGCTCGGCATAGCTCCTTTAGTCGTCATTGTAAAAATCTGTGTTTGGGTGGTATTCGTCGGGCTGTTTGAGTTCGAATTGCCCGTCGGTGCTTCTGGTGTAGAAGCTCTAGAGGGTGGTAACAAAGTCTGAGAAGCGAGGTTCAAGTCTGAATCTGGAGTAGGGACACGTGTCGGTGCTAATTGTCTACGACGTTCAGCTTCCAGCAACTCTGTCTTCTTTCTGATTCTTTCTTTTCTTTCCTCGGCTTGTTGTAGAGCTCTTAATCTTCTCGATTCAGCGTCCAAGCTTTCAAGCTTAGCAGCAGGGCGATTAGGTTTAGAGTTCTGTTTCTGAGGCTTTGTCTGTGATGATCCAGCTACTGGATCAATGCTTAACTCTGAAAGTTCGGATAGCGGAGAACTACCACCGGTTCCTGAACTTTTGTGGAATAAAGCTGGGGTGCTCTAAGGAACCTTGTCCTAAGAACTGGTCTGAATCAATGATGTCTTTAGATTTTTCTCTACTAGAAACCCTCGCGGTGGGCTCCAGATGTGAGGGATCCTTGCGGACGGTGCGGAAAGCACGTCGATATGAGCGTATGCAAATGAACAACACACACAACAACACCAACACACCAATACACTCTTTATATCCTCGATAAGTTCGGGTTTCTTATAATAGAGATAGTCCAAAGCACAAACACTTGTCCGTACTCAGTGTCTTACGTCTGGTCGTCTTTGAGAGCTTTTAACTGGGTTATAGCTTGTTTAAAGTGTGGTAACACTAGGGTTTGTGGTCTCTTGACCGAAGCGCGATTTGCACTAAGCAGCTTAACTAGAACTAGACTTGACTTGACTAGAGGTTCTCTTTCGAGACTAGAGGGTGCACTAAGCAACTAGACTAGACTAGACTTTGTTCAAACTTGTTCAAATCGTCAAATCGTCGGTAACTGAGTCCGAGAAACAATGTGATATTATCCACAAGTCAGCTACTAGCTTCCAGCCTTGGTCAGGCGGTCACTTGTTACTAACTGGGTTCAATGCCCTACAATGTTCTAACTATTTACTACAAACTTAGAGTCCTTAAATACTGTCCAGAAATGATAACATAATGTTCTTGAGTCATTCACAGGGGTCTCCGAGTCGGATTGCCAAGGTGGCCACACGACATCAGTCATCCTGCTATTAATAGTACAACCGGGTGAAACCTCCTAGTGGAGTCTCTTGCCGATCAGGTATTTCGAGAAGTGCCGAAAGAAGACAAGTCCTTTAGTCCCTTCTGTACTCTCTTATGTGATTCTCATCATCTCGTCTTGTGTCAAAAGCACGTCCCTTAGTATGAACAATTGTCCACACTGTGGGTCCATCTTTATATAGGGGTATCCTTGTGGGTTGCCCTGATCGTTCCGCAATCATCTTGGTTTCCGCAAGTGACATCGGTCAAAGCTCCGGTCATGTAATCCTTATGACAATGGTCCGGTTAGAGCTCCGCTTAGTCTGTACTAAGGAGTCATCGCCGTTTCACAGTGCTAAGTCCTCCAGTCTTAAACAGACATCTTGGCTCGCAGGGTTTTCGTCATGTATTCAGTCTCGGCCATTGTGTGAACACCGCTATTCTTCTTGTAGTCGTAGCGCGCTGTCTTTGGTCTTAGGAGTACCTTCTGGGCTGATAAGTACAGACACAAAGCACGGACACTTGTTAACGCTTGACATTCTTACTAGCAACCTTGAAGCTCGGCTCTAGTGCTCCATCAACGTCCCAGCAGTCAAAGAGATGCCAAACTGCCCAGTTTGGTATGAAAACAAGGCTGAATTTTTATATGCCCCATCACCGGACACCAATGGGAACTTGATACTACAGTAGACCGCATCAGGATCATCAGGATGGGTGGAACCCTTGTGTCGGTCTTCCATCTCATTGGAGTCACGATGACACTTGTCTCCTGGAGAAATGCGAGCTTAAAGTTCAGGTACGTACATTCATTCGAGGTCTGTGTGTCAGCTCAGATTACAAGAGCAGTTTGGCCTGGATTAGAGGGATCCGGAGGGACTCAGCAGCCTAAACCCAAGGCCGATTCACCGCCACCACAGCCAAGGCCAATGCCAAAAATTGCCAGGAAGAAACAGTAGTAATATTGATTGCAAGTACCTTGCCTTTAACAATATGTCGATGCTATACCTCACTTAATTTCCACTCAGCGAGACTTGGCACGCATAGATACACTACGCAGTTGAATTTCACAATCTACTCTCTCAGTCTTGTATAATTCATTCCTTTGCACCATGTCTCCGCAATATTTCTTCAATCCCTCCAAGTCCTCTCAGAATTGCTAGTGAGAGTGGAGTCCCAAAGTCGGTTCCAGTTGCATTGACATCTGCACCACTTTCAATCAAGAATTCTACAACCTCTGAGTCCCCTCGGCCCTGGATTGCTGCCAGTAATGCGCTCCCGTAGCCCCGGCTGAGAGCATTGACATCTGCACCATTCTTGACAAGAAGCTTCACGAAGTCTAAATAACCCCGGAAGCATGCTTGCTGGAGGATGTTTCCTCCTTCATCCTCAAGACTCACCCCTTTTTCTATGAGCAGCTGAGCAATGTCAAGATTCCGCCTTCTAGCTGCAGTTGCAAGTGCAGATTGGCCTTGAACTTGAAGATTGGCCCCTTTGCCAATGACAAGTTCAACTGCTTCTAGACCTCCAGAAACAGCCCAGTCAAGGATCTCATTATGGGCATTGGGGCTTGCACCATGGTTGAGGAGGTATTCTGCCACTTCAATTTTGCCATTGAATGCAGCAGCACCAAGTGCGCAGTGCCTGATGCCACCCTCCAGATTAATATCCACTCCTTGTTCCAGTATAAATTTGACTGTTTCCAAATGACCTGCTCGAGCAGCACTGGTGAGAGCAGTTGGATACATGAAATGTTGGGCATTGAGATCTGCACCCCATTCCACAAATCGCTTCAGGAGGGCAACATTGCCATGTGATGCTGCATGAATCATGCCAGCCATAAGCTTTTGGCTTCCAGGCACCTTTGGGAGGTCCGGGCCTGACTGAGAGAAGCCACTAACCAGTGCAAGATAGATCTCCTCATTTTGCTTCTGGTGGTCAGTGAGGGTAAGGAGCTGTAGATCTGAATGATCAAACAGGTGATCCATAGCAACATCGATCATTGAGGATATTGGAATGGTGAGGTCAGAATGGATGTAATGGTAAGGTGGATGATGACATGCTTGCAAATCTTGCACAATGCCATAAAGTGATTGTGTTGTAATATTGACAATGGATGCATTGGATTTTAGAGAATGGAGCCAAGACATTGCATTTCCCATAGTGTGAACTGTGGTGCTAGATTCCCATTGGTCGTGGTCTCCAGTTGCCTTGATCATTTCATGTTCTGCATCTCTAAGAGAGTGTGCAGAGACAGGAGGAAAATCAGGCATTTTATGCCAGTTATCAGGATTCCTCAATTCCCTCCAACGATACTGGACACATTTAAGCAGATATGTGATAATCCTTCCAGGCCAAGCAAGATATTGTGCAGGAACAAATAGCATTGAAATGCAGTATGGACATTCGATCCAGAGGGCCGGAAGGATGATGCTGCCAAGATATGCACTGAAAGTGATAATACCAACAGAAACAACAATCCAGAGAAATTGATGATGAAGTTTCATGACAAAGAGGGCTAATCCAATGAAGAAGGCTGCCAAGGATGCATGGAGTATAAGAGGCAGGACTCCAATGATCTCAGGAACCTTCCAATTCTCGAGGCCTGTGATGCGAAATTGTCGAATGAGAGCTCGCTGCATGGCGCTTCCTTGTGTGGCAGCTGAATAAGCCTGAATTTGGATTTGAATGAGCCAGAAATCAGCAGAAGATGGAAAGAGCAAACCTGGAGCCATTGCTTGATAAGAAATGAGAGCAGAGCTGTTGCCAAGGAAAGGGATAAGCTTGCAATGAACAAGGCATTGATCCAAATGTCAGTGCTTGTCACAGTTGCTATTTGTTGTCCATTGACAGATGAAGGAATGAAATTGATGGCAGATGTGTTTCCAGCTGCTCGAAGCAGTTGAATCTGTTCAATGAGAAGGAGGGTTGTGATTTGTGGATAATCTGGTTGAAAAGCCTGACTGGTTTGGCCAAGGAGTGTGGTGACAACTCCTGAGAACAAAACAGCCTAAAGAAGTGTAAATCTTGTGTTCTGTGGCAGACATGAAAATGCTCACAAAGATCAACAGAGCATCAATTGTGTCTTGGAAGGATCTCAACATATCTTCATTATAACTTTCACTTTCATCCAAGTACACCTTCCAGACACGGGCATTTGGCTTGACCTGATGACCCATGGGATCAGGTGCATATTTCTCTTCATAATCATATGTTCGATTGCCTGGCTTCTCATGAGCCATATGAAAGGAAGTAAGAACCAATGTGCTCACCAGAGTATGATGGTTGAAACTGTGAAAATCCCAGAACCCTTTTTTCTGTCTTCCTCTGATGTCGGGGATCTTCACTGCGAACGGTTGTGGGCTGGCAGATTGGCTTCCTGATTGGAGTTGAGTTCTCTACAAAATCAACAATAACATCAACACCATTTTCAGGCACTTTCTGTGATGCTGCTATCAGTGGCTCCAGCGATTTAGATATGAGCCCATCATGTGCATGCAGCACTGGCCAAGGCAGGAAATTCTGGTTATGAAATTCAGACATTTTGTGCTCACTTGTGAAAGATATGACAGCAAAAATGGGCTGTACTGAGGTGTGAGCTGCAGACGGTGGAAGGAGACAAAGAAGGATGACTGCATTCAACAGCTATCTGATGCAGGTCATGTGACAAGCCTTTTCTCCCATGACTCAGACCTTCGACTTGTGACCTTGACAGGGAAGATTGATGATGTCTGCATCTTATAGCTGTAAAGGACAGAAAGTTGTCCAATATCCAATGGTCCGCTAGTCATCAACAAATTAGCAATTCACTTGTCATCTTTCTCCGTATTTGCGCTTGTGGTAAGCACGAAGGGAAGGACACGAACCTCAAGTTCATGCTGGGATATTGTCTCGAGAGGGTCGCGGGAGCTGCGGTGAAGCCGACTGGCACTGTGGGACGCCATCGTCGTCGCCATGGTCATAAGTAAGTACTCAAAGTCGTAATAAACTTCCTTCCTTCCTTCCTTCCTACGGCCGGACATACGAGATGCGACTCTCATACCCAATGCGGAATACCTCTGATACGACACATCGAACCAATATGCGACACATTTGATGGAATCTGTGTCGCAGTTCGTCACTGGAGTGTCGCAGACTCATGAGTGGCGCATCTTTCACGGGACTTGTATGATGCAATATGATATCTATGGTAGCGTAAGTACAACATGAACTAGCCATTGTACGTCATGTAATTTCAACAATAACGAGTTCATAGACTATAATATGATAGAAGGCCTGGAGAACAGTAAGGTGGTTGCTCCTGTGGTCAGTGATAGGCGGACCATATCGGCGACACTGGAATCAACGACTCGACCCCTGTTAAACCATTCAGTCAGCTGTAATACTGCTCAAATTCAGAAGGACTTACTTGACGATGCCAATGACAGGCGGTAATTTTGTTCCAGTCTGAACATTGGACCAGTGGTGTTGACCTTCACCGCCATTGGTGTTTCTCGGAACCTGACACTGATCCTCTGCTGGAATCGGTGAAAGCTCAGAGCAGAGACACTTCAAAAAGTACTCGCTGTCGTATTTGTGCTTCCACCAGTCTAACAAAATAAGTCAATTAAGGGTCAGCCATATATGTTTGATGAACCTGTTATCCTTTTGACTTCGAGACCAGCTACAAAGTCGTCAAACTGGCTTACATCATCCCAGCTCTTCAGGGATGTGAAGTCCAAGAGGCGCTGATAATCCTCCTTGGATACAAGCTTCTCGAAATCCAGAACAGCCCTGAAAGTCATGAGTATATAGATATGATCTGATGGAATTAGTCGTACCATATAGCGTGAACATTGCAGAGCATAAATATATGCGGGATGAGCTCTTCGGCACGAGTCACCCAGATATGACTGTATTTGGGTATGTTATCCTACAGAAGAGACTTGGCAGCTCCAATGAGTTGAGTAACCTCCATATCGGCACAAATGGCCAGATGTAATCACATTATGGAAGCTGTGAAAACATCAACCGCGAGCGGAAAGGGCAATAGACGAGATGAACATATGTTATTGCCTGGCTCTCTGGGGTGCTTCCCTCTTGCTGTGATGCTTCCTGAGCAGCTTTGAGAAGGCGCTCGCGAGGTAATGGATCCAGTTCATGACGCTGGATCTCAATGACGCTGGTGTCGATGAGATGACAGCCATAGCAACCACAGCACAGGAGTCGGGAGCGATGGCATTTGACCGGGTTTCCTCCTGGAAAGAAGGTAACGTTGACCTTACTATCTCCTGCGCCAGTACAACCAGTAAAAGAATCTTGATCCTGGGCCTCCGGTCAGTTGAATGTAATCGTCAGGAGAGAAGAACAGACTTTGTCTTTGATAAGCACATCAGGGGTCATTCGCTGACCCAAATCATCACGTATGGCATATTTCTCTGCTCTGAGATCGATTACAAATCCAACTCCATCCAGGTAAGGAAAAGCCGAGGGCAGGCTATCGATGTACTCAAGGCGCTGGACCTTGGTAGCCGACGTGATCTGAAAATCTGGGCAGTTGATGACATGTGAGATCAGTCCAGGGTCATCCCAACGCGTCTCGGATTCCTTGACGAATTTGGTCAGATCAAGGACCTCATTGCGTACAGTCTAGACAAAAATGAATCAACATGCAGCACCAGTGACAGATATGACAAGAATATACCTCAATTAATGTTAGACGAAATACAGATAAGTCTCAGGCAGACACGGATGAGGTGAATGACTCTATTAACCTGTTAGACGAAATACAGATAAGTCTACAGGTAATGAGTGAGTCAGGTATCAATAAGAACAATATAGTTGCATACCTCAGGCAGACACGGATGAGGTGAATGACTGAGGAGCAACAGTAACGATACGAACGACATATGGTCGACAGTTAGGAGTCCGTGAGATAAGATAAGATATAAGAAATAGAAAGAAATACAAGTCCGTACTGACCACCCTTCAACACTCCCCCTGGTCAGAACGACTCCGTTAAAGAACACCGAGGGTAGCAAGGTGTTTGTTGAGGATCAATCTGGGAAGCGGCTTGGTGAAAATGTCGGCTGGATTATCAATTCCGGGAATATGGACAATCTCGAGTTGCTTGCGATGAGCAAGCTCGTGAATGAAATGATAACGCATATCAATATGCTTGATCTTGTGGTGTTGTTTCGTGTTAGAAATCAGTTGAGTCGCACCAAGATTGTCGCAATAAACCCGAAGAGATCCCTGATAAAACCCAACTTCACTGAACCAGCTTCCCATCCACATCGCCTGTTCACCAGCCTTGCTTAACGCAATATACTCCGCTCCCACAGTCGAAAGAGTCACAACTGGTTGACGCTTTGACGACCAACTAACCGGAGCACCCGCAGAGGTGAAGACATATCCCCCAACTGAGCGCCTGGTATCCTTGCAAGCTCCGAAATCCGCATCGACATAACCAACGGGCTTGACCCAATCCTTGGGCGAAACACCATTCAGAGGAGGCGAATAGCTGAGAGCATAGTCGAGAGTGTGCTTGACATAGCCGACAACATGAAGCATTGCATGCCAATGTTGTAATCCCGGATTTGCTTGAAACCGCCCAAGAATTGATACGGCATAAGCCAAATCTGGACGAGTTTGCGCCGAAGCCCAACCAAGTTTCCCAAGGACAGCTTTGTATGGTATCCTGGCCATTTCGTGACGCTCTTCATCGGTAGAAGGACACATCTCGGATGACAAGTCAAGGCCGACAGGGAAAGGCGTTATGCGAGAACGAATGTTCTGCAAGTCAAATTCCATAAGCATCTCCTCGAAGTAATGTTTCTGAGAGAGTCGAACGATACCAGTTTCCTTGCTCCATTCAAACTTCATACCCAACAACGCCATTTTCTGACTGACGTCTCGAATATCGTAAAGACTCGCCAAGTCTTCTTTTCCAATTTCAGCATAAGCTGGAGAAGAAGCAATGCCAAAGACATCGTCGGTGTGAACACAGTCGATAATGAAGTTGTCCTTGTCTCGTTTAACGTGAACGCAAGGGTCGGCTCTCGAAGAATCGTATCCAAGGCCATCGAAGCCTTCGTTGAGAGTGTCCTGCCAGTCATGGGAACCTTGTTTTGTGCCATAAATCGTCCTTTTCAGCTTCCAAACCTTCTTCTCTTGTCCCATGACTTCGTGACCTGGAGGCTGTCTCATGTAGATGTCTTCTTTGGTGACGCTGTTGAGGAAAGCTGCGGTGAAGTCGACGATAAACGGAGTAAGGCTGTAGGAGGCGAGTAGAGCGCAAGAATACCGAATGGATTCTGAGCGAGCAACTCCTGCCCAGGTTTCGGTGTAATTGACTCCTTCCTTCTGCGTAAAACCCTTCCCACAAAGCCTTGCTCGATTCTCCAGCCAGTTCCCATCGCCATCACGCTTCTCGCTATACACGAACATGCAGTCCATGATGTTTGCCCCTTCAGGAGCATCAACAAGGTCGTAGACTTCCCGTTTGACCATCTTCTCAACTTCGATAGCTTCAGCCTTTCTCCATGTGACAGGATCCATCTTCATCGCTTCCTTCTGGTTTCGGGGCATACGAGTGGCTTCGGTTGCCAGAGCTTCCACCGGTAAATCTTTTGCCAATATCTCTGTGCCCCAATGTTCACCTCTGGCCAATGCTTCAGCATTTCTTTGCTCAGATGCCACAGAATCCTTCATTGCCATAGTCATGTTGACATTTCGACGAGGTCGGGCTTGGGGAATATCTGGTTGGACAAGAACAGGAGGATCTGGAAGTGCAGGTACCGAAATAGCATGAGCCGGCTGGACGAGATTGTCTGGACGAGTTTCAGGAATGATGTTCTGGGCTGGATCTTCATCTGGTTCCTGCTGAAAACCAGTTCGGGTCGAGGTCCCTTCATCAAAGACGATGTCACGGGAGTTGATTATTCGGCCATCAGGCAAAAGGATCCGATAGCCACCGTGTCCCGGCAGATAGCCGAGCAACTTTCCTTCGATTGACCTCGGATCAAATTTACTTCCCGCATCAGCGCCAATTTGCCGACCATTTGCATCCGTCGGAATCTTTGCCCAGCAGCGAGATCCGAAGACCCTGAGGTTCGAAATATCGACCTTTTCCTTCGTCCAACGCTGGATGGGGATGAGGCCTGGACGACTAGATGATGGGATTCGATTTCGAGTATAAATGGAGAAGGCAGCGGCTTCGGCCCAATATTTCGATGGAAGACCCGAGTCGATGAGGAGAGTGCGAGAGTCATCTTCGATAACGCTGTTTGACCTTTCGGCGATACTGTTGGCAGCTGACGAATAAGGAGCAGTAAGTTCAGGTACCATCCCATGGTCCCCAATGTACTTTTGCCAAGTCTCCGATTTCATAAACTCGCCGCCATTATCAACTCGAACTCATTTGATCTTCCTCCCGGTTTGGTTCTCAAATTTCTTCCGGTAGGTCTCAAAAGCCGCAATTGTTGTGACTGATTCCTTGTTCTTCAGGAAGAAGCCATCCTTGACTTTCGTCTTGGCATCTGTCAAAATCATCCCATAATAAGCCCCACCGGCCGACATTGTCGGGACAGGTCCAAACAGATCAATGCAAATGAGATCCCCAGCAACCATATCACCATGAGCGATAGGCCTAACGAATGGGTCCTTCTTCTGGCGGCCACGAATGCAGTGTTCACATCGGCCAGAAACATGTCTGCTGGTCAATTTCAGGCCATCTACCAGATCAAATGTGTCCATCTGGAGAATCTTCTCGTTGTCACAATGGCAAAGGCGACGGTGCCAAGTTGCCAAGTCCGCTGAAGCCGTCGCGAGAGCTGCGGGTTTCCCTGAGAACGAAATGCTTTGACCAAGCTCGTACATCCGGTTATCATTGCGACGAACCGCAAATTCCCCAGTCGGTCCAGCCACAATCCCTTTTCCCCTGCCAAAGGTCACCATAAACCCCAGACTGTCAAGTTTGCCGACTGAGATTAGGTTTGCAGCAAGGGTTGGGGTATGAATTGCATTCTCGAATGACAATTGGCAAAGAACACCGCCTTCAGTGAACTCCTTGATGACCTTTCCTTTGCCCAAAATATCAAAACCTCCTTTATTGGCAAGTGCAGAGGTTCCGAAGCGCTTCTTGGGAGTATAAGATACGAAGTCAGACCTTTTGGTGAAACAGTGATCTGAGGCGGCCGAGTCAAGATAGGTGGGTTTTTCTCCATTCTCGTTGAGGGGAAATGGGTTTGCCGAACTGACATAGGCTTCAGGTACGAAAGGATTGTCGGTAATGTCTCCGGGAATGACGGCGATGACCGAAGGTGGCTCGAATTCAATTGCATCAGCTTGCTCGAGCATTGACAAGAGGATATCCTCATCAACTTCATCTTCGACCATGACAGCCATGGCGATGACGTTTACGAAAGCAGCTTGTGGAGTAGATGATGATCCTCCATTCTTTTTGTTTGCTGCTTTGTTTGCCACGGCTTCCTTGAACCAGGCTGGAGCATTTGCTTCGTCTGCTCCCCCAGGTTGCCAACATTTCTCGGTCCGATGATCCCTTCGACGGCAAGTTGCGCATCGAGGACGATTATTCCCAGCGGAATTGACGGCCAGAGCATTCGGGGTTACCGAAGCGGAAGATCCTCGAGCAGCATTGATCACTGCTAAATGGAGATTGATCTGTTGTTCTGCATGAACCACGGTGGGAGATGTCATGACCGCATTGAAAATTGAGCTGTAATCCATTCCTAGTCCTGCGGCCAAGTCAGCAAGGTATTCACCAAGCTCAACCTTTCCATCTTGAGCCAAAAGATCTGCCCAAGCTTGCTTCTTCCCTTTCAAATATTTCTCCATCTCGCCGCCATTTGAGCTCAAGGTACAAAGCTCGTAAACCTTCTTTGCATTCAATCGTCCTTGGAGCGTTGCGGTTCCATAATTGGTCTTCAGGGAATCCATGAGCTCTTTTGCCGTACCATCGGTCTTGACGGTGAGAGAGCGAACGTCTTTGCAATTGGAGATGAAAGAGGAGATGATGTAAGCATTTCGGGCAATTGCTTCCTCGTAGAACGGGTTAACCGAGGTGACTGGGGTCGAGGGTTCATGGTGGTATAGGACTGTGGTTCCTCCAGCAGTCATAGCAGCACTTGTCGTGGCAGCAGCAGCCGCAGCAGCAGCAGCCGCCGCGGTATGGGTGGTAGCCGGGATAATCACGGCACCAGAAAAATATCCACCAAGTCCTCGGCTGATTATAGCTGTAGACCAGACCATGATGAAGTCATTGTAATTGAGGCCATTGAACTTCTGGTCATCAGGTAGCTGGAAATGGGATAAAGAGGACATTCTCAGGGGTTGAGTCTAGAGTACGCAGTGGTATGCTCTGTTCGATGAGTCGTTCGAATTGTATATCCGTGTAGTATTTCGTTTGAGAAGTTAAGCGCGGGCGGGGCCCATAACCTGTTAGACGAAATACAGATAAGTCTCAGGCAGACACGGATGAGGTGAATGACTCTATTAACCTGTTAGACGAAATACAGATAAGTCTACAGGTAATGAGTTAGTCAGGTATCAATAAGAACAATATAGTTGCATACCTCAGGCAGACACGGATGAGGTGAATGACTGAGGAGCAACAGTAACGATACGAACGACATATGGTCGACAGTTAGGAGTCTGTGAGATAAGATAAGATATAAGAAATAGAAAGAAATACAAGTCCGTACTGACCACCCTTCAACAATTAACGTCGAAGCCGGCTGCTTTTCCTCTCTTGCTTTCTTTCTCGCTCTCATCATCAGAATCAAGAAGCTCAATGACCCCATCGCTCAGGACACGAGTTTTGACAATGCTGGGAGCCAATGGAAGATCCGAGGTGACAGGCTCACTTTTGATTTTGGGAAGGGAATGATCTACGCGTTTGACCTTGATATTCGGGGCAGATGACGTGCTCGATGAAGAAGCCTCGACGCATTTAGGCGGCTGTTGACTGGTCGTGCTTGCCTCTGGCATCGTGTCCAATAGAAAATGGGGGAGGCAAGTGATACAAATCCAGTTATTGTCGAGAAAGAGACCTGGATTTGCCTGTATAAAAGCAGCAGGGAAGCTCTAGAAAATATAATGAGCTTTGCGTGACAGGGAGCGACAGCCCTGGGAAGAAAACTCACATAATTCCGAAAAGCAAGAATATGGCGACTAGGAATGTCATCGAGGAATTGCTGGTCCTCGGGAGAATGAGGAATGCTCGCCATTGTGGGCTTTGTCCCTAGTGGTGGTGGGATGGGAAGAAAAGTTTTTTCTGTACCGCAGGAAATCACCCCGCTGTTGACCAGTATTTGGTCTGCGCACGTGAGTGTCGCTCTTCCGGAAATGGCAAGGGCCGCCCTTATGATCATCGGCACAAGTGTCGCATCTCACCCTGGGAATCAATCCTCAAAGTGTCTCATCTCGTATATCCTCTCCTACGGCTGTCGTCTCCTTGAACTGTGGCACGAGCAGACCTGCTCCACAGCATGCTCCCATAACTAGCTGGTACAGTAGTCCAGAAGTAAGCTAGATACTGCTTGAAAGGTCAATAGTCCACCTTTTCGCGCTATCGGCGCTGGTTCGCTTGTCAAGAATTACGTGTTTTGCATGCCAAGTTACATAGACTGTGCTTTCTAAATGATTAGAGTGACGTGAGAAGAGGCTGGGTTTCAAACGAAACATGTTTTTGGCAGTGGAGCTGCGACTCATTTCCGAAATTTGGAGCGACTGTGAGGTGTCGAACAAACCAATTCATTGGTTGAGGTCTGACAGCTTCAGTACACAAGAAATCCGAGCAGCTGAAGGCAAAAAGGCCAAAAACCCAAAGACTGCGAGGAAAACCAGGTGTGAGAGAAACGAAACAGGAATGGCAGAGGGGCACAAAAATCCAGAGAGGCGAGACTGACATTACAATACAAATAGATGGACCGTATGAACCTTCTTGAAGAAGGCTCGTACCTGCCATCGTGGGAGTGGCCATCCATCCTGCTTGTCAGATGCATTCTTGTCAATAGATGCATGAGAGCCAATGAGCTCGACCGATACAGGAGAATATGCAGCTCTCTCGAGTGACGGGGAAAGAGTTGATGAAGCTAACTTGGGAGAGGTCCGATGTGTGTGAGAAGTTTAATGCCCCCGTGTACTTGGAGTCAACAAGGGAGCAACTGAAGGGGTCTTGAGGCGAATTCGCAATCAGTCAAGGGTTGAGTAGACAATGGTTTGTTTCAAGATGCTTAGCTATTACAAATGAAGTAGCTATTCCTTTTATACTACGGCAAAAGGCGGGTTACTAAGAAAGGAAACCTACGAGCGTCGAGTCGGATCCTTACAAAGATATTGTATCTGCGCTATGTTTTGTTGTACCATGTATGTAAGCTTGCAGTCAGCCTGGTGTTTTCCTACTTATATCGTCTTCCAGGCAGCCAGTTGAGCACGAGTAAGAGTCCGACATAGCACCTTTGGGACTTGAAGAGTGTTGTCCCAGTTATCGACGTCGCCAACCTCGATCATGCTGGTACAAGGAGCTCGAGAGCTCAATAACCTCCATTGACTGACGTGGATGAGACCGACTTCGTATCCTTCCTTCATCAAAGCCTCTCCACGGGCTCGAGACATCAGGAAGGTGCAAACCGATTCCTTTTCCTCGTACTTGAAGGTGGATAACAGTTGAATCGAGGATATCGAGCGGCCAGAAGCGCCGATAATTCGTTTCCTCAAGTCGAGACAAGTCGCGTCCATGTCTTCCGGCAGACCAAAGGCTAAGATGAGAGCCCTGCGGTTCGGTAAAACCCGTTTTACTGTTATGATGTTGAGCTTCTGTTCAAGACGATTAAGTGAACGAATCTTACAAGCAGAGATCTTCTCGAGAGCGACATGTATCGAATATCGACGGATATCATCGATAGCAGGTAACGCCGAAGACAAGATGGGAAAAAGTCTCGGCTCCCAGAGCGCTGCGGCGACTTCAAATTCGGCTTGAAAAGGAACCGTACAGATCCCGACAAGAGGCTTCGTTCGATTGGCGATATTTGCTGGAGACATTTCATGAGGAATAGCACTGCGTTCGAGCCGATTGTCGAGAATCATGTTGACAAGGTCAGCTAATATGTGTGGAGGACTATCCTAGTCTTTAGCAATGTCGCTCAATGGATGAATAGCAAAGCTTACTATCCGATTCGTTTCCAGGTCTCGAGAGCTCGAAAAAAGGCATTTACGTTCACCACCTCACGTACTTGCTCGTTCGCCAATGTAACAAAGCTGTTGAACGATAAGTGCTTGATAAATACAATCTGAATGTGGCATACTGACTCGTTAAAAGTACCAGGCAGCACAGTCCTCAAGAAACAAGCCGTGGAGACAGCCGCGAAGCTATTGCGCGAGAGAAGATTGGAGACTTTTGCGATAGGTTGATGGATTGGATAATACTGGAGAAAATCAGAATCTTTCCCAAACTTGCTGGGTTGTACAGTTTTCACCGCAAAAGCGGCTTCGATATCGGCTGCAATAGCTCCGGTGGCTCTGTGGACCAATGAGCTCGGTGAAGGTCTTGGATACGAAGCGAAGTAAACATACGTATATAGTTGAAAGTCGAGCGCACGTTCGGGGGTTTCTGGCCCGTATTGCAGGAGCCATGGATTTCGACTGTACATATGGCATTCAGTGAAATATGCCGTGTTA
The DNA here is from genome assembly GCA_029320655.1 of Mycena floridula. NCBI lineage: Eukaryota > Fungi > Basidiomycota > Agaricomycetes > Agaricales > Mycenaceae > Mycena > Mycena floridula. Next base: position 330,219 of record JARIHS010000015.1, on the reverse strand, counting down.
TGAGTCTTGAGCAGCGGTAATGCAGTTGTGAAAGACGTCAGTTGCTGGCCGCTGTTCAATTGTCAATGAAGTTGTTGAAAACAGACACCTCTGTACTCACCAATAGCCGGAAACACTCGAACCATGAATACGATCAAAGGCAATCGGGAAGCTGGTTGGTCGACTGATGGTCTTCAAGCGGATTCTATCCATAAATTCGTAACCATCACCTAGGACGACTTCAATCTTCAGCGCTTCCTTCATCTTCCCAAATCCAGTGGCGGCGAGAGAAAAGAATGTAGCGGAAATGCCGTAGATATACGCGCCGGGCACCGTAAAGACAGAGGCAAAGTGCGGTATGAACCCTGAAACCATGGCAAGAGTTCCTCTGAAAGGATCATCGTGTACTCTCGGACAGTTGGGCTCTTCTTGAGAGCGAAGCCTGAAGCGCCACAAAGGTCAAAATCAGTCCTGGAGAAAGGATCAGAAGCAATTACTCACCAGTTCCGGTCGAAAGCGGTATAGTTTATCGACCAGCGACTTTTGACATGGCGCTTTATTATCCCTTCCATATCCTGAACTGGGGCGAAACATTCTGTGGAATGTTGGTGGCCCGGGACATCTTCGTGGCCATGGTGATGATGGCGGATGCTTTTGAAAAGCTCTTCAGCTTCTGGTGGCTCGCCGCATCCTTCTGGAGGTACCAGTATCTTGAATCGACAATGGAAAGCGTGTTCCATTTCTGCCAGTCCACACGGTAGACCGGATTCAGGTGTCTTGTCGCGCCCCTCGAATATGAGCTGCAGGCAGCGATAGTCCAGATTCTGCCACCACTCGAGATACTCTTGAGTCGTCAAGGACATCTCGCGACACCTGACATCCAGATCAGGGGAGAAGCCTGGAGACTTGATGATGTTCTCAATAACTGCTGCTCGGTATTTCTCCAAGAAGTCCTGTACATGTTGAGAATGTGTTTGTTTGCAATAGAGACAACTGACCGGCGATAACATAGGGAGGTTTTGTCTGCGAATCATCAATGCCAGGGAAAAGACAGGTAAATTTCGAGCCATGCTTACGAGACAGCTTGTTCGAACGACGCTATCGTCTTTCCCTCATTACACCACCATTCCAAGCTCTCCAAGATAGATTGACAGTAATCGGCTTCGACGTAGAGCCAGCCCATGTCCAGAGCGACGCTGTTGGAAATCACAGAAAGAACTTTGTCGCGGACTTTGAAGAGAATCTCGTCCAGTACTCGAGCAGCCAACGGAGGCATCACTTGTGCCCAGAAGAGGTAATTGAGCATGAGAAGGATCTCTTTGGTTCGCTCAGAGGCTGCAGTTTCGATGGCAGACAGCTCTTCTGGGGAATTGAGCATGCCAAGGATCTCTTTAGTTCGCTCGGACGCTGTATTGTCGATGGTAGCCAACTCCTCGAGTGCGAAAAGAAAGATGAGATCTCGGGCCAGGGTCGAAGGATGAATATCGTTCTAGGTCGATAATCAGTCCTCATTCCCGGAATGGAAAAGAAAGACAAACTATCGTGAGGTGGACGCGACTGTTCTGTCCGGTCCTCTTCTCTGGCCATTTCAGTCCAGCATCAATGAGAGATGAATACAGGTGCCTGCCGTCTCCGATTCCACAGAAGAGAGCAGCAAATTCGAAGGGTGTTGCATCGTCCTCCGGGATTTTGACTACATATTTGCTGACCTCGGGTTTGTCATTGTCCTTGCCAAAATGGTAGGGTTCGCCGAATACAGAGTTGTGAAGCTCCAGGTCGTGTCCACCGATACCTAAACTGGAGCAAATTTGACAAAGGGAACAAGGAAACTGAATGTAAAAGACGCACTATTCATTGTTTTCCTCAAGCGACGCTCGATAGCGAGGCAAATCTGACAATCTCTCGTTCACCTTCGGCATCTGTTTCTTCGCAAGGGTTTGTCGTTCGATGGCGCTGGACTTGAAAGCATCCTGCCGGACCGCCTCGATAGCAGAAGCCAGGTATTCATCTTTGTCGTGAACGAGAAATCCTAGAGCCTTCAAGTGGCGAGCGACGACTTTTGGACGAAGAACTATGTCGGATTCTGGAAGCAAATTCAAGGCCTTGGCGCAGCTTTCTACCGTCGCAGCATAGTCGCCGATTTCGAACTGGAGCCACAGGTCAGCATCGCAGCCTTTGCCATCGAAATAAATCGAACCTGAACCGCAGAGAGGTTTGAGAGATAGACCTAGAAAGGGACAGGGCGTCAGAGAGAAAAAAATCAACCAAGAAAACGACGTACGGGGACATTAGGCTCTAGGTCCGAGGCTTGTTTGAAAAAAGAGATGGCCTCTTTAAAGTTGCCTTTTTTGTATGTCTCAACGCCAGAATTCTTGAGATTCTGGGCTGAGATATCCATAGCTTGGGGGCTTTGGCGGGAAATTATGGTTCAAGAAGATTCGAGAAGCCAGAGGAAGCTTTTATACGTCCTGATGGCGAATTAGGTTCCGCGTGACGTTTAGACTCCGTCCAAAATGACACCGTTACGTCTAACCCACCAGGAGACATTTTTGTCTCTGAGAACGAAGAAAGGAAGCAGTTGGAAGGCGCTCGAAGTCGGTGCGACGGTGGTGATGGTTCAAGCTAACCCTAGTCGCTCCACGTGATACAGTCGCGTCACCTTTCGCACGCTTCAGTGCTTGTGTGAGCTCTTGACCAAACTCGGAGGGACAAGATTGGATTATAAACTGGACTAAGTAGTTCATCTATAGGAATTGTTGGTCTGACTCTCTTTGGCTGTCCTAAGTATCATAATGATGAATGTAGCTCGTAAACAGGCCACTGATTCAACGCTTGTGCCACGAGTCTATGGTCTTCCAAGCTCTGATTTGAGCACGAGTGAGATTACGACCAGATACCTTTGGTACCTGAACCGTCTTGTCCTAGTTATTGACTTCTCCTACGTCGACCATGCTGGTACAAGGAGCTCGAGAGCTCAATAACCTCCACTGACTCGGAGTGATGTGAACCAACTTCTCGGAATCCTTCCTTCATCAAGATCTCTGCACGCGCTCGAGACATGAGAAAGGTGCAAACGGATTCCTTTTTCTTGTATTTGAAGGTCGATAAGAGCTGGATCGAGGATACCGAGCGCCTCGAAGCACCGATGATTGATTTCCTGAAGTGTTGTTTGAAAAAACGATGGCGTCGAGCCGTACAAGAAAGGCAGGTTCGCAGACGCCAGAATCCTTGAGATTTTGAGCCGAGAGAGCCATAGCATGGTGCGCTGGACGGGACAATGACGGTTCAAGATAACGAGAAGCCAGAAGAAGCTTCTATACGTCCTGATGGCAGAGTAGACTCCGCGTGACGTTTAGCCTGCGCCCCTCCGAGGAGTCGAGGACCGAGATCTTCAATCTCTGCCAACAGGATCCCGTGATGTTTAGACTCCAGACTCGTACGATTTGCAAAAACCTCGTACGGAACAATACAGTAATTTCGACAACGTTGCCGGTTCAAACGCTGCTACAAAAAAGGGTTAAAACGGTGCTCACTCTCTCAATTGCGCTCGGAAGTCACTGGTAGCTCGCTAAAATTGTTTTTAAATAGAACTTTGGACTCATATTTAAGCTACCCTCTGGGGTAACCTTGCTGCTCACCAAAGATGAAAAAGTGACCCGTGTGACAGATTTGAAATTGTCACGCGGGAACCGAAATTTGGCAGCGGTAAGGCCGGACCGGACACAGCCGTCCGCGCCGGATTTTCCGGGGATCAAAAATGATGAAAGGGAAATTACTCTTTCTCCCAGCTGGTAAGATATAACATTTTCGGGATGTTTCTGGGCCTGTGGGAATCTTCATCATGATAAACTTGAATATTTTCATGGCCTGGAAGCTGAGTAATTTTCCGTTGTTCATTTTAAATCGGGAAAATCCGGCGCGGACGGCTGTGCGGAGGTGCTGGGTCCTCAAGAAAATTGAAAAAAAAAAGATGGCGCGCCTCTTGGCTATCGACATGAGTATTACTGTAGGACGTATCTCGAAGCATATAATCACAAAGAGTCCCAAAAATCACCTTCACCCCTGTTTACGCCTTGCCAATAGGAGGTCAAATCCTTTGGATGGTGAAACGAAGGCGCAAAGACAAGTCGCCTGTCTTCGATGTCCTCCAAAATCGCATTTTTGAAGTCCCTGTCCTGGGTGATCAAGATCACCTTCTGCAGGGTCGGTGAATTCAGCAGCAGCTCCTCGATGACTGGAATGAGGAAAAAGTGCTCCCAAGCCCTGAGCTCTCCAATACACAAATGCGTAATATTCGGAAGGGCTTCCAAGACTGTCCAGTCGATCGCAGGGCCCTGGGACGGTCTCGGGTTGACAATGTCGAGATGAGTCAGGGTAGTGAGAGCCCAGGGCGAGAAGCTAGGCGCCGCGAAAATGGCACCGTAGACTGCAGCAGGGAGAGAGACCCGGTCGTACGACTGCAGGTCGGAAAGATTGATGGAAGACCAGCATGTAAGCTCTGTGACGCCGGTACAGACATCGAGAATCTTTTGAGCATCTTCGGCTGAGACAATGCTGGTCATGTACAACTTTTTGACATGGCTGGCGAAGAATTGAGGGGGTCTAGCTTCGATGGTGCGAAGAAACATGCTGGTGCGCGAAATTGGGAAATTGAGAACGACGTTTTCGTATATCAGTCTTTCCATCCTGTGATACGAATGAGCAAGGAGATGTAAGACAATTTTCAGAGACGCACCATATCTGGAACCGATGCGCAAGCAGCGCTAGCTCGGTCGCCTTCCCAGGAAAAGCTTCAGCGACTAGCTCGAATATCTCGAGCTGGATTTCTGTTGGAAGCTCTGAACTAGAGCACATAGACATGACTGCAGTGAAGAAAAACAGATATTCGCCGTCAGGGTCGGACTGCACTGAGATCCCGGTTGATTACAGAGGGGTCCGCAGATAATGGTGTTTCAGAGCCGTGACGTTAGTCCACTTGGCGCGGGATGCTGGCTGTATCGGTGTCGACGGCTACCTGGTAGCAGATAGGCGAAACGAGGCAAGAAGGAGCAGAAGCGCAACTGGGCTCAGGAGACGAAGAGCTGATCAAGCCGGCTGCCGAACTGCTTCTCACTGCAATTTGTCCTCTGCAGTCAAGGCTGGACCATGCTTTCAGCATGTCTTTTCATTCAGGTCGAGGCAACCGGAGCTCCAGCAAAGATAGGACGAATCTTGGATTCACGATGGACGAGCTTATGCGAGCGCTTGTCGAATTTGTCCTCGGCTCTAATAAAGATGAACAGAAGGCGATGGTGACATTACAGGCGACTTACTGGTTTACCGCAGTGGCGCTTCATCGACGTGATCTCAAGCCGTGACGACAGCTGATGGTGGAATGGAGGAGGTCGCTATTCGTTGTTAGCCGCTAGCGTCCTCGGGAATCTGCTAACCGGGTGTTAGAGAAAAGCCAGCATATGGACAAGCAATTCACCTTACATATCCATCGAACGGCGGCCAGCATCCTTCATTCCCGCTGCTCGTCAGCGAAGTCAAAACCGAGACGAGACGATTGCTCACAAAGACCATAGATTTCCGTGATTCCTTGCCTCGAGAATCCAGCCTAGTCGTTTTTAGGCTCCACTAGCACCGATATGAAGATTCTGGATGGAGATTCTGGACATGCTCAAATATTATCGATTTGAGGGAAGAAGTGGATCTTTGGCGGTTTGACAGCTATTCGCGAGTCATTGTCGTGAATTTTCTTGTCGGAAATTAACGTTCGAATGCCAGCGGACAGGACGACCGGGTAAAATGACTGCGTCACGCCGTGGTGACAGTTGTGACATGTCCGTGGGAGCAAATCGGGTTCGTCCGAGGATTAGCTGATATTTGTGGCGCTTAACTCCGCCAGCGCGACATGATGCTGATATGCATCCGCTTTTTGTTAATACAACTGCCGTGCATTCTACGACACGTTCTCCCAGAATTTCCAACCACGATGTCACAAATGTCTATCAAAATCTCTCGGTATCCACGGTCTCCAGTGAGCTACCAAGAGTCTTTTTAACAACAAAAACAGTGCGTCAAACTCGGAATCTTCAATTAACGGTGAGATTAGGCAGTAGGTACAGCAGGAGTTCCTTGTAATATATACAAAGCTTGACGAATCCAATGAAAGATCCAGCGAACCAGGCCTAAAATCGGATGCTCGTCCACTGGCGCTACGCGTGAGCGAAGCTTCCAGGGACTCAGAGTTGTACGAATTTCATCAAAACGGGCAACCACCTCGTCCATTGATGGCCTTCGAGTAGGATCATCTTGAACCATGTCCTTGACCAGCGGCTTCATGAACTCCATATTTGTTTTTGCGCACGAAAATTGCCATCCCTAGAGGCTGGTCAGATACCAAGTTAGACCGATGATGGCGAGTGCTTACCTCTGTAAAGTCTTGTCGAACGCTATTCCCAAGACAATAGATATCCACAGCGAAAGGATCACAAAATTCTTGAGTCTCAAACTCGGGGACAGACTTATCGCCGCCAAAACGGACCGGGGTACTTATCAGTGGGTTCTCCAGCCGCGTACTGTTTGGAGAGCCCAAGGTCGATAACGTGGTACTTGACTGGGTATCGAATACGGGAATGTGTTCTACATTTTCTCCGGAGATCTCTTGTATGGGTCGGCCGTGCTGGATGAAATTCGTCACGGATTAGGTGGATCCCGTCCATCATCATGTTGTCCCACTTGGCATCCCTAGGTCGAGAAATGAGAAATGAGAGAGAATACTCTCCAGGAGAGGACTTGCCGATGAGCAACACGATTATTATGGAGAAATTGCATGGCCTGAAGGTCGTTGAATTAGTCAAAGGAATTTCGGGTTTTTGTAGTGTACCTCAAAGATCTGCCGAAACATCTCGACGACTTCTCCTACTGTTTCGAAGGGTATCGTATGACAGCGAAGGAGATAAGGAAGCACCAATATATCCACTGTTGTCTCCAACATTGCATCGTAGGTCGAGAATATATCATAGAGCGGAACACAGTGATTTCGAGGATGATGATTTGACGACGAGGAAAACCGTCGGGTAAGATCAACCTCGTTGGGATACCAGTCCGGTAGCACCCTCTTCAAGACAACTGGAGCACCATCTTCGACGCGTACTGCATCGACAATATGGGCGGCCTGGTACATGTTAGCACGATTTACATTCCTTCTGGGACCAGTAAGCAACACAGACCAGAGATTTAACACCGTCCTCGAATTTCCTCGGCCAGGCAAACTGCTGGGCAGTTCCTTTCCATGAAGGCACCCAATCAGGATGGTACCTTGAGCGGAGCTGATATCCTCGTTCTAATAGCCAGTGATAATGTTCTTTCCACAGTAGTTCGTTCGTAGGCAAGGCGTCGGGATCCCAATCCTTCGAGTTGAGAGACATTGGAACCTTATTATCCAACCTCATGAAAGTAAAGTATAGGGGAACACAATAGTAGTTCCGGTCTGTGACTACCCTCGGATGCCGACGCCGAAGCTCTGAAGCCATCAAAAGATCGAAAATCCCGACTCAACAACAAAGCCTTGAGCGACTCTGGAACCAACCTTTGAATTTCCTCGAAAATCTCGTAGAATCCGACATCAAAACCCAGGGGAAATGTAGTGCAAATGTCAGGGCCTAGCCAGTACACCACCGTCCGGTTACTACTTACCGTACCAATTCCGAGCGGGAACTTGACCCTCAACGTGGTTTTTACCTAGCCTCTATCTCCCAAAGCATCTCCAGTATTGGCCAGATTACTGTACTTGTCCCTGATTCCTGTCGGCATTTTGATTTCTGCTGCCAATGACCCTGCAACCGCCGACAACCCTACAAACACAAGTTATTCATCAAGTCGAAATCTCTCCTGCGGCTCTATAATCCAGGATCAAAAATAGACAGTTCTCAAGGCATCCAGAGACCGCAATCCAGGCACAGACTGTCCTGTGTTTCGCTCGGCCAATTCAAGCCAGTTGATTGGAACAATTAAGGAACAATTTTTGCTGCGGATCTGTGGCGTTCTGATTGGCGTCAATGAGCTATTCGTGGCTTTCAGCTAAGGGCTTACTTCCTTCCTTCCCCCCTGCCGCTCAGCCGAACATAAGTAAATCTCCTTTAGACCAAACGACCAAAACAGATATTCTCCCTAGGCGCGTTTACCCCTGGCCTGTCGGTCAATGCAAATCTTATAGACAGTCCAGCGCCACAATAAATTCTCCACCTATGAAGTTGACGAGATTGAATAAGCAGATTCCGAATGCCTTGGGAGAGTATGTCAGTCTCACCTCATATCAATGACAAAAAGCCCGGGTACAACTCGCTCCTGGGGAAACCCTCCGCCGCTGTCAGACGCTAGAGGTCATTCTCCGTCATCTCTGTCAGAGTTGATGTCTAAATATAGATGTCTGAATATAGACCAGAGAAAGCATCCCCAGACGGTAGCAATGGACCTTGAAGGCCAGATGAAACAGGAAGAACCATCTTTGCTGCCGGTCAGTCCGCGGCCGACGACCCAGGAGCCAGAACAGACCAGAACAGGTCAGAACCAACAGAATGAGTCAAGAGCCACGACTTTAGATGCGAGGTATATAGGAGATGGTAGGATACGCGACACAAAGGAAACCTGTATGTAGTACTATTGATGAACAATGCAAGAGCATAAACTTGAACGTCAGGCAATGGATGATGGACACGACAATGATGGTTTGAAAGAAAAGCGAGAACAAGGCTTCAACGAGCGAAGCAAAAGGGCAGACGGTAAAAAGAATGATGTAGAAAAAGTAAAGAAAGAGAAAGAAGTGAATTATGTTCGAACATGCGTTCGGGCAAAAGAGAAAATGGAAAAAGTAAAAATACCGTCATGCCGAACCATCTCGCAATTTCTCCCTGCATCAACTCGCATAGCCAACCTGTAGCTCGACGGGGTCGTCATACCGGCCGGCAGTTCCATGATTCTGGCTCCTGCTCCTGCTTGCAAAAATAGGTGTCTGAGGGTTATCTTCATAGCTATAGGAATCCGCAAAAGGTGAAATCTGTGGAGCCTGCATTGGCGGACGTTGATGAATCTGGGCGTCAGGGTTGTAAGGGCGTTGGACGTATGAGTCGCTCGAATAAGGATTCGTTTCAGATTTCTCTTGGTCGGCACGAGCACCAGCGGCATTACTGGCATCCATAGCGGCAGTAGCAGCAGATGCATCACCGATACCAGCGCGAGTACCCCAACCAGTCTGTCGAAATCGTCAGCCCAAGCTTCACGAAAGAAAAGCATGTTTACCTCGTGTAACGTGAAAAGAGCGTAGAGCTTCATGATGGCGAAATAATAACCGAATAGAATAAAGGCGGGAACGTGAATAATGTCCTGAGGCCGGGTCCACAGATGAGGAAGCAATTTCGCCGTTCGGGTTGCCATCAGCCAGACCACATATGAAACGACAATGTTCCTGTTTTGGTAAGCGACGGCCGCAATAGAACAAAGAAGACATACCACCAATCTAAATGGTACCCTCCAGCATCAATAGGCAGCGTGCTCTTGTAGATAACGATTGCAACGAGCACCGGTCCAGCCAACAATGTGAAAGGGTTGATAAGCTTGTCGACCTGGAACCGGTTTAACAAAAAGCTGAATATGAAAAAGAAAAAGTCGACGCACCATCGTATATGCGACGTAAGGATGGCTCGTCCAAACATATCGCTCGGTGAAAAGACTTCGCAAATCTGACCGCCAGGTATTCCTCGTCCACCTCAGCACCTGCTTCAAGAATCTCCAATTCGGCTTCATGGTACTGAGCAGCTCTGCCTCGGGACAGCACTGGACGTAGGTGTTCCAGCCATGGCTGACCATCCACCTCGTCAAGAATTTGTCGTCACCGGAATTAAGCTGATATTTTCCCATCCAATAATCGTGCGTGAAACCGTGCAAAAAGTCGGGATCTTTGAGAATGATGGTTCGGTAGGCTGCTGTACGACCAGATAAACAGGGGACACCGCCGTCGATATGGGTAGCTGAAGCGATTTCGATATTACGAATGGTGAGACGGAATGCTGCCAAAACCTCCCAGACGGTCATGCGGTCACCACAAGGCTGCACCCGCTGACTGGTCCCGACGCCGCCAACTTTTTGGTCCTCGAAGCAGGCGAGAACATAAGGAAGAAGCGTTGGGGGCCAAATGGCGTCGTCGTCGGCGAAGACGATGATATCAGTGGTTGTATTCTTGATTCCGTGGCTCATCTGAAGCCTCTTGTTGGCAAAAGGTACAGTGAGAACACGAATGCGCTGAGGGTCGACTTGGTTTGCGAGGTCTTGCAAAGGACCAAGCATTTTTTCTTCGGTAATGATGAGAATTTCTTTGGGCTTCCCAATGAGCCAACTTCTAGCGGCATCTTTGAACTCCTCTCCAGCATCTATGGTCGGAACAATAATGGTGACATCCTCTGAAGCGATATATGTCGGATTTTCAGGTAGCGGGATGGGGCTGTAGGTAAAAGAGGCAGTGACACGGATGATGTACCATAGGTAACGGTAAAAGCTGCAGGCCAGACGTCAGCGATTCAGCTCAATGGTCTATGAAGGAGAAAGGCGTACCCGATTACGCCAAAGGGTACGACTGCGACGATAATGAGCAAAACTGCAGCAGGATATAAAGGCAGGGGTGGGCTTACAGACTGGAAAATGATCTGAAGTCAACCGCAACATTGAAACGAGCGAATTACAACGCCGTAGAGACGACGGAGGATAAGGACGTCGTCGCCTTGGTCGTGCTCGACGACGGAGGAAGAACCAACAAGGAGGCGGTGGGAGCAGAAGGGATAAATGATGGAAGCCGCGTCGGAGGTCGAAATATTTCATTTATGGCGGCAACCAAAATTTACCACATTTTGCTCTTCTTTTTTTATTCGTTACTTCATATTTTTATTTGAGCGCCCATCCCTGCTCATCCCCTTGTCGTCTTGATGCTCAAATAATTTGTTCGCTCGTCGTCGAGCTCGACGGCCGGCCACGCTTCGCCGTAATTTCGACACACACGTGGCAACTTCTTGTAGCACACGTCATTTGTTTCGGCGGGCTTGACGGCGAAAATTTCCGGCTTGACACGGAACCGACTAACAGGGACTTCAGAATTGAGAATTGATCTATCTGAACGCTTTCCAGCTCCATGGCTTCCTGCTCTGCTCTTTCGCCAAGCCCTTGGCGGAATTAATCTCCGCGATGGCCAGTCATGATTACCGGTCACATCCAACGGGGTCAAATCGACAATGTCAAATAGACTAATGTATTTTGGAAGGCTCAATCGTAATAATGGCCGCAGTCGTTGTCTTCCTCTGCCATGGCTCAGGCATCCAGCTCAATAATCCGTCCTGTTAGTTTTCGTCTCGAAGAGCTTGCCCTTGTCATTCGCAAGGAAGAACAAGCAGCCCATCGTCGAGAGCAAAAACTCCAGAATCGCTGTACGACCCTTCAGCAATCCAATAACGACCTTCGCTCTCAGCTCGACCTCGTTACATGCGAAAGAAATAAATTCCGTGACGAGAAAGCTCAAATCCAGAAGAACCTTGGGAATCTGGAGACCCGGTTTCGAGAGTTGCAGGAGAGCGCCCAGAGGAGAGAAAAGGACGAGCTGAAGATGCGCCAAGGTCTGGGTGAAGATGCTCGCGTGTTGCGCCAGGAGAAAAGGGTGCTCGAGTCGGAATTGGGCGAATGTCGTGAGGCGCTTGGCAAAGCCCTTCTGCCGGACGATGGAACCAAGGATCCTGCAGGAGACGCGCTGATCAGGGAACGGGAAGAGATTATCATGGAGCAGAATCTGAAGATTGAGAATCTAAAAGGCAGGCTGGCGTGGTCGCAAGGAGAACAGTCGCGATTGGAAGACGACAATGCAGCGCTCAAGGCAAAGGTGACCAATATTCTCAGTCTTCTAGGCAAGTAGCATCTTTCTCGTGCAAACATCCTTTTGCGAATTGTCTTATTACCTATCTTGCAACCGTACCGTGTCCTGAAGCTGTTTCATATTATTCCGTAGATCGTCGTTTTCTGTATTGTCTCATATGTAGATATTGCTACTGTAATACTTGTGAAAGCCAATTGTCTCTGGGATTGTTCTCGAGTCGAATGAATCATCAGCCGAGGACCTAGATCGCCATAAGAGCTAGCTGTTCTATCTGGGCAGTGAGGAACCGAGGATTCGACCAAGGGAAAACGCAGTCGTACGCATTTGCCATGGCAAAGACAATCTGTTGACCGGCGAAAAGAAGACAGTCGGGCGTCTGGACTCTGGAGGAAAAGGCGAGGGGACGGAACAAGTCGACTGCCGCAAGATCATTACCAAGAAGAAGCCACGTTTACGGCGAGACCTCTCGCGCATTATGGCGCAACGAATGGCATGGATGTCAATTCCGCTTCGGTTCCGCTGTCCACTAGGACCTGTGGCCGGGAGACGATGGTCACCGGATCTGGGGAACTCATCAGAGGCGACCATCGTAAAGGAACTATATCAATTTGGATTGACGGAATCGCCTTGTAAGATTACTTACGGTTTTTGCAGAAGGACAGCAGCATGGTGCAAGGAAAACCAAGCGCAATGATTTCTCTTTCTGCACTGTGACGTTGAGCACGCGCATGAACGAATCAAAGAGTAGCTCACTGCGATATTGTGGCTCGAGGCAGCAAGAGCCTGACGTCACGATGTCGCCAACCTCCTCCGAGAAAGGTCTCTCCAGCTCCCAGGAATAAAGGTCCCCCGGACAAATCGGTGATCAAGGACGCCTAGAAGCAATAGCCAAGGGTTATCGAGCGAGATTGTAAGCGAATGAGGAACAAAAGAGGACCAAATGAGGATCGTCAACGGCTGCAAAAGAGAGAGCCAATGAAAATTGGGAATGGATTCACAATGGTAGCTAGATGGCGACTTACATCCCGTCAATGGCATTGGATTCTCCGGCGGTCTGCACGGTCGGTGGCCGCTGCAGGGGGCAAGAGCCAGCAGGCAGTCAGTCGCGACCGGCCTTATTTTGCTACACAGACCCCAAGAAGGCGGGCATTGACGCCTTATACAAAGCAGATCGTTCGCCTGTTGTCCAGAGACTGGTCTGGAAAGGGACGGGTCAATTTTGGAGAAACAGCCCAGCTTGAGCCTTGGACCATTGCCGACGAAGCATCTGCTGTATATTCACGTTTGAAACCCTCAGAGCATAACGGGGACGTACTGAAAGGCAGCTTGGGCCAAACTGAAGAAGAGAGATAAAAATGTTTGATCGCAAAAGACAACTTTTAGATTGACACGTGAATTAACCGATACAATAATTTTCAAAAAATTCTCGTATCTCTATTCTCAGAGAGAGAGGATGATTCTATTGTTACATGGGTTGTAGCCGAATTCTAATGGTGGAATACCGGCCCTGACGATAAAGTGGCTGCGGTCAGAAACCTGACGTGTTGCCCCAACCATAATCGACATTGCTACAGCTTCCTTCAGCATGGCAAAAGACAGGGAGCGAAATATCCTTACCCATAGTCGTCAAATATCGGCAGGAATCCTGGATCAAGAGCATAAGGATCTTGTTCTGCCTTAGCGTTAACATCCAGCGAAGAAGCTCAGTACGGACACAAATGACGCACCCATAGATTCGATGTAACGCATCAAATCCGCCTCATTGATTAGAGCATGTATATCTTGAGGCTCGGGTGCCATTGTCTGGCCGCCTTGAGGCCAGGTTTCGGTGGCGCCGAACAAGCCATGAACAGGGAACTGTCCAAGTTCATTCGTGTGAAACGGAAGCGAGAGATCGTCGTCTGGATACAGTAGAGTTGGTTGGAAGATTGGTTCAGAATCTGCTTCTGGACGAGATCGTTTAAGCGAAGTCGTTGGTTCGCGGGAATCCTCGATGTTCAGGAGCTGCTCGAGAATATCACTGGAGAATTCTGAATCAATATTATCACAAAGAGATAGAAGCGCGTACGCGACTCGACCGGCAGGTTGCCACCTATATACAATGAGTAAACGGTCGAGTGGACAAAATGCAACTTACCTTGATTCGGAAAGATGAAGGAGATTGAGACATTTGTACACATCGGCGTACTCATTGTCAGGATTGGATACCAAGGCCATCCTTCTACCAGTCCAGCGATTCAGTAAGAGAACCAATGCAGAGGTGTACAGGGGGACCTGTCTGACAGTCAGGAAGGTGTCAATTGATGCATTCATCATTCTTACGATGACATGAGGAAGCGATAGATATCCTCTACGTGCTGCATTTTGAAGTTCAGAACCTGTGAAGCTGTCGAAAGACAAGAAACGTACATTGAACATCCACAATTCGACAGCAGGATCTGGCTGCATTTGCGCAAATGGCTAATGATGGCAATGAGGTATTTGCTGAAGCGACACCCGAGCGAGGGATGAATGCTTTGTGGACGAGAATTTGAACATAGTAGTATACACAGTACATAAGACTGGACTGATTGAAGAAGGTCTGATTCTCGCGATGCGGATCCCACCGCACTGTTCAAGCATCGGTAAACGACAAAAAGGCAAAAAGAATGGATTTACGATGATCAGGGACTGCAGACACCCATTCGTTCAAAGCAGAATCGATACGCATGATCATTCTAGCGTCGAGTTTGGTGGAATTGGTCAGCCAAGGCTGAGATTTCGTAACACCGTGCTACAAAGAATAAGGATTGAACCGAGACGACAAGAAAGGATCTCACTATGGTCTTCTCAGCGAATGCCAGGATATGTATCAGTTTGAGGTATGAGATGAAAAAGGACATTGTTGAAGGTTTGTCAGGTGGTTGTTGAAAGGCCTTCTCGGGATCAGGATGCTCCCAATATTCGTCGTCGCAGTCTACTGGAAGCTCTTGATCGTAATCGTCGGATTGGGCAGCTCGAGGCCGGCCTTGGAAAGCGCTTACGAATATATCCATGCTGAACCAAGTCAGTCTCTGGAACTAGAGTTTAGTGGATGTTTTAACCTGATGATGACCCAGAAAGCCCTTTTCCAAAGCTCAGTTTCGATTGTACGCGGCCGGGAAGCGGGAAATCGACGATGTCTAGAGTTCCGTTCAACATGGAAAAATAGACAAGGACCATTCGCTTACAGACCGACATCCTGTACCAAGCGTACAGCGATACCTGCGAAGGAGATCAGAAATTGGGGCACGGGAATCGCTGAAACGCACCCAATAAGAGCCAACACGTTTCCCCGGCCGATGTACCGAATAAATATATAATGGAGACCTAACAGAGGGTCAGGAATGAACGTGAACAAAGTAGAGCACTCACGCAAATGAGCTGGAGTTCATATATAATGGTAACTTGTTGAAACGAGGCACGAATCGGAACGACCTGCCGAAACCATTTCCATCCAAGCTTGAGGTCGCCTTCCTCCAGATCACTGACATCGTCTTCTCGAACCCGAGGATCTTGAGAATACCGGGCAGCTATAGCGCACATTCCGAGCACCGTCATACCGAACTGGTTTTCAGAAAGATGTTTGTTGTCCGCTAAGAGTCTGTCAAAGGTTGGACGATGAAATAAGGGAACAATGAGGTTCATATTTGCGAAATATAGCTCGATGAGATCGTGCAGCAAATCCGGTTCTGGAAATTCCAGTGGATAAACCATATCGGGCATCTGTTGCCACCTGTGAATTACGATTAGCGGTGAAACAAGTTCATGATAACAGCGCCATACGGGTGAATTCTCCAATATTGGCGTCGTTTCGCCGGTTCTGGAAGTGAATGTTGCTTTCCAATGTACTCTTTGCGAACCTCAATCACAGATTTGAGTATCATGGTATCGCTGGATGGGCCATTGAAGCGATATACCGATTGAGCCACCCTGAGCTTGCTCATGTCACTCGAAAGCGCTGCATCGGCCAGGATAGTATGGGTGTCTTGATCATTGGGTAGCGGCGGATCGCCTTCTGGCGGACTGGCAGCTTCATCTGTTGAGCCGAGAGCCTCTAACTCCTTCTCGAGATGCTCTATGTATTGAGCCAGGTCAACAAGGGTACGTCGAAGGACGGCAGAATCCTTTGGCACCGAGTAAGGCGTAGAAGCAGAAAGAATTGCTGCGACGGTGGAGCGAGCGTCCCGATATTTCTTGGAGAGTCCTGGAAAAGCACCGAGCTTGGATACAGCGCATCAGCCTCGCTCTCAAGGACGACATTTTCTGAGGCTCACCTGAGACATACTTGGTTCCGCAGATGCGCTAGAGCGGAAATAAGCAATCGAACAAGCGGAAGGAAACAGGAAAATCTACAGAGATTCCGACTTGGTCTGGTCAGCCATGGCACAGGACGCGGATAAGGACGCTTACCGCTCCTTTGGGCTGTCTTTTGCCGTCATGCGTGCAGTCGATCTCGAATTCAACGCAATTCGAACAAAAAGTGCCGGGCATTATCGCGCTATCGCAGCGAACTATTTCAGAATCAGCAACCGGGATTACAAAAAAAGGCCGCACTGGCTTGCCTTTTTTCTGTCTACAACTGTCACAAGCACCTCTCAGACGACGCTTTTTTTTGGCAACGGGAAGCTTGTCTTCTCGCGTCGGATCCATGTTCGTGAATGTAGAGAAAGCAAGTAAAAACTGCGATGGCTGCGCGAAAGCCTTAGCTTTGGGGTCATGATGGCCGAGTGACAACCAGCTGCGGGAAAGCGCCTGCGGAGAATGAAAAAATGATCGATTTTTCACCTGCGTTAGCACGTGACGTCGGCCGGCTTACTACGACACTCAAATTTGTTCACCACAACCAGACCGCAGCTCTGAGTCAGGCTGGTCCAAAAACCTCGCTGATTTGGTCAGTCTGCTGTCAAGACAAATCTGCTAATTTCTGTATCAAAGATAAGTGTCGCACTTGACGGCCATACAACGGGTTCTGACTGAATATTTTGGAGCGGAGCAAACTTTCTGAGCTCTTTAGTGGTCCTGAATAATCTGCAGATGGCAGCGCCAGTTCTTGCTGTCTCTCTGTATCGGGCAGGCCTTGTCGGGACTCAAAAGGTCGGCACGGTACCCGAAGGCCGAATATGGAATCTGATCTGAACGTTGTCCCACGATGTTGACACTCTGCTATCTGGTTTCGTTCAGCGAGCTCAGGAAAGCGGAAAATGTTCCGCAGACCACTTGTGATATTTCCTTGAACATAAGATTATCTCAACTCATTGAATATGATATTCGAGACCACAGCGAACCTTGAAGAGGAAAGTGTGCTCGTGCTTGCTTTTGCTGACTTTCTTTCGGTGATACTACTCAATGTTGTAACCTGAAAAGGGAAAAAGCAAACTTTCAGAATTTCCCAGTATGTACCCGTCAATACTGTGTACGGCTGTCAAAACACCGGTGCCGTGCCGTTTGAATTGGAAATGACCTGTGGGAAACCCATTGATTCCACGGCCGTACTGATTATACAGGGCGGTGCGCAACCCTGCCAGTGACCTTATCTTGATCGTCACGCATGTAGTCTGCCCAAGGGCAGCTACTTTGGGCCATGCTGTGATGACAGGAATCTATCTGATGAATCTATAGTAGACCACTGGAGACTACTTATTGAGTACTGGGATGGGTCTCAGTCCTTCGGGATACCATATCTGTATCATCACTCTGCGCTGTCATAGGGAAGCTGTCGCATGACCTCCATCACACGGCTGTTCCATGGAGTGACAGGTCATATTCTTCTTCACCTCCTGCCACAATCTGCAGCTCACACTTGAGCACAGGTTGGTCCGCTCTATCAGTTCTTTCATGAGTGAGCACGAAAGGTCTGGAATGCATAACCGGAATTCACGCCCTGGCCCACTGCTGCGTGATGGGGCCATATCCGAATCCCCCGAGTCCTCGATCGCAGCATTACAAAAAGTGCTCGAAAATGCTGCTGCTGTTATTGTTGATGTTGCGGAAAACTCGACGCCGATCAGGAAGCCAATGTGTCAGCCTACAACCATTCACGGTGAAGATCCCCGACACCAAAGGGAGCCAGAAAAAAGGATTTTGGGAATTTCACAATTTCAATCATCATACTCCGGTGGGTGTATAGGTTCTTCCTTTCTGTTCATCTGATTTATGAGAAGCCAGGCAATCGAACCTACAATTATGAAGAGAAATATGCACCTGATCCCATGGGTCATCAGGTCAAACCAAATGCCTGTGTCTGGAAGGTTTATTTGGATGAAAGTGAAAGTTATGATGAAGATATTTTAAGATCCTTTCGGGATACTATTGATGCTCTGTTGGTTTTTGTGAGGATTTTCAGATCTTGTCATCAAACACAACATTTACACTTCTTCAGGCTGCTTTGTTCTCAGGAGTTGTCACCACACTCCTTGTCCAAACCAGTCAGGCTTTCCAACCCAATTATGCACAGATCACAACCCTCCTTCTCATTGAACAGATCCAACTGCTTCAAGCAGCTGGAAACACATCTGTCATTAATGCTGTCCCTTCATTGCTTGATGGAAAACAAGCAGCTGGGACAACCACTGACATTTGGATCAATGCCTTGTTCATTGCAAGCTTATCTCTTTCCTTGGCAACAGCTTTACTCTCAGTTCTTATCAAGCAATGGCTCCAGGTGTGCTCTTTTCACTTTTGCTAATTCCTGGCTCATGCAAGTTAAAATTTAGGCTTATTCAGCTGTCACACAAGGGAGTGCCATGCAGCGAGCTCTCATTCGACAACTTCGCATCTCAGGCCTCGAGAATTGGAAAGTTCCTGAGATCATTGGAGTCCTGCCTCTCATACTCCATGCATCCTTGGCAGCCTTCTTTATTGGATTAGCCCTCTTTGTCATGGAACTTCACCATACATTTCTCTGGGTTGTTGTCTCTGTTGGCACTGCTACTTTTAGTGCATATCTGAGCAGCATCATCCTTCCGGCTCTATGGATCCAATGTCCATACCGCATTTCTGTGCTATTTGTCCCTGCACAATATGCTGCTTGGCCTGGAAAGATTGTCACCTATCTGTTTAGGTGTGTCCAACATCACTGGAGGAAATGGAGGAAGCCCAACAACTGGCATATAAAGCCTGATTTTCCCACTGTCTCTGCACACTCCCTCAGAGATGCAGAACATGAAATGATCAAGGCAACTGGAGATCAAAGCCAATGGGGTTCTAGTACCACAGTTCATACTATGGGAAATGCAATATCCTGGCTCCACTCTCTGAAATCCAATACATCCATTGTGAATATTACAACACAATCACTTTATGGTATTGTGCAAGATTTGAAAGCATGTCAATATCAACCTTACCACTATATGCATTTCCATCTTGCCATTCCAATGTCCTCAATGATCAATGTTGCTTTGGATCACTTATTTGATCATTCTGATCAACAACTCCCTACCCTCACTGACCACCAGAAACAAAACACAGAGATCTATCTTGAACTGGTTGTTGGCTTCCTCAAGTCAGACACAAACCTCTCCAAGATGCCTCAAAGCCAAAAGCTTACTGCTCATATGATTCATGCAGCATCAGATGGCAATCTTGCCCTCCTGAAGGAGATTGTTGAGTGGGGTGCAAATCTCAATGCTTCAGATATGACAGATTCTGGGTATTCAACTGCTCTCAGCAATGCTGCTCAAGCAGGTCATTTGGAAACAGTCAAATTCATACTGGACAAAGGAGTGGATGTTGATCTGAAGGATGGCAGACAGGGCTGTGCACTTGCTGCTGCTGCATACAGTGGCAAAATTGAAGTGGCAGAATACCTTCTCAACCGAGCGGCAAACCCCAATGCCCACAATAATATCCTTGGCCGGGCTGCCATTGGAGGTATAGAAGCAGTTGAACTTCTTATTGACAAGGGGGTCAATCTTCAAGTTCAAGGCCAATCTGCACTTGAGGCTGCATCTATAACTGGGAATTTGAACATAGCAAAGTTGCTCATAGAAAAAGGAGTCACTCCTCAGGATGGGCCAGGGAACATCCTCCAGGCGGCATGCTGGTGGGGCCATTTAGAGATTGTGAAGCTTCTCATCAAGAATGGTGTGGATGTCAATGCTCTGGGCGGGAATCATGGGTCTGCATTGCTGGCAGCAATCCAGCGCAGAGAGTCAGAGGTTGTTGAATTCCTGATTGAAATGGAGCAGATGTCAATGTGAGTGGAGGCTACTTCAGGACTCCACTCCGACTAGCAATTCATACCGGACATAAAAGGATTGAGGAAATATTGCGGAGACATGGTGCAAGAGAATGAGTTATACCAGGCTGAGAAAACCTTTGGAGTCTGAAAGCTGAAAACTTTAAGCCAGTGAGTTGACTTCATAGTGTTACGGCTCTTGTACAGTAGCTGCAATGCAATAGTCAATTGTCTGGTAGTCCTGTTGTGACCATGCCTGAAAGTGCTATCAAAATCTTGTGATGTAATATCAGAGTTTGAATTGAATGCTCTGTCAAAAAATATTAGGGATTACAGCATTAGACCGGTCCTTTGAACACCCCCGGTCCTTTGAACACCCCCGGTCCTTTGAACAAACTGTTATTCCACTCATTCCCGTGGCTCACTGACCAAACTTGACTGATGTTTGGATGACGAGAGTAATGTGCGAGACGGATCAGGTCCTATTTTGGGTATGTGATAGTTGTCAGGGTGAGGATCCGTGATTCAGTAGAATGTTCGGAATTTGATGAAAATCTATTTTGGGTTTCTCAAAGAATTATCGGTGCTATGTTCCAAAACAACTACTGGAAATAATGCAGGTATGTACTGTGATCATAGTGATATCCATTTTATGTGAAGTGTCAACCAGTACATTGAAATACTGACGGTCTAAACTTTTTGAGCATGACATGTCACACATGTCACAATTCAGTAACGCTTGTCGCTCAGCCCTGAAATCTCACAAATTCCACCCTGCTTGCACTTCGACAGCCCAGCCCATACTTCTATTATACAGCATGCTTCTCTGGCATGACCAGCATCTGCTAGAATGCCTCGTAAAGCCCTGTCAGTTACCAAAAAGAAACAAATCAGTCGCGAGGACCATGACCGCTAGTGAAATGGTTGCAGGACAATCCTGCGAATGCTTCGTGAGTCAGCTTTTCAAACAGAACCAGTTATTGAGTGCTAATTCTCTAGTCTTGGCTATTCTAAGAAAGGGTGGACAGACCGTGTCATTGGCATCGACTATGCAAAACATTTCGAGAAGCAAACACGGGCAAAGGCCAAAGGATGAGCTCGAGTTCTGTTTGTTGATGGTCATGACTCACATATCACCCGAGGCTGCCTTGAGCATTGCCGAAAGCACAATATCATGGTCCCTTGTTATATTGCACATGGGACACACATATATCAAGGCCTTGATGTCGTGGTCTTCAGCCCATTGAAACTGGAATTCAGAAAGCAGCGAGATAAGCTGCTTCGGGAAACTGGGGAGGCGGTCAACAAAGAGAACTTTCTGCAGGTCTATGGCAATGCTCACATTAAAGTTCTCAAGAGCAACTTGATCCATACAGCATTTGAAAAGACTGGTCTCTGTCCTTTCAACCGACATGTCGTGACGCCTGAAATGATGGCGCCAAGTCGTGATACATCATACAAGGTGTTTACCCCCATTCCTCCACCCACCCCAGTTCGAATTGTCACTGACATGCTTCTCGATGTCGTCCAATCACGTCCTGAGACAACTGGTCAAGGCGCTAGAGCTGAAACAGAAAATTCGGTACCTGACACCTTTCCAATTTGACATCTGAGGTTGCATTTCTCGCATCTTCATCACCAATAAAATCATCTTCGCAGCTGCCCCATATACTGACCATCAATATCTCTCCCATCAAACAAGCACGTCAATGAGGCAACAAGCATGATTTGTTGACAGCGCCGGTGAAAACAGCGCTCGAGCGCCGTCTTCAGGAGGCAATGGTGGCCAAGACTGCAGAGGCAAACTTTTACAAGGGAAAAGTTATCCAGCTTCAGTCCCAGATGGTCTTACAGCGTGCATACTGTGGACGTGTCCACCGTCAGCTTGGAGCTAAGGAGCTGAAAGCAAACAAAAAGAAAGGACAGAAGGGTGGAAGACTGCTTGGCGATGGCTTACCTCATTTGCTCACGAGCGACGAGTTCTATGCCAAAGTCGTTACACATTTTGAGGAGATAGAGGCTGCCGATGCTGTGAAGGAAGTCCAGAAACAGAAGAAGCAGGATTTCACTGCTGCAGTGGAGAGTTGGAAGAAGAAAGAGGTTGAGCAGAAAGCCCGGAATATGGTCTTGGATGAGAAATGGGCGAAAGCTGTAGCTGATTGGGAGAGCAAGAAGAAAGAGGCAAAAAATCATGGGGAAAAGATGAAGGACTGGATGAAGGATCATCCGAAGCTGAAGAAAAGCGACAAGGAATTCCAGAAAGAGAAGGCTGTTCCCAAGCCTAAGCTGAAGGACCCATTGCGGAGGACGGTGACAAATCCAGCGGGATGATCCGGACAAGGGCGAGTGGACGGATGCAGAGGAATGAATATTTTGTTGATTTATTGCATTTTTGATGAATTTATCACATGGTTCCCACGGGGTGTTCAAAGGACCCGATGTCACGCATTTCGGGTCAGTCAGCATAATCACGCTGCTGGGCCATCAATTTTCGGCCGACGGTCATCAAATTTGTTGCTATATGGAGTTCTGATGCTGGCCGAGCCCTGGGATAATGCAAAACAATCAAACAATGTTCAAATATTAGATGGCTCGCAAGCTTCAATTTAGGTGTTCAAACCACCCGTCTAATACTGTATATAAGATGCGGGATCAGAATGACAGAAATGGGCTAACATGCAGTATTTGGAATTTTTACAGTGTTCAAAGATGTTAAATGAGGCTAAAAGCAACAAGGTTCAAGAAAATGAGGTTGGACTTGAGGATTAGGGAGCAAGGGTATGAGCTCATGTCACTAACGTCCGCTGGGATGACAAAAGTCAGCAGTGATGGTTGTAACATGGTTTGAAATATCCCAGGGCATGAAATATTGACATTTTGAGTGGCCCTGAGCCCTTGCTTGCCTGGAAAATGCTGCAGTACCACTGCAAGAGCAGCATGGTGCAACTGTATCTAAAGGTTGTCACCAGCTCCTGATAAGTATATCAATATATTCATGTCAGAGATTTGAGAGTTTATCAGCAACAATAAAAAGGCATAGCATCATTGTTGAAATCTACAGTGTTGACAAATTGATGGTCATATTTTGGTATGACTGGACTTTGATCGTTTATCAAGCACTCTTCACAGCGCTCAGGCTCTGAGAAGTGCCACTGAAATAGCATTGGACCAGACAACCAGACAAGCAAGCCTCAGGATGAAGAGACGAGGCTAGAGCATTACATGATTGGCACTCATGACTCATGAGTTTCACATGTCATACTTGTAGGAACAATTATTTGCACTCACAAGTTTCAAAACTCGTGAGGTTATTTTTTTATGTTTGATGAATATATATGATCAACACCATAAATTGGATTATCAGTCTATGAATGCCTTCAATAGACTCTATTATCATGTTTTTGAATACATTTGACTGCATAGTAATAGTAAGAAAGAGTAAAAAGTATAAACTATAAGATATTTATCTGCATCAAGTCTGTGAAAGCCATATTTGTACTTGTGGACTACTTGTGGGAATGAGTACTCACACTTGTGAATGTGACAAACTCATGAATTTTCCCATGAGTACTCGTGGTCACACTTAGTAACTGTGATTTATTCTTGGTCTGATAACTCCACAGTAAGTGGGTATTTTCCCAAGTGGTAAGTTGTGAAAAGCTTGCATTCTGAGGTGTCAAGAATGTGGTACCATTCGAATACAGGTGGGTCCTTTGATTGCAGATGTGTACACTGAAGCATGGATTTCCGGAAAAATGCAAAACTTATAACTTGGGATACAGGTGTTGCAGAGCAAATATGATGCAAGGAACAGAAAGAGGTCGCTTTTTGGAGTTGTTTTGCATCTTATTTCAAGTCAATCCAACCATTTGTGAGCAAGAAATTGAGATGCAAAACTGCCGTTTTGGTGGGGAAATGACGAAATCACGGTTACTAAGTGTGACCACGAGTATATTTGTTAATACTCATGACTAGTAAGCAATTGTGTGATGCTCTAGATGAGGCACAAGAAAGCCAGGCCAGTGATGTGGACAAGATTCAGATACCACATGAATTGACTCAATGTATCAGTTTCTGAAAAGCATAGACAGTCTACTAAGGGTCAATCCAAACCCAATAGAAAGCATGACAGAACTGATGGAATGAGAGCCTCAGAGACAGGAAATCCGAGTCATACAGTTACATGAAGCTGCTTTGAGCAATGACTTTAGTCTAGTCTTTGACTTAACTTCAAGGCAGTAATAGGGTTGGAAATGTTCCACCCATTATTTTTAGCATATCTAGTAAATATGGTAGTCTTTCCTGATTACAAATGGGACACTATTAGTCTAGAAAGGAGTTCTGATTTGTCTAGAAGAGTACCAGTACCAGTGCCGATCATGAAACAAGCGCCTAGTAGGATTCAGCAACAGTGCTTGAATGGCGCTTTGCTTGAATATTCAAAGGGAAACATAACAACAACACAGTGGTTCTACTAGTAAACCATCTGTAAGCAGGCTGCACTACTCGGTTGAAACATAGGATAAAGACTTGATGCTCCAGAAACTCTGTAACTTACTCTGTGAGTGAACCTCAAAGGGATGCACAGAGTCAAGGAGCCAAAACAACAAACAACAATGTGTCCACATGTGATCAAGTGACTTGGTGAAAGCCAGACAGTACAAAAACACTGTTTCATATAGAAGTCTCAGCACAGATAAAGCAACAAATAATTGTTATAATACATGTTTGAGCCAGTGCTATGTGAGTAGAGTTGAGTATGAGGAAAGCAGTGCATACCATGAGTAAAGCCTTGAATCAGCAATGATTTAGCTTTACCTAAGGTAGACAGATTATGATGAGCATGACTAGGCATTCGCCTAATCAGGAAGCACTACAAAGCATGAACTTACAAGCGGTCCTGATAGGGAAAACCTAGTCTTGGCAGATGACTGAGGTGTACCGGAAAGGGAAGCCTTGCATATGACAAGTTCCCAAACAGGAATTATATTATCAACCCAGTGGACTTTGAAATAATGTAGAATTACTATAAAACTAGAACATTTGTATCTTTAGTAGCCAGTGAATTGTACCCCACAAAGCTCAGCCCACAAGCAGAGTCTGAGTGGAACATTTTATCTTATTTTATTGTGGTACATGAGGATGTGGTGATCTGAGGTACGAATCCAGTCATAGTGCTAGTGTGTACATGAGGACATGGTGCTCCAAGGTGCAATAAAATTGTGTTTGTCTGAAAAGACATATTGAAGTCATAGCCTGACACCCATTAAAGCAGTAGCCCTGCAATATCCCCCTTTATATTCCTTGTGAATTAAAACCATTACAAAAACTATGCAAGGTTCACCGTCAAAGTGAACTAAGCTAAGTTTCTGTCTGCAAGAGACCAGTAGTGTGCATTTGAAACCTTACAATTTTGTTGAAAGGCTTTCTCTTTCTTAATAGCTGCCTGAATTACTTGGGGTGTTAAAAGAGAGTTAGTGTGTATTTGGATTATTAGTTATAGATCTTTATAGATCTGTTTCGAAGACTCCATTTGCATTGACACCCCCACCAAAAGGTGCCCTATTATCACCTCCCATCTGTGTCCTGCCATAGCGGCCCCCATCTGAGACCTCCTTTTACTCAATCTCATTTAAACAGGTTATGGGCCCTGAGCTCTAAATCTATTCCCACTGCATTTATCAATTCAATGTCTACCCTTGCACATTCATCATGGCAATTTCTATTCCCAATGCTTTTTCTGCTCTCCTGGTCAAAATCCCTGACCTAGATTCTTCCAATTGGTCCAAGTGGTCCAAAGGAATGAAGCTCTTCTTCCTTGGTGTTGGAGCTGAGTTCATTGCTGCTGGCACAGCCTCTGCTGCCGCTGAAACCAACAAGCTCACTCTCAACAACCAACTGTTGCCATATATATATGGAAAGGTTTCTGAAGAGTACCAATACCTTGTGGAGGATGGAGATTCTGCTGTTCAAGTCTAGAAGGATTTGAAAGCCCAATTTGAAAAGACTAGCATGTCTAATTGGATTACTGCTTGCCAGGAGCTTTATTGCATTGAGCACAACCCTTCTCATGACATTGCTGTCTATCTTTATGCGATTAAGACTGCTGTTGAATGCATGAAGGCTCTTGGTGTCACAATTCCTGAAGAGGAACAGAAGGATATCATTCTCATCAACCTTCACAATTCTTTCCATACAGCCCGTGGTGTCATTCTCACCACTGCTACTGAGCCCCAAGACTGTCAAGGATCTGCTGACAACCACTGCTGCTGCAGATACTTCTGTCAAAGTTGAGGATGCAGTTCCTCATCTTGGTATGGCTGCATGTCACACCAATTCATCTTCTGCAAACCAGTCTGACTCCATCGGCCCTCATGGTTTTCCCATTGATTCTCAGAACCATCATTGGTGTGATCCTACCAACTCTGATTGTCATCACTGTGGACATTCTGGTCACATTGCTGCAAAATGCATGCATACCATGCCTCAGTTTGTCAAGGACTGGATTCAGAAGAATGCCAATTCTTCTACTCCTTCTTCTGCCTTTGCTGCTGCCCTTGCTGCTGGTGTTACTCCAGAAATGTTTGCTCAACAATATGCAAATCATTTTCATGGATCTTCATCTCACAGTGCTCGCTCTGCTGCCACTGTTGAAGCTGCTTGTATTGCATCACTTCCTGTGTCATTCTACCAGTCAAACAACAACAATGATTCTGATGATCCTGAGCCCACAATCTTCATTGAAGATTATCAGGAATCAGGGCAGACCATTTTTTGCATTTGATCACTGCTTCAATTAGGTGGGAGTCTGTCCTTCAGGTGGAAGTGTTAGAATTGGTGATGTCAGACTCCAGTGAATATAACTTGGACAAATAGTTACTGCTATCATATCATTCTGTAGTCATGTAAAATTGATCTTGCTTTTCACTTCCTATCTGTGTCTTGCCATAGCAGTCTCCATCTGAGACCTTTGCCATTAGCAGCACCCATCTGAGATGTCCTTTTACTTGACCTCATTTAAACAATACTTGCATGAGTACTCGTTAAAATACTTGTACAAGTAGTCACAAAATGTCACATGAGTTAGCAATAAAACAAGTTCATATTGCAGCTAAAAAAATTGAAACAAACATTGAACTTGCCCAAACCAATCAGTCAACAACTTTCATAAGCAGACATTGAGCAAGCTTTTTCTCTGATGACTTCCTCTGACCTTTCTCTGATATGCATCTAGCATCTGCAAAGCACAACTGGACATTCCATGAGGCACTGGATGCATTAATATTTGGGCTGGAACTCTGAACATTGGTAGGTGGCTGCACATCTTTAGGTGAAGTCTGCTGCCATGGTTGTACAGTGCCCGTCATCACATGTCAACGACCGGTACGGGGCTCCGAATTTTTTTCCCAGCATTTTTCTGTGATTTTTTTTGGAATGAAACCCCTTAAAATACGTCGATTTAGCCAATAAAAGTTTCTTTCCCACGGTGTATCACTTTTTTGGCTCCGGATCAAAAATTTCAGGGGCCTGGAAACGACGCGCGTCAGCTTTCTTCATCTCACAGGGCTCTCACAGGATGCCAAAGGCTGCTGGGAATAAATCTGCTGCTGCAAAGCAGAGAGAAGCCAAGAAAAAAGGTCTCGAGCCAGCACCAACAGCGTGTCAGCTCGAAGAAGAACGTCAAGACCCTAGCTATGTGCCAACGGATTTGCAGGAAGAGAGCAGCTCAGACAGTGATGTGGATTTCAGCATGGATGATATGGACAGTAATGTAGAATGGAGTGACAATGAGAGCATTATGGCTCAGGAAACGAGTGATGATAGCAGCAGCGAAGAATCCCAGGCAGAGGAGGTGGTACGTGACATGTTCTCAGGCTGCGATAAAACGAAATTAATCACGATGCGTCAATCAGGTAACACCCATGGGAGCGAGAAAGCGAAGGAGCTCAAATGTAGATCTGCAACCTGCTGCGGAGCGCCCACCTGTAAAGTCTCGCATGACAGAATGGCGCGAGAAGACAGGCAAAACCAAGAAAGGGCGGGCAAAAGTCATGCAGCCTGGGATTGGTTCCATCTTTTCAGTCTGTCTTTATTATTTTGGGACGCTGCTGTGAATCTGAAGATTCCATGTCAGGTCGTGAAGAAACCTTCTATTGCCACCGTGCGAGAAGAACAAGGAGAATCTGACTCGGATATTGAGGTAAGAAACATCCTGACAGCTTATTTATTCAAGTTCACGATATGGCAGATTATTGAACCAATAACCACGAACATCATTGAGCCAGCTTCATTGATGCAGGAAGCATCGTTTTCTGTTCTGGAGATGGACATTGACATGCAAGAATCTGCGGCGCCTGTCATGCCTCAAGTTTCTGCAGATATTCCTGACATTCCTGACAGAGAGCGACCTCAGTCAGCACAGCCTGACAGCATTCCAGTTCTGGGTAGAGACGACAAAGCTTCTGCAGCTTCCCTTGATGAGACGAAACTCAAGCTTGCACATTCTGAGCTTCGTTCTCAAATCAAGAAGCAGAAGAAACTGTTCCGAAAGAAGAAAACCGTCCAAACAGAGAGCAAGGTTTTCGAGTCTATTGTCAATCTTGAAGCTCTGGACATGTACAATGACGAATACCTCCGGATTTCACTTCGTAAAGTCTCGGTCACTCATCAGTTGGCCTTGGCCTCTTCTTCGACACGTAAAGCTCTTTTAAAGAAGCTCGGGACTGTCTCAAGTCCGGCAACAACTGCGAGCGAGACTGTTGCTGCCAGAAGTTGCAAGACAAAACATTATGCTCGCCGTCTTCGAGAGATGGCGTTGCATATGCAGCGCACTGGACTTCTGCTCCAGACTGATCAGGGCAAGGGCGGAAAGCATGAGAGCTTCCTTACAATTCCAGGTGTCCATTCAGCATTAGAAATTTGGGTCAAAGGTGATCTACCATTTGAAGAAGGAGGTTTCAATGGCCGGGTATTATCTGCTGCGTACTAGATTTCCAGTTAAGAACTAACTCTTTCATTTAGATGCGCCCAGCAAAGATGCGCCGCTATGTCAATGACTTTTTGTTTCCAAAGCTCAACATAGTTGGAAAGATCTGTGAGAGTTCAGCCATTCGCTGGCTGAAAAAGCTTGGATTCCGTCTCTCGCGTGTCCAAAAAGGTGTGTATGTTGACGGTCATGAGCGAAAAGACGTCGTCAAAGCACGCGATGCCTTAATCAACTATCTAGAGACTCAAGTTCTACCGTCAGTGTCTCTTTTTGATTCAGTTCGAGCTGTTATGACCAGGATTACAGGTTCTGTTACGAATATGTTGAGACTGATTGCAGTAAAGAAGTGCCGCCAGACTTACCTCCTGGAGGAAAAATTCACTATCCCATCTTCCATGATGAGACCTGTGTTCATGCAAATGACCAGGCCAATTTTGTTTGGATGCGCAAGGGTGAACAACCACTTCGGGACAAGAGTCGAGGACGTATTGTCCATGTCTCGGATTTTATTCTTGAGCACTGTGGGCGCCTGTCTTTGTCTGCTGAAGAGCGAGCTCTTCAAGAAAAGCTCCCTGTCGCACCAGCACCCCCTTTATCCGCTAATTCCATTCCGATCAATCCTCCGACTCCAGCTGAAACAACAACGACTGTACCAAAGAGGGCACGAAAGAAGAAACAAGTTGATAAACCTGTTCCTTCAACCATGGAAAGCCGATCATACACAGAGCATGATGAGGACTGGGTCCCACCACCGCCGCCAGCACCATATTCTGCATATCGACTCAACTCTTATGACGCCCGTCACATCATTTATCCAGGTGCTAACTATGACCCATGGTGGGATATGCCACAGTTAATTGCGCAGGTCAGTACTTATTTCACAAAATGATCATGGAATCTCACCTTGCTTTGATTAGGTCAAGGATGCAATCAAAATCTTCAACGTCAAGTATCCAGATGGTGTCGCAGTTTTTATATTTGACTGCTCTTCAGCTCATGAAGCATTTGCATCCGATGCCTTGCTGGCACACAAGATGAATCGAGGATCGGGCGGCAAGCAACCCAAGATGCGTGATACTGTCATTCCTTCAACAAACCTGCTGCAGTCGATGGTTTTTCCTGCAAACTATACCGGAACTGACAAAGATGGAAGCTCCTTGGCCAGCAAGCCAAAGGGCATGGAACAGGTGCTCCGTGAACGGGGCTTATTGGCAGCGCTTGAAGCCAAACATAAGAAGGTTCTCGGTGTTTGTGCAAAGTGCAAAATGACTCAGGCTGCACGAGAAAAGGCGATGAAAGAGGCAAAAGCACGGCAGGATGAGATAGAAGGTTCCGGAGTTGAAGGGATGGCAACTCGTGGAATTTCCGAGATGGATGAGGATGATGAAGACCGCAGCTCGGACTGCTGCATGCAGCGTGTCTTGTCATTGCAGCAGGACTTTGTAAGCGAGAAACCTCTTTTACAGCTCATTATTGAGAAGGCAGGTCATAAATGCCTCTTTCTTCCCAAATTTCACTGTGAGCTCAATCCGATTGAGATGGTATGGGGGTTGATGAAATACTGTGAGTCGCACATCAGCCGCTTTTCTTTTATTTGATGTTTCCCACAGATTTCCGTGAACGGACCGATGGAACCTTTCCAACTGCAAAGACCTTGGTTCCAGAGTGTCTTGATTCAGTCACCACTGCTCATATTCGCAAGTTTTTCCGCCATTGTTGGCGTTATATGGATGCATACAAGTGAGTACCGGGTTTTCTGTTTGAATAAAGCTTATATCCGGGCAGAAAAGGGCTCAATCTCAAGCAGGCTGCCTATGCGGTCAAGAAATATACGTCTCACCGACGTATTCCTCCCAAAATAATGATGGACATCAACATCCTGAACCGCGGCGCGACCGGCTAAGGCTGTGGCGGTGCAACATGTGGTGCCGTGGGAACCCTATATTAGGGTTGTACCACTTTTTCGGCATCAAAAATGTAAAATGTTGTCCGATAGTCTTGAAACTCACACCAATGATAGTCTTGACATATATGAGTCCATTTAACACATTTTTAATGTCCTTTATAATATTGACATAATGTAGTTAAGGTCGGAAGAATTTTTGATGCGCCCACCCAAACGGGATGTTGACATGTGATGACAGGCACTGTAGAAGCTAGAAAAACCTTGAAGGGATCAAAGCTATCATATTTGAGATCTTTGATAGAGAAGTAGCACACAATGAAATGTTTACTCAGGCTGCTAAACTTTGTCTGTTGCAATGGTGAACCTGATTCAAGAGGCAGTCTCAGAGGATACTGATTCTGACCAATTGACTTGTGGACCAGGATGGCACTCCAGACCAAAAAAAACAAATTATTTTGTTGATGAGGATATCTCAGGCCGAAAGTTTGATGGTCTGGCCAATTGTTTTGTCGACCAACCATTTTTGGTGACCAACCGTTTTTGGTGACCCACTGTTTTTGTCAACCAACCATTTTTGGTGACCCACCGTTTTTGTCAACCAACCATTTTTGGTGACCAACTGTTTTTGTTGACCAACCATTTTTGGTGACCCACCGTTTTTGTTGACCAACCATTTTTGTCAACCAACCATTTTTGGTGACCCACCATTTTTGGTGACCCACCGTTTTTGTTGACCCATCGTTTTTGTTGACCCACCATTTTTGGTGACCTACCGTTTTTGTCAACCAACCATTTTTGGTGATCAACCGTTTTTTGTTGACCAACCATTTTTGGTGACCAACTGTTTTGTCGACCAATCATTTCGCTGACCAATCATTTTGTTGAATCGTTTCATTGATCAAACTTATGTCAGCAATCTGAACTTCACCCTGTGGAAATTCACTCTTTGACTTTAGCAAAGACTGCAGCTCTCATGGACAAAGAGAACAAGACCTGGTATTCTGGTGGTGCTATACTCTATGACATCCTGTGTCAAAAAAGCTACCTAGTAGCGCGCAGCATTCTGTCCGCCCTTTACATCAGTGCGCCTATTTCCCTCCTGTGTCACCCGCTGACTCATCTTCGCGCTCCTGTCACCAGGCTGACTCTTGTGAAACGCACCATTGACTAATACAGTCTTTTACTCTTGTTCTCTGACTAATGCGGAATATGCCGCATGCCGCATTCCACAGTTTTCCAGTTGCATGTTTGACTCCGATGAATCTGACTTGGGATATGGCTCTGACTAGTTTATCTACAATGTCATTCATGAATACTCATGGTTATTTGTACGATTATTCAGGAATATTCATGAGTCTGTGATATTTATGAATGTATTTGGTACTTATGAGTAAGGTTAACCAGGGTAGAGGTATACCTCTGGAGGTATCATAGTAGGGGTACAAGAGGTAGAGGTAGAGGTCAGCCCTTCCAGACCTTTGTGAAACCTCTACCCTACCCCTGGAGGTACAGAGGTATGGCAGACACTAGATACTGAGTTCTTTTCATTGATATTTATCATGAAACACCTCACTTATAGGCATGATACCTTATAGCTAATCTGATACCTAGTTTTAGCTAGTGAAACAGGCCATAATATGGCACTCTGAAGATAATATTTACAGGGGATATAGGTACAAGAATAGCTTAGTCATATAATTAACCTTCTACATCGACTAAATTGAGATAGCCATAAAACTGTATTTCAATATAATTTGAAGGTATTGATATAATCAATACTTGCAAAATACAGATGTAATTGGTGTTTTGTAGTGTGGGAACTTGTACCTCCTTAGACCTCTCAAATCTAGAGGTAGGGTAGAGGTATACCTCCTCAAAGGTAGAGGTTTGGGAGGTAGGGGTAGAGGTAGGGCCTTCCAGACCTTTACCTCTACCCCTGGTGAACCCTACTTATGAGTTTCCTACTTACAAGTATGAATATGACTTTTTTGACCTGCAAATTCATGAGTCATGAGTACAAATGATTGCCAATCATTTAATGCTCTAAGTAATCTGGAGGACATGCTCGTCTTCCAAACATCGATGGAGATGAGACAGCTAGCCAGTCTCATGGGATGAAGCTTGGATCCTTGGGCTAGATTCAGGTGTTGTGATAGTTTCTTTGACTGGGATTGCATTTGCAGCTGCACTACGATTCACATTGATTCTTTGGGGTTGCTCTTCACCTAGATTGGACTTAGAAGTTCCTGCTTTGGAGCAGTAGTTCCTTTCTCTGATTCGAAAGGGTTTGATTGATTGGAATCAACAGACAAGGTCCTAGAAGAAACTCTAACACATCTTTTTCCAGTATCAATGATGATCGCTTGGACAAGGTTTGGAATGCCTCACTAAGTCACTGTTTAAGCCAGACTCACAGATGTTTGGTTAGAAACAATAGTTTCTTTGTGAAAGTTTTCTAAATCTAAAGCTTCCCTCACAGTGGGCTCCAGATAATATGGCACCTTTTGGTGGGGGTGTCAATGCAAATGGAGTCTTTGAAACAGATCTATAAAGATCTACAACTAATAATCCAAATACACGCTAACTCTCTTTTGACACCCTAAGTAATTCAGGCAGCTATTAAGAAAGAGAAAGCCTTTCAACAAAGTTGTAAGGTTTCGATTGTGCACTATTGCTCTCTTGCAGACAGAAACTTGACTTAGTTCACTTTGACAGTGAACCTTGCACAGTTTTTGTAATGGTTTTAATTTGCAAGGAATATAAAGGGGGATATTGCAGGGCTACGACTTCAATGAGTGCAGGGCTACTGCTTAAATGGGTGTCAGGCTATGACTTCAATATGTCTTTTCAGATGAACACAATTTTATTGCACCTCAGAGAACCATGTCCTCATGTACACACTAGCACTATCACTGGGTTTGTACCTCGGATCACCATGTCCTCGTGTACCACAATAAAATGAGATAAAATGTTCCACTCAGACTCTGCTTGTGGGCCGAGCTTTGTGGGATACAATTCACTGAGTACTATTGATACAAATGTGCTAGCTTTATAGTAATTTTACATATCATTCAGAGTCGGCTCCCTTACCAAGGTTCACTCAATGAAGATGGCCACTTGTCTTGGCTTCCTCTTACAGTCATTGTGCTGTGTTTGTGATTTAAAGCATGATTCCTGCTTAGGACGATTCCTGTTTAGGATGTGCTTCATCATCGCTTCCTCATATGTCTTCAGCCTGAGTAAGTTTGATTGGTCACAGCTTACTCAGCAGAACTTGGTATATTTTCCTCGCACTTGTCCTTCTGCTGCATTGTACTTGTACCGGTAATATAATACCATTATGTCTCTGTATTTAGACATGAGATGCCCACTGTTACAGTGCTTTTATTGCATGGTCTTCCCTGAGTAACTCTGTCATGTGTAGATGCATCATGGTTCTTTGTTTGGTACTTTAAAGTATTGTGTATTGGCAGGTTACACTTTACAATATCGTTTCCTGGTCTCGAGCACTCAAGACTATTTCCTATGTTGACCGAGTAGTGCAGTTCACTTACAGACAGTTTACTAGTAACACTTGTGTCTTTGTCTGTCGAGTATTCCAGCATGACTGTGTTATTGATCATTGCTAGAGCCTTCTTCGAGTTTGAACTATGTTCGATACTGTTACTGGTGCTCCTCTAGACAAGATGGAACTTGCTTTCTAGGCACATAATGTCCCATTTGTAATCAGGAAAGATGGTCATATTTACTAGATATGCCAAAAATACAGGGTGGAACATTTAAGGCATGCTGTGGATGACCTCATCTGCCATCCGTACCTGCAGGTGTCCAATTTTGGAAACTCCGGACGTGAACCGCAAGGTGATACCGGAGTTTTATCTGCATCTACCAGGTAAGACCTGTGGGTATTGCAGATAAGCAGGTGTTACCTGTACCTCAAGGTATCTGGGACTGTGGACTCATCTGCAGAGAAAAACCTGCAGGTAATCAACCGGTACCTGGACAATATAGCTTAAATATATGTAGAACCCCAGGGCTCAGTTGACAGCCATTTCCTCATTTGGTCACAATGACCCAGTCCATTGATCAATGAATCTGCGCTTTTCAGATTCCAGAAAGTACCAAGCACAATAAGGGATCCAACAAAGTCCACCATCCTCATTCAACAATGATTACAGTAAATATACAGATTCAACAAAAAAAAAATGATCGCATTGGTTTGACATGACAACTATATATCCTTCACTGACATCAACCCACACAGAGTGGTCATTTTCAGCAGGTAGTGCTACTGTTTCACGATTTTGTCACTCACTGAGTGCTGAAAGCATTACAGTCATGGGATCATGGCATGCTGAGGGCTTTGTACCAATGGATGAGATAATCAAAGAGATCAGGAACAAGGGAGTGCGATGGAGAGCAGAAGATTAAATGTTGATTTTTGGAAATAGATAACTTGTTGAACTTTTTCTTCATTGGTGGACTGGTGGAGGCCGGCAGATGCAGGTACCCTGCAGTACTTGTGACAAATTTGAGATTCTGAGACATGACCCACCATATACTGCTTCCCACAGTCACAGATGATCTGCCATCCACATCCACCAGGTTTTCCCACAGTCTAAACAGCAAGTACCTGTCAAAACCCCGCACCCGCAGCATGCCTTAGGAACATTTCCAACCCTATCAGCATGGCATCATTTTTGATCATGAATTTGATGCCACCAAAGAATAAATCATAGTAGGTGCAAATCTTGGTGAATTAGCCTCGGAATAGGCTCTAATTTTCTGTCTCTGGAAGCTTTAGATCATAGGCCACTTTTCTCTAATATACCATGCGAATTTCAGCAAGGTACAAGGGGTAGGGGCAATTTGATGAAGTCTGAACCCTAGAATATGCAGGATGCTTTGGGGACTCTCTGGAAAGGCTTAAAGCTTCAGGTATATGTATCATATACTTATAGAAATTATCCCAGGAGATATACATATTTTACTTCAGGTAGTAAATCCAGTAGAAGGTACCTTCAGGCTACAGCTAATTTCTCAGCCCCTGGTGGTCTCTAGATGTTCAGGGTACTTGATAAGACATATTATAGTGTACTACCATGTTTACAAACATGTCCCAAAGGAAATTGGGATGCTTAGAGCCTCCTACTGCCATTCTAAGAGGTGCAGCCAGTTTGTCACACAGTGCGACATAACACTCCAAATCTGGCCAAGTCTTTTGGAATGCCAGCACAATGCTCTATGCAGTCTCATTTCCCTCACAACATGTTCTCACACATTTTAGTGCACTATACTATTTGTTATGTTATGAAGTACTCCAAGCATCCAGAGACCACCAGAGGGTGAGAAATTAGCTGTAACTTGAAGGTACCTCCTACTGGGTTTACTACCTAGAGTAAAATATATATATCTGCTGGGATAATTTCTATAGGTATATGATACATATACCTGAAGTTTTAGGCCTTTCCAGAGAGTCCCCAAAGTATTCTATATGTTCTAGGGTTCAGACTTCATCAAATCACCCCTACCCCTTGTACCTTGCTGAAATTCACATGGTATATTAGAGAAAAGTAGCCTATGATTTAAAGCTTTCAGAGACAAAAAATTACAGCCTATTCTGAGGCTAATCCACCAAGATTTGCACCTGTTATGATTTATTCTTTGGTGGCATCAAATTCATGATCAAAAATGATGCCACACCTTAGGTACCAGAAATAGCTGTAATTCACAAGGAATATAAAGGGGATAATGTGCAGGGCTACAACTTCACTGTGTGTCAGGCTATGACTTCAATGTTTTGCAGGGCTACTGCTTCGATAGGTTTTTACACCAAAGGGGTTTGTTTGAAAACAAGATTTTATTGCACCTTGGATCACCATGTCCTCACATACACACTAGCACTATCACTGCACTGGGTTTGTACCTCAGATCACCACATCCTCATGCACCACAATAAAATGAGATAAAAAGTTCCACTACACTCTGGCTGTAAGCTTGAGTTTTGCAGGTGACAATTCACTGGATACTATCGATACAAATGTGCTAGCTTTATAGTAATTGTACATATTATTCAAAGTCTGATCCTTTACCAAGATTCACTCAATAAGGATGGGCCACTTGTCATGGTTTCCTTATTTGCTATGCTCAATAATCTGCCAAGAACTTGCATTCCTTTTGCATCTATTGTGCTGAGTGTTTTGATTTGAAGCATGATTCCTGATTAGGTCATGCTTCATCAGCCACTTCCTTATACATCTTCATCCCGAGTAAGGCTGATGTTCACAGCTTACTCAATCAAACTTGGTATAGTTTCCTTGAAAAATGGCCTCTGAATCATTGACTGCAAGGAAGGATTTGATGTGCTGAATTATACAACCTTGAATGCTAGAAATGGGCAAAATTGCATTGCAGAGGCTCACAATGAAACCAGCATCATACAGACTAAGGCATGCCGCAGATGGACCGCCAGGTCATCCGCCATCTGTATCACAGGTATCCATCATTCTTGATCTGAGAACACGGACCACGGGAAACCTGCCAGTGGATACCTGTCCTGCAGTGGATAATTACATAATTGTTTCATGTCCCAATGTTTGATTGAATTTGAAGTATTTCAAAGGCTATTTGGTGGAATTATTAAGGATTGACCATTGTAAAGCATGTTATCTCAAAGAAACATGTTAAATCAAGATATAAAATGATATATAATTGGTAATACCCATAGGTATAACAGTTTTTTAATTATATAGGCCGTCCACCATCTGCGGAGACTGCTTCCCACGGTCTGCGGATGATCCACCATCCGCTATCCACAGGTATTCCCATGGATGTACCTGTGGGTATCCAAGATTGCCCCGCCCCTGTGGCATGCCCTAGCTGAATATGCTGATTTTGCAAATGTTGGAACATTCAGTTTGAGAGGGTCATCCACAGGGGACAGGACTGTAAGGAAGCACTGATAATTCCATGATGCCTGCTCCCATTTCATGAGGGTAAAAATAGTGTGGGACTCATCATTGGCCCATCCTTTCTCTGAAACCTTCATCAGATCAAAAGCCCAAACCATAATTGACTTTGAGTCTGTGTTGTCCTTTGCCCATTTATCTCAGACTTGCTTCTGGTGGATTTCTGAGACATTATGTTCGATGGTGTTGATATTTTTGTCAAGAAACCAGTGTAGTGGGATGGTTAGACCCTGTCAGATTGACTCAAGATAGAGTGAAGGAGTGCCTGATTTAGGACGCTGATCAGCAATCATTGCCTTAGGGTTGAGCATGAGCAAAGAGCCTTTCATTTCTAAATCCTTCAACTTGGAATCAGAGATTTTGGCTGCTGCAAGTCTGAGCTTGTAAGCCTTGATGACCATTTTGTGCAGGAAAACTGGCATGACACCAATAGAGGAGCGAAACTCAGCCTCTTCATATGCTTCTGCGATGAGCTGAATCTCTGTTTTTTTTCTTGGTTGCCCCAGAAGTTCAGGGCATAGGTTTTTTGCAGGTCCATGCTGCAGGTTGATGAAAGGTCAACTGCAGGTCATGCCAGGTGGATGGAAAATCCGGTGCAGGTCATGCAAGGTTTACAAAAGGTTTGGTCAGATTGATGAAAGGTTCACTGCAGGTCATGCAAATTGACGAAAGGTCGTGTCAGTTACAATGACAGGTTGACTTGGTGCATCACTAGTAATCATCTAATGACAGAAATTGACAGATTCCCAAGGCTTTATCACTATATACTACTTGAGATACTACTTGGTGGCCTTACATGCCGCCCGCGGTTTGGGGCCAACAACTCGCTTCACTAGTTTCGGGTAAGGCAATTCATCGGGAAAGTCTTTTCCAAGCTGTAAAGTAAAGTCAGCGAGTAGGATGATGTCACATTTTTAGTACTCGCCTCCATGTCTGATTCACCCCCAACGTAAGCCTTGTATCCCCCTTGTGGATGAATGGTAATATATGGATCCCAATTGTTCTGATAAGTCCCAGCATCCAGCCCCCATTGGCAGTTTCTGACCCATCCAGCGGCATCTGAGTATTCAAACATCCGCTCCTCCAAGTCCTGGACTGACTCCCAGATGACATCTACTATACGTAGAGTCCCAGGTGAGTGTAATCGCTCCTGCTCCCACCATGCTTTATCAATAGGAAGAAACCGATAAAGCTTT
The DNA here is from genome assembly GCA_029320655.1 of Mycena floridula. Lineage (NCBI taxonomy): Eukaryota > Fungi > Basidiomycota > Agaricomycetes > Agaricales > Mycenaceae > Mycena > Mycena floridula. The sequence continues at coordinate 291,091 of JARIHS010000015.1, read as the reverse complement.
TCCTCCTCTCCAGCTTCAATCACCGGACAGTCCGGTTCACAAAAAAATTCAGGACGTTTTCTAGCCATGATCAGAAGGATACGTGCATGACAAATGGCAAGGCTCTCCAGCCAATCAATATTGCGTTCTTTGACGGCTGGAATCGAAGCAAACCAATTGTTGATACCGGCACAGTCCTTGATAGAGAGATCTCCAAGGAAGAGAAGAGCTTACTGCCACCATTTATGTCCCACATGCTTATGGTGCTTGTTTGAATGCTCGAGATCTGGATTCAAAAAACAGAGTGCATGCACAGCAGCGGCTGGGACATCATCTGGAGTGTCAAGAAGCTGAATGAGGATTGCCTGATATGGGGAAAGAGCATCATCAATCTCCTTGGTAAATGGTGTTGACTGAGGATCAATATGTATGTCTTCCTCATCAGGCATATTCGAGGGATGAGCCCAGATTCCAAGTTTTCAATCGAGAATCAGCCAAGTTGAATCTGCTGCGAGTGAATATGATACCCGAATTTTGCGCCTGCCGAGATAATCACGCCAGAGTTCATCAACGTCATCTTCAGGCACCATCATGGGCTCTCCCGGATTTCCAGATGTGCTGAAATGAAAGGTACAAAGCCTCCAGCATTCAATGAGAAACTTGCCCTTGTGCATTTTGTTTGGAAGACTGATAATGCATGCAGGATAGTAGAAAGTCCCATTCTTCACGAGAACACCTTTTCCTGGCCTGAAGGGAGATCGTAATATGATCAGACAGAAAATTGAATAAGTTTCAAGTCAGACTCGACTGAAAGTGGCGCACTAGAGGCCGCCAGAGGATGTGATATTGTCTCATGTGACACACTCAACAAGGACCATACTTTTTGCGGTACTCGATGAGGAAGTAGTTCATTGAAGTTGATGACTAGGCAATATGTTAAGAACAACTTTCAAGTGTTCTTACAGGCTAAGAAGGTCCTGAAAGTCAACTAGGGGAGGTTCGGACTCCGGAGTTGCAATTGCCGGATATCCGATAGCCGATTCCCACTGTGCCAAATATGCTTCAACGAGCACATTGGAGGTCCTAGAAACATTTGTGACACAATTCCACTGCAAGAGCAGCTATAATGCAACCTACAACCCTCTACTGAATTACCACCAAATCTTGAACAAAAAAATTATCCCAGGTTGGTGCAGGTCTATGTCAGGTCAGCGAAACCCGGGTCAGGTTCATGCAAGGTCGGGGCCAGGTAAGTGCAAGTTTATGAAAGGTTCACGAAAGGTTCATGAAAGGTGGATGAAAGGTTAGCGCCAGGGTCATGTCAGGCCACGAAAGCGACATGACAGACTAGCGAAAGATGATGCAAATATCAAATTCATTTTTTCTCACTTTTTGAGAAGTCTCCAGACCATTCTGTGTGTTAAATGTGGTTCATTTGGGATGTATTTGTACCACTGAATATGTGAATTCACCTGAGTGATGATACAGACTATGTTATTCATGAAAGACCGCTGACCTGCAGCAGACTTGCTACCTGCAGCACAGACCTGCAAAAAACCTATGCCCAGAAATTCATCAATGGTTGACCAATGTCAGTGGTGACAATTTGACTAGTGTTTTTCATGCAAAGTTCTGTCTGTATGATGCTAGTTTCATTGTGAGCCTCTGCAATGCAATTTTGCCCATTTCTAGCATTCAAGGTTGTCAGACCTGGGGCATGAGAGGGTGGATGCTTCATGCAAGCATGAAAGTCAAAGCTGTCAGGTATCAGACCTGAAATTCTGGTGTTTGGAAGGATTAGGGACATTGTGTTGTTTGTCAAGAATGAGAAAGAAGGTGACTTGAAAGGAGATGGTTAAGATGCAGAACAATTTCTCAAGACAAGAGGATAGAGTCACCGTATTGCTCAAGGGTCAAGCCAGTTGAATGAGCAGGGAGCGAAGAAAACTTCAACACTGAGTCTGAATCCTAATTCAGACTTGGCACATGGTGGGAATATTAGACTCGCATCTTAGCTTACTACCTTATCTAGTACTTTCATATTGGTGCCTCATGCTACAGCTAACAAGAATCCAACATCACCTGACAATCATTACCGCCACATGTCGGTCACACTTCAAAACGGCAGAAACCTTCATAAATTCGGTTTCTTATGCGGATGTGGGAATGAGGATATATATTACTCGGACAGCGCCACCTTCAGTAGCATTTACAACTCTTCGGTTCTCAGTTACACCTTATTTATCATATGACAAGATTCCAACACAATGTGACTATCAGTCAGCCTGTTTGAGACCAGAAGATTGAAATATGCTATCTACATATCAATTGAACTGAAACCCTTTGCTATTCTGACCACAAAAAACATACCTTATTACTATCAATATTTATTACTTATCATGTCACTGTCAGTGTAAGACTGAATATGTGTTAGATCAGTACAAGGAACGGATCACTGCAACTTGAAAAGAAGGAAACACTCTGCATGATGACTACTCAGAAAAAGTGTACCTTGTGTAGTGACTCAAGTGTATGCTAACAAGTGATAGGACCAGGAAGTGCTAGAGCTGCTACCAGTATCTGACTCTTTTGATCTCTACCTCATTGCATAAGTTTGACTATGTGCTGCAACATGAAGCCCTCTCTACCATTTAGTGATTTGGCTTGGGTTATCACTGCATGATACTATGAGATGCGAAATGTTTTGTAAATAATTGTAATACAGGAAACAATTCCCGAAGGCAGAAACTTTTACAGTGCTTTGAAGAACCTTGTCCATCATCAACTTTTTTTTGATGACATAATATAAATAAAAATAAAATCCGCCGAGCCGACAGCAACAAAGACGCGCTCTGCATGCCACCTATGATAGCCAAGTAGCTAGTCAGTTCTGCACCAGGAAGACTTCAGCGAAGGACAAGAGGAGATTTCCCCTTTCTGGGAATCAACTTGCAGCAAAGTATTGCGTCTGGCACTTGAAGGGGTTGTAGCTCCGACGGGGCTCGCGTAGTCTTGCTTACTATTTTCGGAATTATTTTACATTCATGAAAGAAAAAAAAGATCTCGGTCAAGGTTTTCCGAAAAGGCTGTAAGAAAGCATATTTCTGAGCTAGAAATATCGTAACATTTTATATACTGCTCAAGTAGCAGAACATTTCTGCCTTGATTTATTACTAATGATCTCAAACATGACTGGTGTATGATATATATTTGAGTCTCTATATTCAGAAAGAGAGTCCGGATTCCAGTAATCTATTCAATACCTGCCGTGAAAGGCGTGTCTCTCAATCTGTGATCATTCAGGCTCTGTTTCAATGCATGCTGAAGAAATCCAGATAAGCGAGTCACGGTGGAAGACCCTAGAGACAGTTACACCAAGGATAGACTTCTTTTTTTGTTGGCCATCACAGAATGGTGTTCTTGCACGTTCTTGCCGCCTTGGCCTAACCCCATTTCAGCATTCTTTGAGATGCTGATCAGCCACACACGTCGCTTGTGCAGGACGCGAAATTGACGCGGCAACTCGTCCGACGGGAAAGTCAAATTAATACTGGGATGAAAGACCATCCTTGTCATTTTGCAATCTTTTTCGATGTGTAGGCACCATCATGATGCCACAGGCAAAGCTTGGCACATTAATGGCAGAGCTCGTGACCTTTTCCGATTGTTATAAGACTCAGCCCCTGTGGTAGGTTTTGGATCATCAAGCGCCGGCAGTTTTTTCATATCTGTACGCGGCTCTTTTCTCAATAAGTATTGCTGCCATCAGCACATTGGCTTTACGAGCTTAGTCCTATATGTTGTTTTTGAGTCGAGGTTATTGTACCTTAGTCCGACGCATTTAAGCCGTTATTACCACGATCATATGATCGGTTATTTTATCTCCGTCGGAGATCTCCGCGCTGGCTGGCGCAACCGCCAAGGTCTTCTCTCTTTCCTCAAATTGAATCCCCTGGTTCCAATACTTGATGAACATTTTATAGTTACCTTACACAATGATTATCTGCCCTGTTTGGCCCCAAACTTCACAAGAAACACAGGTTTTTGGTGATCCTGGTGAAAATAAGCATCATTTTGGCTGAATAAGTAAGAATAAGTTGAAAATAAGCGGCATTTAAGCGGGCTGGCTTAAATGCATGTGCATTTAGGTGCATTTAGGCTCAAAAAGGCAAGTACAGCCGCCCGACTCACAGTAACAAGACAAAGGACCAGATTTTTCCCTTAAAAGCCGGGTATTTGGACGTCATGGCAGTCTCCTTAAACCCCACCTTTTTAATCGAAGGGACCCTGTGTGGTTTCGTCATGCCCCAGCTTCAGAACATCGACAGGCTCAAGGAAGCGACGGGCAAGATGCAACCGTATTACACGGTCCCCACAGAAATCATGGGTCTGAACACATTCCCAGAGCCCGTGTAAGTCATCATCTTCTTATTTGGAACCTGAAATTGATGCCATTTTCATAGCAATGGAAAGACAGACAAAAGGTTTCTGTGCCCGATGGCTATGGAGCAATCTATACCCCAAACTGAGAAGATCATAGATCTCCTTGTACCTCCATCTGCAGTCTATCTCACTCCCGGCAGCGACGGCCAGGGCAAGCTTACTTTGCACTCTCTTCCATCTATCAGTACAGAAACCGAATTTTCCGATACAGCTGTCAAATTGAAAGCTGCCTCCACCCAAGAAGAGTATCTGGACGACGATATCCCAGATAAGACTCAAGGAAAATGGCTCCGGAATCTTCGTCACCAGGTTTTCACCATATATCGCCGTTTGTTCGGTGTCGTCTTTGTGATCAACATTGCCGTCTTCATAGTCCTTGTTCTCCGAGGAGCGAATTCTCAAAAGGTCGCCGAAATCGCCATCGCGAATCTCTTTTGCGCTATTCTCATGCGACAAGATCATGTTGTCAATGCATTTTTCAATGTGTTTTGCGCTGTTCCTCCTTCGTAAGCTCTCATCGTTGTCTTCACCGGCTGATCAACCAACGGATGTTTCAGGTGGCCGCTGTGGATTCGCAGTATTTGCGCCCGGGTCTACCACATTGGTGGGCTTCATTCAGGCTGTGCGACGGCGGGAGTCGTTTGGTTGACTTTGTTCGCTGGGAAAGCAACCCAAGACATGGTCAATCGCCGCAAAGTTCGTGTTTTTTATCAAGATCCATCGTTTTCCTTACCAGGTTTCCAGATATCCATTGCCACTGTCGCTTTGACCTATGCCATCCTATTGCTACTTTTCGGAATCCTCTTGTTTGCTTATCCGACCATGAGGACCAAACGACACGATGCCTTTGAGAGAAGCCATCGTTTCCTCGGGTGGACTTCCACTGCCGCTGTCTGGGGCCAGGTTGTCTTTTTGACCAACGATTATAAGGAGCCAGGCATGTCACTGGCCCATGCGCTCAGAGTTTCTGTACCCTTCTGGCTGCTTGTAATTATGACCGGTATGTTCTTTCTTCTTGGGCCTTTTGAACAGACCTTGACTCTGGATTCAGGTTCCATTATCTTGCCATGGGTGAGACTCCGAAAAGTGACTGTTCGAAGCGAGCGCCTGTCATCTCACGCTGTACGGATCTACTTCGAATATGGTGAACGCTCCATACAATTGTTTGACTTTTTCTGACATCAATCCAGCGACACCAGTCCCTGGGACCTTTGTTCGTATATCCGAGAGTCCTTTAATGGAATGGCACGGGTTCGCTACAATTCCAGAGCCCAACATGAAGGGATTCTCTTTGGTCGTATCAAAAGGTAGCCGTTAAATCATCCGGACGCTTGATTCGACTAACAGGTTTTAGCCGGCGATTGGACTAGCAATCAAATTAACAATCCACCATCTGAACTCTGGGTCCGAGGGATTCCTACATGTGGTGTAATGCGTATCGTCCCGCTCTTTCGGCGTCTGGTGCTTGTCGCGACGGGTACCTAAATTTCCTTGGATTCTCTTGGTATTTCAAACTAAATGATCTCTCTACCCCAGGGAGTGGCATTGGACCTTGCGCGCCCTGTATTTTGGAAAAGAAAGTGCCCATAAGGCTTCTTTGGACCTCGCCGAACGTGCGACAGACTTTTGGAGACAAATTGGTTGACAGTATTTTGAATGCTAGTCCAGATGCAGTTGTTTACGGTAAGAGCGATCCATAGCGAGGAAGAAAACGGCATTGAACTTCCACAGACACGAGAGTCCATGGCAAACCAGGTATTGAGCACATTTTCAAGATAAACAAGACACTGACCAGTCGTTTCACAGATATGATCAAATTAACATACCGTTTGGTACGCGAGTTCAACGCCGAAGCTGTTTGTATCATCTCGAATCAAAAGTTGACGAGAAAGGTCGTTTATGGTATGATGTGGCAACTTTCCTCTTACTATCTAGAGGCTGACTGGCTAGGTATGATGGCGCGCGGAATACCTGCCTTTGGAGCGATATGGGATGTGAGTACTCTACGCCTTGGACTTGAAAGTTTGCCGACACTGGCTCCTTTTAGTCTTGAGTCGGGGCTGGACTGAAAGAGCCTGAAATCGCGCTAAGAAAGATGACTGTATGATAGAAATCATGCTGTAGAATTAACGTACTGTGATGCAGCCGTAGCAAACTAATTTCTGATGTTGTTTGATGAACAAAGAGGCCCGAATTGGTGGCCCTAGGTAGAAAGGTGTGAAAGGGCAGCAGAAAGATACAGAGGCAGCCATTGCCTGGGATTCAAGCTAGATGTCTCCTTTCCCTCACTTGCGGCTTGAATGTACTTAAGTTTTGATGGATTTCTGTCTGTGTCATGGTCTACCCATACATTTTATGTCTACATTGCACCCCATGAATTCCATCTATTTGGGCATTGTGCCCGAAGATCCAACCTTGTTTTCGGCAGAGCAATCCAGCACGATTCTCGGCATGCATGGGAAAGATGAGTCATCCCGGACCTTGATGAATAAGAGAGAACTCAGGCTAAAGGACTCTAAGGACATGGAAGATTCTAGGTCATCCGATCTGACTTTTTCAAGCAATCAATGAAATGGTCACGGTGCCAGCGTGACCCCCCGACGCTCGGAACTTGAACTTGCATGGAGATGTTTGGAGGGAGGCTATCAGTGTGGAGGTTGAGGAGATTCGGAGACGTGGGGCAGATGTAGGACGACAATGAGTTGCAAATTGTGTGTGCCTGTGTATTTCCGTCCACATATCTCTATGCGCATTATCTTTGTGCTATGATCTCAGGGTGTATTCCGGATGTACAGCCCAGTACCTATGTCTGTGTACTGGCGTAGCAAACTCCCTCAGAGCACCAAAGGTAACCATCATTTTTGACATCTTATTTTGTATCAATTGACCTTGAAACTAATTAGAGTGGTTCACAGTACTGATTACCAGTGGGGTAGAGGCCGCCAAGTGGCAAATACGAGCCCCCAATCTGCCACCTATAATTGTACCTTTAGGCTGTATGGGCCATCCTTCACACTAGTTGATAGGCTGATTTTAGCAGGGAAAGTTGGACACCACCAGCTCAAGCCACTAAATTACTGGATTAAAATTGAAGAGGACAACCTGTGACAAACTACAAGACCAAATGAACATAAGAGGCAAACCAAGACTCCAAGACAGCTCTGGCATCAATCAATGTTAGCTTGGAAAATAGTCACCTGACCTTTCACCATCCATGTGAAGCTCATGGCACAATTCAAGCAATATACCATATACTTATCCTTAGCAGTGCTTTGCACCAGTCCTCTTCACTCTCCAAGGTGGAAATGCATATACTTCAAGTTATCTGCTACCTGTCTGACTTCCCAGTTCTAATGCTCTAGATAACTACTTATTCCTGAATGCTCATGTCATGCTGTCCTTTGTAACTGCTCACCCTTGAGCTTTCATCAATGGCTCATAGCTCAGGACAGATAACTCACTTTGAACATGGTAACAACAATTTGGAAATTGATTGCTGAACCACCATGTGGGAACTCACATTATGGCTAGATGGTGTCTACTGCAAGATATGAACTTGTAAAAGGTAGCAGGCAAGCCATCAGCTGAAAAACAGGCAAACAGAGGACCTTTCTATGGTCAGGCAATGGTCCAAGAAGCAAACAATGTAAATACCCAGCAACAGTACAAAAAAGGTTTAGCCTTGAAAAAAAGTGGGCATCCATCAGCAATTCAGGCTTGTCTGTGGGTTACAGAAAACCCTCTTCTCCTTCAGAGAGTTTGGGGAAACTGTGTCTTGCTGTGAAAACAATACAACAGAGAGACAATTGAGGAATCAAGTTAGGATTTATCCTCAAGCAATGGTATGATAGTCTTCATAAAGCTCAGCTAGTGGCTTACCACTGACCAAGAATGAATGAGCTTGAATGCAACCTGAATGAGGGAACAGAAAATGAGGGCAGGAAAAGGAAAAGGCTGGGCAAGTAATTTTCTGCTATGTGACTAGCCCTATTGAGGGCGGTCTTGGTGCAGCTCTATCCCTCAAGGGTGTTCCAAACTGAAGATGTTGATGGGAGCAAGGGATGATGGGGCAGGCTGTGCACCCATGATAGACCCCCATTGGGTTCTTTGATGGATCAGACTGAATCTCTCTGCATCTCAACAAACAAGCCCCATGATCATCAGATAATTGCACACCGGTGCTGTAACTAATAGACAGTGACAATGAAAACATGACCAAAAAACCAAAAATGTGTTAATCACCAATCACCTTGTCGGTGTGCTTCCCCTTCCCCTACTTTCATCCCACAGGTTCTCCAAGCCCTGCAAGCTATTTATCCTGCTTGTATATGTTATCAGCTTGCTCCTTCCGCTTTCCTAGTGCCACTGAATACTGTTTTGTCCCCCTGTGCTTCTTGTCCGGCAGCCTGTTTTCGCAGTTAGTTAGGTTTGGGTCTGGACTGGTGATGGCAGGTACCCTGTTGAGCCTATACTCAGTCACAAGTATACATTCTGATTTCTCTGTCATTCTAGAGCAATGTCTACAGCGAGAAATTCTCTTTCAATACTGTCCACCATTCCCTGGACTAGCCTTGTTACCAGGCTCTCTGAAATCTCGGAGAGATTCCTCATCAGAGGGCCTGGTAAATCAGAATATTTTTTCGCAGCTGATAGATTTGATGTACCCGAGTTATTTTCTTTTCCGAGCTGCATCACGTCATTATCCCACATCATATCGTCCCGGAGCTTTAGAATGACTTTTGTGGGATTTTGGTGCTCGGATCGACGACACTTGAATGGTTTTTTGCAAACGTGATCGCCGAGATTGTCATGTATCCTTCCGGAGTATGAAAATGCTCAGGAGTCGCAATGACAATACGCGCAGTGCCAGGCCGTTTCCGACCCAAACTGTGTGCCTTTTTCTGAAGAAAGGCATAAAGGAAGGAATGGAATCAGACAAATGCAACATACATTCCAGAAATCAGTGTTGCGAGGTGTATCTTCATTGACAATCATAGCTTTGAGCCTATACACCAATTGCAAATCTTCTGCCTATAAGAATGAGGTCCAGGGACTGCCCGAGGACTAAGAAGCATACCTGCGAGGACTGCAACCATTTTAGGGGCGACAAGACCAGTGAAAATCTGACCTCTGGCTCCAGAATCTGGTTCAGAATGCCAGATAAAGTTTTGCCTTGGCCGGTACCAGCAACCACAAAACATCCTTTTTGTGCCACGCCACCAGAGCTGCTCGTATTTGAAGTTCTGTAGGACATTGTTTTCCATATGTGACACATCAACAGGTGAAAATATATTGGAGAGCCCGCGCTAGGTCAACCGCTGCTAAACTATATATGGCCAAAAACACGGTTGAAAACAAAGGTTGGAGCAAAGAAAACTGGTGTATTTGTATTTTGAAGTCTGAGAGCGATGCATGGAGGAAAGAGCTGAAGCAGTGAACCATTCCCATTCCGCGAAATGATCCTTTTTTGCAGGCTGTGGTCTGAAAACGGACATTTGACAGCGAATTTGGTGCTAGAGATGCAGCATGTTTTGTGTCGCCTAAGTGAGAGATGGAACGACGTGTCAGAAATGAGGGAGGAAGTGTTAAGGCAAATGAGGTGATGGCAGCTTCAAAAAGAAAATAACTATATTTGGCGATTTTACATAACCCGGGTACATCAAATTTATCACCTGCAAAAAAATATTCTGATTTACAGGTCCCTCTGATGAGGAATCTCTCTGAGATTTCAGAGGAACAGTTACAGGTCTACCCCTGGACTAGTACACGCATGCCTTACATGCCCATATCTGTACTGTTTTAGCCTGAGAATGATATACTACATCTTTTATTTTATTACACTTTTGCTACCTGCACCATTAGAAGACCATCCCAGAGGCCTTGGATGAACCAATCAATACATATAAAACACATCAGTCAGGTGATGCTGATTAATTTGTGACAAATCAATGACAAATCATTTTACTGACATAATCAAGTCAAGAAGGCGCAGACGCCGCCCGAGGCCGCCCGCAGGGCGGCGGCACAACGTTGAGGCAGAAAACAAGCTGTGGTTCCTACCGGAGGGAGGAACCTAAAGCTTGTGGACTTATAAAATTTCTTCCAATGCTTACATCACTGGTCGGAGTTCGAAGTATTTGTGGCTGCCGTCGGAAGCCGAGAGCCGTGGGGCCGATTATTATTCTCATTATTGTCCACTTAATGCCAAAAATCTTGGAGGGGGGTTTCACGGTACCGATTATTGGCCAATTATTGTCCCAGTTATTTCATCAATTAACATCATTTTCCTGCCATTTCCGAATAATTTCCGAATAATTGACACAATAATTGCCTACCATGAATGAACCTATTAAAAACTAGCTCCATGCAGTGGGCCCAGCGGCGAGTGTCAGAAGAATTGATACACATGCCAGTAGATCACTGACGGAGAACTATCATAATCTTTGCTCTCATTGTATGTGGAACATGAACCTGAATCGGGCCTTGTGAATATTTGTGAGATGTTACATTAGATGGCTCTGGAGAACTGTAGGCGGGCCAACCGTCCAAGCTTGCTGAAACCATTTTCATCCAAGTTTGAGGTGTTTTCCTTGAGATCATTGACATCATCTTCTTAAACCCAAGGATCTTGAAAATATTGGGAAGCTATAGCCCACATTCCGAGCCTGGGCTAGCAGCAAGAATATTTCCTGCAACGGCTCAAGTGACATACATCTAGCCTACTTCTGTATCACTGTAGTAGCTAGTTTCAAGTGCATCCCGGGGAGCAGGAGGGGATGACAGCCGTGAGAGTCTCACTTTTTCCGGCGTCCCACAGCTGCCAACCGGCTTGACAGAACTCCTACGTCCCTGTTGAGACAATATACCAGTATGAATGTGAACTTGATGCTCTTCATTTTCACTGATTCTCTTGTTTCACACATTTTACAAGCTCAAATGCGGAAAAAAGATGGCAACCGAATTGCAATTTTGCTGATAGATTGCCCATTGATGATTGAAGCGATAGACTGACTGATCCATCCTGATGTTCATCACGTCACCAAATAGAGCAGAACATTGGGTGTTCGGACAGCTTTCAGCAAGCTTTCACTTCAAGATGTCAATATGGTCAATATTTGCTGTCATGGGGGAAAATAGACTTGTCGCATGACCTTTATCACATAGCTGTTCAACGCAGTGACAGGTCACATTCTTTTTTGCCTCCGGCCACCGCCCACGGCTCACACCTCAGCACGACTTGGTTTTGCTCTGTTACTTCTTCTATGAGCGATCACGAAATGTCTGAAATGTGTAACCAGAATTCGCAACCTGGGCCACTGCTGGGTGATGGGCCCATATTTGAACCCCACGAGCCCCCGATAGGAGCATCAGCCGTGAGCAAGAGTAAACCAGCACAAAAAGTCCCCGAAAATACTGCTGCTGCCATTGTTGACTTTTCTGAGAACCCAACTCAGATCGGGAAGTCAACGTGCCAGCCCACAACCATTCGCAGTGAAGATCCTCATCATCAGAGGGAGCCAGAAAAAAGAATTTTGGGAATTTCACAGTTTCAACCATCATACTCTGGTGCATGCATTGGTTCTTCCTTTCTGTTCATCTGACTTACAAGCAGTCAGGCAATCGAACCTATGATTATGAAGAGAAATATGCACCTGATCCCATGGGTGATCAGTTCAAACCAAATGCCCGTGTCTGGGAGGTGTACTTGGATGAAAGTGAAAGTTATGATGAAGATATGTTGAGATCATTTCGGGACACTATTGATGCTTTGTTGGTCTTTGTGAGCATTTTTAGATCTCGTCACGGAACAAAATGGTCACACCTCCTCAGGCTGCTTTGTTCTCAGGAGTTGTCACCACACTCCTTGTTCAAACCAGTCAGGCATTTCAACCAGATTATGCACAGATTACAACTCTCCTCCTCATTGAACAAATTCAGCTGCTTCGAGCAGCTGGAAACACATCTGCCATTAATGCTGTCCCTTCATCTCTTGATAGACAACAAGCTGCAGCCGGAACAAACACTGATATTTGGATCACTGCCTTGTTCATTGCCAGCTTATCTCTGTCCTTGGCAACAGCTCTGCTCTCAGTTCTTATCAAGCAATGCCTTCAGGTTTGTTCTTTCCAGTGTCCACCTTCTGCTGATTCCTGGCTTATGCAAGTCTAATTTAGGCTTATTCAGCTGTGACACAAGGAAGTGCCATGCAGCGAGCACTCATTAGACAGTTCCGCATCACAGGCCTCAAGAATTGGAAGGTTCCTGAGATCATTGGAGTCCTGCCTCTGATACTCCATGCATCCTTGGTTGCTTTTTTTTGTTGGATTGGCCCTTTTTGTCATGGAACTTCACCATACATTTCTTTGGATTGTTGTCTCTGTTGGTACTGCCACTTTCAGTGCATATTTCAGCAGCATCATCCTTCCTGCCATATGGATCCAATGTCCATACCGCATTTCTGTGCTATTTGTCCCTGCACAATATCTTGCTTGGCCTGGAAGGATTGTCATGTATCTGTTTGGACATGTCCAGTATCATTGGAGGCAATGGCGGAAGCCGAGGCGCTGGCATAGAAAGCCTCGTTTTCCTACTGTCTCTGCACTCTCTCTCAGAAATGCAGAACATAAAATGATTAAGGCAACTGGAGACCACAGCCAATGGGTTTCTAGTACCATAGTTCACACTATGGGAAATGCAATATCCTGGCTCCATTCCCTCCAATCCAATACATCCATTGTGAATATTACAACAAAATCACTTTATGGTATTGTGCATGATTTGAAAGCATGTCACTCTCAGCCTTACTACTACATTCATGACAAACTCACCATTCCAATACCTTCAATGATTGATGTTGCTTTGGATCACCTATTTGATCATTCTGATCTACATCTCCCAGCCCTCACCAGCCACCAAAAGCAAAACGAGGATATCTATCTTGCACTGGCTAGTGGCTTCCTTCAGTCAGATCCAAACCTCCTTGGGGTGCCCCAAAGTGAAAAGCTTACTGGTGGTCTGATTCGTGCAGCATCAAATGGTGGTCTTGCCCTCCTGAAACAATTTGTTGCATGGGGTGCAGATCTCAATGCTCCAAATATGACAGATCCTGATCATCCAACTGCTCTCAGCAGTGCTGCTCAAGCAGGTCATCTAGAAACAGTCAAATTCATACTGGCACAAGGAGTGGATGTAAATGTGAAAGGTGGAAGATGGTACTGTGCACTTGGTGCTGCTGCATTCCATGGCAAAATTGAAGTAGTGGAATACCTCCTCAACCAAGGGGCAAACCCCAATTTCCAGGACTATATCCTTAGCTGGGCTGTTTCTGGAGCCATAGAAGCAGTTGAACTGCTCATTGACAAAGGGGTTGATCTCCAAGTTCAAGGCCAATCTGCACTTGCAACTGCATCTGGGCAAGGGAAGCTTGACATTGTCAAACTGCTCATAGAAAAAGGAGTGAGTCCTCAGGATGAGGAAGGGAGCATCCTCCAGAGCGCATGCTGGTGGGGTCATTTAGAGACTGTGAAGCTTCTTGTCACAAATGATGTGGATGTCAATACTCTGGGTGGGAATTATGGGACTGCGCTGCTGGCGGCAATCCAGGGCCGAGGGGACTCAGAGGTTGTAGAATTCCTCATTGAGAGTGGTGCAGATGTCAAATTGAGCCCAGGCAACTCCAGGACTCCACTCCAACTAGCAATTTGGAAAGGACATAAAGAGATTAAGGAAATATTGCAGAGACATGGTGCAAGGGAATGAAGTATACCAGGCTGAGAAAGTGATTCACTTTTGGAGTCTGAAGGCTGCAAGCCAGTGTGTTGTATTGTACAAGAGATGTAATAGTCTATTGCATGTAGCTAACTACCAGTTCTATTTGAGTTGTATGGTCTAAAATTCCTCTAAGATGTAGTTGCATCTTCTGGATCATGCTGTCTAGGTGTAGCAGTCCTGAGCCGTCAACTGAATATCAAGAGAGTGTAGTCCAGGACTCCACGAATATCGCAGTACTTGAAACTCATATACTGACTATCTGATCGATGCAGACAGACAAAACTACTGATTTTATCTGTCAAGCTCTGGCCCTCAGGTGATTTTGGGGAAACCATAGTCGAGCCGAGATGACCGGTTCGGCACAGAAATTCTTTTCACCGCTTGCTACCGTGACCATCATAAATCCCTGGAGGAAACAGCTTACTGATATTCCCTCCAAATTAAATTTGGAATATTCAACTTTGACCAGATTTCATTCATGCCAACATCCAGTCCCTTCCATGCCGAGTCTTCACATCCCCGCATCAGGACTATCTCAAAATATGTATCTCCATAACCGGATCCAGTACAGTTACTTTGCAAATTTTTCTGTAATGCAAGCAGAGTCATATCAGAGGCTTCGGGAGTTGATCGGAATGAAGCTGGCATGGATTTCAGCTTGGATTTTCTTCAACTTTTTCTCGAAATAATCTGTGATGTAACGAGCTCAATGGAAACAAGAAATAAGGGGAGCCTGAGATTCTTGACATTCCTTATAATTTCTGAAGTTGCTGTCAGGCTGAAGACGATGGTGTAGAAATAAGACCAGGGGTTGAGGCAAGGGCAAGAACAAAGACTTTCAGTGTCCCCCATGCCAATGACGAGACAGAAGCTGAATTCGTCGGTAGTAATGATAATGAGACGTGATGAATTTCATGAGCTTGGCCCAGCTGGGCATAGATGTCTGATAATGATGTTCGTTTCGAGCAGTCCTAGATGCTCGCTGATCATGCCGTAAGGGCCTTCCAGGCCCCTGAATTGTAAGAGCATAAATGACCTTCAAGGTATGTATGCCAGCGGAGCTACCCCCAAATTCCACTGCTCATTTGTACATCAGGTCCGTTGGCGTAGTGGCGTACTACATGGCAGGCTGTTGGCAGCTCAGAGATGCAATATTTCCAAAGCTGGTACTTACTTATCTCTTGAGACCGAATACTAGAATGGGTGTTATTTATTGTATGGATACCGGCTTTACTCTTTTGCTCTATTTGGCTGCTAGAAACTCTACATCTGATGGCTAATCAGGTGAGTGTGTGTAGCATATCATATGCAAGCAACTTCCGGGTGTTCACTGATTTTTTTTAGCACATTGGATAATTACAGCGGATCCTGAAAATAATGTCCTCAGGGAATATATTGTTCCAATATCCTAACCAGGAAGTTGCATGGGCAGACACCAACATTTGTTGCATGTGGTCTGCGGCTTCCTCGGTAGCGGTGAGGGTTGCGCAGCTCGAGAGCGGTTTATCTGGCATTCCTGGCCCATACACAGTGGTGCCGAGAAATGCCGAGACGGTCAACAACAATGCCGACAGGTCTACTCCGTTGCCATGAACTCGCCTCAAGAACAGTAGTTTCCCCTCAGATATTGTTTCAGACAGTGCTATAATAAAACGAACATATAGATTACTGACTCAGCATCTATGTCTCCATTATTTCATCTCTCTGCCTCGGCACTACGGGCATAGCATCTATGCATGCCACATTTGGTTGATACGGACATACAGTGAGATAGGCTAAAACAACTAAGCATGCACAACGGCTACGCACAGCCATCATCCTACTCATCTCCCACCCTCCTCCTCCTCTCCTATGTGGTATGTGGCTGGAGTTGCATTGGACGGCAGTGGAGTTGTGTTGAGATGGTGCTGTGCGTGCGGAGATGTCTGGGCGGAGTTGCGGAGTTTGAGACGGAGTTGCAGTGCTGAAGATCTCCGTGCGAGTTTGAGGTGGTCTTTGGGTGGCGGGTTTCCAATATTGCTTTGCCTCAGCGGGAACTTACTTGATGATCTAGGGTACACTCTGCATTATCGATGAACGGGGGATCTCACTCAATATGGTTTAATGGCATCACAAATTCATCCACTGTCTGGAATGTGGATGCACTGTGTCTGGTCAACTCAGTTTAGATCAAAATGACAGAAAAACAACAAATCTTTGAATCGACCAGATTACGACTCCAAGCAGATGTGCCGTCAATCTCTTCATTTCCTTCTACCTCCTTTATCATGCAATTCACTCTTTCTGCCATGCACTCATTGACTTGCTGCGGTCCCTGTCTCCTCGGTTCAATAATCCAATTTTCTTCTGCACCCATTGACTAAATTGACCAGTGAAATAGAGGCTGACAAGCAGCAAGTACGAGCCCCCGATTTTTTTGCTCTGTTCACCAAGTTGTGTGATCAGTGAGAATAAAGAGGGATAACAAATTGCACCAAAATAGCTGACAAAATGATGAATATTGTTGAACGAAGTGGCGCAGTGGCTCAGATGAACGATGAGCAAAAGCAAAGGTAAAAGCGGATTTATTGGTAGGGAGCAAATGCTAGGGGGTACAGTGATGAGGGAGAAGGCAAAAGCTCGAATTTGTAACTAAGGATCGGACGGATATATATAGTGTGACGAACTGTGACTACTTAACACGGAAACAGCCGAGGACATGACCGTACCGTTCAACACTCCCACTACGGGCATGGTCCGAGGACAGAAAATAAAATAGAGAATGAGAAAATGACATACTAGAAAATACAAGGGCTCCCACGGATCCCAAGAAGCTCCCACTGATCATCAGATCAGTCAGAGAATGAAAACTTCGGGAATGTGGACCGTGTTCACGACCACGTCGTCGACGTCGACAGAATTGCCCGATACATCCTTTACATCACGGTCAGGACAGGTACTGGCAAAATGACCCTTCTTGTTACATTTAAAACAAGTGATATTGGCGGGATCAATGAGGCGACGGCCAGGCTGAGCAGTTTTGACAGTAAAGGCGGCAGTAGAAGTAGCCAACTCGGTCTTCTTCTCTTCGCCGACCTGGTTCTCTGCTTCTGAAATGATACGAAGAATGACGTGAAAGGGATCACCAGACTCGGGATCGGAGCCGAGAGAGGTTCGCAGGGTTGAATAAGTGGGCGGAAGGGATTCAAGAATGGTGGAAACAAGAAGGCTGTCGGAGACTGTTTCATCAAGCTCCTTGAGCTGGTCAGAAATAGCCAAAATACCAGTAAGATGATGGCGCATAGATTCGACGGAAGTCTCCTCAGGCGACTTCGTAACCGTACGAAGTCTGGACCACAAGGCAACAACGCTTTCAAGACCAGTCTGGCGATGGAAAGCGGACAATCTATTCCACATCTCATGCGGATCTTCCTCGTAACCTCGTACCAGTGGATACTGGGACTTGTTCAACCTCTTCGTGATCTCGTCTGCCGCCAATGACCTGAGTCTCTTCCAGGTTTTGACGGCCTTTGTCAAATCACTACCCATAGGCTTGGTAACACCTGGAACCATGTACTCCAAACAATCCTTTGAATGAAGGGCAACCTTGAGCTCAAAAGCCCAGGGACCGTAAATGTCATTGGAGTTGTCGAGCTTCGTGACTTTGCTATTGTCAGAGGAAGGCATGGTTTAGGGTTTCGTTGGTTCGTTTCGTGGTTTCGTTGGTTCGTTTCGTGGGTTTCGCTGGTTCAGTTCGTGGTTTCGCTGGTTCGGTTCGTGGTTTCGCTAGCCCAGAATAGGGGCTCGTATTGTCAAAAGGTGAGCTCGGGGCCCTATAACCTGTTGAACGAAGTGGCGCAGTGGCTCAGATGAACGATGAGCAAAAGCAAAGGTAAAAGCGGATTTATTGGTAGGGAGCAAATGCTAGGGGGTACGGTGATGAGGGAGAAGGCAAAAGCTCGAATTTGTAACTAAGGATCGGACGGATATATATAGTGTGACGAACTGTGACTACTTAACACGGAAACAGCCGAGGACATGACCGTACCGTTCAACAAATATTTTTTCAAGGAACCATACCTAGTTTTCTGGTACAATGAAAGTCAAAGGAAAGAGGTGCCTCAAGTCATTGGTCAGATTCAGAAACAGCTCAAGTGCTATGGCCGTGGTGGGTCGAGGTTATTCAAGTTGGCCAAGGTGGAACTGCTTGATGGGGTCATTTAGTGTGGTTGTTCTATCAGCTACATTTCCATCCTTATTTTGCTACTGAGTTAGACTCCTGAACTGCCTACTTTTTCTGGGCCTGCGGTGCGGTGGTGCCAGAGCTCTTCAGTCATGTTCGCTCCTTACCTCAAAAGACTTCTACCTTACTGAAGCAAACTCCTAGAAATATGAATAAGTAGATCAATCCATGGACTACGAGCTTTGTGCTTTTGCAGCAGGTTCAATGCAATGCTGTCCAGGACCAAAAAGGGTCTATTATCATTAGAAAACACAAGAGAAGAACAAGTATACTAATTTTTCGAGCCGCTGCACAGAACTACACACAGCGCAAGCCATGTGCTCGAGAGAAAATCTTGCACTAGTACTGCACAGTAAGCTTCCCTCCAGAGACCGGGTCTCCTGGCTATACATTCAAGAACCCTGTCCCAAATTGCAAGCATTAATCGATGGGTGATTTTGAAAGTGCAACCATTGGTGGCACTATCTCTCCCCAGACACGGTTCGAGATAGTCTCCTGAATCCAAATCCAAGCTGTACTATGAAATCAGGCAGCAGTCAATGTCAGCCGTTGAGAGATGGAGAATGAAAGAATATTAATGGGGATATATGGCCATGTTCAGAGCTACAGACTATTCACCACAGTACACAGAAATCCATGAAAATCAAGATGGATGGGCTTACCACTTACTCCTGTGGATTATCAAGATTGGTTAAGTGGGAGGGGCTGGGACATACCATGGAAGACAAGGATTTATGCGGCGAATTTTGGGACAGCCAGGGCTGCGGATGAGCTGACCAAATTAGAGTGATATTTTGGTCATTTCCATCTGAAGCTTGCTCTGAAGTGGACCTGACACTTTAAATCCTTGTTTAAATGCCTATATTGATACCAGTGCAAATATGTATGTGGTGTCTGGTGCCAAAGGCCTTATTTAGTTAAATTTTTCTCTACCTGTGGCACACTTGATATTTGTTGGTGGCCGAAATGATCTATCCAGTCTGCACAACATGAATATGAAGCCAAGTCTACTTTATAATCCAATTTTGGTCCGACTTTAGGATCATTGGCTGGCAAGACTGGGATTGTCATGCACGAGCCAGATGAGTAAGGGTTTTATTTAACGTAATCAACAAGAGGGAGACGCGATGCAAGGGAAGTAGGTGATCTGCCATCAATGCCATCGCTTAAATTTCAATCTCTGGCTGCCATCTGCCATGCTCATATTTGCATCTCTGTCCGGCTTGCTATGTCTATGAGATTATCGCCAAAATTCGCATATATTGTCCCATATATATCTCAAACAATAATTCCAAGCCTTGGAAGTAATGGATCTGAATAGACTTTGGTATGGCCAGACTATTTTTCGCTTTTTGGACCTTGACGAATGAATCCTGCCTTTGAGGAGTAATAAATGGCAGTAGTCTTGGTTTAACTGGATATTGTTAGTCCAGATATATTACGGTCTCATAATATAAAAATCCAGGACATGCATAGCATATTCCCCCCATCACAGGTGCACTGGTTAGTGCTGGCAAGTCAAGATCATATATTCAGAGATAAGATACTCTCCAAGTCAAAACACGGCTGATGTCGGAGTATCAAAAAGGGCCTAGACCAGTCTAGAAACCATCCTGTCCAGTCGCTGTTGCCATATTTAGTACTTACTATAAGCAGGAGTCCATCTGTCAGTTCTCTTCAATATATTGATGTGATAGTCATCCAGCACAGGCACTTTCATATATCTATCTACCGTTTGTCCCTTTTGCCTCTTCTTATCACCCCTGTCGCTCTTCTCACTCTTTTCTCTCGCTTTCTTTCATCATGCGTCGGAGTCTGTAAGTTCTTGTGCTCACCCTGCGGAACTGAACAAATCTGAGTCCAGGAGCCGTTTTGTGATATGTTTCATGGCTTTAGTGGTCAATTGCACGATAATACTCATAGCACCATCTGAGGCCATTGTTGGTCAGCCTACTGAGGTGACATGGGTTCGTGATTCGAGGGACCCAGCCGACTTTCATTTGGAGACAGCATTGGTGGTGGATTTTCAGCCTACAAGCACCATATTGGCTTTTTCTGGATCACCATCCCCTCAAGCCACGGGCTCAGATGTTTCATTTGCTGGACAAGAAGTTGTGATTTTCACGGACCCTGGGTGAGCGATCCTCCCTCACATTGCCAAATTCTGTGAGCCCATTGTCACTCCAGAATATTTGTCGTTGGGGCATTCAAAACTCCTTTGATCAATGTCAATGGATCTCCCCTGGCATTGAGTTCTCCCGTGGTTGTTTCTTCACCAAACAGTCTTGTTCCCCGACCGAGTGGCACCTTGCAACCATCACAATCACCATCAACAAGTGACATGATGAAATCCCAATCAAGCAATATCACACAATCGTCATTAGTTATTGCCGGCTTCCTGACTAGTTTGACCAGCAGCTCGTCCCCTATCTCGTCACATATCCCTGCTCTGAGCTCGAGAAGGTAGAGCCTGGATCAGCCTCCCATTTGTCTTGTTGATCCATCATCCCAGTGAACGAACCCAGGGCACTTCAAAGCTTTCCCACTGCTGCCTACCCCCGGACGTGGCACGTGGTGGAAAATATCACATGCTTTTAAGATTAGATTAGATTTTGTTCTAGTTTTGACAATGGATTCGCTTCAGGTCAATCTCATTGTTCGCTATTTCACTCAAGTCACCACCAACCACAGCTATCCACCATCATGTCCGACCTTCAGTCACTTCCTGAGCGCCGCTGCTCCAAACAGAACTGCAAGAAGAGACTGCCAGAGAACTACACGTTCAAGACCTGTGAGGTCTGTCGGATGAGCTCAAAAGCGGCCAAAAAAGGGGGGCGTGCCAAAGAGAAGGAGACTGAAGATGCTGGGATGCGCAGTGCACCATGTCCGCCTTCTGATAACCGTGACCCAGGCCTGGATTCTGAAGACGATATTCCAGAGGTCAGTTCGCTAAAACTTTACATTAATTATGCTGAATCATTTCGAAGGGTCCAGTCATTACCTTTGCGAACCCACAATCACTGTTCTCTGCCCTTCGTGACTGCTTGAAAATGCCGGATGCCAAGTTTCTCGGAAGCTACGACTTGGACGCTGATGAGCTTGTTACCGATAAACAACGCGTTCAAATGACAGCACATGAGGTCTGGAAAGCTGGCGGCTATCGTTTCAGGTCAGTATGTGAATATAAGGCATTCATCAAGAACTTACATGCTTTGCAGAGTTCATAGGAATATCGAGCGCGCTTCGGGCCTCAGTTGTCGAATGTGGTGCTGTCAGGATGAAGCTCGCAAGCAGAAAGAGCACCGAAGCACAAAAGAAGGGGCCAAGCAACGCGATAATGTTGGAATGCATCGCTTTCGCTGTCAGAGTCAGTTGAATATCTCATGCCTCGACAACGCCAAGGGTGGCAAGACCATCCGTATCAACCTTCAGCATGCTCTGGCCCATCAGCATTATTACCATGTCGCAATGCCAGAAGCTGCCCTAGCTATTATCCGCGATAGAGTCGAGCATTCAACACCCAGCGAGCTCGTCGGGCTAATCCAGCCACAGTTCCCGAATGTTTCAGCAGCTCAGATTTACACTGCCTGGTCAAGAATGAGCGAAACGGTCTGGAAGCGGCACGAGGATCAGTTATAGTCAGCCCGAGAGCTTCTCAAAGACTATCCCAACGACGTTGACCTATTTGAAGATGTTGTTGGAACAGATGGTGTCGAACAGCTGTGCTTTGGCCTGAAGCATATTCTCGAAGGAATGCGGGGCAAGGTAGTAGAAATTGGTCTGGATGCAACATGTAAGCAGTTTTTCGTTTTGTCTTTAACTAGGGACTGACCTTGAATTTATTTTAGATAATACAAACTCGAAACATCTGGAACTCTATTCAATCATGGGCGAATATGACAATGCAGGATTTCCTCTCACCTACTGCCTGCTAACGACCGCAACTGCTGTTGGCATCGGCAAACGGAAGAAGGCGCTTGAAGCTTGGGCCAAGGTTCTGCGAGACCGATATGGCATTTATCCGGTCTTCATACATCTTGACAAGGATATGGCTGAGATCGGAATGGCCCGAGATGTCTGGGAGAGAGCAAAGATTCAGTTATGCTGGTGGCATATGCAAGAAGCAGTTAAACGGCGACTTGCCTTAGCAAAGGTCTCGACAACACCATACAAAACCAAACAGGCCAAACAGGCACATTCCTACTTTCCCTTCATCGATCCCGACTTCAAACCACCTGGTAAAAGCGACAAGGCCGAATATGAAGGTAGTCAGCTTCCGGGAGACGATCCATGGCCAATGCGACCTCGACCTCGAGACTGGGCCTTGAACATCAAGATACCGCCACCGACTCAGGGTGCTCAAGTGACGCCCACCATCACGATTCCGGCAAGAAAAGTCGCTGATGGAGATGATTCAGATGAAGAGTCGGAGGATGAGGAATCATCAGGTCGTACCTTTTGTCCACCAGAATATCGTTCTGGCATCCTGGATTTGATCGAAAAGGCATACTGTGCGCATCCTTTGCTTCCAGGATATGCTGCCAATGATCCAGATGCAATCCATGAATGGGGAACAAAGGCGCTGTACAATTTCTGTGTCAAGTTCAATATGCAAGCTGTATGGGCTTACCTTTGGGAGAATTGGCTGAGACCAGGTAGATGGGAGTTATGGGCGCGCTCTGGCCATTCAGACATACCCATTTTGAAGACGACGATGATCCTGGAAAGCCAGTAAGCTCTTCTGCTCTGGAAATCTATCGTGACTCACTTCGGTTTCACAGCTGGCGCCGCATCAAGAAAGATTTCTTGCATCATTTCTCTAATCCCCGTGTTGATCTTTTAGTCTGGATCTTGGTCACGAAGCTGGCACCAACCTATTATCGCAAACTTGACCTCATTCTTCATCCAATTCCTCGTTATCGGGAATTAGCAGCCTGGCGCAAAGCATTCAAGCATGAATGGCGACGCTGCGAGACCGCTCCAATCACGCTTCCTTTGAACGAAAAATATCGCCCGAACCCTCATCGTTGGGCTTGTAACTGCCCATCATTGGCAACAAGTCGATTTTTGATCTGCAAACACCTTGTACAAGGTGTGAAGCGTGTACCGCCGGTGTTTTTCCTGGAGGTGAGGCGTCAACGGACCGCTCCTTTCTGGAAACACAAGGATCTTGTACCTTTGAACCCACCAACACCGGCAGACATAACTTGGGCAGCTCGGGAAGCTCTTGCTGATCCTATCGAGACCGAGGACCCGCTTCAACCTGCAACCAACAATCAGCATCCAGGTGACGACGACGACAGTGATGACGAGACAGACTTCCGGACAAGCCAAAAGACCTTCATGGAAAGCATGAATGACCGTATTGCTTTGTTGAGAAGCTTTACCGATGGTTTGGAGTACCAGTTCAATGATCCCCGATTTCTTGCGACACTGGAACGGGAAGGGAATAAGCTGTTCCGCTTGGCAGAAAATTGTCTGGACCGAGAAAGGCGTATTAATTCGGCCAGAGAAGAAGCACCAGCAACGTACGAAAGGGGAACCTCAAACGCGATGCTTTGGCGCCCAAGGCCTAGCGCAACCTAGAGGTGCGAAACGGACAGGAAAAAACTAGGATATCTGTGTAGATTATAATGAAATATATCTTAGAATTGACTGTTCATTTACCTGGAAGCTTTGCATTTACGGTCTGCGAATAGGTATCTAGCGAGCGAGATGGACTGATGAGCGTCGTCAAGAGCCAAGTCACAGTCTGTCACAGTGGGAGGGGAACACAACATGTGATATTCCCCATCACGTGCCTTGTCCGGGGGTTGGTTGCACAAGGGACGTTGCACTTCAACATTGATGCCATCAGACACAAAGTCAGAACCGTTTATATTTATACCAGATGGCATGCCCTAATGATTTGCTGATAATCCCTTAGCTCACCTATCCGTCCCATCAATCACATCATATTAGACGTGACATGTGCCCCATATGCACGGTCTAATTAGAGGGCTTTGATGCTGTTCCTCTAGGTACTGTTAAATATCGTTAAATATGAGGGACTTTACCGTAGAGTTCTGCTCGGCTATCTGGTACCTAGTTACCGTCATCAGGCCGAGGGGGCGTTCATGTCCGCTGTCTGTTTCGAGACAACGGATCAGTCGGCATTGCAAATATACACGTATTTTGCGCGCTCGCTGTCCGCCGCCCGCCCTTTGTCCCAAAAGGGTAGTGACTTTGAAAGGCGCGCATAATAATGGCATTACGGACTTGGGAGCTCATCAAATAGTAGTACATATGTCTAGTATATTGAAGAGAGGTATGAGATTGCCCTATATAGAGTCAAAATCCAGTTATAGGTAGAGGGAGTGTTTGGTAAATTCCCTCCCAGCATCAACACTTGAAGGGGGCTGAGTAGGCTCATAATATTCTGGTTTACAAGTAATATCTGCTTAACATTGACCGCCACTTTGGAAAGCCCTTGAATGCTTACTGTATGCCAAATGCAGGAAATATGACAGTGCCTGACCTAGAGTCAATGAGGTCAGAATTTTGACTAGCAGTAGTAGCAGCAATACAATATAACCGCCTGGCACACAAAATGTAGCCAAAGGATGCGAGCGGCAAGCAAAAGCGAGACCGACATCAAAATGTGGTGTAAAGTAAACAATACCAAATATCATCAAACCTTCTCCGGAAGCTCGACAGAACTCGATTGAAGCCCCAAACATCCATTATTATTTTGGGAATATGTTTATTATTGATTTCTTCACTCGAATATCAAGATTTGCTGGTACTTCATGGCAATGGCCAGGGCAGACATTGATTTCTTGTGGAAACATACCCTTGGAACATGAATAGCTGGTGATGATATGGCCCAAACCACTTAAAACTAGGGTGAATAACTTTTAATTGTCCTTCTAGCTTGTATGTACCACTCTCAAACGAGCAGTGCCTTTTTACATCTTCCAGTTTTTGTCTAATTTGAGCCGAGAGTCAGAAGACAATCCAGCAGGTTACTGTGAGCCTCTGCCTTATACACAATGAAACAACATATCTATAGTAGTCTCGAACTATATATATGCAATATCCGATGGTTTATAGCCCTCTATAAGGTACATATCATGGTGCAATGAGACATGGACAGATCCACACTGGAGCCTTTCATGCCATTCACAACTCAAATAGCAATACATTGCAGAGTTATCATCATATTATATTGATGATGAATATAAAAATCATATCCGATGAGAATATATGAAGTCCGGCACCCAAAACAGGAGCTATAAGCATCCCGGACCCCAATTTGATCGTATTTGTTCTTATTTGTTCTGCGCCACATCCTATCGCAACCTCGCCACAAGTTGGAGGCGGCCCTGCGTCACCGAGTTTTTATCATCAGAGTCACAGGGTCGGTGATATTCATTGCCTGCATCAATATTTCTGCCTCATTGGGGGCAGGTGAACAGCTACCCCAGGACCCTATAATGGCAGAAATAAAGGATTCACGCCCTTTCACGCAGAGCGGGCAGGGCCAGTCTGATACCAACAGTACATTTAGACATGATAGGCCCATAATGAAGGTACCTGGCGCTACTACGGACAGAAAAATGAGCAAACACTCCCTCCACCTATAACTGGATTTTGACTCTATATAGGGCAATCTCATACCTCTCTTCAATATACTAGACATATGTACTACTATTTTATGAGCTCCCAAGTCCATAATGCCATTATGCACGCCTTTCAAAGTCACTACCCTTTTGGGACAAAGGGCGGGAGGCGGACAGCGAGCGCGCAAAATACGTGTATATTTGCAATGCCGACTGATCTGCTGTCTCGAAACAGACAGCGGACATGAACGCCCCCTCGGCCTGATGACGGTAACTAGGTACCAGATAGCCGAGCAGAACTCTACGGTAAAGTCCCTCATATTTAACGATATTTAACAGTACCTAGAGGAACAGCATCAAAGCCCTCTAATTAGACCGTGCATATGGGGCACATGTCACGTCTAATATGATGTGATTGATGGGACGGATAGGTGCCTTAGCTCTCCTACATCTAGGATAACTGCATCATCTCACTCAAAAACGGACTTAATTGTTGAAATCACCGTCGGCGGAAAGGCGTTAGCACTTCTGTTACTCCTGCTGGGTTACAGATTCCGCCAACGCCGTTACCATGAAACATCTGAGGAAACACATATCATTCCTTTTGAATCCGGCTTGACGAATTCCAACTCCCACCTCTCCTCTCGTCAGACACTGCGTTTCCGCCGGATCTATTCCAACCTAGACCACGTGACATATTCTCGGCATATTCTCACCCTCAGAATATGTCTCGGATATGTCGGAATACATGTGTATTCTTAGCTATTCACAAAGTACATATCTTCAGGGCTAAAATAAGCAATTTTCATGATATTCCAGTCATTTATTAAGCCTTTGTAGGCGGTAAGGGCATGACTGGCGACAAAGCTTGGTGAAACATGTGCACCCTTCGGCGATCATTCACGGGCGGCAGTCAGCTGCCGTACGCGGCTAATTAAAGCTGTACGGCTTATGTTATGGAGTCGATGAGGCGCTGCAGCCTCGAGGACCCAGACCGAGACTGCGCCTGATGACAGCGTGTGAGTTCTGAAACATGTCGCACTGGGCAGCGAAAGGACTGGATTATCTAGTCTTGTATCCCAGGGAGACTCACACAATAGTAGACTCACATATACTTGAGTAGAATGGGCACATGTGCTGAGATATACGAGATCTAGTCCTAGCTGTACTGAAGTAAGAATATGTCATGCAAATATCTAAGAATAGCTATGTATTCTCACATAGCTCTGACGTACTCTCAGGCACTCTGACCCTAAAATAGAACGGGCGGGAACGTAGTGAGAAAAGCTACTCAATTCATCAGAGCATGGGAACAATTCATGATGTTCAAATTGAGCAGATTGGGATCGCAGCACAAGGGCGCCGGTCTCCACCTCCACCATTTTACACTTCAGAGATCATAAACAGAACACGTTGAATAAGAAGGAGTCAGAGACAAGTGCAATATCCATACTATTTAACATACCATATTTCGACTGACTTTCTGGTGTAGGATCTATGGTCTTTGAAACAATGGATGCAAGTCTTCTGCAAACTCGTTTTCAAATATTTATATTGCACAGCATGTCAAATCCAGCAAGGAAAGTGTTTAATAATGACTGGGCAGGCCTACAAGCTCATTTGTGCTAGCATAAACTGCTGTGATGAGGCTATACACTAGCACTTCCTCATAGTATCCCAGTTCTCATATGTAAACTGGAACAATTTTATGACTTCAAGTGACATACATCTAGCCTACTCCTGTATCACTGTAGCAGCTAGTTTTAAGTGCATCCCGGGGAGCAGGAGGGGATGACAGCCGTGAGAGTCTCACTTTTTCCGGCGTCCCACAGCTGCCAACCGGCTTGACAGAGCTCCTACGTCCCTGTTGAGACAATATACCAGTATGAATGTGAACTTTATGCTCTTCATTTTTGCTGATTATCTTGTTTCACACATTTTACAAGCTCAAATGCGGAAAAAGATGGCAACTGAATTGCAATTTTGCTGATAGATCAGTGCCCATTGAAGCGATAGACTGACTGATCCATCCTGATGTTTATCATGTCACCAAATAGAGCAGAACATTGGGTGTTCGGACAGCTTTCAGCAAGCTTTCACTTCAAGATGTCAATATGGTCAATCTTTGCTGTCATGGGGAGAAAATAGACTTGTCGCATGACCTCTATCACATAGCTGTTCAACGCAGTGACAGGTCACATTCTTTTTGCCTCCTGCCACCGCCCGTAGCTCACACCTCAGCACAACTTGGTTCCGCTCTGTTACTTCTTCCATGAGCAATCACAAAATGTCTGAAATGTGTAACCAGAATCTACAACCTGGGCCAGTGCTGCGTGATGGGCTCATATCTGAATCTCCCAAGCCCCCGATAGGAGCATCAGCCGTGAGCAAGGGTAAACCAGCACAAAAAGTCCCCGAAAATACTGCTGCTGCCATTGTTGACTTTTCTGAGAACCCAGCTCAGATTGGGAAGCCAACATGCCAGCCCACAACCATTCGGGGTGAAGATCCTCATCATCAGAGGGAGCCAGAAAAAAGAATTTTGGGAATTTCACAGTTTCAACCATCATACTCTGGTGCATGCATTGGTTCTTCCTTCTGTTCACCTGACTTACAAGCAGTCAGGCAATCGAACCTATGATTATGAAGAGAAATATGCACCTGATCCTATGGGTGATCAAGTCAAACCAAATGCCCGTGTCTGGAAGGTGTACTTGGATGAAAGTGAAAGTTATGATGAAGATATGTTGAGATCCTTTCGGGACACTATTGATGCTCTGTTGGTTTTTGTGAGGATCTTTAGGTCTTGTCATAGAACATGAGATTAATGATTTTTCAGGCTGCTTTGTTCTCAGGAGTTGTCACCACACTCCTTGTGCAAACAAGTCAGGCTTTTCAACCAGATTATGCACACATCACAACCCTTCTTCTCATGGAACAGATTCAACTGCTTCGAGCAGCTGGAAACATATCTGCCATTAATGTTGTCCCTTCATCTCTTGATGGACAACAAGCTGCAGCTGGGTCAAACACTGATATTTGGATCAATGCCTTGTTCATTGCGAGCTTATCTCTTTCCTTGGCAACTGCTCTGCTCTCAGTTCTTATCAAGCAATGGCTCCAGGTGTGCTCTCCTCCTTCTGCTGATCTCTGGCTCATGCAAGTCCAAATTTAGGCTTATTCAGCTGTCACACAAGGAAGTGCCATGCAGCAAGCCCTGATTCGACAATTTCGCATCACAGGCCTTGAGAATTGGATGGTTCCCGAAATCATTGGAGTCCTGCCTCTGATACTCCATGCATCCTTGGCAGCCTTCTTTGCTGGATTAGCCCTCTTTGTCATGGAACTTCACCAACCATTGCTCTGGATTGTTGTCTCAGTTGGTACTGCCACTTTCAGTATGTATCTTGGCAGCATCGTCCTTCCGGCCCTATGGATCCAATGTCCATACCGCATTTCGGTGCTATTTGTCCCTGCACAATATCTTGTTTGGCCCAGATGGATTATCAGATATCTGTTTAGGTATGTCCAGTATCACTGGAGGCAATGGAGGGAGCCAGGCCCCTGGAATCGAAAGCCTAATTTTCCTAGTGTCTCTGCACACTCTCTCAGAGATGCCGAACATGAAATGATCAAGACAACTGGAGACCGCAGCCAATGGGATTCTAGTACCACAGTCCACACTATGGGAAATGCAATATCCTGGCTCCATTCCCTCAAGTCTAATACATCCATTGTGAATATTACAACACAATCACTTTATGGTATTGTGCAGGATTTGAAAACAGCTCCATATCGACCTTACCACTATATTCATTCTGCTCTCGCCATTCCAATACCTTCAATGATTGATGTTGCTTTGGATCACCTGTTTGATCATTCTGATCTACAACTCCCTACCCTCACTGACCACCAGAAGCAAAATGAGGAGATCTATCTTGCACTGGTTAGTGGCTTCCTCCAGTCAGAACCAGGCCTCCCCAAGGTCCCAGGAAGCCAAAGGCTCACTGCTTCTATGCTTCATGCAGCATCACATGGCAGTCTTGCCCTCCTGAAGCAATTTGTTGACTGGGGTGCAGACCTCAATACCCCAGATATCACAGGTTTTGGGGATCCAACTGCTCTCAGCAATGCTGCTCAAGCAGGTCATTTGGAAACAGTCAAATTCATACTGGAACAAGGAGTGGATGTAAATGTAGAGGGTGGAATCTGGGGCTGTGCCCTTGCTGACGCTGCATACGGTGGAAAAATTGAAATGATGGAGTACCTCCTCAATCAAGGGGCAAACCCCAATGCCCATAATGATATCCTTCGATGGGCTGTTTCTGGAGGTATAGAAGCAGTTGAACTTCTCATTCGCAATGGGGCCAATCTCCAAGCTCAAGGCCAAGCTGCACTTAGAACTGCATCTTGGGATGGGAATCATGACACTGCCAAGCTGCTCATAGAAAAGGGAGTGAGTCCTCAGGATGAGGGAGGGAACATCCTCCAGACAGCATGCAGGCGGGGTCATTTAGATATCATGAAGCTTCTTGTCAAGAATGGTGCAGATGTCAATGCTCTGGGCGGGGATTATGGGTCCATATTGTGTGCAGCAATCCGAGGTGCAGTGATCCGGGGTACAGCAATTCAGGGCAGCGAGTCAGAGGTCATAGAATTTCTAATTGAAAGTGGCGCAGATGTCAATGCAAGTACAACCAACTTTGGGACCCCACTCCAACTAGCAATTCAGGGAGGACACAAGGAGATTGAGGAGATATTGCGGAGACATGGTGCAAGGGAATGAATTCTATCAGGTTGAGAAAGTAGTTCACTTTTGGAGTCTGAAGGTTGAAAGCCAGTGAGTTGAATGTCATATTGTTACTGCTCAAATCATTGTACAGGAGATGTAATAGTCTATTATATGTACTACCATAGCTCTGATTTGAGTTCTATGGTGCACCGAATTCGCAGCACGTGACGTCGTCGCGCTATAAAAATAAAAAATAAAAGCAGCGACGCTGCGAGCTGGCTCCAGCGGCGAGAATTTAGATGCAATTTAAGCACAATTCTCATGAAATGTATCTGTATCCCGCTCAGAATACCGACATACAGTAACCGCCAGGCGCCAGCGGCATTTCACTGGTTCACGGGTTCTATTGATATGCACAGCGTCCATGCGTCAACAGAGGTATAGCAGAAATCCCGGACGGTGTTGATTTTCATTCAACAGCATCCAAAATTCATTATTCCAGATACAGCTCATAACAAAAGAGAATGGACGTCTGCTGGATTTCAGTTGCGCCGCATTTTCTCGCATTCCTGGACGGCGGTAAGCACACCAGATGCGATACTCAAGTCATTATTCAGAGGCCAAAGTAGCCAAATACCTATTCCCGAGATCCGAACCATACGAATAATCATTTCGCTATTTTTACTGTGGCGCAAAACCGCCGATTTGGCCTCTGGCCAGCGGCAACATTCATATAACTCGACAGATTCATGCTTGAAAGCAATTAAGAAATTCTTAAATGCTAAAAAATAATATCTAAGTAGATATCTTAGTCTCCACAAACGTGTTCTTACAAGTGCAACGTGGCGCAACCACCGAATACGCACTTGGGGGGAAAGGTATGATGCTCGACGCACCCCCCGAAAAGCTTTATTAAGACACATATTTTATAATACAGGCTCTAATAGATCATCATCAAGGCATATGAACAGGTTTTAAATTGCTATGCAATGGACATGGATGTAACAACCTGAATGGAAACAAGTATAGCTTGATTAGTATTGGCTAGTCCATCCTGAGCTTTCTCATGGCACCCGAAAGCAGTGCATCTTCCCCCGTATTGATTGAATTCAGTGGCTGTTGTGCCTCTACAGTTGATGACATAAACCTATCTTATAGATCTATAGCCGGACCGTTGGGTATTCGGACAGCTTTCCGTTCCTTTACAGATATAAGATGTTGACATCAATCTTCGCTGTCATAGGAAGAAAATAGACTTGTCTCATGACCTCCATCAGATAGCTGTTCAGATGAAGTGACAGGTCACATTCTTCTTTGCATCCTGCCACTATCAACGGCTCACACCTCAGCACAACCTTTTTTGTTCTGTCATTTCTTTCATGAACAAGCACAAAATGTCTGAAAGCCGTAACCAAAATTCCCAGCCTGGGCCAGTGCCACCTGATGGGCCCATATCTGAATCTCCCAAGCCCCTGATGGCAGCATGTGCTGTGAACAGGAGTGAACTGGTACAGAAAGTTCAAGACCCTCCGATCAGCAAGCCAACACGCCAGCTCACAGCCGTTCACAGTAAGAAGTAATATGGCCTGTGTTCAAACCTGACATGTCTAGACATCAAGCCAGTTTGAACAGTGGTTTGAACAGTGTGAGTGTTTAAACCGGTCCTTTAGT
Organism: Mycena floridula; assembly: GCA_029320655.1. Lineage (NCBI taxonomy): Eukaryota > Fungi > Basidiomycota > Agaricomycetes > Agaricales > Mycenaceae > Mycena > Mycena floridula. The sequence goes on along the minus strand of JARIHS010000015.1, from coordinate 258,672 downwards.
GTGATGAATAGAGAGCTGCTTGTGGGTTAAAATATAGTCGTTGTGGTGTTCAATCACATTGTGGTGCTGCATTGTGATCTGTTCACTTGCTGCTGCTGCTGTTCAATCCATTATTTTGCACTCGCTGCTCAGATGCTCAAACTCTGGCTCAATTCATGTTCAATCATGGTGATTATTGAACAGGTACATGTGATTAATCAGTCTGTTCAGTCACATTGTGGCGCTCATCTACCTGATATGATCTGTTCTTGCCACTGTTCAATCCATACCAATTTTAGTTCGCTCGCTGTTCAGGCACTCAAACTCTGGCTCAAATCATGTTCAATCATGCTGTTCATGTTCATTGAACAGGTACACAAGTTTAACCAGTCTGTCCATACATCGTGGCACTCATGTACCCAGTGTGATCTAGTGTTGCCACGGCTGGCTAGCCGCAAGCCGCCGAGCCGAGCCATGGCTTATGGCTCCAAAACCGCGGCTCGGCTTGGAGCCACGGCTCAAGCCTTGAAGCTGCCAAATTTTCACCAATTTATATCAGTGACCAGGAATATATATTTAGCACCTAAGTGTTCAGTTATACAAGAAACTTCATTCTCGAGACACAGCCATTTTACCTGTGGCCGCTATCAGGGGCTGTGCATGTTGGAAGTCGTGGGAATCGGACCTCGGAACCACATACGACCAAATAAAGATATTCCCACCCCATTCAACATTGATTTGTGGCTTGTCTGTTACGTCTGTCCCACCCAAAACCAATGTTCTCATTTTGCATCAATACATAGGGACCGAAACTTGAGAATGGGACCTCACTATAGCCATATATCTGCTCTAATCAAAATTTATTGAAAGAACTGGCTCAAGCCGAGCCGAGCCGCAGCTAGCCGGGGTCCACGGCTCGGCTCGGCTCGGCTTCAAAGTGGCTCGGCTCGGGCTCGGGCGTTGCTTGGAGCCAAGCCGCGGCAACACTAGTGTGATCTGTTCACTTGCCATTGTTCAATCCATAGTCTTGGTTCACTTGCTGCTCTGGTGCACAAACTCTGGCTCAATTCATGTTCAATCATGCTGATTATTGAACAGGTATGCGAGATTAAGCAGTTTGTTCAATTACATTGTGGCACTCATGTACCCAATGTGATCTGTTCTTGCCGCTGTTCAATCCATACTAATTTTGGTTCACTCGCTGCTCTGGTGCTCAAACTCTGGTTCAAATCATGTTCAATCATGCTGTTCATTGAACAGGTACACAAACTTAATCAGTCAATCAGCACCCTAGTAACCCAACTGGTCACTTGAGTATCATGATCAGTGCAGTGTTCAATGATTGTGGAAACAGGATACTCATGATAGAATCATGCACATCACTTGGACCACACCTATAATGGAGCGGCATCCAGTCTTAAACATTTCATTCATTCTGTTTGCTGCCAGATATCAGTCGGGTATTTCCTACATGATAGAGCCTGTATTTCTTGAGTATCAAGACATCCAAGGGTATCACCGGCATACATAGAGCCTGAAGCATTCATAAAGTGTCCAGAATAGAAAGTACCAAATACAGGTACCACCAGCATCACCCGGAATAACATAATCTGCCTCTATCACACCAATACCGTCTTGCTGACTTCCTGTGTTCCTTCTGCTCACCTCTGGCCACAGGAAACACCTCCATGCTTTTAAATAGTTTGTTGTCCATGGTCACTGCGTGAAAATATGGGGTCTGATCATGAATTTTTTTGCGATACTTATTACTGAGCGATTTGAGTGATCTAGTGGAGACTAGCATACTTATGTCCTGGACCTCAGATTATCGATATCTCAATGTGGGTTTTGATGATTCGGTGAGCACTTTCCTACACCATAGAATGATTCCTGCAAAGTTGCAGTGCTCTCGAGGACCTTGTGTCGAGATTGACAACCATTAGTGTCGCATATGACATTACAGCATCGGCATCCTAATTGGTGAACAGAGCCTGTTGCTGTTCTGTGAATGTCTAGAATTGAAGTGGAATCACAATTCCAAAGCATTCTATTTCATGATTAACCTGAATCAAGGATAAAGGAGGACTTGGGTGTAAAGCATACATTATCTATGTCAACAGTGGGCAACACAAGCTGCTTGAAGGCCACTGAACTGCTCAACAGCCTTGCGAGACTGATTTTAGGGTCTTCGGCATCCGTCAGCAGACCACATGGGTGGGACTTTGGTACTACCGATCTTGATCGGTACTTGGTACTTTTAGTATCAGAAATGCTCACATACTTCACAGCTGTATTCAGCTGTATCTGCGGGGTATCAAGGCTCTGTTGACAATCTGAAGAACTACTATGCCATGTGATCAATCAACCGCAGCTCTCACTTCAAACACTTGTACCCGATGTAAAGGTCAGCCAACTCCACCAGCAATTTACTTACTTCTCTACGCACATATCTAGTAGAGTCACCAGGCACACAATTAAATCACTGATTGAACCATGTCAAATTTGGCTCTTGCTTTGACTTGTGTGGATGACTAAAATGAGCGCAGATCAATCATGAATGTTCCAGTCCAAGGACATTCAGTTGTACTGCTCGATGAGTATGAAATCATTCAATGAAGAAACAATCAATGACTGTTCAGACTGATTCAATACCGTGATCAGTCCCAATGGAAATGGAGATGGCAAGATGAGCCATCACTTGTTGACGACAATGTGAATGCAGTGTCTTGGAAGAAGATTGTAACCTCATTGGCCTGAAATTATCAACCGAATGCAACAGCTGAATCTAGTGTGATACAACACTTGAAATAGATGGGATATCACAGTTCTGATTGGATAATGTCCTTGCGCCCAAAGGTGTGGAATACACAGTTGATGTTCGAGACCACAGCGGACCTTGGTAGACTTGGGTAACACCTGGGTGAAACACTTGCTGAAACGCCAGAAAATAAGCGATCACGTGCTGATGGCAACAATATAAGTCACCGTGACCGTGACATTACCTCTTGTTCGTTGACCACAACCATCGTTTTCCCCCACTGCATTCCGCCAGCGCTTCCCTCCACCAAAACTCGACTTCTCCTCTGTGCCGGTATGGTCTTATTCTTCTTATACTGATTGACATTGCTCGCAGCTTCGCAGTCATTTTGTTGGCGCCTCAGTCAGCCTTTACCGTGAGTATTCCATTCACCCACCCGTAGCCCTCTCTCACTATCGTTTCAGAGATTCTCTTTACCACTGTGCTTTTTCCATCCCATCTCACCTGTCCTCCCTCTCGCACTCTTCATATCCTGTCGAGGCACCATTCATTGTTGCACAGTATCTTTGTTTGTGCTTTGCTAATGTGGTTCAGTCAAGCTTCGGTGTGATGATTGAACTATGTTCTATCGGTGCGTTTTTATTCTGTTCAATCAATTCGGTACTGACGTTCTCACAGTGATTGAACGGTCATGATTGAACAGTGGAAGATGTAGCCAAAATAGTAGCCAAAATACAGCAGTATTGTGTTTAGATAGCCGATTGAACATGGTTCGGTTTGAACCACCTGTCTGTTGAGACATGTTTTGATTGAACGCACGAGATATGGCGGCAGTCACAGTGAAGATCCTCAACTTCAGAGGGAGCCAGAAAAAAGAATTTTGGGAATTTCACCAACCATCATACTCTGGTGTGTCTTTTGGTTCTTCCTTTCTGTTTGTCTGACTTATGAACTACAAGGCAATCAGACCTATGATTATGAAGAGAAATATGCACCTGATCCCATGGGTGATCAGGCCAAACCAAATGCCCGTGTCTGGAAGGTTTACTTGGATGAAAGTGAAAGTTATGATGAAGATATGTTGAGATCATTTCGGGACACTATTGATGCTTTGTTAGTTTTTGTGAGCATTTAGGTCCGGTCACAGAACATGACATTCACATTCTTCAGGCTGCTTTGTTCTCGGGAGTTATCACCACACTCCTTGTCTAAACTAGTCAGGCTTTTCAACCAGATTATGCACAGATCATGACCCTCCTCCTCATTGAACAAATTCAGCTGCTTCGAGCAGCTGGAAACACATCTGCCATTACAGCTATTTCCGGTACCTAAGGCGCGGCATCATTTTTGATCATGAATTTGATGGCACCAAAGAATAAATCATAGTAGGTGCAAATCTTGTTGGATTAGCCTCGGAATAGGCTCTAATTTTTTGTCTCTCAAAGCTTTAAATCATAGGCCACTTTTCTCCAATATACTGTGCGAATTTCAGCAAGGTACAAGGGGTAGGGGTGATTTGAGGAAGTCTGAACCCTAGAACATGCAGGATGCTTTGGGGACTCTCTGGAAAGGCCTAAAACTTCATGTATATGTATCATATACCTATAGAAATTAATCTTACCATTATATCCATTCCCTCGCTATTCCGATACCTTCAATGATTGATGTTGCTTTGGATCACCTGTTTGATCATCCTGATCTACAACTGCCTACTCTTACTGACCACCAGAAACAAAATGAAGAGATCTATCTTGCACTGATCAGTGGTTTCCTTCAATCAGACTCAGACCTCCCCAAGGTGCTGAACAGCCAAAAGCTCACAGCTGCTATGGTTCGTGCAGCATCACATGGTGGTCTTGCGCTCTTAAAGCAATTTGTTGACTGGGGTGTAGATCTCAATCATCCAGATATGACAGCTCCTGCTCATCCAACTGCTCTCGGGGATGCTGCTCAAGCAGGTCATTTGGAAACAGTTAAGTTTATATTGGAGCAGATGTTAATCTAGCGGGTGGGATCGAGCGATGTGCACTTGCTTCTGCTGCAAGAAAATGCAATATTGAAGTGATGGAATACCTCCTCAACCAAGGGGCAAACCCCAATTCCCATGATCATATTCTTGACCGGGCTGTTATTGAAGGTCTGGAAGCAGTTGAACTTCTCATTGACAAAGGAGCCAATCTCCAAGCTCAAGGCCAATCTGCACTTGAGACTGCTTCTAGGCAGGGAAATCTTGACATTGCCAAGCTTCTCATTGAAACAGGAGTGAATCCACGGAATGAGGGAGGAAACGCACTTCAGGAAGCATGTTTGCGCGCATCTAGAGATTGTGAAGCTTCTTGTCAAGAATGGTGGAGATGTCAATGCTCTGGGCGGTGTGCTGCTTTGTGCGGCGTTGACTACGGCAGATCGACACCACTTTCGTCAAATGTTCACAAGGGTTGGATTTGGATAATGGCTCTGACTACTATTCTAACCTGACTCCACAGTGATGACTAGCTGAAGCAAAGGATGTCGGTGCAAAGGGAAACTGAGTCTTTATTTGGTAATAGGTACGGGACAATTCGCAATGATCAAGGTCGCTGCTCACGACGATGCTCAGCGTAGAGCTCGTCGTTGCCGGGAACAGTGCAGACACAAGAAGGGGGATCGCAAGATACTTTTCTCTTCTGTTCCCTGGTCCTTTTATACTCCATAACCCTGTGCCTAGATATATAAATAGATGAACACGCGTCCTCTGGTTGCTAAGTCCCTGAACAGCTTGCCCTCGGCCATGCAACTTGACCTGTTTTCCCAGCAACCAATATAGCAAGAAGCCTTCTTTCTATAGTGCTCATATACTGGCACTGCCGCCAGGTCCTGGTCATTTGTCATAGCTGCGGGGACCTTGAAAGTTCCCACAGTCACTCCCAATGCAAGATCTGATGATCCTTGTCTTTAGCTCGGAGTCGCGTGGTGTATCCTTGTAGGTCCATATTCCCTATTACGCTCTCAGCCAGTGCTGAGGCGCGACAGCGGAGATTATAGGACCGCATTGTTGGCAGCAATCCAGGGTGGAGAGTCAGATGTTGTAAAATTCCTGATTGAAAGTGGCGCAGATGTTAATGCAAGTGCTGGTGACTTTGAGACTCCGCCCCAGACTCCACTCCAACTAGCAATTCAGAAAGGACACAAAGAGATTGAGAAAATATTGCGGAGACATGGTGCAAGGGAATGACCAGGCTGAGAAAGTAGTCCACTTTTGGAGTCCGAAGGCTGAAGCCCAGTGTGTTGAATGTCATTGTTACTGCTTAAATCATTGTACAGGAGATGTAATTGTCTATTGTCTGTAGTCATCTCGAGTGATCAGCTGAAGATCAAGACAGAACATTCCAGGAACTCGAGACTCATATACTTACTGTTTGATCAACACAGATAGACCAAAACTCAGACTATGACATGACAAGTGAATTTGAACCCGCAAGCACCGGGCCTGAACTATTAGATATCCATGTGACACGTCACTCCATAAGACGCTGAGAAACTGTCAGTCGCGTCGAACCGGCGACATCCAGTCATTCCACTCCGCATTGGGACCGAAAATATGCATTTCCAAGACCTGATCCAATACTCTGCAAATCATCCCGTAATTCAATCAGATTCAGCTTGAACCTTTTGCAACCTTTCCCCCAAAAGCATCTGCGATGGATGTAACGAGCTGAATGGAACTGAGAAACAGGAAAAGCCTGAGGTTTGTAACATTCCTTATGATTTCCGAAGGTTGCTGTGAGGCTGACGGCGACGGGGTAGAATTAAGACCAGGTGCTATGTGGTATGTAGCTCTCCTTCACGTTTGTAATGTACAGGTAGTAAATGTATGCTGGTTCACAATCCGAATGAATTTCCGAACGCTAAAGAATGTAATAATGCAAAAGGTAGTGGTTTCTTTAATGATGTATGTATGCGATAATAAGTACTACAATAATAATATACAGACAGCAAATGCAATGCGATAGTAATTCCCGAAAGGAAAAGAGACCTCCAAGGATTCCTGTTGAATCCCCGACTCCACATTAAGCTCCCAAACATTGGGTCTTCTTCTTGTCCCTGAAAGCCCGAAAATCTCGTCCGGCCCTGCAGGAAATCAACCCGCTTGACACCCTTCTTTTCCTCTCCAGCCTTCCCTGTGACATGAGCAAAATAAGTGGCATCGACGTGCCGTCTAACATCTTCCGGCAACACCTGGTACTCCGTCTGCGAAACCGGCGGCGTCAACATGTAAAATAGCGACGACACTACGTCCGCGACCGTCACATAGCCCCTTGTTTGCATTGGACTTCTCTATGATTGGCCATTGCAGATATGTCCTCGAGATCAATAACGACAGGACTGGCGGTGACGGCGCTGATTCCAGGAGTGATATTTTTGGGTGGAGGTTGACAGGGCAATGAGAGGTCGTATATAAGGTGCTTGGATACGGGTCCAAAGGTGAGAAGCTGGTGGAGATACATCTCCCTTGCTGCTTGCGGTTGAGGCAAGGGCAAGTACAAAGACCTTTTCGGTGTCCCCTATTCCAATGACGAGACAGAAGATGAATTCTTCGGTAGTAATGGCAATGAGACATGGTGAATATCGTGAGCTGGGCCCGGCTGGGCATATATATCTGATAATAGTGTTCGTTTCGAGCAGCCCTAGACACTCGCTGATCATGCCGTAAGGGCTTTCCAGGCCCCTGAATTGTAAGAGCATAAATGACCTTCAAGGTATGTGTGCCAGCGGAGCTACCCCCTAAATTCCACTGCTCATTTGTACACCAGTGGGATAGAGGCCACCAAGTGGCAAATACGAGCCCCTGGTCTGCCAGATAAAATGGTACCTGTGCCCTGTCCTTTGCACTTCTCTGCTAGGCTGATTTTAGCAGGGAAAGTTGGACAATGTTAGCTCAAGGCCACTGACATACTGTACTACCTACATACAGAACCAATTGAAGATGGGAAACAAGTGAGACTCAGGATGGCTCCAGTATTAGGACAGGTGAAATGATCACTTGGTGGTCTGTAAAGGAACAGTTGGTCTAGAGACAGCACATTGTAGAGTAGAACAAAACATGCATGGTGTCACCTAAGATCTTGCTCAGCTGGTCCAGATCCTGTAGAGTGCAAGCTTGGTATTCTGGACTCTCCAATGAATCAAGAAGGAAAGAATACAGAGTGATGACATATTTACCCATAATCAAGGTTTTACAGTCCTAGGCAGCCAGACTTATCCAATTGTTCAAATGAGCCAGTCAATGAGAATGAAATTTGAATTGAAGGTGACACTCTTTGCATATGGTCTGATTGAGACTTCCAGTCTCCAGGAAGGTTGTGGGTACCATTCTGCTGCAGAAAGCAATGAGGCCCAGAAAGCAGGGGGAAATGCTCACCAAAACAATCAAGGCCATGTGCCCTCTGAAAGCTTGGCCTCAGAGGATAACATGATACTGTTACCTGTAAGTAAGTATATCCAGGCAGTTAACGGAAAATTGACATGTTGAACTTGTGATCAATGTCACAGGGATGCTGCTGACTTGGAGAAGAACCTGCAATGCAAAACATAGTCTGAGAAGACCTGGAGGAACCAATTGAGGTCAGAATTGGGAGCAATTCACTGCAGAAGGTCCCCAGCCAGCAGAGCAAAAGCCCCGAAGGTCACGAGCTTTCAAACTCAGTATTTTCAACTCAGTACTGGTATCAAGGGCACAAGTGGTTACCAAGCCAGGGAGCCTGGCATTAGCCAATTGTTGGCTGACAGAATGGTCACCTGACACTTCCCCATTGGGTACTTTGATGGTATCGCCCGTTGAGCTGAGGTTGGCGTAGACTGGGCTAATCCGGGAGACGGACATCACATCAGTCACACAAGCCGCGATATTTTTTGAGGCCAACCAGAGCATTTGTTTAATACCTTCAGTGCAGCATTCAATAAATGAATAATACCTTTAATACAGAAAGAAAATTGCCTGTGGCGCCCGGCCCGGCTCCCGTTCAATACGTATCATACATGTCAATACCAACGATACCGGATGCCTTCGGCATCCATGCGTTTGAGGCAGTCCAAATTGATTCAATCCCGAGCACTATCAGTGGCAGGAAGGCGAACTTGGCCATGTGAAGCTGCAGGACCGGCGAAACTCGATGCCGGAATATCCGGTGAGAGATGGGAAAGCTTTCATGTGCTATATCCGCATTGGGCTCCATCATCAAAGTGGGCTAAAAATCGCTCCCTCCCAACAAACGAGCCCATGAGTGGGACTCGTAATCAAGTCCGTTGGCGTAGTGGCGTACTACATGGCAGCTCAGAGATGCAATATTTCCATAGCTGGTACTTACTTATCTCTTGAGACCAAATACTAGAATGGGTGTTACTTGTTGTATGGATACCAGCTTTACTCTTTTGCTCCATTTGGCTGCTAGAAACTCTACATCCGATGGCTGATCAGGTGACTGTGTGTAGCATATCATATGCAAGCAACTTCCGGTTGCTCACTGATTTTTGGCACATTGAATAAATACAGTGGATCCTGAAAATAATGTCCTTGGGGAATATATTGTTCCAATATTTTAACCAGGAAGTTGAATGGGCAGACGCCAACATTTGTTGCGTGGGGTCCGCGGCTTCCTCATTAGCAGTGAGGGTTGCGCGGCTCGAGGGAGGTTTATCCGGCATTCCTGGCCCATACACAGTGGTGCCGAGAAATGCCGAGACGGCCAACAACAATGCCGACAGGTCTACTCCGTTGCTGTGAAGTCGCCTCAAGCCGCTAACACGTCTGTACAGAGGGTCCAATGTCAATTTGCAAGCTGGGAACAGTAGTTTCCCCTCAGATACCGTTTTTCAGACAGTGCTGTAATAAAGTGCACCTATAGATTACTGACTCAGCATCTACGCACGCCACAGTTAGTTGATACGGATATACAGTGAGATAGGCTAAAACAATTACGCATGCACAACATCTACTCACAGCCATCATCCTACTCATCTCCCACCCTCCTCTCTCCTCCTCCTCTCCTATCATTGTTGAGATGGTGCTGCGCGTGCGGAGTAGTGCGTGCGGAGTTTGAGATGGAGTTGCAGTGCTGAAGATCTCCGTGCGAGTTTGAGGTGGTCTTTGGGTGGCAGGTTTCCAATATTGCTTTGCCTCAGCGGGAACTTACTTGATGATCTAGGGTACGCTGTGCATTCGATGAACAGAGGGATCTCACTCAATATGGTTTAATGGCATCACACATTCATCCACTGTCTGGAACATCTATGCACTGTGTCTGGTCAACTCAGTTTAGATCAAAAAAATGACAAATCTTTGAATCAACCAGATTACAACTCCAAGCGAACGTGCCATCATTCTCTTCATTTCCTTCTACCTCCTTTATCATGCAATTCACTCTTTCTGCCATGCCCTCATTGACTGTCGCTGCGGTCCCTGTCTCCTCGGTTCAGTCGTCCAATTTTCTTGTTGCTTGCACCCATTGACTAAATTGACCAATGAAATGGAGGCCGACAAGTGGCAAGTATGAGCCCCCTTTTTTTTTTGCTCTGTTCACCAAGTTGTGTGATCAATGAGAATAAGGAGGGATAAGAAATTGCACCAAAATAGCTGACAAAATGATGAATATATTTTCAAGGAACCATACCTGGTTCTCTGGTACAGTGAAAGTCAAAGGAAAGAGGTGCCCCAAGTCATTAGTCAATTCAGAAGCGGCTCAAGTGTGGGTTGAGATTACTCAAGTTGGCTAAGGTGGAACTGCTTGATAGGGTCATTTAGTGTGGTTGTTCTATCGGCTACATTTCCATCCTTATTTCGCTACTGAATTAGACTCCCGAACCGCCTACTTTTTCCGGGCCCACAAGAGAAGAACAAGTATATGCAACCATTGCACTATCTCTCCCCAAACACGGTTCACGATAGTCCATACCATGGAAGACAAGGATTTATGTGGCGAATTTTGGGACAGCCAGGGCTGCAGATGAGCTGACCAAATTAGAGTGATATTTTGGGTCATTTCCATCTCAAGCTTGCTCTGAAGTGTACCTGACACTTTAAATCCTTGTTTAAATGCCTATATTGATACCAGTGCAAATATGTATGTGGTGTCTGGTGCCACAAGGCCTTGTTTAGTTAAATTTTTCTCCACCTGTGGCGCACTTGATATTTGTTGGTGGCCGGAATGATCTATATCCAGTCTGCACAACATGAATATGAAGCAAGTCTACTTTATAATCCAATTTTGGTCTGACTTTAGGATCATTGGCTGGCAAGACTGGGATACCCCTTTTGGACATGTCAGACCCCAGAGACCGTCTTTCCATCAAATTGTGTAAAGAATACAGTTGATGAAGTAATATTTCCTCTGTCACCAGTCAAAAGGGTCTGGACCTGTGAAATCAAAGAATTCTCGCTCGTGCTCATATGTACCTTTTCAGCACTGAGTCCTCATCATCAGAGAACTGTTCAGCAACATTCAGACCATCCTGTATGTCCTCAGATGGTCCCATCCACCATTCACCCCGCCCTGATAGTGATGACCTGTGGCTTGCGGTAGCTCCTGATCTTGATTAGAGGCAAGGCATCGTCATCCCATCAGTCTTCATGGCCAAGAGTGAAGCTTGCATTCCATTCTGGAGTGAAAGGATCTACCACATGATCATCTAGACGACAGAAACCATCCAAAATGAAGAGATACACATCCCAAACATTGTCTCAAGTGATAGTGGGTGATCCCAGGTCCTGGTAGAACTTGAAGTAGTAGTTATGGAATGATGTAGGAACAAGCTCAAATACTGGGTGATCGGCTGGTGCAAGCCTCTCTTTGACTGTATGGACATGAGCAGGGTTAACTGTAATCTGTATAGAATCAGAATCAATAGGTAGAATGCATGTACAAACAATATCTGACCTTGAAGTCAAGACATTCGTAGGCTTCAAGCTCCTCATAAATATGTTCAGGTACACTATGTGGTAGAACTTTGTTTCGATTAGCTCTTTTGGTGATGAAGTTTACATGGTCCCTGTAAGCATCCAGCTCAGTCTGTGACCAGGGAATAAATACCCAGCGGAATGCAAGACTAGAGGACAGTTGAGACTTGCAGAGTATTTCACAGTTAAGAGACAAACATACTTGTGTCAGGGAATGGTGGGATCATACCAGCCACAATGAATGCTGGAATCAATCAGAGTCTCGTACCCTGGCGTCAATCAGCGACAAAGCTGGCCCCAAGCAATCTCTGGGATCACATTCTTCTTCTCATGCTTCCAGCGATGTTGGAGTGTCCCGACAAGACTGGGGTCATGAAGCCAGCAAAGCATGGTTTGCCTATTTGCAATCCCATAATTTTCAGACCCAAGATCACTTTGGCTAATGAGTGACATGTCTAGGGATTGATTTAGCACAACAGTATATCAAGGTTCTGAAACTTACGTCCACGTTGCTCGACATCTTCAATAAAATAGGAGAATATGAGTCAGATTTGAATTACTCCACAGCTAGTACACTGACACTGATGACATGGCCTTCACCCATCCTGCCTTCGCCACCCAAGTTGGTGAGGTTCCTCTTCTGCTGGTAATTCCACCATCGTTGTCATAAAGACTTTGATTCTTTTTGTTTTTTGTGGAATTCGGTTCTGGGAGGTTTGGAGATGTGAGGTGAGCAGTCGAATCTAGATCAAGAGCTTGGAGTGCTATAGTGTTTTGGCGGTCCTTTGCACACCATCACTCCTTTGCACACTTGATATTGAACTGTACCATAAGCTTTGGGCCTCAGAGTCATTGATAAACCATGTCTATAGAGTCATATAAGCATCTCAGAACCAATATTTGGATCTGCAGTGGCCACCTATGCTGTTCTGCAGAGTGTGCAAAGGACCGATAAAATGTGACTTTTGTGACCATTGATGTTCAATGATTTATGTGGTGCTCTGACAGCAATGTGCTCTCCTATAAATTGGCTAGAATACACTTTTCATGTTCCTGAAGAAGATTGTCAACTCAGATTTTGCATATCTGCAAAAGAGAGCATATACTGCATCATTTGTGTTTGGTGCGCAAAGGACCGCCAAAACACTGTATGTCACAATATAAATTTTTATTTTATATCTTTCCAAATGTAACCATTGTCCACAGGATGTTAAACAATCCTTTTGTTTCCTTGCTATTTGTGTGAATTTTTGAGCAATTTTTAAGAATTCTTAACAGCTGTTTTCTGTCTGTTTCTCAAGGCTGACTGCACTACATGTCTAAGCTCAAAATGGTAATGAAAATCATGTAATTCTCATCCAACATTTCTGAGTGAAAAACAAAATTTTTGCAACTTGTTTGTAACTTTCGATTGTAATTTTAGATAGCCAGTTAATGTTTTCATTCAATGATTTCACAACTTTCTGCATTTATTTACTATCTCCAGTAGAGTGTAGTGGAGCTCTTTATCTCATTTTATTGTGATGCACGAGGATGTGGTGATCCAAGGTACAAACCCAGTGCAGTGAATAGTGCTGGTTTGTATGCGAGGATATAGTGATCTGAGGTGCAATAAATTTGGTGTAAAAATCTATTGAAGTCATAGCCCAACACCCATTGAAGCAGTAGCCCTGCACCCATCCCCTTTATATTCCTTGTGAATTAAAACCATTACAAAAGCTAGAGCATCACACAATTACCATTCGCGAATGACTTGCACTCATGCTCATGAATATTTCACATGCCAGAGGTGACATTTGTACTCGTGTCCTATTTGTGAAAACGAATGCTTTTATTCACAAATATTTGTGATATTAAGAGTGTAGTTGAGGTTATACAGCCTATTGATCCATGTAAAGGACTTGAGTATCACCTTTTTTTAGTGTAGTCACTATTGCTAAAGAGCAGAAAGACTCAAATTGCAGTAACACTCAACATTGTGCTATGTTGAGTCTTCAAAACCCATATTTGTACTCATTGAATAAGTGTGGGAACAAGTACTCGTACTTGTGAATGATGTATATTTGCAAATTTCCCCATGAATATACTTGGCATCATTTGTGAATTCAATGTAATCACGCGATGCTCTAACAAAAGCCATGCAAAGTTCACTGTCAAAGTGAACTAAGCTAAGTTTCTGTTTGTGAGAGACAAGTAGTGCATGACCAAAACCTTACAACTTCGTTGGAAGGCTTTCTCTTTCTTGAACTGCCCGAATTACTCAGAGTGTTAAAAGAGAGTTAGTGTGTATTTGGATTTTGAGATATAGATCTTTATAGATCTATTTTGAGGATTCCATTTGCATTGACAGCCCCACTAAAAGGTGCCCTATTATCAGCTTTTACAGATTTGTCTGAGGATGAAGACTGATCTGGATCAAAGAAATATCCACTTTCTCAGGTTCTAGATTGAATATAGGTGAATTGTTTATTGATACACTTAATTGATCCCAATGACTGATCATATGACTACTTCTTTGAAGCAGTGATGTACTATGTCAGATTCTGTAACTTCTCGATGTCCCTCAGCACCTTATGACCCTGACCATATACCCCTACGAGACTTGTGCTTAGATCTGCAGCCTCTAGCTGTGTTAGAGCTACTTGAACTTCAGTACTCAGATATGTCAGACCCAGAGTCTGAACTGAATCCTCTGGGTAAGTAAGTTCCTCTTCTTCACCAAGATCTATCTCGCTCCCTTTGTTTACAGCTGAAGTCTGCTTCTGGATACCGGAACAGGTTTGTTTTCAAACCAGGATTCCCTTCGAGAATTGGCAAGTGATTGCTGAACAGTTCCTGCAAGAAAGCTACTGCTTTGTCCTTAGGATTGGGGGATAAGAGGTGCTCCAACTGGTTGGGAGTATAATCTCTCGACTCTACTGATGCATGAGACGTTGTGGGGATCATCTCTACTAGTTGAGGGTATGGGGTCCCCCTTCATATAAGATGTTTGACTGTGCAAAGCAGAAGTGTGCTTTGTTGATGACTGCTTTCTCCACCACTGTTCAAACTCTTTCCCTGAGTGATTTGTGCAGCAAGCCTTGAGGATCGGCAGGTTTCAGAGGTAGCACTAGCTTTCCCCTTTAAAACGTGCAGTTCCTTGTGGCTTTGCTGCTCTGAAGACCCAGAGGGACTAGATTTGGGCTCTTTGCATAGACGCCGAGGCAGAATTTTCGTAGGTCATGACTTCTGTTAAAGGTGTAAACTTGGTCCATGCAAAAAATGAGATCTCAAGGATATTTGAGCAAGCAGTGTCAATAATTGGTCCCCTCATGGTGGACTCCAAAATGATATACTAAATCCACAATGATGAACTGTAGAACTATGGAGGGGAGTCTTACTGATTCCCTGCTCTTAATCCTTTAACACAAAAATAGAAATTATTGCGATTTTCATATTTGATAAGAATCCGGAAAAAATAAAAAAGTTTTTTCTGAGGGTATCATCACAATGAGTCACCTTAGTCAGCGCTGTCTTACCATCATGAGCTCGTTGCTGGCGCTGTTGACAGTGTTGTAGAGGACAGGCTGCCGCAAAAATCAGGGAGATTATATAGAATCATGTCTATTATATAGATCCAACATATTACAAGATTTGGAACCGAATTGACCCAGTGAAAGATCAATAGAGGATACCGGAACCATGGCCAACCATGTGATGGTTTCTGGAAATTTCAGACAGAATGAGGGTAATATGGCATGGAACAAGGTTGAAGATGAAGGAAACGGGAGAAATCTAGAAGCATGAAGGTATAGAATGGCAATAAAGAGATGGGGCAAACATGGAGGATGGGACAGACCTTGGACCGGACCTTGTGTCAACATCATTGGCTCCAAAAGCATTCCAAACGAGCCCAATATCGATCCTACGTCAAAAGATAGTGAATTGAGCTCAGCCGCTCATGGGCATGACAAGGAGGGTCGATTATGGTGGCAAATCATGAAGGTGCAATTACAGGACCTCTGTGTGATCAGAGAAGGAATAGGTCGACCTGTATTGATGCTGAACTGTAATGAAGAGATTGCAAAGCGAGATTTGGCAATTGGCAATGAGGAGCGCCGTCAATGGCGCCAGTGACAAGCTCATGATGGTAAGACAGCGCTGACTAAGGTGACTCATTGTGATGACACCCTCAGAAAAAACTTTTTTATTTTTTCCGGATTCTTATCAAATATGAAAATCGCAATAAAATAGAATTTCATACAATTGAGTAGAATGCTTGACTATCTGAAAGTAATTGAACCTGCGCTTATGCTCTTGATTGAGCTCTGAACTGTCCAATACAAAGTAAAAACTAGATGTGAGATGCTCTACTTCTTTACAAACAGCCACTATTTATAATAATTCTACAAATGTCTGCATGATTCGTTGATACAATAAGGTGTGAGTCTGTATTTCTCTTCTTCTGTGCTCTGATTTACCAATACAATAACTGTGAGTTCATTTTTGAAGTCCATGTGTCTCTTATCTTTACTTCTGGCTTTCTTTACCAGCTTGTGAACTCTTTTGCTTCTTTTTCTCTTGTATTCCACATGTCTCTTCACTTCTCATGTTACTCTTTTCTTCTTATCTCTCTTTGCATGTCCTTAACTTTGCTTCTTACAATATTCAGCTTCTTTGATTTACTGTGCTTGTGTGTCCTTTGTCCATTTGTCCCTCGCTTGTATTGTCCATGTGCTTTTCATTGGTGGTGTTCTGACTTCTTATTCTCTCTTTATCTCTTTCTTCTCCTCTCTACTCTGCTGTTTGCTCCCTAGTCTTTCCCTTTCTTGCTCTACAGCTTCTTTGGACTTTTATCTCGGATTGCTGCACCCTTCCTTTCCTTCATATAGCATTGGATAGCTTCATATAACATCTTTTGGCTTTGTATAGCCTCAAATAACCTATAATGTTGCTATCTGCTTATGATACACTAGAATAGTGTATCAATGAGGACATGCTCTTCATCTATATTGTGGGAGAAAAAAATCAGGACCTTTTTGTCTTCATCCCCAGGGTCTCTACAAGGGTCTCAGATGCAATAAAACATCCATGAAAAATCTAAATTAGATATTGAATGGCTACTGTGCTAATTCTATCCTCTCATGCATGGCAACTACTGTAGAATAGCAGAACATGAGTCAAGAGCACCAACATTCAATGGAGACAACATTTTAGAATGCTTGGAACAGTTTGGACTCAACACAAATAGTGCAATCCCCTAATTGATATCAAGGCCTTAATTACTCACTGATCCATGGTCTCTTGAGTCACTGTTTCTCACATAAACAGCAAGTTGGTCCCAGATTTGATTTTCATAATTGTACCTCTCCATGACAAATGGGAAGACAAGATAGGCCCAAGATGACTCGCATCAGACCAAGGAACCTTAGGTGCCAGAATCCGAGGACTCTGTCATTGTTGAAACATCAGCATCAAAGCCAACATGGTTTTTGGACTTAATCCACAAGGCTACAGAAAATGAGGACTTGGACTGATTAGACATGCATGACCAGCACAAAGGTCATGAGGACAACATGAGGCATGGAGATTAAAACCTCAAGGCATTTGGGCATGATAACACATGGCACACAGACAACTAGCACATTCAACTTCATTGCCCTGAAACAGGAAACAGTCATGGAAACAGGTTGTTTATGGTATGGTTGTAGGCTGTTTACCAAGGTGGAAAACAGACAGTACTTGCATGTTTATTAGTATTTATACGGTAGTTTAGAATATTGTATTCTTTAGTCTTTCAATTTCATATTGTAACACTCTTTGCTCTAGCCTGTCCAAGACCTCTTGTCTTACTGAGGGTGTTCTTCAACCTTAGGAATTGAGTTTAAGTTCAGCTCTCACATTTGGTGATTGCGAGTTGTATGGTATCCAATATGCCTGAGTGAATTGTCCATGTCTTGCTCTGATGGTAGATTTGCATAGTACTTATTATTTTTTTGGTTTGATTGGTTGCTCACCCTCTTGAGTGCAGTTTCAGACAAAGATTAACATGTCATACAATAGCTGGATGTAATTCCCTTTCTTCTACTTTGTGTCTTTTTTTTTAGTTCTCATTTCCCTTGTGCTTTCCTGTTATTGTATAATGTGACTTCTTTGGGCTTTCAGCGCAGCTTGTCAGATGGTCAAGTTGTGTCCTGTGCAAAAATTGTTCTGTCCCCTATCACTACAATTGAGCTTTGTTTATGCAGACAGTGAGTTTTGTATTTTCATCTCAAGTTCCATGTCACATTATATGGAATGTATCTACTCTGTTTTGGTTTTGTCAGTCTAGTTGTGAAATATTATATCTGTATTTGTGAGGTGAAATAGTAAGAGTGTGCTCCTGGTGATCTTTGTTGGTTTACTAACTTGGGGTACAAAAAATCAGTAGAATAGTCCTTCTACTGTATTTCAGGTATGATGAAGTACATGATGATGTAAGATTCATGTTGTTTTGTTGCCAGTGAAAAAAGGGGGACTTGTATCTGCCACCAGAACAGCTTAACCCCCTGCTATGTAGCTCTATGGTAGAAGGCCAGTTTCTATGTGATTCTACCTGAGACACCGCTATGCGAGCTATCATGGCTACACAATACTTTCTAGCCTCGTTACCAGCCCTCTGAAATCTCGGAGAGATTCCTCATCAGAGGGCTTGGTAAATCCAAGTCAGAATTATTTTTGGCAGGTCATAAATTTGATGGGATCATGCTTACAAACACTCCTGAAATGGCTATTTTCCCTTCTCGCACATTATGCTGTCAGTGGCCTTTCTGTTGATTACTGGTTGTTCTGTAAGGTGGTACCATGGTAGGGTCGGTCACCAGACTATTTTACAGGAAGTGAGAGCACATGAACCTTGTGGCCTGTGCTGTACTCATAAAGTTATTACTGCTGCCAATCTCATGGTAAACAAAATAGTGTTAGAAGGTGGTATCTTCTGACTCCTGTCTTGTATTTTTATCATTCATTGCCTATCAACACTCTTTTATCAGTCATTCACCTTATTGTGCTTGCCCAAACTCATATCTTTGTCTAACAAATAGAGATGTAAAGAAGAGAAAAATAGAACTAGAATGAATACCATTGACTTTTAGAAATAGCCCTTACAACCAGGCCATGAAAAACAGGGCTGCAGTTTGGAATAGGTAAGAAAAGATGGGAATAGGGACCAGAAAGGTCAACTAATTTGATGAATCTGCAAACAAAGTTCAGTGATTAACTGACTGCTTGGAACTATGTTGATATAACTTTCCATCAAACAGTTTCTGCTCGCACCTCAGCCTCATGTGGGAAGAGTGAGTTCACATGATCCCCTGGGCATGTAGCCCATCCAGTGAGGATTTCGAGCATTCCACAAAAGAAGTGCTAACAGCTATTGTTGAGGATATGATCATTTCTATTCCTGTTGATAACACGGAGGCCTAGTAATGAACATTAAACATCTTAAAGGTGTGCAACTTGAACACTCTTACCTGCATCATGAATAGCTTGATCATTGTACGTAGTCTGGCCTTTGTTCTCCAGCTTTGTCCAATCACTATCCTTTGTGTAGCAACTGTTGCGATAGTAACACTTTCCCCCAACTTCCACAAGCTCGTGCACATATGCACCAACACGTAGAGCTCAGTGAGCTACTTTTGCCGCCTCCACGCAATTAGAGAAGAAACCTGAGGATCCAAATGATAGTGGTCGTGAGAGGAGAACGACAGTACGAATGAATGAATGAATGAATGAATTACGCGGCTCTCCGTGACAGTCACGAAGGGTCCTAAAAAGAACAACCGGTGCCAGATGCTTCGCCCAGCGACGACTTGACCCACGAAGGGGAAGGTAGATCGCACAGGTTACTATGTCGGCCAGATTCTCTAAGCTGATACCACAAACTGACTAGACAAGTACTGTAAGAGAAAATGAAAATCCAAACCACAAAAACCTTTATTTCCCATCTGAATCAGATAGCTCTGGCAGAGCGCCTTCCACAGTGCCCTGCAAGAGACCCTTCCATAACTCCACGGCATTATTGACAAAAGCCGCTGTTGGAAGAACTCATTCCATGGAGAAGATCAGCTTCTTGAGATAGAAGAGTGCTGAATTATCGCAGAATATCCTAGTCACTGGGAGAGTGATAAATTGAAGAGCTGAAATCTCATTCAAAAAATCAGTCTGTAACTGGACAAGACCAGCGCCAACTGAGCACTGCAATAGCATGTGCTCTAGCGTCTCTGGATGTAAATGACAGACATGACAGATGCGATTGGCTGGGATGATACCTCCGTCGAAGGTTTTTCCGGGAGAGCAGCCAAAGACAGAGTGAATCCAATCACCACAGACAAGTCGAGTGAGAGCGTGATGGTGACGGGATAGTGTGACCCTGGTGAGATAGTGACGCAGAGCGAGGACCTTCTGTACTGGAGGCTCCTTCTCATCTGGCTCTAAATGATCTCGGAGCAAGGTCAAACAACTGTAGCCATTAGCTCAATTCTGATAGCTTTTTGCATCTGTAGAATCAAGTGCTTGACAATGTTGGGATCCTCAATGAGCTGAGGGAGAGAGGGCAAACACACAATGTGGTCAGCATCGAGATGGAAGTGACGCAGCGCCCAGTCAAGATCCATGAGCCATGAACTATGTCCATTTTGGCAGAGATTGCTGCTACAAAGAGTGCGATATGAGCAAAATTGGAGTCGGGTAATGATAACAAGTATTCCAGGTACCTGAGAGCTCTGAGAGGCTGAAGTCCTGATTCGGTTTACAGCGGAGCCCGAATGGAATGGTCTGATAAACCCAGGATCCTACACCAAAAGTTGCACTGAACCTTCTCGAGCAGTGCTAGGTTTTTGATACTCGTGTCAATAATGACATCGCAGCCATAGATGAGATGGCAGTCAACCAAGGATGTGTAGAGTTGCTTCGCTATGTCCACCGGAATACGGTTTCTACCAACGAAACGCTCAGAACCGTAAATTCCCCGTACGGACGCATTTGTGTCTATGCTACCTTTAGGAATCACAGTGACATCTTGGCCGCCACCAAGACTACTACCCTGATGCTCCAGATCGGCTGCCTCAAATTCTGACATGCCAAAGATAGCAGAATACACTGACTCCAGACAGTGAATGTAGTAGCACTTTGTGGGAGCGGGGAGAGGACCCAGATGGAGAACGATGTGAAGATAAGTTGAGGTGTGAGTTTGATGATTTATCAACAAGGAAATTGCGGACAGAGCAATGCTGAGTGACTCGAGCAAAAGCTACAGCCCTTATATAGCTCACTGGGCAGTTGTCATCCATGAATGGTGGCTGGTAGAATATTTCCTGACATTGATTAAGGACGTGAGACAGTGACAGTTGAAATAAAAACGGAGAATTGTAAACACCGAGATTGGAACGCCGCCAGTGTGTCAAGGCGTGTACCCAATTGGCATCTTCAGGAACCTGTGGCAGATACGCCGACTAACGGATCTCGCCAAAATGCTCGACACAACTGAATTCACAACTGGTTGGCATTGAAAGAGCTACCAGTGACTGCACTGGCACCACAATTATGTCACCCTTGGATGCAACACTATACATGTCGTCTTGTCTCAACCAATGTCAGATTAAATGGCTCCCTGAGTTTATTTGCTCATGAACGCTGGGCTGGGAGATGCAGGAGTTAATGGCTTACAGGTTATTTCCTTGACTTGTCCTCAATGCAACACGGTGCTGGACCTCTGTCACATCAGCTGTAGCCTTGGCCTGATGTCTGATAATGACAGGCCTGGGTCCTCTCTGTTGGAATTCCCCATGATCACGAGACTGAGTGGATAATTTGACGTCGGAGAATGGAACAAAGAAAAAACAGGGTCAGTGTTACCCCGGACATTGCCGGAAATCAAGATCCAAGAGTCTAAGCAGACAATATCCTAGCCTCAATATGGCTTAACTTGAATCACCAAATTCACTTCTTGGTGAGTCTTTCTGGTATCATAACACTCAATGGATCACTGGAGTGATACTGATTACGTTTCCCATTTATGGGCCTGTTCATTGGACGGAACCAAGTCCAGGATCAGGTAACATCATCTGACAGCTATTTCATTAGCAGACCTTGTCTTCAACACAATGCGGTGCCGCGTCACATCAGCTGTAATTTTGGCCTGATGTCTGATAATAACAGGTTGAATGTCTTTAATGATAGGGTTAAAATCATTCTATCCTTTCTTTTTGACGGGTTCCTTTTTTGACAATTCCAGAATGCTTCCAATTGAGCACATGTTTTTACACACTGCCGGTGTTCCGGTTTGATAATTCCAATTGTCCATTTGTATTTCAACTGTCACCATCACATGTCCTTATACTTGATGGCGGAAGTATGGTTCATCGATCATTCTGCTAGGTTCCCACCTGGCTGCAGGATGTCCCAGTAGGCTTTGTGCTGGGCTACAATTGCTGAATAAATTCCTGTTACATTAAGATGCTGTTTAAGTCGTCCAGTTTTGCTGCAGCTACAGGTATGCAGGACTTACTTGTTGAAATAATACTTATGACCTGTTTCAGCTGCCCGCCTTCATGCAGTTCGGTATTTACATTTCTCCGTTTGTATTTTGACTGTCACCGTCTCATGTCCTTACTCAATGTCGGAAGGTATTCTATGAGCCACCATTTATGGATGATGGCTGCCCAGAGAGCTATATAAGGGCTGCAGCTTCTGCTAGAGTCCCTTAGCATTGCTCTGTTCGCAATTTTCTTTTTGATAAACCATCAAACTCACACCCAAACTCATCTTCACATCATCATAACTTGCAAAAATGTCTGCCAATTTTGCTGCAGCTACAGGTATGCAGGAATCCATTGTCAAACTCATGCTCAACACCTATTTCAGCTGCCAACCAATGGATGAAGGAAAACAAGTGGACTGGGGATGCCGGCTCTCACAACCTTCCTGTCATTTTGCTCCCTGCAGCTGTTTCAAATAACCTTGCTTCTGGTCCTTTCCAGGTCCAAAATGGTTTTGGCATCTTTGAAGTATATTTCCTTATCCAGACTACCTGTTCTGAGCTTATTTGACATTCCAGCTTGACACTGTTTACGACAGCGCTACCGAAGCACTGCAAAAGTTGTCCTTGTTCCTTGTAATTCCAGTTTGGGGCCGTGAGAAACTTCTGGACAACGTGAATATTCCTCTCAAGGATCCAAAAGAGATTGAGGTCAACATTCCTGAGACTGGCATTGTCGGGAAGGTCAAATTCTCCCATGACACTGAAAAGAAGGAAATTCTGTTGAGCTGGATGCTGAACATTCCTTGGGCTGGGGAATTGAATGAAGGTGGTCTCAGCTTATTTTCTACCTCGTAAGTGTATTGTCACACTGTGATTCCTATCTTCACACTAATGTGCACTTTCAGGGTGACCACCAATTTCACTGAAGAGAAATTGAAGGTGAGAACTTGAAATTTGGCTTTTTGCTTATGCTTAGCGCCCATGTAGCGTGCCCGTTGCTTCAGTAGCGCAGAAATCGAGGCCTTGGCCACTCCAGCCTCACATTTCCAAGTTCTTGAGGGCACCTCAGGTAAATATTGGAAAGTGGTCCGTGATGATCTTTCCAGTTAGTTCCTTTATTGTCTCTTGATATTATCCATGGACTGATCATAGTCTCCTCAAAAGCTGATCATCCCACTACGGACCAGAAACGTATGACTTTCTCTGATATTTCTGCTAATTTGTCTAACACTGGACTCCCATCCATCCAGTCCTCAAAAGTTTCATCAGTGACTTTGTGATTTCTGAGTCACAGATTGTTGCTGTTCAGACCTATAATGCGGCCTCATCCAAACAGTTCGCTATTGATTTGTCATTTTTGGGTATCTTGACTGTGCGCCACAAATATATGCTGCTCCATCCTGTCTAATCATCTCTCTAGCTTGTCGGGAGCATTGACCCGAGGTCTCTTACAGCAGCCCTTACGCTTTATGTCAATTTCCCGTTGTGGGGTCGTGTCAACATCGCCGAAATAGCGGGGAGCTTGATCACAGGCATTGCCGTTCAAGTCGATGTCATATTGGCCAAGGGAACCGTAAAACTATATGTCAAGGACAGAGTTCTTTACATCAATGCTGCTCTTGATCTCAAATTCCTGGGCCACTTCGAAACCGGGGACCTCCGTCTCATCCCTCTTCCGTAAGTCTATTGTCTCCGCAATTCTTGGTCTGACTGATCATTGATCCAGGTTCTGATTGCTTGAGATTTGTTCCTCACATGATTCAGTTATAGTAGAACAGGATCGCTTTGGTGTAACCTAGTCAATCTTATTGATTCTTTTGTTGCTGTTACCATAGTACAGAGTTTGATCAGCAGGAATTCTTGCCTCTTCTGTCCACCACAGACTGTACAAGTATTCTTTCTGTCTCTCATGAGTACATCCACCTTGATATTCTTCATTGCTCCAAATTTTCTTCTGCCGATGACTTGAGCAGAGTTTGATACTGACGCAGCGCCACCGTCATGCCCAGCACGGTTAAAGATCTCTCGTACACGCCATTTCCAGCATATCTACCTTTTTTTTTCAGTCTGCATGATGCTTCAACCAGGAAGGCTCACGATGGTGGTGAATTTTTGAATCTCTAATCCCTGCCCCTTTTACAATTGGGAAACTTGGGTTCTATGATTGAGTGTCTCTTCAAGACCGGTATATTATTTCAATTCACCTATGTCTGTGCTTTCTTAGTAGATTCACATCGGTTGTATCTGTATTGAACCTGGCTGTAAAACTCTGTCTATCTATCCATCAATGCTGGCTCATTTGATTGGAGCTGTTAAATAGAGGACAAGGATAGGGAAAAATGAAGGATAAGAAACAAAGAATAAACAGATAAAAGGATAAAAGATGGAACACAAGTGGCGGAAGAAAGTAATGAATATTTTCTAGACCAAAGATTGTGTTGGTTGTCCTGTGGTAGAAAACTCCTCCATCTGCTTCTCGGTACCTGAGTGACATACAACTTCTTCTTGACTCCCCATAGATTCTGTGGTCTCTCGCAACGGAAGTGACCGATCCAAGGATATATGTGGCCTATATAGTAGATAAGAGTCACTATTGAAGGTCAATTACTTGTAAATGAAAACCCACCGAAACCATGCTCATCAAGCTATTCCAAATGAATGCTGCAATATCAATTGTACTGAGTGGTGTGAGATCTGCAGTGCTCAAGCAGATAGTAAAACACCAGATTCTGTCAGAAACATCAGGATTTTGCCTGCTTCTGAGTTTCCGAGTCCAATTGTCTCCTTCATGAATTTTTGGTGCTGATTAGATCAAGATTAGAGAGCACATAGAAAAGAGGAGGAAGATCTTACTATGCCTTGATACCAATACAGATTACTGCTATTGAATTTGTTGCAATGCTCAGCTGTGCAAGCTGCCCATGAGCAACAACCAGATTGCTAGATGAAAGTGTTTGAATTATGGAGGATGCTAGTGATAGTGCTTTATGGCCACAATGAGACAATTAAAGCTGAGGGTTCAAATTAATCTTACCAAAAGTCTCCGTGAATGTCAATATAGGCAAAGCAGTTAGGATGTGTTGATCTGGCCATATAGCGATGCTCGCCAAACCACTATACCATCACCAAAAATGAACTGAAATGAAGTTTAGCATTGGACCACCATATATCATACCAGGATTTCCTGACCAACAGTTCATTAGGCCCTCCCAACCAGGTATTAGCCTGGTTAAGTGTCATAATCCTGGCACCAGCAAATTGAAATCTCTGTAACAGCTCCAACTGCTCATTTGCAATGAGCCTTCCAGTCAAGGACGTGAAGGAAATGGCACAGGATAGGAGGACCATGCTAGTGGTGATGAGAAATGTAACAGCCAATACGGCACCAAGGACCCAAGTTGATGCTATTTTGTTCCTTTTCCTGCCAAAGTTCAGTTGTAGTTTCTAAAGATATCAACTGAAAAACACTCATGCAAGAAGGTTATACATGGCTAAAGATGCAATGAGGCAATATACACCTGATATAAACAGGTGGTCAGCAATATAAACTGACCAAGAGCTGCTTTCCACCATAGAAAAAAATTATGACAACCTAAACACATGGTCAAAATGAAATCCTCCAGATTTCAGCAACTCACAATGTTCAAGAAGCCCCGAAACAAGCCACTTTGTCTGGGGTCATGATGATTTTTATTCAAGATGCAAGGGTGTGTTGGTTGATAAATGCCCCAGTGTGTCTAAATTTATTCTCATCTTTTGCCACTGATTTCATTAGTCTCACTCTCTACTTCTCCAATATGACCAATCCTACTGCCTCTGGTCTCATCAAGGTTTCTGGAGCCATTTAGCTGTCTCGATTGAGCTAGTATACTGGATTAATTACTGATGACCTGGCTCATCAGCTTGTCGGCTTGTTGACCCTCATATCATATATTTGATTTTCATCAAGCTCTACAGCACTAATATTTTATGACTTGCAGTTGCATCTGTATATCCCTTCAGATCATCAACTTGGAATGGGGACTGGGTTCATTATGTAGGGTGGCAGTATACTTTCAATTTATGAAAAGCTGAGCTGAATCTTGGCAGGTACCATGACTATAAGTATATACATGTGAAACACCTTGGCGTGGCCTCAACTGTCAATGATTGACACCTCTCATAATTATCAATTGATGATCAACAGGCTGATCATAGTCATTTTTCTCCCCACATTAGAAAGGGAGACAGCAACGGAAAGAGCTGGGGCCAGCGGTGACAGCCTTGTGATAGTCATATAATTTTCCATCTCTTATACAGTGTTGAATACAAACAAGACAAGCAACCTGCCTGTGTAGCTTCCTCAGGTTGATTGTGAGAGAATCAAGATTAACATTGTTAGCTTTCGAGCATAGGATATGTTAGCTGGAGAATAGACCTGAAACTGTTCCCTCTAACTCCTTCCTCGTCAGAGGGACTGTAGATAAGAATCATTTTTGGTGGCTGATAATTTAACCATTTTGCGGAAAAGTTTTAAATCCAATGACCACCTTCACAATTTGGCCACACACTTTCAAGTTAGGGTTTCTGTTCAATGTGCCACAACATAGGAAATGAATGAGTGAGCAAGGTGAGCAGCAGATGATGTCATCCACCCCAAGTCCAAAAGTGGATTGCCCAAATAGATTCAAGTCATAAAAGGCGATGTGAGGGATCCTTGCGGACAGTGTGGAAAGCATGTCAATATGAGCATATGCAAATGAACAACACACACAACAACAACAACACACCAATACACTCCTCATATCCTCAATAAGTTTGGGTTTCTTATAATAGAGATGGTCCAAAGTACAAACACTTCTCTGTATTGGGTGTCCTAAGTCTGATCATCTTTGAGAGCTTTTAACTGGGTTTATAACTTGTTTAAAGTGCAGTAACACTAGAGGTTTGTGGTCTCTTGACTGAAGCGCAATTTGCACTAAGTAGCTCAACTAGAACTTGACTAGAGGGTGCACTAAGCAACTAGACTAGACTAGACTTTGTTCAAACTTGTTCAAATCATCAAAACATCGGTAACTGAGTTCGAGAAACAAAGTAATATTTTATCCACAAGTCAGCTCCTAGCTCCAGCCTTGGTCAGACACTCACTTGTCACTAACTGGGTTCAATGCCCTACAATGTTCTAGCTATTTACTACAAATTTAGGGTCCTTAAATACTGTCCAGCGATGATATAATATAACTGAGTCATTCACAGGAGTCTCTGAGTCGGATTGCCAAGGTGGCCACATGACATCAATCATCCTGCTATTATTAGTACAAGCAGGTGAAACCTCCTAGTGGAGTCTCTTGCTGATCAAGTATTTTGAGAAGTTCAGAAGAAGACAAGTCCTTTAGTCCCTTCTGTACTCTCTTATGGGGTTCTAGTCATCTGGTCTTGTGTCAAAAGTACGTCCCTGAGTATGAACAATTGTCCACACTGTGGGTTCACTGATCATTCTGCAATCGTCTTGGTTTCTGCAAGGGATGTCAGTCAAAGCTCTGGTCATGTAATTCTTATGACAACAATCCGGTTAGAGCTCCACTTAGTCTGGACTAGAGAGTCATTGCCATTTCTCAGTGCTAAGTCCTCCAGTTTTAAACAGACATCTTGGCTTGCAGGGTTTCATCATGTATTCAGTATCGGCCATTGTGTGAATACTGCTGTTCTTCTTGTAGTCATAGTGCACCATCTTTGGTCTTAGGAGTACCTTCTGGGCTGATAAGTACAGACACAAAGCACAGACACTTGTTAACACTTGACATTCTTATTAGCAACCTCGAAGCTTGGTTCTAGTGCTCCATCATTGTCCCAGCAGTCAAAGAGATGCCAAACTGCCCAGTTTGGTATGAAAACAAGGCTGAATTTTTATATGCCCCATCAGTGATATTAGCTAAGCAAAAATGCTGTCAGAATTATCACTACCCAAAAATAAATCATACTTACCAGGCTAGCAGGAGCCATAATGATAAATTCTGTTGGTTATAAGGTCATCACACAAGTGGAACCTGGCCCTGATGATCATTAGGTTGGAGAAAATTGTAGCTGTCAACAACCAAATTTCTACCACAGGAACCTAGCTCCCAGGGTAAGATGGTGGGAGTGTTTCGAACACACGTCCTTGGTGAAGAAGGCCATGTCTGGCCACATATGCTTCTTTTCACCAGTGCCCATATACCTGCACTGCCCTGGAGTCAAGATCGGACCTGGACCTGACTAGGGTTGACCAGGGGTAGAGGTAAAGGTCTGGAAGGCCCTACCTCTACCCCTACCTCCTAAACCTCTACCTTTGAGGAGGTATACCTCTACCCTACCTCTAGATTTGAGAGGTCTAAGGAGGTACAAGTTCCCACACTACAAAACACCAATTACATCTGTATTTTGCAAGTATTGATTATATCAATACCTTCAAATTATATTTTAATACAGTTTTATGGCTATCTCAACCTATTTAGTCGATGTAGAAGGTTAATTATATGACTAAGCTATTCTTGTACCTATATCCCCTGTAAATATTATCTTCAGAGTGTCATATTATGGCCTGTTTCACTAGCCAAAACTAGGTATCAGATTGGCTGTAAGGTATCATGCCTATAAGTGAGGTGTTTCATGATAAATATCAATGAAAAGAACTCAGTATCTAGTGTCTGCCATACCTCTGTACCTCCAGGGGTAGGGTAGAGGTTTCACAAAGGTCTGGAAGGGCTGACCTCTACCTCTACCTCTTGTACCCCTACTATGATACCTCCAGAGGTATACCTCTACCCCTGGTTAACCTTAGACCTGACTGATATGCTCCTCTATGTGAATACATGCTCAGCCAAAGCTGAGGTGCAACATCAGGACCATTGAGGTCATCTTCCTGAAACTGGAGATCTTCAGAATACACAGTAGCTATAGCACACAGTCCGAACACTGTCATCCCATACTGGTTTCAGATATACAGTATGTTTGTTGTCTGCTATGAGTCTGTCAAAGATTGGATGATCTATTTCTGTATTACTGTACTAGCTAGTTTTTAAGTACATTCTGCAGAACAGGTCTGTTCTTGGCCATGGTTCGAGGACATGCCAGCCATGAGAGTTGACTGCGGCCATGGGGACCGGGACCCTTTCCAGGGTTCCACAAGTACCAAACAGCTTCGCGGAGCTCCCACGTCAGCATTCAGTTCAAGATGTCAGTCAATATCATCAATCTTTGCTGTCATAGGGAGAAAATAGACTTGTCGCATGACCTCCATCACATAGCAGTTCAATGTAGTGACAGGTCACATCCTTCTTTGCCTCCTGCCGCCATCTGCAGCTCTCATCTCAACACAACCCATTTCTTCTGCCATCTCCTTCATGAGCAAGCACAAAATGTCTGAAATCCCTGATCAGAATCCTGAGCCTGGGCCAGTGCTCATATCCGAATCTCCTGAGCCCCCAATAGCAGCATCTGCCATGAGCAAGGGGGATTCAGCACAAAGAGTCCCTGAAAATGTTGCTGGTAGCATTGTTGATTCTGCAGAGAACCCACCTCCAATCAGGATGTGAACGCACCAGCCTGCAACCATTCGCAGTGAAGATCCCCAACATCAGAGAGAACCAGAAAAAAGGGTTTTGGGAATTCCACAATATCAACCCTCATCATACTCTGGTGTGTGTATTGGTTCTTTCTTCTTGTTCATCTGACTCATGAGGAGCCAGGCAATCGGACATATGATTATGAAGAGAAATATGCACCTGATCCTATGGGTCATCAGATCAAACTAAATGCCCGTGTCTGGAAGGTTTACTTGGATGAAAGTGAAAGTTATGATGAAGATATGTTGAGAGGTTTTTGGGACACTATTGATGCTCTTTTGGTTTTTGTGAGCATTTTCATGTCTTGTCACAGACATGAGATTTATAGTTTTTCATGCTTTGTTCTCGGGAGTTGTCACCACACTCCTCGTCCAAACCAGTCAGGCTCTTCAACCAGATTATGCACATATCACAACCCTCCTTCTCACTGAACAGATTCAGCTGCTTCGTGCAGCTGGAAACATATCTGCAATAAATGCTGTCCCTTCTTCATCTCAAGATGGCCAGCGAGCAGCAGCTGGGACACATACTGACATTTGGATCAATGCCTTGTTCATTGTAAGTTTATCCCTTTCCTTGGCGACAGCTCTGCTCTCGGTTCTTATCAAACAATGGCTTCAGGTTTGCTTTTTCCACCTTCTCCTGATTCCTGGCTCATGCAAATCCAAATTCAGGCTTATTCATCTGTCACACAAGGAAGTGCCATGGAGCGAGCTCTGATTCGACAATTTCGCATTACAGGCCTTGAGAGTTGGAAGGTTTCTGAGATCATTGGACTCCTACCTCTGATACTCCATGCATCCTTGGCAGCTTTCTTTGTTGGATTGGCCCTCTTTGTCATGGAACTTCACCAACCATTTCTCTGGATAGTTATCTCTGTTGGCACTACAACTTTCAGTGCATATCTCGGCAGCATCATCCTTCCTGCCCTATGGATACAATGTCCATACCGCATTTCAGTGCCATTTGTCCCTGCACAATATCTTGCTTGGCCTGTAAAGATTGTCACATATCTGTTTGGGTGTTTCCTCTATCGGTGGACACAATGGAGGTACTCGCATGAAAAGCCTCATTTTACTACTGTCTCTGCACACTCTCTCAGAGATGCAGAGCATGAAATAATTAAGGCAACTGGAGACCACAGCCAATGGGATTCTAGGACTACAGTTCACACCATGGGAATGCCATATCCTGGCTCCACTCGCTCAAATCCAATACATCCATTGTGAATATCACAACACAGTCACTTTATGGTATTGTTTAAGATTTGAAGGCATGTGAATATGAGCCTTACCACAACTACATCTATTATGACCTCAGTATTCCAATACCTTCAATGATTGATGTTGCTTTGGATCACCTATTTGATCATTCTGATCAACAGCTCCTTGCCCTCACTGCCCACCTCCTTACGCTCCCTGAGCACCAGAGACAAAATGAGGAGATCTATCTTGAACTAGTTGTTGGCTTCCTTCAGGAACTCCGCAAGATGCCTCAAAACCAAAAACTCACTGCTCATATGATTCATGCAGCATCAGATGGTAGTCTTACCCTCCTGGAGCAATTTCTTGACTGGGGTGCAGATATCAATGCTCAAGATATGCATTCCTGGCATCCAACTGCTCTCATCAGTGATGCTTTCGCAGTTCACTTGGCAACAGTCAGATTCATACTAGGACAAGGAGTAAGTGTAGATATTGTGGGTAGCCGTTGGAACTATGCACTTTCTGCTGCTGCAGCCAGTGGCAAAATTGAAGTGATGGAATACCTCCTCAACCAGGGGGCAGATCCCAATGTCCATGATCATATCCTTCACTGGGCTGTTATTGGAGGTATAGAAGCAGTTGCACTTCTCATTGAGAAAGGGGCTGATCTCCAAGTTCAAGGCTCTCATGCACTCAGAGCTGCATTTAGGACAGGAAATCTTGACATTGCCAAGTTGCTCTTAGAAAAAGGAGTGAGTCCTCAAGATGAGGAAGGGAGCATCCTCCAGAATGCATGCAGGTGGGGTCATTTAGAGATTGTGTCACTTCTCATCAAGAATGGTGCAGATGTCAATGCTCTGGGTGGATATTATGGGACCGCGTTGCTGATAGCAATCTGGGGCACAAAGTCAGAGGTTGTGAAATTCCTCATTGAAAGTGGTGCAGATGTCAATGCAAGAGCAACCTTCATGGGGACTCCACTGAGTCCGCTCCAACTAGCAATTCAAGAAGGACACACAGAGATTGAGGAAATATTGCGCAGACATGGTGCAAGGGAATGAATTATACTAGGTTGAAAAGTAGTTCACTGTTTTTGGAGTCTGAAGGTTGAAACCCTGTGAGTTGATGTCATATTGCTACTGCACAAGTCATTTGTACACGAGATGTAATAGTCTATTGTCTGTAGATAACTACCATTCTTATCAGAGTTCTATAACCCCAAATTACTCTTATATGCAGCTACACTTTTCAGCTCATAACATTGTTAGTAGTCCTGAGTCGTCAACTGAAGATCAAGAGAGAGCATTCCAGGACTCCAAGAGTATCACAATACATACTTGGAACTCATATACTTACTGTTCAATAAACGCAGACAGACGAAAACTCAGACTATGACATGACAAGTGAATTTTATCTGGCAAGCACCGGGCCCTGAGTATTAGATACTTAAATTATGGAACAGGTCGCTTCATATGATGCTGAGAAACCATCAGGACGAGCTGCTGACATCCACTGACATGCAGTCCTTGGGACCAAAAATTTGCATCTCCAAGACCAGGTCCAATAATGTGCAAATTATCCTGTAATGCAACTAGATTCATACCAGAGGCTTCGGGAGTCAATAGGACTGAAGAGCCTGAACTTTTCACAAATTTTTCCCTGAAATCCTCTGTAATGTACCAGTGTGTTAAAGGCCACCCTGCGGTGGCAAGTACGAGTCCCCATGGATTTCATTGACTCAACCAGGCTTGTGGGATTCCCAATAAACCCAAGCTGTCAGGAAAAGACAAAAAAGCTGTGGATTGGGGGACCAGGCCAAGAAAAAGCTGGCAGCTACTTGGTTGGTGCTTGATGTTCATTGGCAGGCTTACAAGTTTCATCCATGATACTGCTCACTGAATAGCAATATTCATGAAGCAGGGAGACAATGGCTATAAACAGTGCAAGAACTGACCAAGAAATGACTTGTAAATGCAGCCGCTGGAGTCAGAAATGTCCACAAAGTCTTCTTATCAGAGCACCATCACAGTGCGCATTGTCTTTTAACTGATGTATCCCCGTTTGCATCAATATTAGAGATGACAGGGTGCACATTTGGTTGGTTGATAGACTCCTTTCGGGTTCTTTCACGAGGTTCATGCCGGTCCCATCACTTACATCATTTAAGAGCGGGAGTGCACACTACTGAGCAACCGCTAAATCAATCACCCAGCGGTAGGCAGTTCAATCAGCTGCTGATCCACTTGAAACACTGATGCAGCGGGATCCCGACGTCCCGAATTGGATGGGCGCTATTGACGATTGCTTGTTTCGGTTCTGAGCTCATTTTTCTGGCTACGCCGCGTCATGAAGCGCCACAGTTCTCGGCGGCCGTCACATCTTATATCTTAACCCATGGTGACCAGTGACCCTTGATGCTTGGTCCCCGGTGTCGGAATATCAGAAGAAACTGAATAATTCTGGCCTCTTCTGTCATTGTACCTCTCTAAGTACAGTCCTCTCTCTGCCTCTCTTCAGCCCTCTTCAGCCGCTTGGTCAACATAGCTTCTGCCAAGGCTTTCAGCTGATAAAAATACATGTGCTTCGGCACCCCAATCAGGCACAATCTTGATTTTTGCGATATCCTTATGCCGGTGTCCATGTCGTGGACAGCTACAGTACATCTCCAATTACCATCTTTGACTGACGAGTCATTGACTCCGTAACTGGGATAAGATGCTTAGAATTGAGGCAGAATAAGAATGGGTGAGGAAAAGTACACTTGGTGACAGGTGACGTACCGGCATTGCCAAGCCAGGGTGCACCTTGACCTTCTAGTATTAGAAGGTAAATGTACACTCTGGGCCTATTCTAATGGGTGACTTCCCGTCGCCGCTTATTGTTCAGATTTCAGAATCAGAAATAGCCGGCGGACTTTGAAAAGTCTGTAATCTAGTCTGTATCCCGTCGACCACTTCTGTAATCTGGTCACTAGCTCCATTAAACTATCCAGCCCCAGGGAGCCCAAGCTGGTACTGGAATTCAAAGCTCACAGGTCTCTTCAAAAGGACTCTTGAAGGTGCTGTTTATCTCTTTGAGAAGCGGGACAGCAATAGGATGGGATTTCTCCAAGATTTCTCTGTTGTCCAACATTAAAATTCACCCTGAATACTTCCTTTTTGGTATA
The DNA here is from genome assembly GCA_029320655.1 of Mycena floridula. Lineage (NCBI taxonomy): Eukaryota > Fungi > Basidiomycota > Agaricomycetes > Agaricales > Mycenaceae > Mycena > Mycena floridula. Next base: position 224,551 of record JARIHS010000015.1, on the reverse strand, counting down.
ATTGACATGTAGAGTAGTATCACACCCTCGGAGACCCACACTTTAACATCAACTGAACTTGCAGAGGCAGCCAGGACGGCTTAAGGATGGGGCTGCAGTCAGACCAAACAAGGACCAAACATTCAAGCGACATTCCGGAGATGGATGATACCAAAACGGGGTCTGAAAAACGTATTCTGGTCTGGAAGGGGGGGTCCTACCCCTCTTCCAGACTAGAATCTGAAAGAGCTCCAACTTCATCAAAATTTGCTAAAATAGGAGCCGACGCCGGTCGGCATCGCGGCATGCGTCGCTTAAGCCATCTAATTCTGAAATCTGAAAAACAAGCGGCCACGGGAAGTCACCCAATGATAAGAGGTCCGTCATGCACACCACTGGCGGCCTGATCGGTTGGTAAATGATCATGAGGCAAAAATATTGGTCGGATCAGGTCGGATCTCGGTGCCGGAACTAACCGCCGGCGGATGAGAAAATAGCCAGTTGACTTATCCGCATTGGGATTTTTGATCTCGAATTTTGGTCCCTCCCAACAAACAAGCCCATAAATGGGTCTCATAATCATGCCCGACTTATACTGGACCGACGCTGTGGAGAACAGAGCCGTGACCTGACTTTCCCCCCGGTGTTCCCATAGTTCCTTTACCCCCCGTCAAGACGACGTTTGAATACGGAGGTAAAACTTTGTCATGAACTCAAATCCCGTGTTCATAAATCTCAAGGGCTTACACTGCCGAGGATCAAGCTTGGTCTCAGAAAGAAGGAATTTGCAGCTGGTTTGACTTTTGTCGGTTTATCCCGAGTTAAATCTCTCTCGGACATCATGATTGTAGGACAATTGGATTATTCCCATGTCAAGAATTTGGGAGGAAAGCAGCTACAATATTGATTACAAGACTTTGCTCGTAGATACCCGGTAGTCCAATAAATATCATGATGTCTTCAGAAAGCCACGTCCAAAAGGCCGAGTTCGGAGCGAGCGTCTTCGCGGCTCCGATGCACATGTATTTATAAAGCGGAAACAATGAACATACATGTCTACCCAGAGATTCAACGATTATGAGCAATGGAAGGCGCTCAGGTCAGACCGAAAGGGCAAGCTCAGCCAAGGTTCTCCCTTATGAACCAGATTCAACATGATTCGAGAAACGAAGAAAAAGTAGACGTACGTGACGCTTTGGGATGGTGCATTTCTTCCAGCAGTGACCTTCTTCACCGGTATCCCTTCAACACAACTGAAGCACCCATTCCTTGTACCCAAATCTGCCTGTCCGTCCTGGAGCCCGAGGACGACAAAAGCGCTATCCGTGAATGCATGAGGCGACGGTGCGAGGACCTGTGCCGAGGTCAATGTCAAGGAGATCACGATGATGGCCACAACAGAGACAGAGGACAAGGATCAAGAGACGGGCAGAGAACATGGGCCAAGATGTCGCATGGACGCATGAAACTTCAAGGAAAGCATCAACCTGAGGAATTCAATGAGGATGACCACAGGAATACAACGAAGGAGAATGTACCTTGCTCGACCAAATGCCTCAGTCCTTCCAAAGAGCCAGCCTGAATCCTCTCGACCATGGAAGACCATTTCGTGCTGATGTGGCTGACACAGCGAAGATGACCGATGCAGATGACGATGACAATGCTCTTATCGATCAGGATGCCGGGCTTATCGATGAACAGCCCATGAGCTTGGTAGACCTGCTGAAACAGGTCAGACTGCCCAAGGGAGACAAATAGGAATGCTTAGCATACCAAGGACAATAGACATATCCAGGATGACGAACATCAAGGTCCAGTGAAAAGAAATCCTTGAAATCTTGCGGTGCCGAGAAAATTTAGTGGTGCTCGGAAAATTCGTCAGAAACCGACCGACCAGACACAACAGGAGCCGAGCACACCATTCCTGTCGCCATGCCTCAATCCAATGAATGCCAAGAAAGACCAGAGATGGACGCTAAATTTCCTCACAAGAAAGCGACAAAGTGGGCGCATCCCGAATATCTCCTTAGAGGTTAGTTCAAAATTTTCAGCTCCGCGGGCGGTGTTTTTATTTTGGCTGTTTTCGAAAATTATCCGGCTTTAGTCTCGGACCAGCCTGTTAGGCATTTCCTTCCAAACCAGGAAGTCACTGACTAACGGTCTGGGATCAAATGACGACATTGTCCGGGGTTTGGCCTGTGACTGCAGTCACATTGAGTCCCATATACAAGGCAAACCCATCCCAGGTTAGATTACATTATAATAGGATTGTAGAAGTATATTGATACACTGAGACCTCCCTGGATCAATTTTGTTGTGGATTAGTGTTGCCGCCGCTAAGGCTTAAAGTCGGCTCTGAGCCGGAGCCTAGCCGGCCAAGCGGCTAGGCTAAGCCGATTTCGGCTTGCGGCTACAACGGCTAAGGCTCCATCGGCTCATCAGCTCAGATATGAAAACCTGTTCAGTCTTCAGTATCTGGTCTATTGGCTCCAAAAATATTGATGTCCAAGGCTCAGACACACTAACAATGCTTTAGCTGAATAACAGCTTAGCTGCGGCTAGCTGGCTAAAGCCAATTTTAGCTGAAGTCATGAGAACAATAGTACCATTATCACTTTATGAAATTGTATTAAGTGGATCATGGTAACCTCTGGCAGTCAACTGGGTCATAAATGCAGTTATGTCACAGTTTTCAAGTCTGTAGATAAAACTTTGTGCACGGTAGGACACATGCATTATTTGAGCTATTCTACAAGGAGTTTCAAGTGCAAACATCATCTGTGATAAATCTATGACAATTATCCCACATTGTTGCTATGTTGCTTCTGCTTTGCTGTCAATGGATTACAGTACTATCTGTGACACAGAGTTGACAAATCTTGTGAAATCAGCGTCGGAAATTCTTTGGGACTGGTTTTGAGTCCTGGTGTTCTCCGGGATATCGAACAGAGTGCTTCTAGCACAGTTCTACCACTTTAGTGTGAGGGGATATGAGATATATGTGGCCCAATAGTCTTACCGGTCCCAAAACACAGAGTTGAAAAATGATCAATTTCTAGTAATGCCGATATTTTCATCTGTGTCGCTCTTGCTATTGCTCTTGGATTGGCCTGATATTTGGCAGAAATTCTCTGATACACATCAGAATATATGTGCCTATGCCCCGGAAGTATAGCGTTGAAAACGACACTCTCAGTGGCAGATCAACTTTCTGTTGATGGACCTTAATGGGCGGATTGGATGTCAGAGGAGTTGGTTCTCTGTTGTGTGGCATTTTGAATTGAGATTCCTCATCCAGAGAGACTTTGCTATGATGTTACAAAAAGTCTGAAGGTATTCAAACTACTAGAAGGTTATAAAATCACATTTTTCAACTCTAGTACACTTTGCAACCATGTGACACAGATAGTAATTGTAATTTTGCTGATGTAAAAGCAGCCTTGGTACGCACATTATGAGCTATAGCACACATTCCGAGCACCGTCATCCGTACCGGTTTCAGATAGATGTTTTTTGTCTGCTATGAGTCTGTCAAAGGTTGGATAATCTACTTCGGTAGGTGGGAGCTAGTTCTCAATGCATTGCGTGGAATAGGTCTGCTCGTTGCCAGGGTTTGAGAACATGATGACCCTTTCCGGCGTTCCACAATACCAAACGGCTTCGCGGAGCTCCCACATCCCTGTTGAGACAACATACAAGTATGAATGTCAACTCTTTGCCCTTCATTTTGGCTCGTTCTATTGTCTTGCACTTTTTACAAGCTCAAATACGGAAAAACATGACAAGTGAATAACAATTGTACTCATGAATTGCCCATTGAAGCGATATACCGACTGGTCTCTGCTGAACCTTCTCACGTCACCCGAAAGCACTGCATCTTCTCCCATACATTGGTCAAGTTCATTGGCTCTCGTGCTTCTATGACATGAATCTATCTGATGAATCTAGAGTATACAATTGGGTATTCGGACAGCTTTCAGCAAGCGTTCAGTTCAATATGTCAATATTATCAATTTTCGCTGTCATAGGAAAAAATAGACTTGTCGTATGACCTCCATCATATAGCTGTTCAAATGAAGTGACAGGTCACATCCTTCTTTGCTCCCACCGTCTGCTCCACCTCAGCACAAGCCATTTCTGCTCTGTCATCTCTTTCATGAGCAAGCACAAAATGTCTGAAATTCATAACCAGATTTCCCAGTCTGGGACAGTGCTGCATGATGGGCACAGATCTGAGTCTCCCCAGCTTCCAATAGCAAGATCTTCCAGGAGCGAGAGTACAACAACCCAAAAGATGCCCGAGAAAGCTGCCGCTGCCATTGTTGATTTTGGGGAGAACCCAACTCCGATCAGGGAGCCAACATGCCAACCAACAATGGTTCGCGGTGAAGATCTCCGACGTCAGAGAGAGCCAGCAAAAAGGGTTTTAGGAATTTCACAGTTTCAACCATCATACTCTGGTGTGTATTTTGGTTCTTCCTTTCTGTTCATCTGAGTCATGGGAAGCCAGGCAATAGAACCTATGATTATGAAGAGAAATACGCACCTGATCCTATGGGTGATCAGGTCAAACCAAATGCCCGTGTCTGGAAGGTTTACTTGGATGAAAGTGAAAGTTATGATGAAGATATGTTGAGATCCTTTCGGGACACTATTGATGCTCTGTTGGTTTTTGTGAGCATTTTGGGTAGTGTCATGGAACACAAAATTTACACTTCTTCAGGCTGCTTTGTTCTCAGGAGTTGTCACCACACTCCTTGTTCAAACCAGTCAGGCATTTCAACCAGATTATGCACAGATTACAACTCTCCTTCTCATAGAACAGATTCAACTCTTTCAAGCAGCTGGAAACACATCTGCCATTAATTCTGTCCCTTCATTCCTTGATGGACAACAAGCTGCAGCTGGGACAAACACTGATATTTGGATCAATGCCCTATTCATTGCAAGCTTATCTCTTTCCTTGGCAACTGCTCTCCTCTCTGTTCTTATCAAGCAATGGCTTCAGGTTTGCTCTTTTCATCTTCTGCTAATTTCTAGCTCATCCAAGTTCAAATTCAGGCTTATTCATCTGTCACACAAGGAAGTGCCATGCAACGAGCCCTGATTCGACAATTTCGCATCACAGGCCTCGAGAATTGGAAGGTTCCTGAGATCATTGGAGTCTTGCCTCTGATACTCCATGCATCCTTGGCAGCTTTCTTTGTTGGATTAGCCCTCTTTGCCAGGGAAATTCACCCTACATTTCTCTGGATTGTTGTCTCTGTTAGTAGTGCTACTTTCAGTGCATATTTGGGCAGCATCATCCTTCCTGCTTTATGGATCCAATGTCCATACCGCATTTCAGTGCTATTTGTTCCGGCACAATATCTTGCCTGGCCTGGAAAGATTGTTACATATCTGTTTAGATGTGTTCAGCATCATTGGATGAAATGGAGGATACCTTATAGCTGGCATACAAAGCCTAATTTTCCTACTGTCTCTGTACACTCTCTCAGAGATGCATAACATGAAATGATCAAGGCAACTGGAGACCGCAGCCAATGGGATTCTAGGACAACAGTTCACACTATGGGAAATGCAATATCCTGGCTCCATTCCCTCAAATCCAATACATCCATTCTGAATATCACAACACAGTCACTTTATGGTATTGTGCAGGGTTTGAAAGCATGTAAATATCGTCGGCCTTACCCCTACCTTGATTATAGCCTTGCCATTCCAATACCTTCAATCTTTGATGTTGCTTTGGATCATCTATTTGATCATCCTGATCTACACCTCCCCACCCTCACTGACCACCAGAAGCAAAATGAAGAGATCTATCTTTCAGTGGTTGGCGGCCTCCTTCAGTCAGACCCAAATCTCCTTGAGGTGCCCCAAAGCCAGACGCTGACTGCTGGTATTCATCGTGCAGCATCACATGGTGGTCCTGTTCTCCTGAAGCAATTCGTTGACTGGGGTGCAGATTTCAATGTCAACGATCCCAGATATGCGACTGCCCTCAGCAGTTCTGCTCGAGCAGGTCGTCTGGAAACGGTCAAATTCATATTGGAACAAGGAGTGGGTGTAAATGTGAAGGGTGGAATCCATGGCTGTGCCCTTGCTGGGGCTGCATCCAATGGCGAAATTGAAATGATGGAATACCTCCTCAATCAAGGGGCAAACCCCAATGCCCATTATGGTATCCTTTTCTGGGCTGTTTCTGGAGGTATAGAGGCAGTCAAACTTCTCATTGACAAAGGTGCCAATCTCCAAGTCCAAGGCCAGCCTGCACTTGAAGCTGCATCTTGGAGTGGGAATCTTGACATTGCCAAGCTGCTCATAGGAAAAGGAGTGAGTGCTCAGGATAAGGGAGGAAACATCCTCCAGCAAGCATGCTTCCGAGGTTATTTAGATTTTGTGAAGCTTCTTGTCAAGAATGGTGCAGATGTCAATGCTCTTGGCGGGGGATACGGGAGCGCATTGCTGGCAGCAATCTGGAACTGTGAGTCAGAGGTTGTAGAATTTCTGATTGGAAGTGGAGCAGATGCCAATTTGAGTCCAGGCAACTCCAGGACTCCACTCCAACTAGCCATTCGGAGGGGACACAAAGGAATTGAGGAAATATTGCGGAGACATGGTGCGAGGGAATGAATTATACCATGTTGAGTAGTTTACCTTCAGAGTCCAAAGGCTGAAAGCCAGTGAGTTGGATGTTGTATTGTTAGTATTACTGCTCAGGTCATTGTACAGAAGATGTAATAGTCTGTGGGCTGTAGATAACTGCCATTCTTATTAGAGTTGTATGGTCCCAAATTCCTTCTGAAATGTAGCTGCGACCGTCCTCATCACCATTTTTATTATGCCAATGGACCATTGAAGCATCCGGAATTATTGGCATATGTTTTTATGAGTCATTACTTTGCAGAAACAATGGGAACTCTGGAACTGGAGCTATGGTGAATTGGGCGGTGACAGCCCTTAAGGAACTCCGATGGTGGAGCTTGTGCTGTTTATTTTTAGTGGATTGGATCACGATGAGCCAGCTGCCAGCCCAATATTTGCAGCGTCACTGATATTGGCGTCACATCGGGTTGCTGTTTGTGTGCTTAAATATTGTAGAACAGTAAAGAATGAGCACCGAGGAAACAAGATATTTTCCCCCGAGATACTGGGACATTGACTGATTGAGGAGGTGTTTTTATCAAATCGAGCGGATGTCGGATGTATCGGCTCAACGACCATTTGCTCTGTACTGCTCGAGTGATCCACGATTTCACAGCGACACCAGCCAGTTTCTCAGCTGTATTCAAGTTTTTTTCGTTTGGATTATCCAGTCATAATCAACAACCGCATTTGTCCGTTAAGTATCCACGAAGCCTCTGCTTGAGAAGGCTGTACACGGTCAATCACGATTCGCTCAATTTGGTTGGATTGACTGACTGCACTGGCTTCACTTGTAGTTCATTTGCAATAAAATTCATTATGTCATTCCTCAGACAAACGGTACAATGAGCGGCCGTCGAGCAGAATTTCAGGTCAATTTACTGTATCTCAATTTTCACGCGCTGCGCGGGCAAGAACCAGTGTCGCCAACATAAATTAGCTGCGAGGAAATGATGCAATATATACAAGAGGCTGCATTTTCTCGAGTTTTTCGCGCTGAGGCGCGCATTTTTCTCTCGTCTGAAGTCACTGGGTGGTTTCCGGGCATTCTCGAACTACACAGCTGAGTTGGAACTCCGCTGATTCAGAGTGTTTACTGCAAGTCCCACGAATCATATTTCAATCTTATCTCTGTCGCTGCCTGGCGCTCAACGTGCACTTTCTGCCTCTATTGAGCTGAGCGAAGAACAACTTCCCAATGAGGACAAGGCTGCGACGCTACAGTTGAGGATCAATCCGAGCAGCAATTCAAATTAATATTCCAAGTATTACAGTCGATAAATTGCTCATAGTGGACTGTGGTACAGTCCATGATCGATCCTCCTGTCATTATGGGGGTCTGGTCCTGCAGGAAATCAACGCCTTTGATGCCCTTCTTTCCCTCTTCAGCTTGCCCTCTGACATGAGCAAAATAAGCAGCATTGACGCGAGCTCTTGTTCACGTTTGTTATTTCCATGACCGTCCATGGTAGTAGATCTTGGCATGAGATCAATAATGACGGGACTGGGGGTCACGTCGCTTGTTTGAGGAGTGAAATTGATCAACTTGCCTGATCATAACGAGTCTGTCTGGGAGAGACTAGGTATGACTAGGTATAGTTCTGTCAGAACAGAACAAGGCAAAGAGAGAATGCAAACAGGCATAGAGATCTTGAGCCCTACAACTGTCACAGGCTCCGCAACTCCGCACGCGCAACACCGTCTCAACAGAGCTGTCTACACAACTCCACATTGATAATGCCATCCAACGCAACTCTACACCTCCTCTTGGCGATCAAGTCATATCTGTCACGACTCTGTTTCTTGTAAAACAAACTGAAGATTCGTTCATCCATTGCTTTCTTTCCAGTCCGGAGCAATTGATAATATAGCAAAAAGAGTCAGTGCAACTGAAGAGATTTCTGGGACTGTCAATCCAAGTGATCACGATAACGGCAATCACGGCGCAGAGATAATGCTCACGAAAATGCGCGGACGGAAATACACGGATATACACAATTTGCAACTCGTTGTCACCCCACATCTCCTCACCCTCCGCACACTCATAGCCTCCCTCCCCCTCCAACATCCCCGTGCGGGTTCAAGTTCCGTTCACGTAGTCGGTACAGTGGGATTCCGAGTCGGCGTTTCAAAGTGGCCGACCATTGACTCGGTCAGCATTCTGTGCTTGAACTCAATTTGAATCCTTATCTTACTGATTATCGTCCTTCCAAGTCACTCAAATTGTGATTTATCTTGCGATAAACTTGGAGTGTGCCGGACCCGGCATCAAACAAGCACGTGTCGGATGACACTTTCTCCATGACCACATCTTCGATTTCTGAATTTTCATCCATGCTGGTTCTGCTCTCCGTCTTGCTCGCTGTTTGACAAGCTCATAGCCAATCATTCCAAGAATTCCTATGGCGAGCAATTATCCACTGATTCGGGCGGTTATCTGACCATATTACAGCACCTTTTGACCCACATACCTATCCGTCAATGGAACCCAAGTCGAGATACTCGATAGCACAAGATGCATCTGATAGACGTCTAAAGGGTTAAACAGGCTTTTCTGCCGCTCTAGACCCAGCGTGGCTTCACTGTTCCAAAATCCCAATTCTGGTTTGGGCGTTTCGTTCGTCCGAGCGGTGAGTCACTGCATTGCAGATGCTAAATAACCATATTGGTGTTGTCTCTAGCCTATACTAGCAGCTTCTCCGCCTGCAGAGACCTAGGAATCTCGAAAAGAGCACCATGTTTTCCGTACGTCCTTTGCTCCTTTTCCCAAGCCTTGATGTGCTCAACCGTAGGACAGGCATTTGGATAAATGAACAGCAATGCGATATGGCTGTCTAGTGGCTATATCGGAATGTGTTCGTCACCGTCTGGTAAAGTTGGTTCACCAAGGTTGCTTGCTCCAACCCCGAACTCGTCGACGAGCTAGAGCATTCTCATCTCCGTCCGCCGTTTCCAATCCGCTTTCACCTTATTCCTCGCCACAGTCGTCGCTCTTTGGCCACTGCATTCTTCTTTTTTCGCGAATGTTGCGGCTCCTTCGATGGTGAACGAAGCTCGAAGAAACTGGTTGGCTTGCTTCAAGGATGGATATGCAGGCCTGGAGACGGAAAGGTTCGGTTGATTGTCTCGTCTTGGCTCAGCCGTTGAATTTATCCTTGCAGGCTCATATCGCGGTTTCTGGGGCGCTCAAGCGCTCTCTTGTCCTGGAATTCTAATCAGTGTCTGAAAGCAGTGGCAGCATCTAGCTAAGGCTCATCGAGAATAGAAGAGATCAGAAGATCGGAGGAGACGAGACGAGACGGGACAGAAGAAAGCAAGGGCTGTCGCCACAATTTGTCTTGCATATTTTGTTCCCTGCTAGCATCAACTCATTGACCTGTTGCATTAGACCGCTCTCCAAATGCGCTTGATTTGTCTTCCTCCCCTCGCAAATTGAAATCGAAAACACAAGAACATTTCTTCGTCAACATTCTTTGGCTGTATTCTCGCGGTTGAACTAATATAACCAATACAGACATGGAGAGCGCTCTCAGGCCTTCTCAGGCTCATGCCTTTCTAGTAGTCACATCGATTTGTCATGAAACTTGATCAGATTTTTGGTTCAGAAACCCTTCTCTGCAGCGCTCATCGGCTTTCTACAGGCACATCCACTACAGCCTGACTCTTGCTCCAGGCCAGCTGCGGGCTTGCCACCTGAATGTGGGAAGCATTTATTCGCCCTGGTCGAAAGCTTGCATGTCCAGCCCGAGGCTGTCATATGCGCCAGACAGCTAGGTCTATCGCAATTGCCTGTTCCCTGCCGCCCATTAATTCTGGCCAATATCTTGCAAGGGGGGATTTCGACCGCATCCGCCTGTACAAGTCATCAATGGCAATGGGGGGATAACTGAGGGGCTAGACCTACTGCCGGAACTTCCTGAGGTTTCTTTATAGGCGACGACGATGGCAGTTTTGTCCTTTTCTGATCCTCGTTGGTGAGATAAAATTGTATAGAAATGAATATCAACGCTTACTGCAGTGCGTTCTGCGGGCATGCGGCGGTCCAGACGACCATCCCAGTCACGGTTCTGAGCAGCCAAATCATCGACTGGAAGAACAAACAGAAGGGATCGAGACGTACGAGAAGTTGACGAGGGTCTGACGCTGTAGCCGTGGCAGTCAAAACGGCCAGCGCGATGAGAATTTGGGAGCAGTGCATATTGAAGAAAAATAGGGATGTGGGTGAAAGGGAGAGTCCGGCTCTAAGGAAACCATCAGCAAATTTTTCGTCTTTTAACGGTGAATCATCACGTGGTGTGCCAAGATACGCGGCCGCCGACAGATTATATGTCTCGGCCTTTCTTGCCGAAGGTCTGTCGAGTGAAGTCTATAGACGTTCATAGAAAGGACATACGGATTGGCAGGGAGAGCATTGGCCAAGCTGAATACTTCTGAACGTCAGCACTAAGGCATCCCAGAAGCTGTTTCTCGCTGTTTCACGCTGCTTCGTTTCACATTTTGATGGCATCAGGTAAATGCTGTGAGATGCCGGAAACGGCACTGCCATCACTCCTTGCGTTTCCGCCAGGGACCAAACAGGGCTCGAACGACCTATCCCGGCCAGCGTGCCCGGGGACGAGGGTAGCGGTAAAGGTGGATTGGATATAGTGGTACAGGTGGACTGGGAGCGCCATTAACGATTTTATGGTTGCTGTTGTCTTCAAGTTGCAATTGGAATTGGAGTTGCGGCTGTTGGAGCGCTCTTTGGCTTCAGCGTCGATATCGTCGTCGCCATCGGAATCATACTCTCCGTCCTCAGGTTCGGTGGAAGCCATCTCATTATCGTTATCTTATCGCCTTTGTTTGCCAAGGGATTTCTTTTTTGGCTTACTCGGTTCGGTTCACTACTCAAGGACCTTGTGATATCATTCCAAGGTCACGCTGATATATTCTGATAGGTGCTGAGATATTCCTTTCCTCGACTTTCTTTCTTGCATCCTCCTCCTCTGATACGCCCGAGTGAAATCCCGGATGGATGCACACGGACGGACGGCATCTCCTCGATTACTGGACAAAAAGTACACATCGACGGTGGATTTTGCGGGAGATGTGGAGGAGTCTTGAAGCGGCTTCAAGAATGTTGCTTTGAATTTGGCAAGTCAAAAAGACCAAAAAATAGAAAAGTAAAACTACTTTTTACTGATGCTTGAAAGCAGCCAGTGAGTTGAATGTTGTATTGTTACTGCTCAAATCATTGTACAGAAGATATAATCGCCTATTGTCTGTAGATTTGAACTACCATTCCTATTGAGCTTTAATATGTAGCGGCATCTTCTGAATCATAACGTCTAGGCTTGGTATTCCTGAACCGTCGACTGAAGATCAAGACAGCAGTCCAGAACTCCAAGGACCACGAGTATTACAGTACATGTCTATACTTACTGTTTGATCAACAGAGACAGGCCAAAACTCAGACTATGACATGACAAGCGAGTGTGGTGCGGCAAGTACCGGGCCTCAAGTATTAAATATTCATATGACACTGAGAAACTCTCGGACCCAGCCGTTGACCATATGTTTGCTTTGTCCTTTCCAACTAATGAATTCCTTTTGACGACAACCTCAGCTGAATCACTCAATTTTGGCGACATATTCGGTATTCAACCAGATTTCTTCCATGCCAACATCTGGTCTGGTGAACTCCTTTGACGTTGCTTTGACGCCGATATCCCGTCCACCATGCTGACATCCAGTCTTCACTACATCTAGTCTCCTTATGTATCACTGTAGTAGCTAGTTTTAAGTGCATCCCGGGGAGCAGGATTGGATGACAGCTGTGAGAGTCTCACTTTTTCCGGCATTCCACAGCTGCCAACTGGCTTGACAGAGCTCTTACATCCCTGTTGAGACAATATACCAGTATGAATGTGAACTTGATGCTCTTCATTTTCGCTGATTCTCTTGTTTCACACATTTTACAAGTTCAAATGTGGAAAAAGATGGCAACTGAATTGCAATTTTGCTGATAGATTGCCCATTGAAGCGATAGACTGACTGATCCATCCTGACGTTTATCATGTCACCAAATAGAGTAGAACATTGGGTGTTCGGACAGCTTTCAGCAAGCCTTCACTTCAAGATGTCAATATGGTCAATCTTTGCTGTCATGGGGAGAAAATAGACTTGTCGCATGACCTCTATCACATAGCTGTTCAATGCAGTGACAGGTCACATTCTTTTTTGCCTCCTGCCACCACCCACAGCTCACACCTCAGCACAACTTGGTTCCGCTCTGTTACTTCTTCCATGAGCGATCACGAAATGTCTGAAATGTGACCAGAATTCGCAACCTGAGCCACTGCTATGTGATGGGCCCATATTTGAATCTCCCGAGCCCCCAATAGGAGCATCAGCCGTGAGCAAGAGTAAACCAGCACAAAAAGTCCCCGAAAATACTGCTGCTGCCATTGTTGACTTTTCTGAGAACCCAACTCAGATCAGGAAGCCAACATGCCAGCCCACAACCATTCACGGTGAAAATCCTCATCATCAGAGGGAGCCAGAAAAAAGAATTTTGGGAATTTCACAGTTTCAACCATCATACTCTGGTGCATGCATTGGTTCTTCCTTTCTATTCATCTGACTTACAAGCAGTCAGGCAATCGAACCTATGATTATGAAGAGAAATATGCACCTGATCCCATGGGTGATCAGGCCAAACCAAATGCCCGTGGATGAAAGTGAAAGTTATGATGAAGATATGTTGAGATCATTTCGGGACACTATTGATGCTTTGTTGGTTTTTGTGAGCATTTTTAGGTCTTGTCGCAGAACATGACATTCACATTTCTTCAGGCTGCTTTGTTCTCGGGAGTTGTCACCACACTCCTTGTCCAAACCAGTCAGGCATTTCAACCAGATTATGCACAGATTACAACTCTCCTCCTCATTGAACAAATTCAGCTGCTTCGAGCAGCTGGAAACACATCTGCCATTAATGCTGTCCCTTCATCTCTTGATAGACAACAAGCTGCAGCCGGAACAAACACTGATATTTGGATCACTGCCTTGTTCATTGCCAGCTTATCTCTGTCCTTGGCAACAGCTCTGCTCTCAGTTCTTATCAAGCAATGGCTTCAGGTTTGTTCTTTCCAGTGTCCACCTTCTGCTGATTCCTGGCTTATGCAAGTCTAATTTAGGCTTATTCAGCTGTGACACAAGGAAGTGCCATGCAGCGAGCACTGATTCGACAGTTCCGCATCACAGGCCTCAAGAATTGGAAGGTTCCTGAGATCATTGGAGTCCTGCCTCTGATACTCCATGCATCCTTGGTTGCTTTTTTTGTTGGATTGGCCCTTTTTGTCATGGAACTCCATCATACATTTCTTTGGATTGTTGTCTCTGTTGGTACTGCCACTTTCAGTGCATATTTCGGCAGCATCATCCTTCCTGCCATATGGATACAATGTCCATACCGCATTTCCGTGCTATTTGTCCCGGCACAATGTCTCGCTTGGCCCGGAAAGATTGTCACATATCTGTTTGGGTGCGTCCAGTATCACTGGAAGGAATGGAGGGAGCCAGGCCCCTGGAACAGAAGGCCGATTTTCCTAGCATCTCCGCATACTCTCTCAGAGATGCAGAACATGAAATGATCAAGGCAACTGGAGACTCCAGCCAATGGTATTCTGGTGCCACAGTTTACACTATGGGAAATGCAATATCCTGGCTCCACTCTCTCAAATCCAATACATCCATTCTGAATATTGCAACACAATCACTTTATGGTATTGTGCAGGACGTGAAAGCATCTCCATATCTATCTTACCATTATATCCATTCCCTCGCCATTCCGATACCTTCAATGATTGATGTTGCTTTGGATCACCTCTTTGATCATCCTGATCTACAACTGCCTACTCTCACTGACCACCAGAAACAAAATGAAGAGATCTATCTTGCACTGATCAGTGGTTTCCTTCAATCAGACTCAGACCTCCCCAAGGTGCTGAACAGCCAAAAGCTCACGGCTGCTATGGTTCGTGCAGCATCACATGGTGGTCTTGCGCTCTTAAAGCAATTTGTTGACTGGGGTGTAGATCTCAATCATCCAGATATGACAGCTCCTGCTCATCCAACTGCTCTCAGGGATGCTGCTCAAGCAGGTCATTTGGAAACAGTTAAATTTATATTGGAACAGGGAGCAGATGTTAATCTAGAGGGTGGCATTGAGCGATGTGCACTTGCTTCTGCTGCAAGAAAATGCAATATTGAAGTGATGGAATACCTCCTCAACCAAGGGGCAAACCCTAATGCCCATGATCATATTCTTTACTGGGCTGTTATTGGAGGTCTGGAAGCAGTTCAACTTCTCATTGACAAAGGAGCCTATCTCCAAGCTCAAGGCCAATCTGCACTTGAGACTGCTTCTAGGCAAGGAAATCTTGACATTGCCAAGCTTCTCATTGAAACAGGAGTGAATCCACGGAATGAGGGAGGAAACGCGCTTCAGGAAGCATGTTTGCGCGGTCATCTAGAGATTGTGAAGCTTCTTGTCAAGAATGGTGGGGATTTCAATGCTCTGGGTGGAGATTATAGGACCACATTGTTGGCAGCAATCCGGGGTGGAAAGTCAGAGGTTGTAAAATTCCTGATTGAAAGTGGCGCAGATTTTAATGCAAGTGCCGGTGACTTTGAGACTCCACCCCAGACTTCACTCCAACTAGCAATTCAGAAAGGACACAAAGAGATTGAGAAAATATTGCGGAGACATGGTGCAAGGGAATGAATTACCAGTGGGGATAGAGGCTGTCCTGCGGCAGCAGATACAAGTCCCCAATTGAAATCAGTAGCATCAGTAAATTTTCCGATTACTTTTTGTGCTTTTTAACTTGTACACATGCAAACATACTTACATAAAATAAGCGAAAAACCGAAAAATACGGAAAAAGCGGAAAAGGTCAAAAGATGCCTTTTTGCCAATAGTGCAAGGCCCGAAACCCATATACTCTACTGTGGTGGCTTGGTGGTGATTTGATTGTCGACATAAAGACAAGCGGCAAAGGTGGAACCCAGGATGGAATGGTAAAATTCAGATGAACCGGCAGCCACAGCGCCTTTCAGGCAACAATGGATCATTCATGTCTACCACCAGGACAGCTACTGGACGTGAAATTGGCGTTATCTCGAGTGAAGTGCTCATGAGCGATACTGCTGTTGAATCTGGAAAAGGGAATTGAGCTTGAATGGGGAGAAAGGGCATTGTGTCTCACCTTTTGGACAATCCCAATTCTCCCGTTGTCTCTCATTTCCTTCCCTATTACCAGAATCAGCAGCCAGATCATTCTGCTGTTGCCGATTTGCTCATAGTGCCAGTAACAATGCTGTGAGATCCTTTCAGCAAGCTCCAAGGGAGACAGAATGAGGAATATACCTAGCTTCAGTGAACACTGTTCTCGGCCAAATCAGTGCGCAAATCAATCAATACATATAAAACACCTCGGTCAGGTGATGCTGATTAATTTGTGACAAATCAATGACAAATCATTTTAACTGACATAATCACATTAAGCGCCGAAGGCGCAGACGCCGCCCGAGGCCGCGCAGGGCGGCGGCAGTGGGCACACTGTTTGAGGCTGAAAACAACCTGTGGTTCCTCCTGGAGGTAGGTGGTGAGCAGAGCGAGCCATCCTACCAGAGGGAGGAACCTAAAGCTTGTCTATACTATAAAACACATCAGTCACCTGATGCTGATTAATTTGTGACAAATCAGTGATAAATCAATGACAAATTATTTTAACTGACATAAGATGCCGCCTGAGGGGCAGCAGCACACCATTTGAGGCAGAAAACAAGCTGTGGTTCCTCCCAGAGGAACCTAAAGCTTGTAGAATTGATGTTGAATTGATGACCGATGACCTGGATTTTATGACACCCACCTGTATGGGAGCTGTGCATGGCAGGTGAGGAATAGAAGGTCAGTGACCTTGTCTGAAGCCTACTGGGCAAGCAAGTTGTATTTGATCATGAAGAAAGCAACGGTCATCACCAATGAGACTCATCAGGATTTACAGTGTCTAAAGAAAAATGTCAGACAATGGGACAGCATCACAAGTGACATACCTATATGAAGCCTCCAACGACAGGAGGGCCAAAGAGAGGAGCATCGCAGGCACAAACGATGACAATAGATATGATAATGAGAGACTGCCAGCAAAGCCGTGGCTGTACCCACGTGGTATATCCCCATTGGGATCTTTGATGGACGTACCCACAAAATTGCTCTCTCCCAACAAACAAGCCCACAAGTGGGACTCGTAATACCAGGCTGAGCAAGTAGTCCACTTTTGGAGTCTGAAGGCTGAAGCCCAGTGCGTTGAATGTTCATTGTTACTGCTTAAATCATTGTACAGGAGATGTAATTGTCTATTGTCTGTAGTTGTCCTGAGTCATCAGCTGAAGATCAAGAGAGAACATTCCAGGAACTTGAGACTCATATACTTACTGTTTGATCAACTCAGATAAGTATTAGATATCCATGTGACACCATCAGCAAAATCACAATTTACTTGTCCGCTTTTTCCGTATTTGCGCTTGTGGCAAGCGCGAGACTGGAAGACCGGCTCAGAAAAAGACACCAAATCCAAGTTGACACTCAAATATATCTTGCGAGGGACGTGGGAGCTGCAGTGAAGCTGATTCGCACTGTGGGATGTCGGAAAGGGCCCTGGTCGCCGTCTTGTCACACTCTCACAGACGTCATCACCTCAAACCGTGGCAATGAGCAGACCTGTACCATGAAATCCACTGAAAACTAGCTTGTACAGTAATGTAGTAGTGAGGTAGAAATCATTTGAAAAGTTGTGAGCAATGTTCTGGCTGATAGTCTGGCTTTTCACACTATGTGCGGTGTTCTGCTTGTCAGATTTCGGACATAAAAAGTTGTGTGTTTCAACTTTTTACATATTCTGACGTGTTTTTCTGCGTGTTTTGCGCTTTTTTGCGTGTTTACAAGCGCAAAAAGCTATTTGTCATCTTGCTGATGACGTCACTCCATAGGACGCTGAGAAACTGTCAGTCGCGCTGAACCCGCGACATCCAGTCTTCGTGAATCATACTGGAACAAGGAGTGGATGTAAATTGTGAGGGGTGGAGTGTATGATTGCCCACTTGCTGCCGCTGCTTCCAGGGGCAAAATTGAAATTATGGAATACCTCCTTAACCAAGATGCTCAGGATGATATCCTTTTCTCTGCTGTTTATGGAGTTGTCTAGAAGCAGTTGAACTTCTCATTGACAAAGGGAACAATCTCCAGGTTCAAGGCCAGTCTGCACTCGGAATTGCATCCTGGGATGGGAATCTTGACATTGCCAAACTGCTCATATGAAAAGGAGTGAGTGCTCAGGATGAGGAAGGGGACATCCTCCATGAAGCCTGCAGGTGGGGACATTTAGAGATTGTGAAGCTTTTCATCAAGTATGATACAGATGTCAATGCTCTGAGTGAGATTTATGGGACCGTGTTGCTTTTAGTGACCTGGGGCGGAAGCTCAGAGGTGTAGAATTCCTGATCAAAAGTGGTGCAGATGTCAACCAGTGAGTTAAAGGCCACCCTGTGGTGGCAAGTACGGATTTTATTGACTCAATCAGGCTTGTGGGATGTCCCAATAAACCCAAGCTGTCAGGACAAGACAAAAAAGCTGTGGATTGGGGGACCAGGCCAACAAAAAGCTGGCAGCTACTTGGTTGGTGCTTGATGTTCAATGGCAGGTCTTACAAGTCTCATCCATGACACTGCTCACTGAATAGAAATATTCATGAAGCAGGGAGACAATGACTATAAACAGTGCATGAATTGACCAAGAAATAACCAAGAAATGACTTATAAATGCAGCCCCTGGAGTCAGAAATGTCCACAAAGTCTTCTTATCAGAGCACCATCAGAGTGCACATTCTCTTTCAACTGATGTATCCTCATTTGCATCAATATTAGAGATGACAGGGTGCACATTTGGTTGGTTGATAGACTCCTTTCAGGTTCTTTCACGAGGTTTCATGCTAGTCCCATCACTTATATACATTATTCGAGAGCAGGAGTGCACACTACTGAGCGACCGCTAAATCAATCACCCAGCGGTAGGCAGTTCAATCAGCTGCTGATCCATTTGAAACACCGACACAGCGGGATCCCGATGCCCGAAGTGGATGGGCGCTACCGACAATTGCTCGTTTCAGTTCTGAGCTCATTTTTCTGGCTATGCCGCATCATGCAGGGCTGGAGAATGCTTATGAAATATGCGAACACTTTCCTGAGGATCCATGCTGCCCAGAAAATCACAAATGTCCAATATAATGCCTACGAACAAGATTATGGATCATGTGACATGACTAGCACGACTAATTTGATCTTTACGACACGTCAACAGGACTTATTTATCAGTTGATGAGCATTAGATCAGCCTTCAACACTCTAAATATGGTGTTCAGTTACTGTAGGACCTCTCGCGATACTCAGCAGAATACCAACTCTCCATTCGAAAGCACAACAAGTATACTATCAGCAAACATCCATTTTTTGGATTTTTGACCACCAAAGCAGATCATCGAGTGAGCGCTACACATCTGTTCTAGGTCGTACCAACAGTCAATATTGTTGTATTTATTGTTTCTACCCTTTTGTGGCCCATTCAACTCCAGTCCATATCAGAGATCAGGACAGCAATCCAGAACTCCAGGGGCCAAGAGTATTACAGTATATACCTACTGTTTGATCAACAATGACAGACCAAAACTCAGACTATGACATGACAAGCGAGTGTGGTCCGGCAAGCACCGGGCCTCAAGTATTAATATTAAATATTCATGTGACAGGTCACGTCATATGACACTGAGAAACTCTCGGACCCAGCCGCCGACAATATTTTTGCTTTTGCCTCTCCAAACCCATGAACTCCTTTTGGCGACAACCTCAGCTGAATCGCTGGATTTTGGCAGCATATTCGGTATACCAGATTTCTTCCATGCCAACATCTGGTCTGGTGAACTCCTTGGACACCGATATCCAGTCCATCATGCTGACATCCAGTCTTCACGTCATTCCACCCCGCATCAGGAGCATTCCAAAGATATATATCTCCAACACCGGATCCAATATTCTGTAAATCGTCCCGTAATGGAACCAGATTCATATCAGAGGCTTCGGCAGCTAATAGGACAGAAGCCGGCATGGATCTCAGCTTCAACTTGTCCCCCGAAATCATCTGCGATGTAACGAGCTGAATGGAAACAAGAAACAAGGGGAGCCTGAGATTTGTAACATTCCTTATGATTTCCGAAGGTTGCTGTCAGGCTGACGGCGACGGTGTAGAATTCAGACCAGGCACCATGCGGTATGTAGCTCTCCTTCACTGTTGCAATGCACAAGTAAACGTATGCTGGTTCGCAATCCGAATGCATTTCCGAACGCTAAAGAATGTAATAATGCAAAATGTATTGGTTTCTTTAATGATGTATGTATGCGATAATAAGTACTACAATAATAATATACAGACAGCGAGTGCAATGCAACAGCAATTCCCAAAGAGAAACGAGACAATTGAGGATTCCTGTTGAATCCCCTACTCCACATTGAGCTCCCAGACATTGGGTCTCCCTCTCGTCCCTGAAAGCCCCCGGAATCTCGTCCGGCCCTGCAAGAAATCAACCCTCTTGACGCCCTTCTTTTCCTCTCCAGCTTTCCCTCTGACGCGAGCAAAATACGCAGCGTCGACGCGCCGTCTAACATCTTCCGGCAGCGCCTGGTACTCCGTCCGCGAAACCGCCGGCGTCAATGTGTAAAACAGCGATGACACGACGTCCCAGACCGTCACATAGCTCTTGTTCGTATTGGAATGTGCTATGATTGGCCATTGCAGATACGTGCTTGAAATCAACAATGACGGAACTGGCGGTGACGTCGCTGGTTCGAGGAGCGAATTTGTCGGGTAGAGCTCTGTTAAGACAGAACAAGGCAATGAGAGGTCGTATTTGAGGTGCTTGGACATGAGTCCAAAGGCGAGAAGCTGGTGGAGATACATCTCCGTTGCTGCTCGTGGTTCAGGCAATGGTAAGGACATCGACTTTTTCGGTGTCCCCCATGCCGACGACGATACAGAAGACGAATTCGTCGGTGGTAATGATAATGAGACGTGGTGAATTTCGTGAGCTGGGCCCGGCTGGGCATATATGTCTGCTAATGGTGTTCGTTTCGAGGAAGAGCGTCGGGAGCTTGTGGAGCCAGATATGGCCACAGCTTCCTTGGGCATCGACTTGCTGCGAGTCGGTAAAGTCATAAAATGGTGCTTGGCCGGTAAAGGCGTAGGCGCTGGCATCGCTGGGTATTTCATCGTCGTCGGCGTCGAATTTCGTCGTTTTCCAACAGGCCTGGGCGCTGTCGAAAGGTCTTTGAATGAAATCGCCCTAGGCGGCGAGAATAGAGAATATAGAATGTTGGTAGAAGCGAATCGTACAGTTTTGTCTGTGGGCATGGTGGTTCGTGAAGAGTTGTTCGAGCGGAACACGAAACGAGGCGATACAGGGTTAAATAGTCGCGTAGCCTGCGTTGATTGATGGCAACGGCATCAACCAAATTGGGGGTTTCAGGCGGGTGAAACGACACGTCACAGGCGATTAAAACGGGACGACCCAGGCCCTATATTAATTATTACGCTCTGCAAGTAAACAAGTCTGCCAGGGCAATCAAGACATACTGGGACTGAATTATTACTCTTTGGGGCCCGGAAGCGAGAACAGCATTGCTGGCGATGAAATCTTGGTCGTCAGCGATGAATGGTTGTCTATGGCGATGCTGCGCTTACGAAAGATGCGCCCGTCGAAATCAGCTGCATACTGCAGATTCAACAAAGCATCCTTGTCTGGTTCAACAAAGTTGCCCCTTGTCTTGAAATGTTCAACAGCTCGACCGGCATCAGCCCATTGCTAGATCTATCTCTAGTCTCCCAATTGCTAGATCATCTCGGTCAAGACTGTCTCCGACGCAGGGTCAAGATATTGGTGTCTGCGGCATTTTCGCTGGATGTGATCTGCCGATTTGCCAATGGTTCCGTTGACCCTGTTTCGACGAGCACCGCTCGACGACGCCGGTGTCTTTGAGCCAAGAGATGGTTGTGATGCAGTCACGCTTGCTGACGGCATCAATGTCACAGACAACGTGACGACAACCTCTTCACCAAACCATTGTCAAACGAACAAGTTTTTTGAGCGTGAAATCGCTGCACCCTTGCCTGACGCATCTAAAATTACGTCCAACCATGGTAAGAAAGCTCCTCTTCCGTAGCTACAGACAGATCTCATCTTTTCGCCTAGGCTCAGCAACTTTGGGTTGTCAACGGACCTGGATCTGCAAGAAGTAGACTTGATTCATTGCGAAACAGAACGATATATTCCTCGCAATTCAGAACAACATAATTCGCGTCCGATACCTCATTCCTCGCATTTCTGTCGCCGTTTACCGTGACCATGGGGCCGAATATCGAGTTATGGAATGTTGGAATCGACTAACATGTACATGGCTAGGTGGAATCATCGACACCACCGCCGTCTAATGCCCGGCAGGGCGGTCAGACGATGAATCAAACCGACCCTTGACTTTGGTGCCTTGTCAAACGGCTCGACCAGATTGGTTTTCGTGAACAGCCTCGAACAGCCTTTAAGGGCTCTTTCGTCGACAAGAACAAGGAATGCTGCGGAAATTTCTTATTCAGCATTCTTGGCGCTGGTAGGTTCACCCTCGCTCTTCATCTCCCCCATATCAGCTCACCATTTCGCAGGCAGACCCCTCTGTGCTAGACCGGAATGAATATGAATGGGTTATGAATGAACGAATGAACGAATGGAATGAATGGGTTACACCAGATTAGGCTGGCTTCCTTAGCGTGCCATTTGCAACATAGGCCCAGGACACCGGTATTAAAAAATACCCGACATGTGGAACAACGGCAGAATGACCATGTCATGGTCGAGCGATTGTGGAACAGCGGTAGGAGCGATTGTGGGACAGGAACAGTGGTAGGAGCGATTGTGGAACAGGAACAGCGGCAGGCAGAATGTCGATAATCAAGGGGTCCAAGATGATCAAAACATCGTCGTTCGTTAGAGGATCCACAGGGGCTATGTGGTTCGTCACCGCTTTATCTTCACCGAATGTTTAGCTCACTTCTTACATGTCAGCTCAGCGCGCCATATCATTTTGCAGCTGTCAATTCCCCTCTGGTTCGCGTTCGTGAAACGCGAGAGCCTTTTCAAGGGAGAGGTTACGAGCTCTGAAAAGAGAGAGTGGAGAGAGCGTACGAGCGGTGAAAGAGAGAGCTTACGAGAACATCGTCATTAGTTTTCGTTCGTGGACATTGTCATTGGTTTCCGTTAGAAGACGCATCTGGTTCGTCATCGCTCCATCTTCACCAAATGTCAGTTCAGCTCACCATTCCGCAGCTGTCTCAGTCGGATTCCGCTCACCGTATCTTCACCAAACCATTTCGGAGTTTCGGCCAGAGTGCCTTCTGGTTCATGTTCGTGACAAGCTGACCCACGAACCATCGAACACCGAGAAGTAAAGACGGAGAATACGAGCGGTAGCGGTGACAATGCAAAAAGAGAGCTTACGAACAAACCACGGACCAGCGTCTATTCACAGCGTCTAATCACATTACCCCAGTTGCGTCCAGAAAAGGGCGCCCAGCTAGTCGCGCAAAACAAAACGGAACATTATCTGTAGAAAAGGGGAGATGTTATATACTAGCACAATACAGTCTTCTTTTTTCGGTCTATGATAGTCGAGGGATATGTACAGAATGGATGATTGAGGCGGTGACAATTGGGATTAGGGAGAGGTAAGGCGATGATGAGAGGTGACCGCGATATGTAACGATACCAGGGGCCGTAAGGAGATGCGACAGGGATATTAAGGCGATACGACAAGGATAGGTAAGAGAATGACCTTGCAGATCGTAGTCGCTCAGACCGCAGGCTCAACCTCGCTCTCAAACTCAAACCCCTCGACACTGACATTCCAGGACCACCTGCCGTCAAGGAATCCCGTCGCAGTGTCTTCCAGGACGATCTCGTTTCGCTTCTGCACGTAGACCTGAGAAAGGGTATGAGCGAATCGTCAAGGGGAAGGAGAAGAATGACCAAGGAGAAGAAGAATGGCCAACACGATGATGAAGAAGAAGGAGAAAGCGAAATAAAGACGAAGAAAGGAAGGAAGAAGCAAAGATCGACATACCGTCTTATCTGTAACCTTCTGCCTCAACGCCGCAATATTCTCCGGCTCGATTGGCGATTCCAAAAGCTCCGAAAGATCCTCGACCGCCCTCTCCAGGTCCCGCTGGTTGTCTTCGAAGAGGTCCTTCTGGTTCGATTTGGCGAGGTAGTAAGCCATGGCGTAGGTCCACTTTAGGGTCATGCGGCATTTATCGACCTCTTCTACAGCTTTTTTCATGAATTGGACCTGGGAGCGAGCGTCAGCGAGCGAAACGAAGGGGGATGAGCCCAAGGAAGACGAAGAAGAAAAGTAAACAGAAGACGACGAAGGAGAGCGAAAGGAAGAAGAGCAAAGCGACGACGAAGAAGAGTAAAAGGAGACGAACCTCAATCCATGTCAAAGAGCTCGTAATCTGCATATCCTCCATCTTCTTCTCCGTCTTGGCGTACAGGTCCAAGGCGAGCTTTGCCGATTGCTCGTGGTTGGCCCAGCGATTATAGTACTGAAGGGTTCGAATAAGAGCGTCAAGATTTGATGAAGAGGTAAAGGGTTGATTAAGAGGGTAATAGGTTGATACAGAACGTGAAGGGTTGAATGATTAACAGCGTCCAGGGCGTAAAAAGGATTCCACATACATGTAGATATCTCTCCAAGGAAGCCCGGCTCTTGCTCTGAGCGTCTCGGGCATCCGTACCCGTCTTCTCTTCATATCGGTTGCACGAATACCATTGCGTCCCATGTTCCGACCAGGGTCCTACGACGAATCAGCCAGGAACGAAAGAAGAAGACATATAACGTACCCATGCAAACCCAACAGAATTCATGCTTGCACTTCTTGCACGTCATATGGCTATTCCCCATTATAAAGATTCGAAAAGAAAAAGCAGAAGCGACGCACTTGCACCCTCCATTCTTCTCAATCGTACTCTGACATTTCGCGCACTCCTTCGTATTGCTCTTAATCCAATTCGCCGTCTCGCTATCATCCTTGCATTTCTGCAGCCACATCTTCGCGACACCGCAAACGACCGGACGGTGGTCGCTGTCGATATTGCACCCAAAGCAGAATCGATGCTCTTTAGCCAACAGGGTCGATGGTTGCTTCCCTAATTCCTGCTGACTCGGTGGCGATTCCGATTCCGAATCGCCGTTGACGATTCCCCGAGCACCGCACGACACCGTCGGCACCACCGTCACCAACGACGACCGATGCGCCGCAGCGGGGCACGATACCGTATTCGTGCATCCGGGATACGGACAGTATTTGAGATTGGCATTGGAAGCGACGAAATGACGTATAAGGAGCTCGAGGAATCGGGCCCAGGTCGCTGAATTCGCTTTCCTCTCGTCGGAAGAGAGCTCTGCAGGGTCAAGCAATGTCGACTGAATATAGGCATCTGGGGCGACGAGAGCGCAGCCCTCGGCCATGCACCGAATGCAATGCTCGCCTTCGTCGTTAATCTTGGATGTAAGATACGCCACCCAGCAGCCAGAACAGAATAGATGTTCGCAGTCGAGAGATAGAGGGACCAGCTCGGGCGAATCGTCGAAACAGATCGGGCAGACGAAAGCTTCGTCTTTGGATTTGACGTATTTGGGGGTCTGAGCTGCTGAAATGGGCGACGATGTTGGCGAGATTTTGGATTTGGAGGGAGAGACGAGATTAGAGAGGATCCGTGACGTCGACCGGGTCGCTCGACGCTGATTGTTATTCGATGGCGACCGAATTGCTTTGGGCGTCGATGGGGATTGGGGCTCTGGCATCGTCACCCCAGCGGCTACGAGCGTCTTCGTCGGGTTATCCATATATTTCTCGATAAGCTTCTCCTTGTTCCACCCGAGGTGACGAAGAAGTAAAGCTGCGGTGCCAGCCTAGCAAGGCGTGCGTCAGCCAACAATGAGGAAAAAGGAAAAGAGAGACGCACGTCGACCCCACAAATCCCCTCAATATGCTCAACATCCCCCTGCATCAATTTCTCCACCGCTGATTTGCTCAGCGAATCGTACTGGATATCGTAAGCCTTTTGTTTCCCGGCAGAATTGACCTTGTAATCGTCGTTGAAGGCGTCCATGTCGACGTCGTCGTCGTCTGCAGCCCATTTCAGTATACGCGAAAAGGACAATAAAGGCACCGATATAATCACCGTCAAAGTCCTCTTGGGTCCCGTCCTGCATGTCCTCGTCATCGTAATAGTCACCCTCCTCATCAGAGATTTCATAGTCAGACATGGTTGGGACTGAGAATTAGTTGGCTGGCGCAGCAATAGTCGTGGTCGTTGGTAATAAAAGGTGAGCCGCTGTGACGCTCCCTGACCTGAAACGTGATGTGATGGATGACTCATCACGGAGAACAAATCATCAAAAGTCAGATGGAGTCATTTTTTTACGGATACAGCTTTCAATTAGCGGGGTCAGTGTATCCCCATTCCTATATCTACTTTCTATGTACGTTCACCAACTATATAGCTCTCGATATGTGAAAAGACAAGTAAGTATCTTTGGGACTTGCACGAGTTATATCCATAACAAGAACAAGCTGACATTCCGAAAGAAGCCGTCTTTGCGCAGCTAGCCTCTACGAGAAGAACAAGGACACCCAGGAACAGCCTCTCATGGAGAACAAGGGTCCAAAAACAAAGTGATCCTCGTTAATAGAACAAGGCGAGAGAACAACAGCGACTGAGATCGTCATAGCACAAGACGGCCTTTAAAGTTTAGATTAAGACAGCCAAGTTCCCACCGCATCACGACTCGGGGATGAGAACATGATGCTCGGCACGCCGTGATTGAAACTCAGCCGCCCTGCGATTGGTTTCTGAGCTTCAATTCCACCCGTCGATTATCTTATCCAATCTTATCTGGGACCTGAACTTATCCGGCTTGTATCCGGCTCTGAACAGTGAACTAAGCCTGCGCATTGCTTGTCAAAAAGCTATAAGAATCTATTTTTTCGATGCTGTGAGGCAAGAATGCACAAGTGCTAGATCAGGTAGCAGGCTAAAATGCGAGTCTAATACTCACACCACGTGTCTCAAGTCCGGGCCCGAAAGTTCAGTCTCAGTCTGAATCGGGACTTCAGTCTAAGTCTGAATCGAGGCCCAGCCTTGAAATCTTCCTCGATCCCTGCTCATGCCCTCAGGCTCTTCGCCTTTCTATCTTCTCGTCTTGATCAAAATCCTGATGCTCTGCCACATTGGTCTCTGTTCGCCAGATTCTGACTCAAGTTCCTCCGGTTCTTCTTTATCGTCGTCGGCCTCGATGATGATGATGATGATGATGATGATATGAAGGCATACCTCCATTTTATGAGCAGCAATATTTGCCTTGCTCTTCAACACCATAGTCTCTTCTAGTGCTGCCGTTGTCGCCTGAGTTCTCCTTTTCTTCCGAATCTCGATATTAGAGCACTATCTTCGCAACTCATGCCGTTCAACAGCGCCTGACGTCTCCAATACTATTCCCATGGCTTTTATAATCATCTTCTCTAGATATTATGACGGTGAGCTGCGAAGAGAAAATGGATAGTTGAACCCAAAGAGAAAAGAACAAAGTCATGTCGCATCCTCAGTCCCAAATTTATTCTGTCATATGAACTTGTGCACAGAGCCTTGACTGTGCCGAATCTCACCTTGCATTATTAGCTCATGTTTGGTTGTGACTCGTCATGTACGTTTATCTGGTTGTCTTGTAAGTATGTTTCAAATTCCTTGTCCAGCGATCCAGATCCAAAGTAACCTTATGGCAGGACATTTAACCATCAGGAAAAGGGCCTTTTCTCCATATCTGTCAACTAGACATGTCGCGGCATGTAGTGTCTGTAGTATTCACATGATCAACGTTTCACGATAAAGGTCTCCTGTGTTCGAGCGAAGGCCATGTCTTTCACGACGCTAGGTCCATTATCAGCATGATATATGATGCAGCGGTCGGAGACGTCGCATTTGGAAGATTCAATCATCAGCAGAGCGGGGAAAATCAAGCTTGTACTTCTACTTAGTATCCGGAATTTCAATGAGGAACCCGACATAATGGAGCTTATGATATTGCACCGACAACCTGTTCCCTTTCAAAATAGGTAGATCAAGTTGGTTTTATTGGAACACTGAATGAAATATTGAGAAACTGCATGATTGACCTGCTCAGCCTGGTCAGAGAAGGGTACCACACCCTGTCTCAAGACACGTTTTCCTTCCCATGCTCTTCTTGCTCGAATACTTTTAATTCCTTGTCTTGATTAAAGTATAGTTACTTGGGTCTGCAATCCACGCGGTGGATATAATTTCAGGATTTCCCCATCTGACGACTCTTTCAAAGAAATCTATATGCTGCGGTCAATTTCCTGAGCAAGTTGAACAACTGAAAAACTTACTGTTGAAAATTATACCTTCAACTTGAAGGCTGCCCTTGCATTTCGATGTCCAGTCCCCCTGGATCCTTGGTTAGTTTGCAGTACAGGTAATTTCATCAAGAGCATCTCACCCTTAGCACGCCGATTCTTCCACCAAGTCATAAAATCGTGTTTCTTCAGAACAATGGTAGGAGGAGATGGGATGTCAGCTGTGCGTGAAGGGTGTCCTGGCTCTGTGGCATGGTGCACAACAGAATGCGAATGACTCGGAGACTCCTTGTGATTGTAAGGTACTTCCCAAAGTCCGGAAGAAAGTTTCTGGCATAATCTAGGTTCACCAAGGCCCCCAGAAACATATTGAACTTCACCATTGTCGGTGACTCTGCGATGAACACCAAATGATTCTGCCCCTGATTCGAGTTCATGCTCTGTGATGTGATGGTAGAGCTGGTACCCGTCACTGTTGAAACCCAACACCATTTTCATCTCCTCTAACCGACGGTAGGCGGCAAAATATTGAGGTGATTTGAACGAGATGTTGCAGATTTCTTTGGTCAGTTCCTGTAAAACTGTGCGCCACGAGCAATGTGAGTCATCAAGCTGCAGGGAAGCAAGGAACTTGTGGGGCATTTGATGAGGATCCAGGGTCTCTGGAATATCAGAGTCATCTGCGAGGATGAAGAGGCGGCAAAGCCATAGAACATCCTCTTTATCTAGGGATTGAACAGTGTTCTCCCCACTTGATTGCAGCTGCTGGATATAGGACAAAAGTCCATTTCTTAGCATGGAGAGGGCCTTGATGTAGTAGGGTTTGCGCATGACATGAGATACCTGCCATGACAAAGGGAAATATTCGCGGATAATTGGCACTCCTTTAGTTTCATGCAGGGTATGGTACGCTGTGGGGTCCATTAAAAGTATCAAGGAGAGGTGTTCGCAGATTTGGAAGGCCATCCAATCAACATGGCCACGGGTTACTGGAGCCATCTTGTAATTTTTCATGAACCTCAACACATACTTGAGCAAGTGTTCGAGGCTATATTGATGATTTTGATCGTGCAGTGGCTGCTTCAAATGTTGGGTGAAAGCAGACACTACTCGAATGACGAGTCGTGAATGGGATGTAGGGTTCAGATGTCCCCTTTCTGGTATCCAGCTTGAGGAGCGATCCACCAGCTCTGCCAGTGAAGTCAAGGCAATTTGCATGATCACTGGATCACCCATGAGCTTGACATCCCTTTCCATGTTATCTGCAACAAGGATGCTCAGATATTCATGCATCACATAGTACACAGAGGTGGCCACATTATGCCCAAGTGAATTGTGTGTTGTGCTGAGAAGTGGCAGGATGAGTCCAATGATCTCTATAAGCTCTTTATGGGAGTCTAGTAGGTTGCTGTCATTGAATGTGGGCAGTGGAGATGGAGATCCAATGTGACACAATGCTGAAAGAAGCTGCATAGTGAGAAGGTTCAGAGTCTTGTCCTCCTTGCATGCCACCTTCAGAGACTTTGAACTTTCATCCCAGGTAAGACCATCAAAGGACTCTGCCTGGGTAACCGGTAAAAGTTGCTCCCACACTGCGTGCAGCAATGTGTTGACTACTTGGGTCCATTGTTGATCAATTACTGAGCTATCATGGATTGCTGTTGCCACATTGGCAGGATCCAACAAGCTACCAATCAAGTCATGCCAGAGGGGCAGTGGGAGGTCAATTTTGAGAACTGTCGCAAGACTTCCAAGGACATGATGAGGGTTTTGTGAATATTGAGATGGTCCAACAAGGGATAGATCATGGTATAGCTGCAAGGGTTCGCGGGTCTTATCCCACCATATCATGAACTGACCACCAAGTTTTATTGTATGCCCCGAGCCTAAACCGAAACCCAAGCGTCGAAGAGAACGTGCCAGCCGACTGCTCATTGATAGGGTTTCAGCATCAGGATGTATCTCAAGCCGGCGCATATATAAGTCCAATGAATTGAGGAGTCTCTGTTGGAAAGCATTGGGATCACTGATGAGAAGTGCCATGGCAATCTGGTCAAATTTGGCTGGCAAAGCCCCCAATGCTTGCAGGACAACTGAGCCCACTGTCAAGTTTGAGGCTGTCTTGTCCAACCACAGTAGTGCCTTTGTGGCAACCATGTCAGTTTGGTCTAGGGCATATGTCATCTCTCTTTCTTTTATTGATATGATGCCAGACTCATCCTTGTCGTGAGGTGGAGTTTGCCTCATCCATCTGTAGACCTTTCGACAAGTGAAGCTGATGGACTGCCCAAGAAAGTATATATAGTCGGATAGATGATTCTTGTATGGGCAATCAACGAAGAGTAGTGGCAAGATATTGGTGCCGACATAGATGATGAACAGAAGGCCTCCGATGAATATGACAACTGCAGCCACTGTGGTGTTTGCAGGAGCCAGGAATACGGCTAATCCACCAAAAAACAGGAGTAGGGCTATATGCAAAAGCACTGGAAGAAACCCAATGATGAGTGGTACTTTCCATCTCTCCAGCCCCAGGAAACGAAAGTGCCGAAGGACCACTCGCTCGCGAGGAGTGCCTATGAGAGCAGCTGTGTAGTGCTGGAGCCATTGTTTGACAAGGACAGAAATCAACGCTGCACCGAGGGCGAAGGAGAGTGACGCAATCCACAGGGCATTCACCCATATATCTGAGGATGAAGTCGTCCTTGAATTGATGTCCAGTGACGAATGTACAACATTGGTCGCCACACCTGTAGCTATAGAGCGTTGAAGGCTGACGAGTTCTGTCATCAGAGATGCTGTAATCTCTGCATAATTAGGTTGCAGAGATTGTGAGGTCTGAACGACAAATGTTGTCACCACAGCAGAGAATAAACCAGCCTAACAAGCAGTTCAACATTATTTCACCAGAACAATTGACCCAACGCACGAAAACCAGCAGAACATCAATCGTGTCTCGCCAGCCCTCGATCATCTCCCTATCATATTCTTCAGATTCATCGAGATACACCAACCAAACCCTGGCATCAGAGCTCATTTCCATTCCATTTGCATCTGGGGGATACTTCTCCTCATAATCATACGTTTTGTCACCTCCTGGAGCAGAATCAGGGATAAATCCGAGCACATTGGAGGCTCATACCACTATGAGGATTCAGTGCCTGCGCCCTCTGCCGCGCCACACCAAAAAGGCGCGATGGGTGAGCACGATTTGCCTTGGCTCCACCAGGATCCTTGTCCTTGACCATTGTGGTCCGTGGTCAACCTTCGGAACGTGTTTCATCATTCATTTGTATTGCGCATGCTGGGAAGAAGTGTCCAGCCTTACATAATAATTGGGTTAAAATTGGACAGGGCCCAGGCCTGGCAGACATGCATTATTATGATTGGCGCCCAGGGAAATCTTTCTCCCTTAAATAGTCATGCCGATCGGCTCACAGCAGCAAAGTCCCTGACCCACGTTTCTCCACTGGGCTCAGGTGGCATGGTGCTAGCACTCAAGGTCTAGATTCTAGCTGATTGACTGGTAAATTGTTGTACCATAGATGTATAAGTCAGCCAAAGTAAAGGCATATGATAGACGCTCAGGGTGGCTGGAGTAGAACCATCTCGGTCATCGGAGTTCCGTACCAGGCGGCTTATGGCAGACGTGCCTGGCCGTTTTCATATACCACTTTGTCAATCAAATGGATTACTGTATCAGGATTAACATAACACCCGACAGACCTGCGATGACTACAGAATAACAACAAGAAAAATACCACCAGCTTGCCATTGTAAGTACCAACTGTCAGACATATGTATTATGAATGCATTGGAGTGGCCCAAGGAGGATATTGTAGAGCCCAGTTCCAGCTATGTCGAGGAGGAAATGTCGCTGGTCGATGGCTCAAATAAAGCTCATCGAAATAACTAGGAAACCCTAAGCTCGGGTCAACGAGAGATAAAGCAATAAATAAATAAAAAACGAACCTTGTCAACCGTCCTTCCTTCAATTGGCCCTGTTCCGCTTCTCATAACAAGTCACACTTTCGGACCGCCTAACCAGGCAACAGGACAACATACAGACCTCGAGAGAGCTGATCTCGGGTACACCTGCAATGCGCCTCAGCAAAGGCAATGAATTACATCGATAACCTTGACCTGCCAATTGCAAAACCTCAACAATTGTTAAATCCCCAAAAGCCCTCTTTCCTTGTCGCACGACATCTTGCACTGGAACCTCACATCGACATGAAAGAGTGAAAGTTTGAACACAAGGGAATAGTGGTCCCATGAACCTGAACAGTGCTTCCAAGTTTTCTCTGCTGACCATACTTATACTGAACCAGTGTGGATAAAGGCCGTCCTTATGTTGGCAAGTACGAGTCCTCACTGAAACCTCCTGCAAAGGCACCATAACTCTTGCCTTACTTGCAGAAAAAGTCCACATCATATTGATTCTAGATGCGGCTGATATTTTCCATGGAAAGTTTTGATCGGATGAAACCAGCACCATAGCTACAGAGCGAGATGGAGGCCATCAAGGGCCAAGTGTGAAATCCCCTATTCTTGGGTGCGGTATAAGGGTCATTTATCTCTTCCATCGAGCTCATAAAACACATGCTAGATGCAGGAATGAATACAAGGATGATCAGTCCACGGACATTGCCGTGCCCGTGTGAAAATCAATCAGGCGACTATCCCCTTTAGGGACTTTGATGGTGGCGGACGGAAATTTGAACGATCTATCGTTGTCAGAGGTCACAAAGGCAGGAGTTTGTCGGAAGGCAGAATGGTGCTTGAGGGGAAGACATGCAGGGTGCAAGTTGAAGCTTTCATCTATATCCAATTAGATATCCAGCAGCGGGACATTGTAGTGCAAGGGTTATGAGGGATTCAAGAAGCGATTCAAGGCTACCTTGAGGTAGCACCATTTTCCAAGGGTGACCACCTCCAAACGACTCGGAGTAAGACAGGGTAAGCAAGAGAGCAGAGGATGCATGGAACAAGCGTCACTCCAAGCCCTTTTTAAACCCATTTATACCATCCGCTATAAGTATATCTTCCGTACACAATTCAGCGTCAAGGTGTACTTTTGACAATCCACCCTGTGTACTTTCGCCTTTGCCCAGCGGTCGAGGAGAACCCGTCCGGCGCAGAGCAGTATATGAGAGGAGGAGGAGGAGATGCTACAAAAAGAAAAGAAAAGAAAACATACGACGTGACCACGGTGGGACTAAATGGATTTATCTGGTCTCTCTTTACGCCCTTCACCCTTATCTCCCGCCAAATAAGCTTCTCGTATGCCCCCTGGCTTCACCCATATCCGGTAGCTTCACGAAGGAAGGTCACAGCGAAGGAAGGTCCTATCCCGCCCTTGTAGATCCCGGCAAAACTCAGAAGCGGTTCCCGGGATATCTACTTTTGACGCTGATCTCCACAGTTGATTGGGATAATCATGAGCATCAAGTCCCTGTAGTAGTTATTCCCAGATCGTACTAGATTCCACATGAAGCCACGCTTTTTATATTTGATGAATAAGGAGGCATCCACTCCAACTGACACTTCAATACGGGTACCTAAGGTGGCAAAATGAAGCACTGTAGCCCTTCAAAGACGTAGTTATCAGTTTTGATAGCCGAAGTAATCTCTGTGGCGGTCAAGGTGTAAAAATGGTCACCGGTAACGACATCATAGAGCCGGTAAAATGGCGTAGCTCCACAAGTGCTATCTGGATACACATATCCAGCAATTCCTTCCTCAGAATAACCATCCTGGGAGGCTGCTGAATCCCTTTCTGAAGCGCCGGTGGTGTAGAAGTGCAGCTTAGTACCGCCGGCAAAGAGGCGATACAGTGGAATAGTACCGGCTTCTTGTGTCGGGAATATTCTGCCAGCGCTGCCTAGGTCCTGGTACCCTTCGACCTCGAGAGCGTTCTCCCATTCGGCAGTGTTGGTTGTGTACAGGTGATCACCGGTGGCAGGCTTGAATGCACGTAGGAACGATACTGCATCTGCAGAGTTTTCACAGGTCCTGCGCTGGAGAACCGTCAGGGATAGACATTTTGAGTGTGCATTATCTCTACCTGAAGCGATGCACCCCAAGCCTCTTGGACAGCGAGACCGGTCAAAGCACTGGATAGAATGGTAGTGAACTTCATCTGGTTGGCCGATAAATTTTCACGAATACTTTGCGGCGTTTATATCTCTTGCACTCTATTCCAGAAAGGAAAATTGGAAATACGTATCAGTGATATGACTGATGATTATGAGGTCAAATGACTTTGTACAGACAGATGCAAGGATACAGATGGACAGATGGACAACATAACTGTCCCTGCAGGGCTCGTTCATGGAGGGTTTTGCGACCGTGCAACATGTTGAATGGCCTGCTATATAAACGATAATCTGGGTCAATATGAATGCATGCTCGCATGGTATGGCCAGTTCTTTCTTGACCAGTCTCTCGATCCATTGTCGGTGAAGTTTGAGCAGTTCTCACGTCAACCAGGTCCGATGAGAGTCTTTTAAGATTTGCTGTATCATATCAATTCAATTCTAGCTCTGCGTAAGCTTGAAAACCCTGTTCTCGTGGATGCTCTGTCATCAGATGTGACAGCGGGTACCTTACATTTGCCCGACCGGCGAATTGGCTAGCATGAATGTCCCTTCACAAGACATCGGATCATCTATCGGACGTCTGGACTCTCATTCTGGCCCCTAGGTGTTCAGCTCGAACATATTTTGCATCTATCTGTCAGGATTCAAACAGTCCAAATGATGATTAGTGATAGCAGGCAAAATTGTACCTTCATCCAACTCCGAAGTAGCACATGATTCATTTGCTACATGCGCGGAAAAAAAGACTAGAGATCATACGCTATGTAAAATAAGGCACAGACAAACCGGACCGGGAGACTGCGGAGATCATGAACGCAGTGAAAGGATCGAGCGTTTCCGAGGCGCAGCAAAGGCGATGGGAAAAGTCATGTGACTCCGGTTCTTTGGTTCCCGACCGTCGTCGCTGAAAGTCGAGCTAGCTGCTCGCCGCTGTTTTCTCGGAATCTGTGGCCACTTTTTGAGCCACCTTTTGGGGTCACCAGCTATCACCATTTTCCAGGATCCTGCTACGCCGGACAAGACAGTGACATCTGTGCGAGCACCATTTTTCACGGCATTTGGCACGAAACCCGAGTATCGCGTCGTTCGGGCTTCGTTTCAGCCCTGCTTCGTTGTATTTGACACTATCCATTCCAAATCTCCTCAGACCGACAACTTTGAGCTTGGCGAGTTCACTTGGAGCCCAACTCGATATAGATTGCGCCCGCCTTTTTCCTCGATCCTTCACCGGCGACGCCATGGCTTTCGCCTTTCTTCTCTCTTCGAATTTTCACCGCAAAATTCCCATGGCTCTATCCGAGGCTGTCTGCGACATTTAGCTTGGGTCCTGGAGAGATATGGTTGGTTCCAGGAGCTCTTGGTGGAGAGGTTCTGCAGGGAAACGGGAGAGGACATGGTTTGGATCTGGGCTAAAAGCGGGTAAAAGTCTTGGTCGAGAATATGACGGTTCTCGATGGATGCACCTGTGACAAGTTGGTTCGTCCGGGGCTGTAGCCATTGGTTCCGGCGTAGACTTGTCGAGCGGGGGTTGAGGAAGCGCTTTGGTCAGCAAAAATCCCAAGGATTGGGTGAAGGACGGGCTAGGGGACGCTCTGTGGTGAAGACTGCGGGATTTTCGTTGGATGCTCTCATGGGTAGCCATCGGTGCCTTAGCGGACCAAGCTGCATGGTTGTTGATAAAGCATCCTTCCGAGAGCTCTCTCGAGGCCGAGCATAGGTTCAGTCGAGCAGGGTCAATGCTCAGACTTTGGTTTCCCCGTAGGTTCCTCGTCAGAGGGCGGGTCGACGGTCAGGAAATTTGGTCATGGGCTTTGATCTGGGTTATACCGACGACGACACGGTCTCGCAGCAAGTCCCTTTGGGCTTCCAGGACTCTGGGGGAGGCGACCGAGGTTCAGAAGCTTCACAGGAAGACGCGGGTCAGCAGAGCTCTGCTGGTCTTCCGGCTGACGCTTCTCGTGGGGCTGGACAATCTTCACGGGCGGTGGCAGGCGGTACCAGTTTGAAGGATGCGAGCTTGTTGTCGAAGAAGCGACCATCGGACGATTCAGCGCTCGAGGGAGAGCAGGTAACGAAAAAGGGGAAAGCGAAGGCTTCTTCTTCGAGGCGTCCAGCGGAGAGCTCACTCCAGGCAAAGCACAAGGAGAGCTCAAACAGGGTAGAGCAGGTACGACGATTCCCCAGTCGTCAAGGATTGGAAGCTAACTTGAGGAATTGGCGATCGGAGAAGAAAGGTGATACGGGACCTTCTTCCTCCATAGTCACCGGCGCTTCGTCAAAAGCAGTCGGTTTGACTTCGCATGAGCTCGGCTCTGTGAATTCCAGGACTGTGATTGCTTCTTTACAGCCCAGCCTGATGCCGAAGGGGGGGAAAGCGCAAGGAGTTATGAAGGTCTCTGAATGGTCATTTCCGCTTTCACCTCCAACGACGAAAGACCTTCCAGTAAAGCCTTTCACCGAGGTTTTTCCAGATGTCCCTTTCCCAGGTTCGCACCAGGATAACGCAGCCGGGGCATCGAAGGCGAGGAAGAGCGATGGTTCGAGGAGGGGGGATGAACCGGGGGACGCAGCTGAGGGAAGGAAATCTGCGTTGAAGTTGCTCAGGTTTACCAGGACGCTCTCGAACATTCCCGAGAATTCGGTGGCGGCTCCGGAAGTCGGCAGTCAGGCGATGTAAGCGATCCAAGGGATGTATGCTGGCTATTCACCGGAAAAATTCACGGAGAAGTCAGCAAGAGACACGATTGGGGCAGCAAAGGGACAGCTGGAGAAGGTGGTGGTAGTCCTGGGTTATAGGTCGTCCACAAAGAGGCCATACGTTTCGCCTTCGTCTTCTACATCACCTCCGAGGATTCCGGCGGTGCAAAAGGGAAAAAATCAGGTGGTTCACTCGTCGTCGTCGAACTTGGGTCAGTCGCGTTGAATCCCGCAGGAAGGGTCAAAGGAGAATCCGGCTCCAGGAGATTCGCGTCTGGCGAAGCGCAGGAAGAGTGATTCATCGTCGTTGGGGGAACCAGGCAGGGAGATTCTTTCAGCGCGCCAGGATGAAATGATATCGTCGGTGGACCTCTCGGGTCGCTGGGTCATGGACTTCACGCCAGAGCGATACCAGTTGTCTCCAAATGGACATTTCTGCTTCCCTGTAAGACGACGGAAGACCTTCCGGGATGCCAGGTACACAGGAGTGAGCAGGAAGGCGATAGGCGGCGCAGTCAGGTCCAAGGAAAGACCTCGATGTGATATCCCCAGTTTCCTTTCTCAAGGATGGGTCGATACGGGATAAAGCCCTGGGTCAAGTAGCATCTAAGGATAAAAACGTTTGACGTGAGTTTAGCATTGTCGTCACTGTCCATATTAGGTTGCTCTGTCGAGCTAGATGTTCATAATATATTGTTTGGGACAATGGAACACGGACAAACAAGACCGGACCAGGGTTGTTGTCATCGTCTTCATATCCAGTGCGGAGAAGAACCACTTGGAACAAAGGAAGACAAGGATGGTTAGCTTGCACAACAGAGTCATCAAGGGCATCTGGGTTTTGGGCAAAATCCTCTTGTCACTGAGACGGACAATATTGGTGGCGAGATCCTGGAGTGGGGAAAGCCACAAAGAAATCCTGAAACAGTACAATATTAATTGGGCATTAACTTCATGGTCATGATGGCAATTTCAATTCTTCCGTTGAAGTTGGTACTGCCAGCTACGGGTTTCAGTAGACTCATTACCAGGCCCTCTATCTCAAGGACCTTGACAGAGGCAAGGTTCTCTCGAGATAAGGGACCTGTTGCAAGTCGAGGGTTTCTGAAGGTTCAACAAGACATGAATTTGGTACAGGGAAGGATATTGATGTGAGGTCAATCAGCACCGTAATGGAGCTCAAGGACATCTCCAATTGAGGAAATTCCCTTTAGTCATGGCGGGGTCGATAATTGCTTTCAGTTTCTCTTTCAAGGCTGGGAAATTGCTTAGTTCACCATGGAAAGATTCCTGTGATGGTCGAAACACATCAAGGTTGATTTTGAGTCAAGGATAAAGGCAATGAAGCTTTAAGCTTTCACAGGGTCATTTTAGACTAGCATTGAACTTGTCCATTAAGATTTTGTGGGTCAAGGTTAGGACCATGTCCGAGTTACAGGCTGGACCAAGCAACACAGGATCCACTCAATCATTTACTATACATGTGATTTAAAACTTGATAGGCGAGAAAGTCACTCAGGCGGCAGGCCTTGTTGGAAGGGATGGTTGGCAGTAACTTGAAAGATGTCGCTTCAGGTGCAAACAATCTGTTTCACTGCTGGAACAGCTTGGAATTGATTAGATGCCAGATTAACAGCTACTCACTTGCCATTCTTGAGGGAGGCCAGTTTTTAATCTTCTCGGAGGCATCAGGTCAAGACTTTACCGGTACTGTAGATCGACCAAGCAGCTCGCTGGAAAGTTTCTCTGGCAATCAAGTCTATGTCCAAAAATTTATGGAATTCAAACTGAACACGGTTAAGTGTTCTCAAGTTGTTGCTTGAGCTTGTGATATGATTCTGTGGCCCGATCAAATCCGTCATCGATAAATGACAAGATGACTACACATGGTTGAGGTAGCATATGGGCAGGCTTGTTTCACACACAATAGATGGACAAGGTCAGCGAGAAAATCGGCAGCAAACATTCATGAGGCCTGAGGTTCAGGAAAAGGTCAGGCGACCTCTGTAAGGAACCAGATCACTGGTGGGTTTGCTGGTGATCTCAGGAAATTGCATATGACTACCAGAAGTTCTTTCTGTTCGATGTCTAATAGTCCCACATGCGGAGTCTCAGGGTGGCTCAAGGGATTCATCCTTGGAAGAAACAGAAAGGATACATCTCCAAAGTATAGGACAGCGGTTTCAAGTGGCTCCAAGAGTCAATTCAAGTATTTATGGGTGAATATCAGGATTAGGTGAGATGGAGAATGATCTCCGTCTGAGACATATTTTCAACATATCATGAACGGTTAAGTTGAGGATGCTTGTTGCTCCTGGATACTGTGAATGACTGTATGATGGTCACATCTACATTTTTTTTGCAGGGCCTGAGTTGCACATGGTGGGGTGAAAGCACCAGAATATAGTCAGTACTGTTAATATGGTCACCATTACAGTCTGGCGGAGAAGTCTATCAAGAGCTGTGGCGTCACTGGGTGCCTGTGGCGCCACAATAGAGGAAGCTAAGGAAAAAAGTTAATACCTAATATTCCTCATCATGGATTTCAAAAGGATCAGTACATTGGAATTATGAAATCAAAGTGGTGATACCTTGGGGAGTTAAACAGCACACAGAGTTATCCACTGTCACAGAATGCTAGTTCTGTTGCTATGATATGGCTGGGGCTATTCATGGGGAAACATTGGTTATGGATTCGATTGGGGGACAGTGTCCAAGTCTTCAGATATTGTTTTGAGTCTTTCGGGGTGGCAAGTTTTTCAAGCAATAGGTTTTGGCTGAGCCAAGTAGTTGAAGCTCATAATGATAGCTAGCCTTGAGTGTACTAGCAGGACAGCCATGCAAGTACATGCCTGAATTGTGGCGGGAAAAGAGGGAGGTACAGGAAAATGAATTTGCAAACTCGCAACTTCCTGTGACAATGGGGTCTGGACTTATCATGTCAAACTTTGGTCGGATTCCGGCTAGGCCGATGCAAGTCAAGTGATGACAGAAGAGGGTTGTCTTGCTCGTTGGATCTGTTGAGACAAAACTTGAGAACTCAGGTTACAAGTCTTTGGGCCACCAGGTTCTGGATAACCTAGTTGGACAATGTGACGAGTTGCAAGGACTCAAATACTACAACTTAAAATCTCAGGAGATGTAGCACAAAATTCAGTCTATCAACTACAAGGATGGTTGGTTTGACCTTTGAACTTAGGCAGCACCTCCTCGGATACATAACATCTGGAGGCGTCACGGTATCCATCGTTGGGAATCTTGGGATGATTCGGTCTTGATAAGATGATGTTTGTTTCATTGTGAGTGCAGGAAAAGTAGTTGGGATGCAGGCCAATCCACAATCTCTGAATCTCAAAAATGAGAGGGAAGGGCTGACATTTGAGAGCCACTTGAATTTTACTTGAACAACAACAGGGATAAAGCCTGATGATCAGCCTCCTGGGACCACAGGCAAGGAAATGACAGTCAAGTAACCTTAATTACGACCTCAAATAAATAAATAATGGCTTACTAGTGAGATTATGATGTATCCGGTGTCTCATCACCGAGGTAGCGGTGGTACTTCATACAATCTTCCTGTATGAAGGGAAAACAATTTACTGCTGAGATGAGGGTATGTAGTTTCAGGATTATATTTACGGTAAAATGAGCCAGGCTAGACAGTACAAGGGAATGACCGGGTAGAAACGGCCAATGTCGCACTGCAGATCGGCTGAGCTTTGAAAATCAGGGACCGAACATTTTACCAATATCCTGTATTGGATAGCCATCAAGATAATGTTGGGATACTAGACCAGTAACAGTAACACGACAGTTCGAGCCACAAGGACCGTGAAGTCACTTTGACTCGGACAGGAACCTTATAAGACAGGCTTGTTCTTCCCTTGTAGGAAACAAGGACTAGAAGTGATAGACAGCTGATTTGAATGTTGTCATCAACACTGCAACTTCGGAAATGAAGCTTGGGGATTTGAGGTGGGACCGTGTTCCATTATTAAAGCGGCTCGGTGAATGTATGAGGTTCTGAGCCAAGGGATTCCAAGCTACTCAACTTAGACAAGCTCTGACAGAACTCAGTTCAAGTCGCAAGGAGGTATCAAGTAGGAGTTTACTCAGAAGGTGAGCACAATGGGATGGACCACACACTATCTATTCAAGGAAGTCTGGGAGGTCACAAGTAGAATCTCGTACTCTCAAGGCAGAAAGGTCAAAGAGAGCAAGCTGGGGTATTGTTCCAATGAATATCCATTACGGGTGAAGGAATAAAACATTGGTGGTTAGGAAGTGCTTGAAGAAGCAAGACTTACTCAATAAAGGACACAGACAAAAAATAAATATGCGGTGGAAACAATGGTAGGAACAGGATAAAAGATATAAGGAAATAACTCGCAACACTACTTGGAAGGAAGGAAGGAAAGAACTGAGACTATCACAGCTTGCTTGATAAGACATTCAAGTCTCATATATGATAGGTCAGCTGAGATATGATACTGGAATATCATACAACTGAATAGATGAGATGGCAAATCACTAAGGTCTGGAAAGAGTGATTTGGCTTGAAGTCCAGGCGAGAGTAATAAAAGTCATCACTAAAGACAATTTAAGGCATCAATGCCAACTTTGGACTGTCCACTGGACATAAGGTGTTTCAGTACTGAATCCTCTTTCAGGTGGACACATATCAGGAACTGTTTATGAATCAGGAGAAAGAACAGGGCTAAAGCGATGCCTCTTCAACAAACGACAAAGCTGACTTCAGAGCTATGACCGCCGGTCTATGTGGGTGAGTCCTCGCGAAGCTTCGACGCGCTCTAAAGCCCGCTACTGCTGTAGTGATGGGTTTTCTCGTCTTCGCTCAGATCACCCCCAGGAGTCTTGGTACAGACGTTGGCATGGTCAGGATCAAGACCAATGCCACCGTCTACACCAAGACCTTCCTCACCCAATACCGGTGGAATGCTGCTTGGTTTGGAAACATGGCTGATTGAAGAACCAATCTGGTACATGGTTAGAGATTAGAAAGTCAAAGTGACTATTGGACATAGCTGATTGCGCGATGCAGGAAATCAGAATCACAGTATTACTAACAAGGAACGTGATGTTCAAAGCGAGTCTTGGCGCCAAGGAACTTAGGAAGATATGTAGATGATGTTTGGCAGGGCGCGTGGAAATGATGGCAGCACGTAAATATCCCCATATACGATTTTCATGGCGGTGTCTACAAATCTGCTCCATCAAACTCAGCATCTCCGCGCGTCGCCAACAAACGAGCGGACAAGTCGGGCTCGTGAACTTGTACCGCAGTAGAGTCGATAGAGGCGGGCGGGAACATCAAAAGTCCCAGCGGCGCAATTAAGTATGATTACGTGTCATCCGCGGATCCACGTACGCCGCAATCTATGGCCATCACGAGTAGCGCTCCGAATGCTCATAGCCAGCCTCGCATGGACAGCCACTTCTGAATCTTTTCTTAGTATGATCAGCAGATTGAGTAAAGCTCAGGATCTGGTTGTTGAGCAGCCCTTTGGACAGATCCCACAGGTGAAATAGGTAAATCAAGCATAAGGCGCGTCATTTCCGAGCTCCGAAATTTACATGCGGGTGTAGACTCAGTATCTCCTTGACTGCCCAAATATGAATCATTTATCGTACTCACTGCGTTTCACGACCACCTGATCCAACCCTGACAGGGTCTGATCGGGTCTGACTAGGTCTGATTAGGTGTGAGTTGGATTAGGTGGCGGTGAAACGCAGTGACTGAGATCAGCGAAGGCGGCAAACACCGTTGATGCGCCATTTGATGCGAAAATCGGGAAGAGTGTGACAAAGCCCCTGTGAATACGGTTTCAAAGCATCTGCGAATCCGATTTCAAGTTTCAACAAATTCATCATTCGAAACGCGATTTGTCTGTCCAAACCTGCAACTCGGGCGCTTCATCAGTTTCAGCCCGGATCCAAACTTCCGGTCTCCTCACCCTCAACCTCTATAAGAAGGCGATACTGTCTCGACTCTCTCTGTGGCCTGCGACAGACAGTCAATGAAAGATGCAGAATTGGTGCATAGAGACAAGAAACAGAATGAAGGAGAAGAGAGAGGGTTGGTGGACGATCTAAGTAGTCAGAAGACAGAATGCTGGAAGTTTTTCATCTATATCCAATTAGATACCTAGCAGCGAGACATGGTAGTCTAAAAAGATGGGGTAAGGAAGAGAGTAAGAATGACGAATAGAACGAAGAGAGCTGACGGGCTAAGGAAGAGAGAGAGCAGAGGACGGACCGAACGAGCGTCGTTTCAAGACCCCTCCACATTCCCCGCACAATCTACCGTCGATGTGTACTTTTTGTCCAGTAGTCGAGGAGACGCCGTCCGTCCGTGTGCATCCTTCCGGGATTTCACTCGGGTGTATCACGGTCCAGTGGAGGATATGAGAGGAGGAGGAGGATGCAAGAAAGAAAGAAAGAGAAGACATACGGCGTAACCAGCTACAGCGCCGTTGATCTCGTTTGACTTCCTATACCCTCGAAGAGGCGTGTTTTTTTATTGCAGATGCATTTGTATATTCTTATCTTTTGCACCCGTTGACAAGCGTTGCACCCATAGATAGTCGAGACGTGACACAAAACATGCTGTTACCTCGAGGCAATCAAGGCATTGTCGATTTCTCGGCTCGTATATCGGAAGGATGGTTTCCGCGAAGAAACCTCGCGTAACGTCATAACGTGTGATTAGGCTGTAGCCGAAGCTGCCAAGTGGTTCGTCAAAAAGCGAAAGAACTCGGGCTACCACGCACCCAGTAATATATGTGTGAGACAAGATCTGACAGGCAGTAATGTTAGCCGTTACACCATACCAGATTCAAATTTTCCATGTCGTGACGCATAGGATCATGTCTCCGTTGATTGTGGCGCAGAGAGACAACAGTGTTTCAAGAAGTGAGCAACTTCAGTAATTGACAAAAGGGATATCATCATTTTCATATTCAGTAAAATTCATCGGATGAATCCCACTCTTCATCTTGCAAGTCCATCGCATCAACCTTTGACCAGTAGATCCTGACACTAGAGCCTCCAACGACATCGAGAAACCTTTCACATCTGCCACGACTGCTTTCCCCAAACGCTACCCATAGATTCTCCAACGCTGGACCAGGACCACCCGACGACCTAGCTTTCACCAGCTCAGCCAATGCATCAGACCGGGCATCGTTCGAAGTAAGTATCTGCTCGAAACCTGATGTCCAGCTGCTTCAACGCAGTAAGAATGGAAAAGTCGAGAAGGGACCGAATGGGTCGTTCCGTGAAGATGATGAAAGGCCTGTTACTTTCAAGGAGGGAGATTCTGATGAGAGCCGGTAAAGACTTGAAAGTCTCATCCAAGTCGACCTCGTTCACCTAGATCACTTCAAGGCGAAGCACAATAAGCATGGTGTAAAAATGGTCACCGTTGACGATATTATAGTGCCGATAAGATGGCGTAGCTCCACAAGTGCTATCCAGATACACGTATCCCGCAATTCCTTCCTCAGAATACCCGTCGTTCAG
Organism: Mycena floridula; assembly: GCA_029320655.1. Lineage (NCBI taxonomy): Eukaryota > Fungi > Basidiomycota > Agaricomycetes > Agaricales > Mycenaceae > Mycena > Mycena floridula. The sequence continues at coordinate 180,010 of JARIHS010000015.1, read as the reverse complement.
GGCTGCTGAATCCTTCTCTGACGTAGAGGGGGTATTCAAAGGACAACAATATAATCATGAGAGATACTAGACTCGGAGGATCATTCAGGACTCGACAAACCTGCCAGCAGCTAGAGATGCAGCCCAGCTGATACTGTTCTTCTTGCAAGCAAAGAATATCAGAATTTATGCTGGGTACCTCCTCGGACATGAGGACCAAGTATCAAGCAAAATTGTACCTTCATCCAACTCGGAAGTATCACATGATTCATTTGCTACATGTACAGAAAAAAGACTAAAAATTATATGGTTATAACAACCTCTCGTGCATACGGATCAGGGCACCAAGGAGCTTTTTCCATTGCACCATGTCTCCGCAATATTTCCTCAATCCCTTTATGTCCTACATGAATTGCTAGTTGGAGTGCAGTACAAACTCTGTTTGGCCATGCATTGACATCTGCACCACTTTCAATCAGGAATTCTACAACCTCTGACTGTCTGCCCTGGATTGCTGCCAGCAAAGCGGACCCATACGTGATGTCCAGAGCGTTGACATCTGCACCATTTCTGACAAGGAGCTTCACCATCTCTAAATCACCCTGGGAACATGGTTCAATCACATTCCGAGGACTCACTCCTTTTCCAATGAGCAGCTTGGCAATGTCAAGATTTCCAGACCCAGATGCAGCTGCAAGTGCAGATTGGCCTTGAACTTGGAGATTTGCTCCTTTGTCAATCAGAAGTTCAACTGCTTCTAAACCTCCAAAAGTAGCCCAGAAAAGGATATTATCCTGGGCATTCGGATTTGCCCCTTTGTTGAAGAGATATTCCACAACTTCAATTTTGCCACGGTATGCAGCAGCAGCAAGTGCAGATTTCATGATGCCACCCTTCACATTTACATCCACCCCTTGTTCCAGCAGAAATTTAACCGTTTCCAAATGACCTGCTTCAGCAGCACTGTTGAGGGTGGTTCGATCCATGAGATCTCGGGCATTGAGATCTGCACCCCAATCAACAAATTGCTTCAGGAGGGCGAGATTGCCATCTGATGCTGCACGAGTCATATGAGCAGTGAGCCTTTGACTTTGGGGCATCTTGGGCACGTTTGGGTGTGACCGAAGGAAGCCATCAACCAGTTCAAGATAGACCTCATTTTTCTTTGGGTGGTCAGTGAGGGTAGGGGGTTGTAGATCAGAATGATCGAATAGGCGGTCCAAAGCAACATCTATCATCGAAGATATTGGAATGGCGAGTTTGTTGTGAATGTAGTGGTAAGGTTCATATTGACATGCTTTCAAAGCTTGTACAATGCCATAAAGTGATTGGGTTGTGATATTGACAATGGATGTATTGGATCTGAGGGAATGGAGCCAGGATATTGCATTTCCCATAGTGTGAACTGTGGTACTAGAATCCCATTGGATTTTGTCTCCAGTTGCCTTGATCATTTCATGTTCTGCATCTCTGAGAGTGTGTGCAGAGACAGTAGGAAAATCAGACATTATCCATTCTGTGCTGCATCCACACAGGATGCATTCTAAAAGATATATGACAATCTTCCCAGGCCAGGCAAGATGCTGTACAGGGACAAATAGCACTGAAATGCGGTATGGACATTGGATCCATATGGCTGGAAGGATGATGCTGCCAAGATACACACTGAAAGTAGCAGTACCAACAGAGACAACAATCCAGAGAAATGGACGGTGAAGTTCCTTGACAAAAAGGGCTAATCCAACAAAGAAGGCTGCCAAGGATGCATGGAGTATAAGAGGCAGGACTCCAATGATCTCAGGAACCTTCCAATTCTCAAAGCCTGTGATGCGAAATTGTCGAATGAGGGCCCGCTCCATGGCACTTCCTTGTGTGACAGATGAATAAGCCTGAATTTGAAATTGCATGAGCCAGAGATCAACAGAATGGGGAAAGGGCACACCTGGAGCCATTGCTTGATAAGAACTGAGAGCAGAGCAGTTGCCAAGGAAAGAGACAAGCTTGCAATGAACAGGGCATTGATCCAAATGTCAGTGTTTGTCTCAGCTGCTTGTTGTCCATCCAGAGATGAAGGGACAGCATTGATGGCAGACATGTTTCCAGCTGCTCGAAGCAGTTGAATCTGTTCAATGAGAAGGAGGGTTGTGATGTGTGCATAATCTGGTTGAAAAGCCTGACTGGTTTGGACAAGGAGTGTAATGACAACTCCTGAGAACAAAGCAGCCTAAAAAACTATAAATCTCATGTTCTGTGACAAGACATGAAAATGCTCACAAAAACCAACAGAGCATCAATAGTGTCCCGAAAGGATCTCAACATATCTTCATCATAACTTTCACTTTCATCCAAGTAAACCTTCCAGACATGGGCATTTGGTCCGACCTGATGACCCTTAGGATCAGGTGCATATTTCTCTTCATAGTCATAAGTTCGATTGCCTGTCTCCTCATAAAGCAGATGAACAGGAAGGAAGAACCAATACACACACCTGAATATGATGATTGAAACTGTGAAATTCCCAAAATTCTTTTTGCTGGCTCACTCTGATGGCGGGGATCTTCCTTGCGAACGGTTGTGGGCTGGCCCGTTGGCTTCCTGATTGAAGTCTGGTCCTCCGTGAAATCAACAATCAGATCACCACCATTTTCGGGCGCTTTTTGTGACACTGATATCGGAGGCATGGGACATGCAGATATGGGCCCATCAAGCAGCACCGGCCCAGGGCGGGCATTCTGGTTATGGAATTCAGACATTTCGTGCTCGCTCATGAAAGAAGTGACAGAGCAGAAACAAGTTGTGCTGAGGTGTGAGTCGCAGACGGAGGCAGGAAGCAAAGAAGGATGCGACCTGTCACTGCACTGAACAGCTATGTGATAGAGGTCATGCAACACGTCTATTTTCTCCCTATGACAGCGGAGATTGATGATGCCGACATCTTATAGCTGTAAAGGCCGGAAAGCTGTCAGAATACCCAATCGTCTGCTGTAGATTCATCACATAGATTCGTGTCATAGAATCATGAGAGCCAATGAGCTTAAGCAATGTACGGAAGAAGATGCAACTCTTTCGGGTGACATGAGAAAGCTCAAGATGGACCAGCCGGTATATCGCTTGAATGGGTAATCCAGCGATACCATGCTGCTCAATCTGTGATTGAAACTCACAAGGAGTACATTGGAAAACGAGGTTCACTTCAAATATACAGTTGTTCATCCCTACAATCTCCAGAAACGGCATCAGCAAGCTGACAAGTCTCTTTTTCCGTTTGCCTACACGGAAAACACCCAGAAACGCGCAATAAATACGTAAAACACGTAATTCATGACGAGTGGAATTTTTTATGTCCGAAACTCCAAAGCTGGGCTTTTGGGGAGAATATTGCTTGCAACTGTTGAAAGTATATCCTTGTCGCTTCTACTATACCCTAACCAGCTAGTTTCAAGTGCATACCCCGGAACGTGTCTGCTGGTTGCCACGATTCGAGGAGATGACAGACAACCACGGCGGCGGCGACGGTGATCAGGAGCCGAGTCTGTCTAGGAGAGACTAAGCCTTTCCGGCCTCTCACGAGTGCCAATCGTAGGCTGGTGATGAGCCTATGCTAATCAGCTTCACAGAGCTGAAATGGAGCTCATATCAAAAGAACTACATAGACGGATTCGCTGTCAGTCCAGAGCTAGAAGACCCTGAGCCGAGATATGAAGCAAAGAATGATAAATGAACCTTGTCACTGTCCTTCCTTCGATTGACCCGGTTCTTCCTTTGATTGACCGGTTCCGCTTCTGATAACAACTCCTCGGTTCTCATGACAAATTATACCTGCTTTCAGACCACCTACCAGGACGAGACAGAGACCTCGATTGAAGAGAGAACTCACGAGTCGGATACACGCGTCAGAAAAGTCAATGAATCGCATCGATAACCTTGCAAAACTTCAACAATTGTCGCGAAACTTGGAACAGCATACTCTACATGAGCAGCATATCCAACCTTTGCCGTATGCGCACCAGATCCAACCTTCGCCGTATCCGAGGCGCCTTCAAGCCGCACTCAGGCGATATTTTACTGTGCCCTGCGACAGACAGTCGATGAAAGACGCAGAAATAGTGCATAGAGACAGCAGAATTGGTACATAGAGACAAGAAACAGAATGAAGGAGAAGAGAGAGGGTTGGTTTGGGGTTGGTGGACGATCTAAGTAGTCAGAAGACAGGGTGCTGAAGTTGTTTCATCTATATCCAATTAGATACCTAGCAGCGAGACACGGTAGTCTAAGAAGATGGGGTAAGGAAGAGAGTGAGAATTATGAGTAGAACGAAGAGAGCAGACGGACTAAGGAAGAGAGAGAGCGGAGGACGGACCGAACGAGCGTCGCTTCATCCACATCTCCCGCACAATCTACCGTCGATGTGTACTTTTTTTCCAGTAGTCGAGGAGACGCCGTCCGTCCGTGTGCATCCATCCGGGATTTCACTCGGGCGTATCAGAGGAGGAGCATGCAAGAAAGAAAGTCGAGGAAAGGAATATCTCAGCACCCAAGTATCAGAATATATCAGCGTGACCTTGGAATGATATCGCGACGAGGAAATAACGATGAGGATAGTCGACGACGATATCGACGCTGAAGCCAAAGAAATGTTCAGAAACACTCTTCGACCAGCACTCCAGCAGCCGCAACTCCAATTCCAATTCCAACTTGAAGACAACAGCAACCATAAAATCGTTAATGGGGCTCCCAGTTCACCTGTACCGCTACGTCCAATCCAGCTTTGCCCCTACCCTCGTCCCCAGACACGCTGGCCGGAATAGGTCGGAGACGCTGTTCGAGATACCTCAGAGCCCCTGTTCGGTCCCTCAGCCAAGCGGAAACGCAAGGAGTAATGGCAGTGCCGTTTCCGGCGTCTCACAGCGACCTGATGCCATCAAAATGTGAAACGAAGCGGATCTGTCGGCGGCCGCGTCTGGTGATTCACCGTTAAAAGACGAAAAAGTTTGCTGATGGTTTCCTTAGAGCTGGACTCTCCCTTTCATCCACATCCCTGTTTTTCTTCAATATGCACTGCTCCCAAATTTTCATCGCGCTGGCCGTTTTGATTGCCACGGCTACAGCGTCAGACCCTCGTCAACTTCTCGTACGTCTCGATCTCTTCTGTTGGTTCTTCCAGACGATGATTTGGCTGCTCAGAACCGTGACTGGGATGGCCGTCTGGACCGCCGCATGCCCGCAGAACGCACTCCAGTAAGCATTGATATTCATTTCTGTACAATTTTATCTCACCAACGAGGATCAGAAAAGGAAAAAACTGCCGTCATCGGGGCCTGCAAAGAAACACGAAGTAGCTCCAGCAGTAGGTTTGACCCCTCAGTTATCCCCCCACTGCCATTGATGACTTGTACAGGCGGATGCGGTCGAAAACCCCCCTTGCAAGATATTGGACAGAGTCCAGGGGAGGAGCTCAAGAGGCAATTGCGATAGATCTAGCTGTCTGGCGCATATGGCAGCCTCGGGTTGGACATGCAAGCTTTCGACCAGGGCGAATAAATGCTTCCCACATTCAGGTGGCAAGCCCGCAGCTGGCCTGGAGCAAGAGTCAGGCTGTAGTGGATGTGCCTGTAGAAAGCCGATGAGCGCTGCAGAGGAGGGTGTCTGAACCAAAAATCTGATCAAGTTTTATGACAAATTGATGTGACTACTAGAAAGGCATGAGCCTGAAAAGGCCTGAGAGCGCTCTCCATGTCTGTATTGGTTATATTAGTTCAACCGCGAGAATGCAGCCAAAGAATGTTGACCAAGAAATGTTCTTGTGTTTCCGATTTTGATTTGCGAGGGGAAGCAGACAAATCAAGCACATTTGGAGAGCGGTCTAATGCAACAGGTTAATGAGTTGAGGCCAGCAGGAACAAAATACGCAAGACAAATTGTGGCAACAGCCCTTACTTTCTTCTGTCCCTTCTCGTCTCGTCTCCTCCGATCTTCTGATCTCTTCTATTCTCGAGGAGCCCCAGCTAGATGCTGCCACTGCTTTCAGACGCTGGTTAAAATTCCGGGACAAGAGAGCGCTTGAGCGCCCCAGAAACCGCGATATGAGCCTGCAAGGATAAATTCAACGACTGAGCCAAGACAAGACAATCAACCGAACCTTTCTTTCTCCAGGCCTGCATATCCATCCTTGAAGCAAACCAACCAGTTTCTTCGAGCTTCGTTCACCACCGAAGGAGCTGCAACATTCGCGAAAAAAGAAGAATGCAGTGGCCAAAGAGCGACGACTGTGGCGAGGAATACGGCGAAAGCGGATTGGAAACGACGGACGGAGATGAGAATGCTCTAGCTCGTCAACGGGTTCGGGCTTGGAGCAAGCAACCTTAGTGAACCAACTTTACCAGACGGTGAGGAGCACATTCCGATATAGCCACTAGACAGCCATATCATCGCATTGCTGTTCATTTATCCAAATGCCTGTTCTACGGTTAAGCACATCCTTGAAGGCTTGGGAAGGCTTGGGAAAAGGAGGAAACGTACGGAAAACATGGTGCTCTTTTCGAGATTCCGAGATCTCTGCCGGCGGAGACGCTGCTAGTATAGGCTAGAGACAACACCAATATGGTTATTTAGCATCTGCAATGCAGTAACCCACCGCTCGGACGACCGAAACGTCCAAACCAGAATTGGGATTTTTGGACAGTGAGGCCACGCTGGAACTGGGGTCTAGAGCAACAGTGAGGCCTGTTTAGACCTTGAGACGTCTATCAGATGCGTCTTGTGCTATCGGGTATCTCGACTTGGGTTCCATTGACGCAGACGGCGATGTGGTACCAATCGGCCTGACCTCGTCATCTGGCACAGATTCCAGAGAGGGGACGGAGGCATAGTGGCTCCCGTTGGGAATAAACGATATTCCTGTCGTCCCCGGATTTTTTGCGGTGGTGGAAACCAGCTAAATGGCGGCATTGTTGTCGTCTTCCTCAAGCTCGGTGTCACATGTCACACGTGACAATGAACCAAAAAATTTGACGAAGTTCAAGAACATCACGACCAAAATGGAAAACGATCCGTTGAAGCAGCTGATATTGAGATAAACACAGAGCGTACAAAAGACTTTCATTCGTGCAAGGTGGCAGCAAAGATATCGACGAGCAGATGGAATATCAAAAGAAGAAAAGAAGCAAATGAGCCCAGTCGAGCTACACCTTCAGAAGCTGAACAGCATGACCTTCCCCGAGCTTCCTCAAAGCCCATGCTAGGTCAGGCCGTTGGCCGAGGGCTGACGAATGTAATGTCGAGGAAACGTCGCTGGTCAATGGTGGAAATGAAGCTCATATCGAAAGACCCAGACGGATTCGCCGGGTCCAGAGCTAGGAAAGCCTGAGCTCGGGACAACCAGATATGAAGCAAAGAATGATCAACGAACCTTGTCGGTGTCCTCCCTTCGATTGACTCGGTTTCGCTTCTCATAACAAGTCCACGCTTTCGGAGTCTCGGACCACCTGACCAGGCAACAGGACGAGACAGAAACCCCCTCTCGTCGGTCGATCTTGATTGAAGAGAGAGCTCATCTCGTATAGACCTGGAATGCGCGTTAGCAAAGGCAATGAATTGCATCGATAACCTTGACCCACCGATTCTAAAACCTCAACAATTGTCAAATTCCCAAAAGCTCTCTTTCCTTGCTGCACGACATCTTCCAGTGGAACCTCGCATCGACACGAAAGGGTGAAAGCTCGAAGACAAGGGAATAGCGGTCCCATGAACCCGAACAAAGCGTCCAGGTTTTCCCTGCTGACCAAATACTGAACAGCGAACCTCATCTCAAGACTGCAAACATTCCTCAAAGGCTCCATCTCGTCCATCTCGTCCCACGAATCCCAAAGCATCTGCGAATCCGGTTTCAACAAATGCATCGTCAACGCGATTTCTCGGTCCAAAGCCGCGACGGCTGGCAGCGCGCTTCGTCGGTGCAGCGGCCGCATGAGCCCAGATGAATGCTCGTAAACCAGAGATATGTTCCGGAGCGCCGGGAGCGCTTTGTTGGAATAAAACGAAGGAAGGATGTGCCGCAGCATTTGCTCCGGCGTCGCAATAAGCGTCGTCAGACTGGGAAGGGCGCCCGACTGCGACATTCGGTCTGGCTGTATCGGAATCGGGGACAAGTCCTCTACAATCTGGATGTCGGGATGTCGGAGGAGAAAGGGTAAAAGGCGTTGGAAGCCCAGACATTCCGCAATGGTGACCATTGTGACATTGGGCATCGAAATCATTGAGACGGTGGATTCCCAGTTATGCTGGGTGCTGAGCGACATGGTGTAATGAAATGAGCTGCCGAAGGATGAGGTGAGCGAGGTGTCGGAACCGAATTGGAGGTGCTGCAAGGGTCGTCCGTCGCTGTATTCCGCTAAAACTGCGACGCTTTTCGATTTGAACTGCTCGGCTGGACATAATCCGTGATGGAATCCTTCACGGACCACAACCATAACCTTGGTGGATTTCTCGTCAACGCAGCTAACAAGCTGCTTCCATGATTCCGAATAAGTCTCCTCCTGCAACTGTCCCCGACATTGAATGCATGGAAAGCGGTCAAAGGAGAAGGTGGCCTTCTGGATGCTTTTCCAGTTGGACAGCAGAGACAGGATGAGAGGAACCTCGACGTCGGCGAACCGACGACATAGGCGGAATTGACAGTGGAAATGTTGGATGGTAGATATGAAGCGACCACTGCGAAGACCTTTGATAATGTTGATCGCATCACCGCGGCCGTGGAAGTCGAATGGAGGCAGCTGGTATATTCCATCGGTATTCTTCAGCTCCATGCCATAGCGACCCAGATAAATGGGTATCGCCAGCCGCTGGAATTGTCGGGAACAGCGAGACAGAACGAGCAGTTCTGTCGGGATAAGGTATTGGAGGATTAGGAGAATGATTTCTGTAGGAAGCTCTTCGATAATGAGTGCCATGGTCTGGAATGTCAAACGAAACATGAGCTTGCAAGGACGATACATAGAAATACACATTTCAAATTACGCACCACGTAACAAGATTTCACGGCCACGTCGCAGCCCAGCCCAATTCCTGGCAGCACCTATGCGCCTCTATCCTTTTGAATAAACGAACTCGAGGTCGGAGCTCATCGTCTCGTGACATGTCAGGATGATCATTCAAATTTCAATCATGTCGATAGGCGACCTTCAATTAGTCAACACGTAAAGATGCCCGCGATAGCCGGCGTCTTCCGCAACATTCATCAGACTCCAACCAGCATGAGGTTGGCGTGAGCATTGTCCGACGACGAGAGCGACGAAGACGAAGATGAATGAAGATGCTCCTTCGGATTCCGATTTCATCCAATACAATAACAATAACAATTCCAAAGTATCAAATATTTCATAGGCTTCGATGACGCCACACAAAATCCCAAAAATCACCTAAAACACGATTATTGAGAGACGAGAAGAGATGGGAAGAGGCTACTGACAGCTTGGCCCTTCCATTATTCCTGGCCTGTTCGGCATATTGTCGAGCAACCTTTGCGTTTCTCTCCCACCAAGCAGCTTTGCTCTCAGGCAGTTCGCGGTTCCACATCGCTGCAATAGCTTCCCCAGGCGAAACTTGTTTCGCTGAGCTCTGTTTCGCGCTAAGCTCTACTTTCGAATCCTTTGGTGCAGGAGACGGGCCCGGGGATTTGGGAGGTGACTTTGACCTCATCTAATCCAAATTGTTCATTGGCGACATGAAGATGGAATAAGAATAAAAGGAACTTACAGTAGAAATTGTCAACGAGTCGGAAATGGAATGAATTGCTTGGTGGTCGTGCTCGTCCATTTTATACTGCCTGTCGCTTCTCCTTGCTGATTCAAAGCGGGTGGCTTAGAGAAAAGGCTCGCGAACGGATGTCGTGGTTCACACAGCCGTATCAAGGTACAAACGAAGCCCTATATCGGGAAAGTTGAAAGAATTGGGCGATGGAACACATGTCTGCAAAGTGCCTGAGTGTTGTCAAAGCGGCCACGGACGGACGAGAAGCGTCGAATTCCGCAAAAGGCGAAAGGGAGTTGGATTTGCGGGACCGGAAAGATGTGTTTCATTATCTCGTGAAACAGGCGTGCTTTTATTGATTGAACAAGCGTGTTTTTATTGCAGAGGCATGTATTTTTATTTCTGCCTTTTGCACCCGTCGATAATCTAGACGGTGACAAGAACATGCTGTTACCTCGAGGCAATCAAAACATTGTCGATCTCTCGGCTCGTATATCGGAAGGATGGTTTCCGCGAAGTAACGTCGCGTAACGTCATAACGTGTGATTGCGTTGTGGGAAAGCTGCCAAAATGAATCAGAGGAGGGGGGGATCGGTCAAAAAGCAAAAGAACTCCGGTACTGGGAGTCGAACCCAGGGCTACCGCGCTAAACATGCAACACTCCAAACACATGAGAGGCGGTAATGTTAGCCGTTACACCATACCGGATCGCAACTTCTGATGTCGTGTCGGATAAGATGTTTCTCGATCGTGGCGCAGAGATATAGCAGCCTTTCAATGAGTGAACAACTTCAGTAAACGAAAAAAGGAATATCGTCATTTTCGTATTCAGTAACTTCTACTCAGAGTCCGTTTCCCATTCCGTTGACCCGTCAGAAAGCTCGTCTTGTGAATCTGGTCCTTCGAAAGAGTCATCGGATGAATCACACTTTTCATCTTGCAGGTCTATCGTATCAGTAGACCCTGACACCAGAGCCTGCAACAACGCCGAGAAACCTTTCACATCCGCCACGACTGCTTTCCCTAGTCCGGTTACCGACCCCCGAGAGGTTCCTCCCGTCACCAAAAACTTCTCCCGTAGAGAGGCTGGTTACGAGCCTATGCTTTCCCCAAACGCTACCCATAGATCTTCCAACGCTGGACCAGGACCACCCGACGACCTAGCTTTCACCAGCTCAGCCAATGCATCAAACCGGGCATCGTTCGAAGTATCTGCTCGAAACCTGATGTCTAGCTGCTTCAACGCAGGAAGAACGGAAAAGTCGAGAAGGGAGCGAATGGATTGTTTCGTGAAGATGGTGAAAGGCCTGTTACTTTCAAGGAGGGAGATTCTGATGAGAGCCGGCAAAGACCTGAAAATCTCATCCAAGTCGACTTCGTTCACCTGGATCAAGGGGTGTCCGGAATTCAAATGTCAAAAGGTATGCCGGTTTTCGACAATAACTTCGCTCAGACCCCCCCTCCCCCTTACCCTCCTACCTTATACAGTACTATATTCCCACGAAACGATGACAAATCACCTTAAGAGGAAATGGATGACACCTTGTCGGTGTGTCATGTGTGTCCGGGCTGCTGACTGTTGCCCACCACTGCCGTCTCTCATTGTTCCCCAATCTCTGCATTGGTGTGCTGAGTGTATTTAGTTGATATAGTAGCATCAGATTGTATTTCTGTGACCTTTTATAGACTACCGCCTCATGCTCAACAGTCTCTGGTCACAAATCTCCAAATGTTTCTCCCAATATGGCTGCAGTGGTCATCCGGGACCTTCTACAGATCATAAAATCACCATAAACATCAAAATAATAGTTCAGAACAGATCCAGAGAGCCAAAATTATCTTGGCAAAACTGCCTAACATTTCGGCGGTAAGGTCTCGGGGACCCCCCCTCCCCCCTCGGCATACCTTCGCCGAGCTGTCCGACGGACACCCCTTGACCTGGATAGCTTCAAGACGAAGCACAATAAGCGTCTGTGCCAACCCAGACCTGGCCGCAAATCCGACAAAGATCTGATGCAGTCTCGACCAATCCACCGGTTGTCTATTGCTCTCGGGTTCCGTTTTGATGTCCTTGGCCGCGTCAAGTTCGAGACATTCGAGGAAAAGAGAAGTGACATTGCGGAAGACGATCTCCAAGGCGTTGGTAGCGCCCAGAGATGAAAGCACCAACCTTCGAGCATTTGTCCTGGCTTCTCCATTGACCGTCCCGCCGAAGGTGGCCGGCAGAAGCTGGAGATGAGCTTCCCAGAGCCTGGGATAGTCAACAAAGCACTCGAGATTGCGGAAATTGCACCGGTCGACGATGAGGGTCGCGATGTTGCCTTTTGGCAGATTCTCCCAAAATATGGAGTTCAACCTGACTGATGCAAAGCCCTTGACCTCGACATGCTCCATCTTTTGGGCACTTTCTAGCCAGCCGCATCCTGAAACTGAAACCCGAGTTGCGAAGTAGAAGTAATCACCGGCCTGCGGGTCGTCTGGCGATTCTGAAGTGATCGTCAGAGCCTCCAGATTCGCCAACTCCTCGTCCTCTAGACTTAAGCCGCTGATCCAACGTCCCCTGAGGTCCAGGTGGCTTATCCTGGGACACACGGCAAAGAAACTTGTCATGAGAGCTTCCGAGAACCCCCAGGAGAGTGCTGCAATGGATATCTTGAGAGGAAGAGAACCAGAGCGGTTGATGAACATTTCCAACATGTCTCGCCTCTCTTCGGCCAGCTCTTCCACGTCCTCGAACAAAGGCTTCTCGTCTTCAGTCAGCACACATCCCTCACCAGGATCTGCGCGAAACCCGATTGTCGACCATAGCTCAGGCATCGATAAAGCTGCTGCTCGCCAAAGCTGGCATACTGTGGCAAGAGCGAAAGGTGTCCATGAGATACCGCTATAGAGCCAATCCGAGATGCCTTCACTAAGATATGTGTAGGCGAATAAGTATCTCATAGAGTATTGATACCGACAGTCGGTCTCCGTTTGACTTTCGCGGTTCAACCGTCTGTGAAGGTTCTGAGTTTGGAATTGCCGCTTTCTTGGCCACTTTTCTAGGTGGCATAATGAGCAAGTTTAGACAGAAAACTGTAGGAAGCGTCAAAGGTATGTTCTGAACCCTACTTACTAGGCGTCTGTAGAATCAATGGCGGTGGTGGTGCGAAGAGAACCGGATATCACGCCCAGTGAGAAACGGGTCTGGGTTGGTCCGAGCAGAGCCGCGAATATCTGGGAATATCCGGTGAAACCGAAGCAACTGATAATCCCAGACAGGACCAGATTTTGTCTCATTTCCAGATTATATCTGACGCAATCCGAGCAATAAAAAGAACAAATTTCTGTCATTCTGGATAAATCTGATATTATCCGTATACATCTGGAAGCTACCGTAAATTGCAGTCTGCTTCAGTCCCAGCCCCAATCCCGCTACTGCAACCAGGTCCCAGCGACGCCAAGTCACAGAAGCAAGGAATATGCTGCCAGATTGAAGGGAAACCGGAAGTCAATGGTAGATGCAGCAAGCTGGAGAATAAAACTAGTGTCAGTTCCCCTGCAAGCTGAAACAACAAGAAACTGACCTATTGAATTTATGAAAGCCGGGTAACCTAGACGCGCAGCGAAAGATTCGAAGCCTCAGCGTAGTCCTAGGCAGGCTGGTAAGACGAAATATCAAATATGAATTGATAGAAGACACACCAGTTCAGACCATCTCCGTGTCCTATGTCAATCTCTGCTTCAGCTTGAAAAAGACCACGTCTGAAGCAAGGCAATGGACGAAAGAGATGGAGGAAAGGGTTTGTATTCGCTGCAAGCTGTTGAATAACGTCCTTATTGTACTAATCGTCGTTTTTCGTGTCCGTTTAGCACCCAGGAAACCGTCCAATATCAAGGCCTTGAGATGACGTGGCACCATTCAGGTAAAGACCACGACCCGGACCACCCTGAAGGACCTCGTTTTGCGGTAGATAGCTTCATTGACGCGATGGAACGACATATTTGTGAGATTTTCTGATTTTGAAGGGACAGTTTCTGCGACCGCCGACAAGTGAACCATGCTGCTGGGCTTGCTGCGCCACGTCCATGGGTCCATTAATTCCTGCTGGCCAAGGCTCGTGGATGAGAATAGAGGGCTCGACGTTTGACGCTCGTCTGCAAGGACATTGGGGAAGCGACAAGGGCGGTAGAAGGCAGGAGCGGACGGTGGGAATATTGCGGTGATGGCGTGATATTACTCAATCAAATTCTTTCAAGTCCCTCAAAGTCTTTGAAGCAGGACGTAGTACGACTAGTAGGTAGTAGGATACAGGTCTTCAGAGAAGTCCAGATGACCTCAGATATTTTTCGGAATTTCTGTGCAATACTTGCACTGGCTGGGCATTTTCAGAAATGGCCCGACCGTGTCAGGTGTTACCGGATATGGCCGGTTTTATCAGATTTCTCCAGATCCAGTTTTCACTGGGTATCACTGCTCGGTCATTGTACTTTTTACTTTGTGACTCGTCATAAATCAGACATAAATATCGAGTAGAATAGAAATCATCTCTTTTGTCTACCGTTACCAAAAGGGATTCCAGTTCTTTAGCGACTCTCGAGCTCCTTCGATTCAATGTCCATCTCTGAGTCAGTCATCCAATCCGAATCCGAGTCAGGGTCTGTATCCGTAGGCACATACGACTCATCCGAATCCGAATCCGAATCCCATCGCTCGTGGTCCTGGTCGATGATTCGCTGCTCGAACCCGTGAACCATTACACCACATCCGGCGACCTCGCTCATCATGATCTCATAGCTTCCCTGGCTGCTAGGTCCAAATTCTATCCAAACTGCCTCCAACGCCGCGACCTCAATGTCGCTATGCTTCGCAGGTGACCGGCGTTCGATGAGCTTGCCGAGGGCATTGAATCGAGAAACATTGGTGGGGTGTGGGATGAATCTGAGCGTCAGGTGGGCTAAAGCTGGCAAAAGTGTCGGGACGCAGGAATCTGCTAGAGATTCTAAGCAAACCTTGGTGGGTATCAGGCGAGGACCGTCGGTATGAAAACTCTCCAACTCCAATAGAGAAAGTCGTGTGATTGAAGGGAGCAATCTGAAGATTGATATAAGATCTGTGTTGTCGCTCATTCGCACTCCTTTCAGACAAAGATCTGTAAGAGAGGCGTCGAGTCGAGACCTCTCGGCAAATGCTACGAAGGAATAGAAAGGGAATCTAACCAGTTCACATGAACCGAAGGTGCTGAGCTCGAGATATTCGAGGTTGTCGCTGGTCACATTGTCGAAAATGCTTTTCAAGCTCTCTTCTGGCTTGCGAGAAGAGATTGTGAGCCGCCTGACTGGGGTTGTGGTGGGACCCAAGGGCCTGTGGGCTTCTATTGTGTCGCTCCGTCGTTCAGGTGGCAAGATATTTTCATAATATATCTGCTGAAACCGAGTCTCGACAAGTCGAGGGAAATTGGCGAAGAAGCCCAACGATTTGGGAGTACAGCACTCGACAGTGAGGTGCTCTATATTGTCTCTCGGCAGGTCGGCCCAAAATCGAGAGCCAAAATCGAGAAGATGATGAAAGGCTCCTTGCAGGAGACGCAAATGGGCTAGCTTCGGTGAAAACCTTATCCAGCGAAAAGGCTGATGGACAGGGCCTGAGCCGAGAGGTGCATTCAGCCATTCTGTCCTTATCACAAGCGATTCGAGATTGTTGAATATCGGGGCACCAAAGCCCAGCGGTAAGGCTGCGAATGGATCCGGCATTTCTTCAAGGTCAAGATGTGAGACCTTGAAGCTGTAACCTGCTAGGAGCTGGAGAAGATTTACATCGGGGCTGTGAAGAGTAACAATGAAAAGTTTAAGCGAAGCCTGGCGACCAGAGCGCTGCAGGAAAAGGTCCAACATTTCCAGCTTCTGGACGGCTATCCGTTCGGCATCGATGGATGGAATTTCGTCTGGCATTCGCGAGGCTTCGCAATCGTCTAGGCGAATTCGAATGGTGGACCACAACGCCGGGGTTGCCACGGCGACATCTCGCCAAAACTGACAAACCGTCGCGAGAGCAAAAGGCGTTCGCGAGATCCCAGCGTGAATCCAATCCGCTCGCGTCTCTGCTTCATACAGCAGAGTAAAGATTTTGGCCAGGAGCTCAAAGGGCAGCCGACGACTATTGAATTGTCGCAGAACCTCCTCTCTTTCCTCGATGGACTGGCGCAGTTCCTCACGCTTCGCCTTTGCGAGGGCTAGCAGATTCTCCAGCCGATCTATTTCTGCCTGGCAATCGTCCATTTCCTCGACGGCTGCGGCGATCGAAGCACGAATGGATTCGGCGTTTTCTGGAGAAAAGCACCCTGGGCTTGGTCCATTATTCGCATTTTCAGAGCACATCTGCGGTATATATCGCGTTAGAGTGCTCCCAGAGTGAAACGGGGACATACTGAAGGCGGATTGGGCAAGTTTGAGGCAGACGATAATTTCTTGATCGAAGATTTGATCAAGTTGAATTAGCACGGGATGCTGATTAATTATTTGATCTGACATAATCATTGGATAAGCAGCACCGCCCGCAGGGCGGCTAAACGGGGTTCGGGGCGGAGCCCCGACAAGCTGTGGTTACGACCGTAGGTAGGTGATGAGCGGAGCGAGTCATCCTACCGAAGGGAGGAACCTAAAGCTTGTGATGATAAAGACGATACGGATTGCCGAAAATTCCGTTTACAGTATATGTCTATTGTAAGCGAGGATCAATCAACTATTCTATATTATGTGAGATGTAAATTCTAAAATGAGGATAGTGGCTTCGAAAGCTGCCCAAGATAAGTAGAGTCGCTAATCAAAGGCCAGACATATTCCCCCAATCGTGACCGCCATTGTTGCTACGGCGTTGATTAGTATGGTCAAAGAAAAAGTGTAGAATTTGCTCACCCATACTCATCAAACAAAGGTAGGAATCCAGGTTCAAGAGTAAAAGGACCTTGCGGAAGCTCTGTCTTTGAGGTCAGCACCTGTGCAAACCGAGCAAGGACTAAAGTCGCACCCATGGATTCGATGTATCGCATCAAGTCAGCATCTCGGATACGAGAATTCAAGTCTTGATCTTTGGGTGCCATGTTCCGACTGTCGTGAGACCAATGTTCCAACGAACCATGAACCGGTAACCATCCAAGTTCATTTGTACGGAAAGGAAGCGATCCTATAAGGTCATAATCGGGATACGATGAAGTTGGTTGGAAGATGGGCTGAGAATCTTCTTCTGGATGAGATCGTTTGAGCGAGCTGGCCGGTTCGCTGCAGTCATCGATGATCAAAAGTTGCTGGAGGATGTCGCTGGAAACACAATCAATATCGTTGTCAAAGATGGAAATAAAAGACATGCCAGAGTCGACCAGCAGGCTGAAACCTATATGTAATGAGTAAAAGGCTGAACTGCTGAGGTAGACGAACCTTGGTTCGTAGACTCGAAGCACATTGAGACATTTGTACACGTCCGCATATTCATTGCCAGGGTTGGATGCCAAACCCATTCTTTTCCCGCCCCAGTGATTCAGTAAGAGAACCAAGGCAGAGGTGAACAGCGGAACCTGTCTCGAGGGTCAGAAAACAGTCGAGAAGCATATATGATTCTTACCAGGACATGAGGCAACGGTAGATATCCTCTTCGTGCTGCAATTCAAGCTTAGAATCTGAAGCCGTCGAAGAAAAAGCGACGTACATTGAATTTCTATAATCCGACAGCAGGATCTGGCTGCATTTGCACAAATGGCTAACGATGGCAATGAGGTATCCGGCAGACTGACACCCGGGCGAGGAATGAATGGCTTGTGGACGATAATCTGGACATAATAATATGTGGTATACATGATGGTAGACTGGTCGAAAAAAGTCTGGTCCTCGCGATGAGGATCCCACCGAACTGTTCAAGGATCAACAAGAAGCAGAAGTAGAAGAGAAATGAATGTACGATGGTCAGGAACTGCAGAAACCCATTCGTTTAAAGCAGAATCGATGCGCATGATGACACTGGCGTCGAGTTTGGTCGAGCTGGACAACCAAGGCTGGGATTTGTTGGCAGCATACTGACAAGAATGAGAATTGAACCGAGACGGCGAGGGAGAGCTCACTATTGTCCGCTCGGCGAATGCCAGAATATGTAACAGTTTGAGATGGGAAATGAAGAAAGATATCGTCGAAGGCTTGCCAGGCGGTTGTTTAAAGGCCTGATGTGGATCGGGATGCTCCCAGTATTCGTCGTCGCAATCTACCGGAAGCTCTTGATCGTAATCATCAGAATGGATTGCTCGAGGTCGGCCTTGAAAAGCGCTTAGAATGATATCCATGCTGAGCCGAGTTAGTCCTTGGAATTGGAATTGGGGAAATGTTTGACCTGATGACGACCCAGAAAGCCCTCTTCCAAAGTTCTGCTTCAACGCTATTGAACCGTGAAGCGGGAAATCTTCGGTGTCTAGAGATCCTTTCAACGGAGAGTGAGAGGAGACAAAGAGAAACGGCTTACAGACCAACGTCCTCGGTGATGCGTACAGCGAAACCTAAAGGACATCAGAGATCGAGGTAAATGAATAACTCGAGCTCACCTAATAGAAACCAACATGATTCACGGGCTGATGTACCATAGAGATATAGAATGGAGACCTAACAGAAGGTCAGGAGCTAACGGGAAGAAAGCAGCTCAGCTCACACAATATATTTGGAGCTGGTATAAGCTGGGGGCCTTTTGGAAGAAGGAAGGAGCTGGTACAATCTGCCGAAACCATTTCCATCCAAGCTTGAGCTCTGATTCCTCGGGACTGACATGGTCTTCCTGAACCCGAGGATCATGAGAATACCGCGCAGCTATAGCGCAAATTCCGAGCACTGTCATCCCAAATTGGTTATCATATAGATGTTTATTGTCCGCTATGAGTCTGTCAAAAGTTGGACGATGAAATAAGGGAAGAACGAAATTCATGTTGACGAAATATAGCTCGATTAGATCGTGCAGCAAATCTGGTTCTGGAAATTCCAGTGGATAAACTATATCAGGCATCTGTTGCCAGCTGTGAATGTCGATCAGCGATCAAGCAAACTCATGACTGCGAACATACGGCTGAATTCTCCAATATTGGCGTCGTTTCAGTGGTTCTGGAAGGGAGTGTTGCTTTCCAGTGTACTCTTTGCGAACTTCAATCACAGATTTAAGTAGCATGATATTGCTGGATGGACCATTGAAGCGGTCGAGGGTGTGTGCTACCTTCAGTTTTCGCATGTCGTCTGCAAGCGCTGCATCAGCCTTGATAGTATGGCTATCTTGCTCATCGGGAAGCGGCGAGTTTCCTCCTGTTGGACTGGCATCTGCAGCTGTTGAACCCAGACCGGAAGACGCCAATTCCTTCTCGAGATGTTCGATATACCGAGCCAGCTCAACAAGGGTACGACGGACAGCGGCATAGTCCCTTGGCGCCGAGTAAGGAGTATAAGGAGACAAAATTGCTGCGACCGTCGAGCGAGCAGCACGGTGCTTACTGAGGAATCTCGGCGAAGCACCCACCTGAATGAAGCTCGTCAGCCTTGGACAAGGGCAGGTTCTTCACAGGCCTTACCAGAGGAGAAGGTGCCGTGGGCGCCCTACAGCGAGTTAAGCATTGGAACAGGAAAAGGAAATAGAGAGGATTTACGCAGATTCTGGCTTGGTCCGTTCAGCAAGCAAAAGAAAACGCGAATATGGATGCTTACTGGTCCTCCGGACTGGCTTTTGCCTTCATGCGTACAGTCAATCTCTAATTCGACGCAATTTGAACAGAATGTGCCCGGCATCGTTGCGCTATCGCAGCGAACTGATTCAGATCAATAACCCGGAACCGTAAAAAGAGGTCGCGGTAGCCTTACTTTTTTTCTGTCGACAATTATCACAGGCGCCTCGGAGACGACGCCTTTTTTTGGCCACTGGTGGCTTTCCTTGTCGTGTTGAATCCATTGTCGCAGATATGAAAGCGGTAAAAGCAATGAGATAGCGGCATTTGGTCATGATGGTGCTGCCAAGCAAACAACCAATAAGCTGCGGAGAATTGAAAATGATCCGTGGTTCCGAAGCCATTAGCCGAGCTTTTTCCAGTGCACCACCATCGACCACCGCCGAGGCACCGCCGTCGTCGTCGCCTAGCTCAAAGCAGCTTATTATAGTCGTCGAGAGCTTGTCCGCCAGTTCCAAAAACAATTACCTAAGCTCGTCATTGCCATGTGATCCTCGTCGCCTCTTTTCGACTCCACAAATATGACCGAGCGTGGATGCACCAAACCCTTATATACAGGCTCCAACCTCATTCTCTCTTCTAAGCTCTTTCACGACGGCCTCAACTGCCCACCGGATTGTTTTACACAGCAAAAAATCAGCGATCTCGTCGCCAAGCCCTGAAACGTAATCAAACCCTTTCCCCTCCTGCATCCATGCTGGAATTTTTGGCCTTGTCGCTGGCCATTTTCCTCGATTCGATACAAGCTGCCTCTATTCTAGGAGATTCCAAGGTCTCCGCGGCCTGGTATGCTGGTTGGCATGCTGAACAATTTCCTTTGTCTAGCGTAAGCTGGTCAAAATATTCGCAGCTCACGTATGCCTTCGCGACCACAACCCCGGACGTCAATGTTCTTTTTCTTGCAGATTCCGACGAGGAATTTCTGCCCAAGTTTGTCGCAGCAGCGCACCAGAATGTTCGTCGTCCATTTCTTTCGCATATCACCCGGGACTTATCCGTCAAGTAGGATGTTCTGGCCTCGTTGTCAATAGGCGGCTGGACAGGGTCTCGTTGGTATTCGTCCAACATTGGGTCAGCAGCGAACCGTACGGCTTTCGTGAATACAGTAACCAAGCTGGTGACAAAGTACAACCTGGATGGTCTGGATTTCGAGTGGGTCCGCTTGCTTTCATTTCTTGAACGTGATTCTAACGCAGAACATAGCTGGGAATATCCAAATCATCAAGGCGTAGGCTGCAATGTCATCAATTCCGACGATACCGCCAATTTTCTCGCTTTCCTCCAAGAGCTTCGCCAAACCTCTATTGGAAAAAACCTCACCTTATCAGCAGCCACCTCTCTAAAACCATGGATGGACGCTTCTGGTCAGCCTTCCAAGGATGTTTCCGCGTTTAGCAAGGTTCTGGACTACATTGCCATTATGAATTATGACGTTTGGTCGAATGAATTCTCTCCAACCGCTGGTGTACGTCCTTCTCCGCATTGCTATCCTTCTCTCCTTGTTGAAAAGATCCTTTCTTTCAGCCTAATGCTCCCCTGAACGATACCTGTGCTCCAACAGCAGACCAAACAGGTTCAGCAGTATCATCAGTCCAAGCCTGGTTGAATGCTGGATTCCCCGTGAATCAGATTGCTCTCGGGGTCCCTTCATACGGACATTCATTCGTCGTCGATCCTTCTGCTGCTCTCCAGAACAGCAGTAAGCCAGCAAATACAACAACCCTGGCTTCTTATCCACCTTATAATGCAAGCAAAGGACATACAGGGGATTCGTGGGACGACGATGGTGGTGACGACGTTTGTGGTGTTTTTCAAGGCCCATCTGGGGTGTACAACTTTTGGGGCATGATAGCCGACGGATACCTCGATGTCAATGGGAGCGTGAAGAAGGGAATTGATTATCGGTTTGACGAATGTAGTCAGACGGTGCGCTATCTGCTCTTGTTCATTGGTTTCTGGCTGACTTTTCCTTCTTAGCCATACGTTTATAATCCCAAAACGCAGACGATGGTTTCGTACGACGACATGAAATCTTTCACCGCCAAGGTACATATCATGCTTCAGTCTGCTCCCTCGAGCTCATGTCTTTCGTAGGGTCAATTCATCGGATCCAATGGTCTAAAAGGCTTTGCCATATGGGAAGCCGCAGGAGATTCGAACGATCTGCTGCTGGATTCTATTCGTGCGTCACCTCTCATCTTTGTTCTCGAGCTTTCTTCCTGACCAAATGTATTAGTCGCCGCAACCGCCAGTGGATTGGCCAACCCCAATCCAAATCCTCCTAGTGCATCCAAAACAACCTCAGCACCGTCGGGCTCTATAGCCCTCACTCATTCATTGACTAACGTGATATTACCGCTGCTGCTCTGGATAATTCTAGGATTCGGACAATTGTAGATGTATTCCGACTTATACGATACATTTGTAACAGACGTTTACCATCGGTAAAATGTCATCTGAAGGACCTGGATGTAAACAATACGGCTTATGCAACGTTGTAATGCAAAAGATCAGGCTGTAAACAGCGAGGAAACCAAAACAAGATTCCGTAGAGATTTAGATTCTAAAGGTACCAAGCAAACCGAGAGATAGCTCAAGGTCTTCTCGTCATATTGCTCCCGCTCGAATCATGGTTCGACAAGATCCCGACCAGCCTATTGTGAAAGCGGTCAGCGACTGAAGCACCGTCTACGGAAATGTCTTACCATTACTCTTCGTCACCAGTATCCAAAGAAACAAGTCCCCGACTATCCGACACGACAATGTCCATCCCTGCCGCCTTCAACACCTTCAATGGACGCAAATCCTGGTCTTCCAGCTGGAATTCTACATCGAGGATGGCCTTTTTCAGCTCAGCGACATGGCGAGCCATTGTCGTCACGAACCACCTTGACTGGATCATCTCGACGAAAGTCCGACTTGTGAATCCCGATATCAATCGCAGAGTCAGCTTATCGAGATTTGGAAGCAAAATTCGCGCAGGAAACTCCCGATTGGTGTTCATTCGATTGAGAATCGAATCGGATATTAGACCACTGGTGCTCTTGATGGTCAGGCTGGTCAAGGAAGGTACGAGTTCGAATAGCTGGTCGCTGGAAGAGATGGTAAGGTCGTCAAACGTCAAGCTTTGTAGCTTGGCTTTGGTTCTATAAAGCATCCACGCGAAAGCGACAACGGGGAAGGATGAATCGTCAACTGAATCATTGGGGCTGCCCTCGATTGTCAAAGAGGTCAGCTGCGGAAAGTC
Organism: Mycena floridula; assembly: GCA_029320655.1. Taxonomy (NCBI): domain Eukaryota; kingdom Fungi; phylum Basidiomycota; class Agaricomycetes; order Agaricales; family Mycenaceae; genus Mycena; species Mycena floridula. Next base: position 157,321 of record JARIHS010000015.1, on the reverse strand, counting down.
GATTTGTTGAAAAATGCCATCAATAACAATTTTGGGACAGTCGACGAGAGACAAGGTCGTCAAAGACGACTTGTAATTAGAGGAAGCAGGGGGCACTGCCAGCGATAAAAGCTCACATTTCTTGATTGTGGTCGAGGTGAGACTCGGGCATTGGGAAATGAGATCCAGTATAAGGTCGAGAGGAATCTCTGTAAGAATGAGCTGGCGGACATTTGTCCAAATCAGTACATTCTGCCCAATATGAATGTGCTGCCGGGGAAATAAGCTTTGTAAATGGTGCCATCTCGCCGCTGATATGCCACCGAGTTCGAGGGTATGCAACTTGGGAGTCGAATGATGCCGGTGCCAGTGGCTGGCAGTGAGTAAGATGGTGGTAACAAAGACTACGAGATGTTCTAGGCTGGGCAAGGAGGTCGTTGTAGGTCTCTTCCATAGTTCCGAGGGATGGTTGCTGTTGAAAACTGCATGAACCCAACGGTGGGATTCGGCACAGAGCCTGGAAGCTAGTAGCTTGATGTCGACGTCGGACGTATTTACCGTCAGCGACAAAGGTTGCGAACCAGATAGTTTCAAGACTCTGTCCAATACCCGCAACTGCTTTGCTGGATTGGATGAAGAGCCCTCATCGACTGTTATGGTTGTCCAAAGTTGCTGGGTCGACAGAGCGACGTTACGCCAATGGTGTGAAACGGCTGCAACCCGGAATCCTTCAATATTCGTCTCTGGTCCAGCCATCTTACTCTTTCCCTCGAGCAAAATGAAGACATTCCGCAAGACCTCTGCAGGCAATCTGCGAATGGGCGCCCTGAGGCCCTGACAGTCCTTCCAATGTCTCTCCAAGCATCTTTTCTCATTCTTCAGCGACATCAATATCCCGTCTATCCTGTTTCTCTCCCGTTCGTAGAGACGAATCTGCGAGCTGCAGTCCGTCAAGTCTTTTGCGGCCAACGAAATCACGGATGATTCAGAAATGCTGCCTATCGACGAGGCATTGTTTCGGAGAAGCGACAGGACCTCGTCGTGGCGCAAAGGATCGAGTGACCGGAAAAATGGAGGAGACTGAATAGAGCAGCAATTTTTACAGTTGCCGGTACATGGTGCCATTGTCGTCAAGATCCGAGTGCTATATCAAGGTTGGCGATGATTAGGGTTAGGCCCGGAAATATTATCTCAGTTTTTCCCATCACGTGATGACATTCTAGGGCGTCAAACTCAGACTGCATTGCGCAAGGTCCTGTTGCAGAATACTATCGTTGGCCTAGATATGCAAATGACCCTGGGAACTCTTGAACCGCATTAGCTGGGGCCACAAAACTTGGGATACACGAACTATAGACAGAATAGAGACAGAATATGAAGTCAAATATTTTTTTCGAATGTTGTAGCCGCCTGGAGGCGTCGAGACTAGGATATGCAAATGTTGTCACACAGTGTCACACTTGCAAATTTTGCAAATCGCATCATATTTGAGATTCCGACATCATGCCGAACATCGGCAGAGCACAGCGCTTATTGCGCTGGTTAAGATAGTCATACAAGCAATAAATAAAAGGAATGCTGAAGGAGGAAGTGGGTGAAATGAACGAGGTTTGCGACCGAGCGCGACGCGAAGATGGAGGCACGGGACAAGGGAGCCACAAGCCGATGGACTTTGAATTCAGCATCTGTCACGCTGTTTTGCAGCCCTTGCTCAAATGTTGATTCCCGGGCCTTTCCTCAGCGCTTTTTGCTGAAATAAAAAATTCTTGGGTCTTTCAAAGACCATGTCTTGACAATTCTGACCAAACAACAGCCCCAAACGGTGTCAATTCCAAGGTACTCACCAAGGTATTGGTTTTGCAACTCTCTTTCTCAGGCCTATTGCATTTTTAATTTGATGATATCTTGCTAGATTTCTCCAAAAATTTACATGTCTAATGCTTCATGGTTTATCTATGGGTCCTGATTTTCCTGGGGCAGTCGAAGGACCGCAAGTGCTCGAAAAATGAATATTTGCATATCCGGTCCCACGATAGTACATTTTTATTTTAGGAACCTCGAATCATCATTCGCTGCCTGCCACCGAGCCCGGCCCGGCCCGGCAACAGCCGCAGCCGTGTGACAGTGACGACCTCGTGACCGGCTCTCTTGTTTACAACTTGCATGTTTGTCTTGGACACTCTTCCTCAAAAACGATCCAAATTCTCATCTCGCTCCCCAACGCCAGTCAGGTCCGCCCTTAATCCACACAGGCCCGTTTCACCGCTGAAATTGTATTCACAATCAGACCAGGGTACTTAGTCCCTGCTACGGGCAGCCTGCGGTATTATGTATATCTATCACGCCTTCAGGTCAGAACTGTCATCCCCCCGAACGACAAGACCATCTTGGCAGTTGACAAGTTGCCGTTTGAGGCTTCGAGCTCCTCGTTGGCTCATCAGAGGAGGTTATTGGACCATTGCCTTCGCTCACCGATATTGTTTTTGCCTCGTTGCTGCCTACCTCCTGGTCCACAGCGTTGTTTTCTCAGCTGACAATGCTGTAGCTCGTTCAGTAGTAGAGCAACTCGCTTGGCGGTCGAACATGACCAATTGCATCCCTTGAAGGGTCGGATTTGCATGATGGCAAAGGTCTCGTCTCGGGTCAGCTGTTAACTTTATCCTTACAGCTGTACAGCCTGATAACGGTAAGGCTCGAGCGCAGTCGGCTGTCTCGTCTTTGCATCCCGATTTTTTGCCAGGAGAAGAGACGAGAAGAGAAACGAAAGAAGAGCAAGGGCTATTGAAATTTTGTCTTACATTTCCAAGGTGCGTGATTTGTCCTGCAGAACGATTCGTTGACCTATCGCGTTAGCCCGACCTTCGGCTGTCCTTGTCTTGCCGATTCCATCCCTGGTGCCCGAATCTTTTCCGTAACTGAAAAACCAGAAAACTTCCTCGTCGATACTCCTTCGGGGGCGACATCCAGGATCTTCGGTTTCACCAATGACAGCAGATTGTTGGTGCTTCCGTCAAGGTCATTCCCATTCCATTCCTTCACGGCTTGTCGCTATGGCTGGAGGGCGAGTGACCTTGGTTGTCTCTCCATCGAGCAGTCGAGCATCGAAGTGACTGAAGAATACTCTAAACATCTCTTCCTTGGGTCGAGACCGCCTAATTTTCCGTGGCGGTCGTTGGTTGCGGTAGAAGGCCCAACTTTACCGCCGCTTTCATTTGTCCTCGAGCAGGAGAATGGTACGTATCTGAGGCTACCATCTTTCTCCTCAACAGCTTATCTCTGATCCGTTTCTCTTCGTACAGGTACAGCCTTGATAGAAATTCATGTATCCGAGATCAGCTCGCCTTGCTGTCATTCAGAGTCGATCACGAAAAGGAGCTCTTCATGTCACCCTCCTGCTTCAGGCCATCCATGTGGTAGAAGGTGCGACAGAAATGGACAAATGCAAGGAAGGCGATACAACGGTTCGTTTATCCGAATTCGTTTCATCTATCTCGTTCACCCATGCTTCTAGGCTTTGCGAGTGCACCGTCAACTAGTCCGACGCCAGATTCATTTGGTTCTGTCGCTATAAAGCGCCTTGGCGGCTTCCCGTTGGCCGCTGGAGCAGCGATCTGATCTGGCTTAGGCCAAGGAACTCGAGCAAGTTCAGGAAGCCTATACCGGCAAGCTTCTCAAGGTGTTGCTGAATCGGATTCGTTTGCTGCTTTCGCGCTTCGATATCCTTGGTGTCACAAATGTACATTTTTTGCGACAATGAACCTGTCTTGTCTCCCCTGTATTTACCTCAATGTGAACCGCTTCAACTCATTGTTTTCCATTCTGTTCATGGCTTCGATAAGCTTGTTCAAATTTTGGTTCGTTGTCACATGTGACACGTGACATCGGGTTTGAGGACGACGACAACAATGCTGCCATTTAGCTGGTTTCCACCACCGCAAAAAACACGGGGACGACTGGAATGCTGTTTATTTCCAAGGGGTGCTATTATTCACCCGTATTCTCCTTCCAATTCGTCCTCGACGACGAGTTCAGGCTAATCGGTACCCCAGCGCCATTCGCGTTACTGGAGCCCAAGTCGAGACAACTGATAGCACAAGACGCTTCTAATACACCTTCGGAGGTGTAAACAGGTCTCTATTCGGCTCTAGACCTCTGTTTCAACGTGGCTTCAGCGTCCAAAATCCCAATTCTGGGCTGGACATTTCGGTCGTCCGTGGCTTGGTTCGCTGCATTAGAGAAGCTAAACAGGCATATTTTGGTTGCTTCTGGCCTACTCTAATGGTGTGTCCGCCGACAGAAAGCCAGAAATCTCGAAAAGAGCGGAATGTTTCTCGTAGGTTTGCTCCTTTTCCAAAGCCGACATGCATTTGCTCAAATGAACAGTAATTCCATGCTGCGGCGAGCTATGGCTCTGGGTGCTGTATCGAACTTTACGATCTGGGACCTTCTGACATTGTTGCTGGTCCACTGTTGGTCCACTGTCCAGTCCAGGTCTGCAAACTGTCGCTCTCCAAGGTTGCTCCAAGCTGGAACCTGTGGCAACAGCATTCTCGCACGTCTCCTAGATAAGAAACAGGCTACCACTCGCGGGCTCTCCCGACGAATCACGATGGGCGCTGCTCTTGCCGCTTCCTCATTTTTGCAGAAATCATGCCAGTGAAAATTCCTGACATCCGGATTCCTCGGTTGGATTCACAGAGTTCTTCCCACACTGTTATTTTGTTGGTCCCGCACAAGATCAACGGCCGTTGGTTGCCGCCGTATACATATGTGTACGTTCTAATTTTTTCTCTTTGCTTCGCGACTTGACGGTTTGAGAGGTTCATTACCTTCGCCGAACCTGGACCACTCGCACACAAGGCCGTTCTATGATCTGCGATGGCCGTCATGATACCTTCAGTCTTTCTCCCGACCCCGGTTCGCAATTCTACAGACTGCCGACCTTTCTTTTTGACCAAATGTCTCAGTCGGCGGGCCCGCAACCGCGAGTGGGTTTGTCAACTCAGGTCCAAATCCTCCCAGTGCATCGGAACGTCAGGCTCCATAGCCCTTAGTTAGTCATTAACCAACGTGATATTACCGCTGCTGCTCTCGAAAATTATGGGATTCGGATAATTGTTGATGTATTCGGACTTTTATGATACATTGATAGCAGACGTTTACAGTACTGTCGGTGAAATGTCATCTGAAGGACCCAAATGTAAACAATACGGCCAATGCGACGTTGTAACGCAAAGACCAGGCTGTAAATAGCGAGGAAACCAAAACAAGATTCCGTAGAGATTTTGATTCTCAAGAAGAAAGGTCCCAAGCAAACCGGGAGACGGCTCAAGGTCTTCTAGCCATATGGCTCCCTCTCGAATCATGGTTCGAAAGATATCAACCAGCCTATTGTGAAAGCCGTCAGCGACTGAAAGGACCAGTAGACGGAAATCCCTTACCATCACTTTCGTCGCCAGTACTATCCAAAGAAACAAGTCCCCGACTGTCCGAGATCATAATTTCCATCCCTGCCGCCTTCAGTACCTTCAGTGGACGCAAATCTAAACCCTCCAGCTGGAATTCGACGTCGACGATGATCTTTTTGAGCCCAGCGACATGGCGAGCCATTGTCGTTACGACCCACCTCGATTCGACCATTTCGACGAAAGCCTGACATGTGAATCCCGACATCAACCGCAGAGTCAGTTTTTCAAGATTTGGAAGCAAAACTCGTGCAGGAAGCTCGCGATTGGTGTTCATTCGGTTGAGAATGGAATCGGATATCAGACCAGTGGTGCTTTCGATGGTTAAGCTAGTTAAGGAAGGTACGAGCTCGAATAGGTGGTGGTCGCTAGAAGAGATGGTAACGTCGTCAAGCGTCAAGCTTTGTAGCTTGGCTTTGGTTCTATGAAGCATGGACCTGAAAGCCGCAAAGGGGAAGGACGAATCGTCAGCTGCCAAATTGCCTTCGATTGTCAAAGTGGTCAGCTGCGGAAAATTGATTTGTTGAAAAATGCTGTCAACGATGGTTATGGGACAGTCAATGATAGACAAGGTCGTCAAAGAAGACTGGTGATTGGAGGAAGGAGAGGCAACTGCCAGCGACAGAAGCTCACATTTCTTGATTGTGGCCGAGGTGAGATTCGGGCATTTGGAAATAAGATTCAGCATGAGGTTGAGAGGAATTAATGTCAAAATGAGCTGACGAATATTGGTCCAAGTCAAGACATCCTGCGCGATGCGAAAGACCGGTGGCGGAATTAAGATCTGTATGCGACGCCAGTCATACATTTGCGCGCCGGTAACTTCGAGGGTATGCAGTTTGGGAGTCGAGTGGGCCGGACTGGCAGTACCATGAGGCGGTGCCACTATGTCGATGGTGACTGTCAGATGTTCGATATTGGGCAACCACGAGGTGGCCGGGTTATTCCATATTTGTGAGCGAAAGTTCCAGTTGAAAACTGCTCGAATCCAACGATGGGATTCCACACAGAGCCGGGCAGCCAGCTGGATGTTGAGGTTGGGCCCAGTAGATATCATCAGCGACAAAGGCTGCGAACCGGAGAGCTCGAGAACTCTTCCCAACACCTGCAGCTGCTTTGCTGAATTGGATGAGGAACGTTCATCAACCGTTATGGTTGTCCAAAGCTGCTTGGTCGACAAAGCGACGTTCCGCCAACGGTGTGAGACGGCTGCAACCTGGAATCCTTCAATATTCGTCTTTGGTCCAGCCATTCTACTCTTTCCCTCGAGCAAAATGAAGATATTCTGCAAGACCTCCGCAGGCATTCTGCGAATGGGCGCTCTGAGGCCTTCGCAGACCTTCCCAAGTCGCTCCAAAGATTTTTGTTGGTTCCTCAACGACATCAATATCCCGTACAGCCTGATTCTCTCCCTGTCGTATAGACGAATCTGCGAGATGCAGTCCGCCAAGTCCTTCTCCGCTAAAGAAATTATGGATGATTCAGAAGTGTTGCCTAAGGACGAGGCATTGCTCCGAAGAAGCGACAGAACCTCTTCGTGACGCGAAGGATCAAGTGATTGGAATGAGGGAGGAGCCTGAAGAGCGCAGCAATTCTTACAGCTGCCGGTACATGGTGCCATCGTCGTCGAGGACAGAGAAAATCCCCGGGTCGGCACCATGGATTAGCGGTTATCTTCCCTAGCTCATGGCTTCTGGGTGGGAGTCGACACAAACTGTTTTGGCGAGGTCAACCTGTGACAAAAATTCGCACGTCAGCGCTCCCCTATCGATATCGATATGAGTTTAAAATTTGAGCGGAGCTTCAATTCTCGTGACCTTCGCCATAGGTGCCCCGATTGATGCTGGAACCATCAATGCTCGTTAGGCTACAGTTGCCTTGCTTCCAACTACTTATTATTGGGCTCAGCCAGAGCTCCCATATACAGTAGCTAGATATCTCGTGAGTCTGACACCACAGCCTTTGCTTACCGCTGTTTGCATAATTGTTGGCCCGAACTTTTTTGCACCGCCACCCGCAAATCGTGCCAAATATGGGCCTTGGCGCGCGAGCTCTCCTGGGCTCAATTGTGGGTGGAATTTCATAGTATTTAGACGATTCAATAGCAGTGAATGTACTCTAGATGCATGGAAAAAATCACGGGCTCAAATGACCTTCAGGTCTGGCGCTGTTTCGCAGATCTGGTCAAGATCTGGTACCATTTCACCAATTCTTGGCCAAATGGAAATCTGTCAGCGCCATTCACATTGGACACATATCATACTGTCTCATTTCATTTAATTTAGAGCCCTGAAACAATAACAACCTGCTGACTCCAAAAAAAAAGGAAATCGCGTTTTTTCACCACGTGAGGACTTTGCTGAGGCGTCAAGTGAAGATCGTCGGTTAAGCAGACGATAAGGATCCTAGACTACTTTAAAATTCTAGATTGACCCCAGGCTGTACATCATTATTCGCTGCCTGCAACCGGCCTCGGCCCGGAGATGCTGTCATCAGCCGAACGCGTGTGACAGTGACCACGCTGTGACAGGCTCTTTTGTTGCTGTTTGTCGGCCAAAAATTCTCTTGGAGACATCCTTGCTGAAAATCGATCCAAATCCTCATCTCGCTAGCCCCAAAGCCAATCAGGTTCGCTCTTTAATCCACACAGGCCCGTTTCAGCGCTGAAATTATATTCACAGCCAGACCTTTTTAAGGCTGGTCCCTTCTACGGATAGCCTACGGTATATATACAGTCATGCATGCAGCATTCAGGTCAGACTTCTGCCATTTCGCGAACGACAAGACCATCCTTGCAGTTGACTTCCCGTTTGATACTTAAAGCTCCTCGTTGGCTCATCAGAGGAGATTGTTGGACGAACCAAGACCATTGCCTTTCGCTCACCGATTCATTCGTTTATGCCTCGGTGGTGCTGCCCAGCTCTTTGTACACGTCCTTGTTTTCTCAGCTGAGAATGCGACAGGCTGCAGCTCATTTGGCAGAGCAACTCGCTTGGCGGACCGCGGTCGAGCACACCTATGGCCATCCGATCAAACCTAACGTAAGACCCGTTAGGCCAATTCTTTGCGTGTGGGAAACTGACCTAAATAGTCGAACTACGATTGTACCATCAGACTAAAGTCCAAATCGGGTCACCTACGCTGATCGTCGTAGTACTGTCGTAGTACCTGCGACATACTTTTTTCTTTTTGGCCTCCATGCTCTACGTTGACCTGATGGGGCAATAGATACAAGCTAGAGCCTCATTTGTGCAACTGTATTGGAGAGAATGACACGCTTATAACGGCCTAAATCGGCATTTTCGCACCGCACGTGACACTTCCTATCTCTATTGGCTCAATATTGGGCTCCCTGTGCTGGTTATTTCCTATGTTCGGTGACCATATCTCAAGTAAGCATCATATTTACATGCTGCACTGTTCATCGGAGTGAATTGGGGACATATAGGAGCCTCAATTCGCTTTTTACGCGCCACACGTGACACTTTCGGTCATTTTTTGCTCGAAATTGGGGTCGGCTCTCTGCTTCTGGTGGCTAAAATAATATATATAAGGGTTATATCAACGATAGTAGGTGATCCGTGGCTTTCTTGGAGCATCTAAAGACAGAAAACACATTTTGGCAGGTTCCGCTGGATCTGAAATGTACTTTTTGTTGCTTTTCCATTGCTCTGCAGCCAGTACCTTACTCATGCTGCACATTTAAGTTACAATTAATGAGTTTCCGAGCTCTCGTGCTGTCTCGTGCATTTTTCCTGGGACATTTTTAAAATTGATGGCTCCATTTGACTTGAGTCCATTTGACCTCTTCCAGTCGCTAAACGGTCTAGAATATGCCTATAATCATGTGCTTTTCAGAAGATTGTCTCTGGAGAGCCAGCCGGCCAATCCATGGCATACATTTCCATGACTTTGTCCCACTTTCGTCACGGCGGAAGAACAGCGCGTTTGGCGACGCCTCGTGCCAGATCTGGATCGGACGGATATTACAGCTGGTTCCTGGTTTCCAAAACGAAGTTCCCAGATCATCCACGATTCAGTACGTCAAAAGATTTAATTCGCATCCAGTGTTCTCCGCGGGGGTGTCATTACAATGCGTAATAGGCGGCACACCGCCTAGATGTCATTGGGCGCGTCGGGATGATGGCGGCTTCTGCTCGATTCGGTCACCCAGTCACTTCGCTCCTTGTCCCCTTTCGCTAACTACCGCAACCCGGTTCGAGATCAATGTTGCCGAGATCTCTGTTCGATTTGATCGGAGCGCTTGGAAAAACTGCGCCTATGGATAGCTCCTGAAATTTGACCGCAATATTGGGTTTTGATGTGGCGTGAATGCTTGAATAGGCAAAAATACAGCCCTCGAGGCCTATTAGATTGGTCTATATCATGTATCATATGATATACTACACTGAACGAAACAAACTATCCACTCCTTTCATAATGTCGGTGTCCTGAGATAGACTGCGCCACACTTAACAACAAGTCATCAATTACACCACGGTGTGAGGACTTGGCCTTTGAGTATACACATGGGACCCATACATCTATATTTCTGCCCATCTCTAACGCTTTTGAGCACACAAAACACATTCTATTCCTGTCAGTGCTTTCTGATTACCTGGGCCTGGCCCCGCGCCGACACTCGTCGATCAGAATTTCGTGTGTTCTGGATATACAAGCTTTAGGTTCCTCCCTTCGGTAGGAACCACAGCTTGTTTTTTGCTTATTGTGAGGGAGTGGATAAAAAAGAGCTTCATATATTTTAATTCAGTAATACTTCTGGAAATACAATATTTGGTGTTTTAAAATCCTCTCTAAGACTCTCTTTGACCAATACCTTGATCCGTCGACTGGATGTACATCGTGAAAGTGCAACATAAAGCTGACCATGTGTGAAAACAGCCGTCTCAAGATATAATCCAACCCGGTCAACAGATTGCCCCTGTGACTTGTTGATTGACATGGCAAATCCCAGACGTACTGGAAACTGGTGCCGTTGAAAATCAAAAGGGAGATCTGATGGCTTGGACTTCAGTGTAATCCGAGGGATGAAGGTTGTTTTTCCAGCATGCTCTCCTCCCAAAACCCGTACTTCCAACACACGGCTTGTACAGCGTGTAACAATGGCTCGTGTGCCATTACAGATACCATTCTTGGGATCCAGATTCCGTAGAATCATGATAGGCACCCCTTTTTTGAGCCGTAAATTTGCTAATGGCATGCCAGACAGATTGATGGTGTTGAGATACTCAACTGGATATTCAACATGACCATCTACTCCTTCTTCCAACTGCACAGAGTCTGAGCTGTGGAAGTTGATTGCTTCACCTGGAAACATATCCAGAACCAAATGATTGACTTCATCAACTTCATCATTCCGTGCAGCCAAAATCGTCCTTTCCAAAAAGTACTGATCATTGTTCAGTGTGGGATCCAGGGTGCCAACGCCAGGATAAATCTCCTGAACCAAAGACTCTACAGTATCTTCAGCACATTTCATGGCAGGTGGTAAACGAACACATCCATCTGGATCAGTGCTCGTACCATTGCCTACTTTCAAAAGCCACTCTGCAAATTCTCGCTCTTCCTGATCTGCAGTATCCAGACGTTTGTTTTCAGTGAGGAAAAGGATTTCAACATCTGCCCACAGGCGTGAGGCTTGAAGACACTGTCCAACAATCTCTTCCCGCCGACCTTTAACAATGACTGGTAGAATCTGCCGAAAATCACCTCCAAAGACAACAGGTACACCACCAAATGGCTGATCTCTGCAGTTCCGTATATCTTTGAAGGTCAAATCAACAGCTTCCTGACAATGACGATCTTGCATAGGAACTTCATCCCAAATGATGAGTTCAACTTGCTTAATCATATTTGCTAAATCACTGCCTTTTTTGACACTGCAAGGACGATTGGCATATAGTTCCAGTGGAATGCGAAACATTGAGTGAGCTGTGCGACCACCCATAAGCAACAGGGATGCAATTCCAGATGAAGCAACACATAAGACTATACGTCTCTCTGCACGAAGTAGATAGCAGATAGTGTTGTAGGTAAATGTTTTTCCAGTTCCACCGGGCCCATGCAAGAAGAAGAGTCTTGAATTTCTACTCTGAACAGCATGCACAATCTTGTCAAATGCTACTCGTTGTTTGACATTGAGCTTTGGGATCTGCTCATTGGCAAGCTGTCTCTGTTCATCAACATCATATGCTAACTGCTCAGCAATCAAAGGATTGCCCAAAACCTGATTCCAACGATCAAAGTTGGGATAAGGCATCCCGAGTATATATTTGAGTGATGTCTTGAATGCCATCAGCTCAATTTCAATCAGATATAGCCCATAGTCATAGACATCATCATCAGAAACATCAACCATGTTATGTCGTCGTACTAATGTGTGTTTCAAATCATCACAAATATCCATCCTGAACTGTAACCAAAGCTCAGAAGGCTGGGTGGGCTGGCAGTCATGCAAAATGATAACAAAGAGACGACGAAGCTGGTATCCAGTTTGCATCTGTGAGGCCTCCTGAAGACACTGTGCCCATTCACTGTCATCCTGGAGAAGCCCACGTGCCAGACATGCCTCTTTGAATGTGTCATAAACATGATCCTGGTAAGTCCTGAGGGCTTCAAAAGAAGTAGGACCTGATATAGAGGTCAACAACAAATAAACCTTGCACATAAAAAAGATCACAAACCTCGCACAACTGTCAATAGAAGCCTTAGATAGAAGCGCTCTCCAGAGGAAGGATGTGCAAAGATCATACGTCCAACAGCAATTCCCCCTTTTTGACGTACTGTCCACTTCTTCTCTTTTTTCTGATACACAAACTTCTCAGGGAATTGCTGATAGAGCAGATCACGTGCTATACGGATATGGACACCTGATTCTTGTTCCTTTTTCTCTTCATCAGCATTAGCTTTGAAAAATGCTTCTAATGTGCTTGATGCATTTTCAGCACGTGCAATGACATCCAGAACATTCTCTTCCTCATCAAAGGTCACCTGTCTATCTCCAGGTAAATGTACCTGTATCCCAAAAATTAGTCATGACACAAATAGATGATATAATTTTGAGAGTGCTTACCTGTAGGCGTATAACATTTGGTACCTCTTCATGCATGTTATATCGGAAGATACGCCAGAGACCTTCAGTTGCACCCACATATCGGGCATCCAAATACTGCTTTATCTCATCTTTATCAACCCCAAATGCCATTGTAGCCTGGTCATGGCCCTTGTAGACATATTTATGAATGTACTTGAATGCTCGTACTGAAACACAGCACTCCAAGTTTGCATGAGATTCCAACAACAATGTAATCATAGGTGAATATGGAACCACCCATCGGTTGTCAATAGGCGGCCCATTGCCTCGTCTTTGGAAGCTCCGGTTGTTGTTACGACGACGATAGACTGGATAGCCATTTTCAGTCATAGTTGTTGTCTCTTGGAAGGACTTGGGAAAGCCTTTGCTGCATTTTCCATCTTTCATGCATGGAGCATTGGGATTGTGTTCACCACATGGATTATGGATCATCAAAGTGGTGACCAAATCATAGAGACGGGGATGTGTATTACGATCTGGAATCTCAGCAGAGATCACTTGATCAACCATGTCAGCATCTACGATCCACCATTCTCGGCCAAGCATAATCAATATATGGGCATGTGGCAGGGTTCGTTTCTGGAATTCAATAGTGAGGACATGAGCAACATGCCTGCCTAAAAGGCCCTTCTTGATCTTGTCAATGAGAATCCGAAGTTTCTCCCTAAATACCCTGACAATAAGGTCTGGTCGATCATTGGGGCTCTGTCCAGGCAGGAGCTCATCTCTGATCTCCTTCCAGTTTGGATTGCAGGTGACAGTGAGAAAATAAGTTGACTTGATAAATTTCCGGGCCAGAGCCAGAGAGTCCTGGTAAAGCTGAAACATATTTCTTGTTCCACCAATATATGATGAGGGCAAAATGAATCGTTGACCGATATCACTGGCTTCAACATCACCATTGGCATGTACTGCATCAACCAAACCACTGTAAAGCTCAACCCGCAGCTGTGATTGATTGTGCTTGAGCCAGGACAGCCGTGCTTGATCAGTCTGAGCCCACCCATCAACAATATATTGCTGGAAAAGTAAACGGGCCAGAAAAAGATGCACTGATGAATATTGTGGAGCACGAAAATGGAATCGGTAAGCATAATATTCCAGCTGGGTGACCTTTTTCTGCTTTTTACTGCCAGGTCGTGGTTCATGCCCCTCATCCTCATCATGATTTGCATTATCATTTTCCCGCTCAGGAAGATTGAGTGGAATATTGAGATGCCAGCCATGCTCTCCCCGTGGAAAAAGGAGGACATACAGAAGAGGCTGATATGCAGGATTGAAGTCTGATATTCTCTTTCGTGCCAAACCTTGTGGGGTACGTAATTCCAACATAACATCACGCCTTGCCTCAGGATCATTTCTGTCTGAAACAATAACAGCAACCTCACCACCGGTAGGTAAGTTGTATCGTCGCTGATCTGTATTAGCTGTGAAATGCAGCCGAGCAATACGATTTGGAGCATCTGGGTTCTCCTGAAGCCTTTCATAAGCAGTTTTGTATATAGGAATATACAAATTGTAGCGATGAAGAACATCTTGAATGATATTGATGACATTGCGCTTCAGCTGATGGCGAATTTGGTTGTTCTGATCACGAACAGCCAGTTGCTCATTTGTGTCAAAAAAATAGATCTGAGCATACTTGGCTGGTAGAGCTTGCCCATGTGGATCTTCTCCAGGCAGCAGTTGACCCAACTGGTGATAAAGTGCACCTTGGATCTTGAAAATAGGAGGACCTCCACCATCCATGACACTCCGATCAGTTTTGACACCCAGAGATGTAAATGCAAAAGCTGCATTGTACTGACGAATATTCTCCCGAAAATGTTTTGCATCAGGATTGTCAACATCTTCAAACAGCTCTTTCAGCTCTCGGGGTGGAGCTTCAAGTGGGGGAAGCAGAACCTTTCCATCAAGGCAGCAAGTCCCAAAGTGTGGATTTCTGTCAGATGATGACTTTAAACGCTCACAAAGCCAATGCAATGCATGGCATTTTGAACATTCTATGTTCATGCGCCCCAGATTGATTGCTTCAAATAAAGGATCATTCTCATTATTCACAGGCCGGAATGCAGGAGGAAGATTTCTTTCTGGTGGGCCATCAAAGTCATCATCCTGTTGAGGAGGTTCAAATCCTCCATCTGGGCCATTATCTGGGATAGGTGGTGGAGAAGGTGACCGGGAAGGAATCCGGGGTCGACCAACAGGCCTACCTATAGCTGGTGGTGGTGTAGGAACACGGGGGCGACCCACACCTCGTGAGGGTGCAGCACCACGGCCACGACCATGACCACGACCACGACCACGACCTCGCCCTCCTGAAACAGGATGGACTGGGACTGATGCCAGCTGGTCACGTAAATGATCTGGTAAATGTCTATACCTATCCTGAAGGTTTACATTTCCCTCAGCTGGAACATTGTTAGGCTATGTTACAGAAATAATTAAAATTAATAAATCAAAGAAGCTGTCACATACCACAATGGCACCATGGCCTCTTGTTGGAAATAATGGAGGAAGAGCTTGAACAGCTGCACCTATTCCTTGGCTCAAACGAAGAGCTTGACCATCTGCATCCACATCTATGAAAGGGTCTTCACCCCGGGGATGTAGGGGAACAGTGAGATTCCTCTCTGGAACTTGCTGAGGAATACGTCGGTGCTGAGGAGTATTCATGACACGATTGTCTCTCTCAATTTGACGTTCCACATTGCGTTGGCGCTGTGGAGTTGTGGGTGGAGTCTCCCTAAAATTATTAGATAGTCAGTTTGGTTAAAAGTCCAAAAAATTAAAGAAAGAACAGACATCTACAGCCAAAAAACAATGGCTTTGGAATATGCACAGAGAGGAAATCCAAGTCAGATAAGGTATCTATACCTTGAAAATGACTGGAAGGTGTACACTTTCCAAAAGCCAGTGATGAATCAAAGAAACCTATTATAGATTCAAAGTGCAAAAATGCTGGATATCAAAGCTCCTGAGTGATATCCTTAACTCTATTCAGGCCCATAAAGCAAAATCAGATCAGCATCATACCTGAAAACACTTGAACAGGCCAGACTGTTCACCCAGCCAGCAATAAGCCCAACAGACTGTATATCAACCCAAAGTGCAACTCTGGATTGATATACCTGCAGGATGGTAGAAAACTGTGGTAATCCAGCCTCATCTGAGCCCAAAAATGCGAAATCAGATAAGGAACAAACCTGAAAAGCAGGCCAATAGCCAGGCTACAGTTCACAAAGAGCCAAAAGAAATAGCTCAATAATACAGCAATCAAATGTATCCAAAGCACAGTGGCTGGTAGTTAGCACAGTGGAGGTATTAGGCAAGGTGGTGGACAGAAATTGCAGGGCTTGATTGATCAGCCTTGGACATCCAGGGACAGCCAGGCCACGCCGGCGTCAGTTCGGGCGCTTGCTTATATAATATCAAGCATGCATGACGCAGGCGATCAACAGCCATGCTGCGCCAGCATCAGTTTGGGCGCTCGCTTACATGATATCAACCATGCGTGATACGGGCGTTCAAATCAACAGCCATGCCGCATCAGTTTGGGCGCTCGCTTACATGATATCAACCATGCGTGACACGGGCGTTCAAATCAACAATGACAACAGCCATGCCGCATCAGTTTGGGCGCTCGCTTACATGATATCAACCATGCGTGACACGGGCGCTCAAATCGGCGCTTTTCAGTTGATTATGTCAGTAAAAATAATTTGTCATCTAATTAATCAGCATCAGGTGACCGAGGTGTTTTATATGTATTGATTATGGGTCATACCGAATTATAAAGAAAATGGTAGACTGATAATTTCTGTGGCCAGCCGAGTTATGTGCCGACGCGTCACCATATCATACAATACAATAATGAAAGTACCAGAATCTAGCAAGATTGACATCTGTTATACTCCTGCATTATTACGCTCACTTCTGAATCCCATGTGCCATCCCCATGACCGTCAAGAGCCAGAAAATCAACGAAGCGGGAGTTGCCGAAGGCACATGATGCATGGGAAGGAGCTCGGAGATGGGGGAAATATCTTCCGCAGTGGTAACAATGTGCTCCGGCGCTTAGAAAATGGTAGAGGCAGCTTATCGAAATGTATTCTGATGAGCCAAGCAAAAAATTCGGATGTTCATGTTGAAATTGAAAAAATCAAAACATCGGTTCAAATGCACCGCGTTCAACTTGACTTTCAGGTAGGTAGTACCCCATTCTCCCGAGTATCTTCAGATGTGGCCATGGAAATTGAGCTGGAACTAGTCACTGAGACATATTATAGTGTCTGAATGTTTCGATTTGACTATAGATTCACTTGTAGTTGCACGAGAGAGGCAGATCCGGGATACTTGAAGTGTGGCGCAATTGACGACTCCATGCGGAGATCTTCGTCAGGGCTCATTAATTCATTCAGTATAATGGATGGGTTCTTTCTGCATCGTTTCCGTGAAATTGAGGTCATCTGGCAGAATTCTGTGCGCGAGATTCGGCTGATGGCTAATATCTCTGTGAATTGGACATTCTGAACTGTTGACTGTTCGGTGTAACGGAAAAATACAATTCAGAGCACATCAATAGTAGCATATATTTGCATAAGGAGTAACTAGTCTCATCAAAAATTTGCTATCCTGAAATTATTCAATGAGCACATGCGCCACAAAGACCTACTTTCAAAGGATGGCTTGAGCAACACATCCATTTCAGCAGACACCCACGAGGCTGATTGCTGAAGGTGAAGGCAGAATATCAATCGATCGAGCTCTCCTAACAGCAGAATCTGTGGAAGGAAAAGTCAAATTCAAGTTTAGCTCAATCACAAGGGTCAGTAGGCAGGTTCCTCAAGCGCTCGGATCTCATGGATCACCACTTACGCTATGGAATGCAAAAGATGTGATGTTACCCGTCCCGTTGGCCAAAACATGATCATTGGATGCTCAGATCATGTTAGCTGAAGTATTCAGTATCGTGCGAGTTTACCGTGACCAAATAGACATATCGGGATTTGCTCGGCAACATTGATCTCGAACCGGGTTGCGGTAGTTAGCGAAAGGGGACAAGGAGCGAAGTGACTGGGTGACCGAATCGAGCAGAAGCCGCCATCATCCCGACGCGCCCAATGACATCTAGGCGGTGTGCCGCCTATTACGCATTGTAATGACACCCCCGCGGAGAACACTGGATGCGAATTAAATCTTTTGACGTACTGAATCGTGGATGATCTGGGAACTTCGTTTTGGAAACCAGGAACCAGCTGTAATATCCGTCCGATCCAGATCTGGCACGAGGCGTCGCCAAACGCGCTGTTCTTCCGCCGTGACGAAAGTGGGACAAAGTCATGGAAATGTATGCCATGGATTGGCCGGCTGGCTCTCCAGAGACAATCTTCTGAAAAGTGCATGATTATAGGCATATTCTAGACCGTTTAGCGACTGGAAGAGGTCAAATGGACCCAAGTCAAATGGAGCCATCAATTTTAAAAATGTCCCAGGAAAAATGCACGAGACAGCACGAGAGCTCGGAAACTCATTAATTGTAACTTAAATGTGCAGCATGAGTAAGGTACTGGCTGCAGAGCAATGGAAAAGCAACAAAAAGTACATTTCAGATCCAGCGGAACCTGCCAAAATGTGTTTTCTGTCTTTAGATGCTCCAAGAAAGCCATGGATCACCTACTATCGTTGATATAACCCTTATATATATTATTTTAGCCACCAGAAGCAGAGAGCCGACCCCAATTTCGAGCAAAAAATGACCGAAAGTGTCACGTGTGGCGCGTAAAAAGCGAATTGAGGCTCCTATATGTCCCCAATTCACTCCGATGAACAGTGCAGCATGTAAATATGATGCTTACTTGAGATATGGTCACCGAACATAGGAAATAACCAGCACAGGGAGCCCAATATTGAGCCAATAGAGATAGGAAGTGTCACGTGCGGTGCGAAAATGCCGATTTAGGCCGTTATAAGCGTGTCATTCTCTCCAATACAGTTGCACAAATGAGGCTCTAGCTTGTATCTATTGCCCCATCAGGTCAACGTAGAGCATGGAGGCCAAAAAGAAAAAAGTATGTCGCAGGTACTACGACAGTACTACGACGATCAGCGTAGGTGACCCGATTTGGACTTTAGTCTGATGGTACAATCGTAGTTCGACTATTTAGGTCAGTTTCCCACACGCAAAGAATTGGCCTAACGGGTCTTACGTTAGGTTTGATCGGATGGCCATAGGCAAGGGGCGACCGGGCCGGAAATCCCGGACACCGGGTCGGAGGGAGGGGGGTCCACCGCCGGAGGCGAAGAAAATTTTTGCAGGTCATGGTATCAGGTCCGGATGGCTGCTAGTTAATTGGAGAAATCCTCCAAGAATTCCCATGTCTTTAGATGTGTCAGGTACTAGGTACACCTAAGCACCCAATACCTGACAGTTATTAATGACTAGAAGAGTGCCACAGATTTGGTTTCACATACCTCAATGGTTCTGCATGCCTAACAGGCATAGAATATATTGAAATACCTAATAAATGACTGATAGTGCAGTCCTGGATGGAGCTCTCTCTGTGGCAGACCTAGAAGGCCCAGCAGCTCAGGTAGTTGCCATATAAGGTAATTCCCACGGAGGGGGGGCAGGGGGGTCGGGCTGAAAAGGGCTGAAAAAAATAAATGTACGTCGTGTAATTTTTTTTTGATCCGGTTGCCCCTTGGCCATAGGTGGTCGAGCATGAGCAATTGGGTTGCTTGAAGGACTGATTGGCACAAGGGAAAAAGTACCGTCTTCTGCCTCGTCTCGGTTCAGCCGTTAACCTTATCTTTACAGACTGATGGCGGCAAGGCTCAAGCTCTTTGCATCATAATTGTTTACAAGGAGAGATAAAGCGGGACTTGAGCGGGACCTCAGGGGAAGAGACGAGAAGAGAAGCGAAAGAAGAAAGCAAGGGCTGTTGAATGCGTCTTACATTTCCAAGGTGCGTAATTTGTCCTGCAGCAGCAGCACCGATCTGTTGAGCCAGCTATCGCGTTAGCTCGACCTTCCACTGCCCTTGTGTTTACTGGCAATTCCACCTCTGGCGCTTGAATGCTCTCCATGATGGAAACAGCAGAACACTTCCTCGCGGATATTACTTCCTTCCGGCTTCGAGAGCGATGTCCAAGATTCTTTCAGTTTCCCCTTAGAAGGGAAATCTCAGGTACCGCTTTGTGCCTCCTTCAGACGGCAATGCAAAATAGTACGTGTCCCCCCTCCTCAACAGCTGATCTCTGACTTATTTCCCTTCATAAAGGTTAGAATGGAATCTCCGAGATGAGCTCTCGTTTCTGTCATTCGGTGTCGATCCATCTCTTGCCTGAGGCCATCCAGATAGCAGAAGCTGTAGCAGAAAAGGAAAATGCAAGGAAGGCGATACAAAGGTTCGCTTATCCGAAATCGTTCATCTTTCTCGTTCACTCCTGCTTCCAGGCTTTAAAAATCCACCATCAAGTCGTGCAACGCCAGATTCGTCTGGGTCTATCGCCATAAAGCGCCTGGCTCAGTTGCTGTAGCCTGTCTTCTACCAACATCTGTCGGCCACTGGAACAAAGATCTGACCTGGCCTGGGCGAAGAAACTTGAATGAGCTCAAGAAGGTTATACTGGCAAGCTTCTCAAGGTGTCGCTGAACTAGGTTCATTTGCTTCATTTGCGCTTCCCTATGCAACCACAAATGTACATTTTCTTGCGACAATGAAGCTCTATTTAGTATTGACTCTTGTACCTGTATTACCTCAATGTCATCTGCTCCAACTACTTAATCGTCTTCCATTCGGTTCATTGTCACGTGTGATGCGTGACACCAAGCTTGAGGCCGACGACAACAATATCGCCATTTAACTGCTTTCCGCCGCCGAAAAATCGTGAGGACAACTAGAACATCGTTTATATCCAAGGGGAGCCATTATTCACTCGTCTTCCCTTTCCAATGCGTCCCCGACGGCGAGTTCAGGCCAATCGGTACCCCCCGCGCCATTCGCGTCAAGGGAGCCCAAGTCGAGACAACTGATAGCACAAGACGCTTCTAATACATCTAGAGACGTGTAAACAGGTCTCTCTCCCGCTGTACTGGATTCTATTCGTGCGTGAGGCTGAATGACCCCCCATCTCTTGTGCTCGACCTTTCTTTCTAGTAACCAAATGTCTTAGTCGGACCTGCAACCGTGAGTGGGTTTGCCAACTCAGGTTCAAATCCTCCCAGTGCATCGAAAACAACCTCAGCACCGTCGGGCTCTTACTTATTCATCAACCAACGTGATATTGCCGCTGTAGCTCTGGACAATTATGGGATTCGGACAATTCTAGTAGATGTACTCGGATTTTTACGATACATTCGCAACAGACGTTTACTGTCGGTAAAATGGCATCTGCCAAGGGACCTGAATGTAAACAATACGGCTAATGCGACGTTGTAATGCAAAGACCGGGCTGTAAATAGCGAGGAACATTCGGTAGATCTCGATTTTGAAGAAGAAAGGTATCAAGCAAACCGGCAGACGGCTCAAGGTCTTCTAGTCATATTGCTCCCGCTCGACTCATCATGGTTCGACAAGATCCCGACCAGCCTATTGTGAAAGCCGTTAGCGACTGAAGCACCGTCGACGGAAATGTCTTACCATTACTCTTCGTCACCAGTATCCAAAGAAACAAGTCCCCGACTGTCCGACAAGGTAATGTCCATCCCTGCCGCCTTCAACACCTTCAGTGGACGCAAATCCTGGTCTGCCAGCTGAAATTCTACGTTGACGACGACATTTTTGAGCCCAGCGACATGGCGAGCCATTGTCGTCACGAGCCACCTTGATTGGACCATCTCGACGAAAGCCCGAGCTGTGAATCCCGATATCAATCGCAGAGTCAGACTGTCGAGATTCGGCAGCAAAACTCGTCCAGGAAGCTCGCGATGGGTATCCATTTGATTGAGAATCGAATCGGATATTAGACCAGTGGTGCTCTCGACGGTCAAGCTGGTTAAGGAAGGTACGAGCTCGAATAGCTGGTCGCTGGTAGGGATGGTAAGATTGTCAAGCGTCAAGCTTTGAAGCTTGGCTTTGGTTCTATGAAGCATAGACGCGAAAGCGGTAAAGGGGAAGGAAGAATCGTCAGCTGAATCGCTGGGGCTGCCCTTGATTGTCAAAGAGGTCAGCTGTGGAAAGTCGACTTGTTGAAAAAGGCCGTCAACGATGGCTGTAGGACAGTCGACGAGAGACAAGGTCGTCAAAGACGACTTGTAATTGGAGGAAGCAGGGGAAACTGCCAGCGATAACAGCTCGCATGTCTTGATTGTGGCCGAGGTAAGATTCGGGCATTTGCAGATGATATCCAGCATGAGGTCGAGAGGAGTTAATGTCAAAATGAGCTGGCGGACAGGTGTCCAAGTCAAGGCGTCCTGCGATATCCAGATGACCGGTGGCGGAATCCTGCTCTGCAGATGGCGCCATTCAGTCAATAGCGCGCCGTCGACTTCTAGGGTATGCAATTTGGGAGTCGAGCGGACCGGACTGGGTTTGCGTGTCACTGTGTCAATGGAGACGACCAAGTGGTCGATATTGGGCAATAAAGATGTCGCCGGATTATTCCATATCGGCAAGCGATAATATCCTTTGAAAACTGCACGAATCCAACGATGAGATTCCATACAGAGCCGTGAAGCCAGCTGGATATCGGGGTTGGGCCCAGATATTGTCAACGACAAAGGATGTGAACCGGAAAGCTGTAAGATTCTGTCCAGGACCTGCAACTGTTCGGCCCGATTAGAGGAACCTTGATGGACAAGTCTTATCTTTGTCCAAAGCTGCTTGGTCGACAAAGCGACATTCCGCCAATGGTGCGAAACGGCTGCAACCTGGAATCCTTCAATCCTGGTCTCTGGCCCGGCCATTTTACTCTCTGCTTCGAGTAAAACAAAGATATTTCTCAAGACCTCAGCAGGCATTCTGCGAATGGGTGCCGTGAGAGCTTCGCAGACCGTCCCAAGTCGCTCCAAAGATTTTTTCTGGTTCCTCAACGACATCAATATCCCGTCCAGCCTAATTCTCTCCTTTTCGTGCAGGCGAATCTGCGAGGTGCAGTCTACCAAGTCCTTCTCCGCTAAGGACATTATGGATGATTCGGAAATGCTGCCTATTGACGAGGTATTGCTTCGGAGAAGCGACAGGACCTCTTCGTCACGCGAAGGGTCAAGTGATTGGAACGATGGAGGAGACTGAAGAGAGCAGCAATTTTTACAGTTGCCGGTACATGGTGCCATTGTCGTCGAGGACAAGAAAATCGCCTCGCAATTGAGGTTATATTAGGTAAGGCTTTCTCAGCACGTGCTGGCTGTCTGAGGCGTCAAGCTGGGTTGTCGGTGAAGCAAGGCGATAAAAAAATTCTAGATCATATAAAATACATCTTTGAAATATCAGACTGACCTCAGGAACCTTGGATACAGTAAGTATAATCTAGTCTCGGCTCCATCCGTTTACCGGTCCTGCACGCGTGGCCATCATGATGGTCGCTACCGGCGACAGCGAGCGGAGCGAGCTTCCGCGAAGCGGTTCCAACGTCTGGGTTCGAGACCAAGTACCTGTAACCGGCCTTCAGTCGGCCTTCGGCCCCGGCAGTGCGCCGAAGCTGTGTGACTCAGTGACAAGAGTGACCAGCTCTGTTTGCCTGCAACCTTTGCCGCCAAAAATTCTTTCGGGAACATTCTGCCTCAATTTCTATTTCTCTGGTGCTCCAAGCTCAGTCAGGTTCGCTTTTCAATCAGAAAGGCCCTTCACACCGCTGAAATTGTATTCGTAGCCTAAAGTCCGATGCAGTCCACTCCGTTCAAGGCTTCGAGCTCGTCGTTTGGCTCACGAGAGAGGAGCTTAGACCATTTTGGGATCATTGCCTTCGCTCGCTGACATCATTCGGTTTGCGCTTCGTTGGCGCTGTCCAGTTCCTCGTCCACAATGTCGTTGTCTCAGCTGAGAATGTTGCAGGCTGCAGCTCGTTCGGTAAAGCAACTCGCTTCGTGGTCGAGCGTGACCAATTGGGTCGCTTGAAGGAAGAATTTTCACGACTTCAAAGGTCTCGTCTTCTGCTTCTTGCATTCCGATTTTTGCCAAGAGAATTAAAGCTGGACCTCAGGAGTCAGGAGAAGAGACGAGAAGAGAAACGAAAGAAGAGCAAGGGCTGTGAAATTTGTCTTACATCTCCAAGGTGCGTGATTTGTCCTGCAGCAGCACCGAATCGTTGACCTATTTTCTGAAAGCTCGACCTTCGGATGTCCTTTGTCTTGCCGATTCCATCCCTGGTGCCCGAATCTTTTCTGTAACTGAAAAACCAGAAAACTTCCTCGTCGATACTCCGTCCTTGCTTCTTTCATGGCTTGTCGCTATGGCTGGAGGGCGAGCGACCTTGGTTGTCTCTGCATCGAGCAGTCGGCACCGAGGTGACCAAAGGATACCCTGAACATCTCTTCCTTGGGTCGAGACCGCCTAATTTTCCGTGGCGGTCGTTGGTTGCGGTAGAAGGCCCAACTTTACCGCCGCTTTCATTTGTCCTCGAGTAGGAGAATGGTACGTATCTGAGGCTACCATCTTTCTCCTCAACAGCTCATCTCTAATCCATTTCTCTTCGTACAGGTACAGCCTTGATAGAAATTCATGTATCCGAGATCAGCTCGCCTTGCTGTCATTCAGAGTCGATCCACGAAAAGGAGCTCTTTGTGTCGTGACCCCATGTGGTAGAAGGTGCGGCAGAAATGGACGAATGCAAGGAAGGCGATACAAAATTCGTTTCATCTATCTCGTTTACCCATGCTTCCAGGCTTTGCGAGTGCACCGTCAACCAGTCCGACGCCAGATTCATTTAGTTCTGTCGCTATAAAGCGCCTTGGTGGCCTTGATGGCTTCCCGTCGGCCGTTGGAGCAGCGATCTGATCTGGCTTAGGCGAAGGAACTCGAGCAAGTTCAGGAAGCCTATACCGGCAAGCTTCTCAAGGTGTTGCTGAACTGGGTTCGTTTACTGCTTTCGCGCTTCGATATCCTTGGTGTCACAAATGTACATTTTTTGCGACAATGAACCTGTCTTGTGTATTTACCTCAATGTGAACCGCTTCAACTAATTGTTTTCCATTCAGTTCATGGTTTCCATAACTTCGTCAAAATTTTGGTTCATTGTCACATGTGATCCGTGACGCCGAGTTTGAGGACGACGACAACGTTGCCAGTTAGCTGGTTTCCACCACCGCAAGAAACACGGGGACGACTGGAATGCTGTTTGTTTCCAAGGGGTGCTATTATTCACCCGTAGTATCTTTCCAATTCGTCCCCGACGACGAGTTCAGGCCAATCGGTACCCTAGCGCCATTCGCGTCACTGGAGCCCAAGTTGAGACAACTGATAGCACAAGACTGTTAGAGGAGGGATGAGTCATCCCGTATCTCGTCATACTCGGCATCGTCCGATCTTATATACCGAGCCGAACCCCTGTACTATCTTTACCTTTATCCACATTGTCATACCCTTTTGCTGGAGCTGCCTGCTCTGCAGCTGGTCATTCGGATCTCCCTCTGACAGGTTATGGGCCTTCCGTTGCACACCGTTCGCTCTTGCTGTTCCTTGCAGTGAGCTCTGGTTGGGTTCTTCATTGAATCTATGAACCGATTTTATACTGGATCTACCGACCGACCGACTTACCGACTTACCGACTTACCGACTTACCGACTTAACGACGACTTAACGACGACTTCCTCATCTCCCTATCGATTTTCTGCTAGTGTCAGTGGCAGAGGTTCATATACCCTCCGCATTTCTGTCCTGCTTGTGTCAGGAGCAGTGACCCCCGTTTCTACAGCGATCAGGGCCGCGTTCGTCATTCGGCGCAATCAACTTGATACGTGTTTTGCGATCGATCACTTTGATTTCCCCTTACAAATTGATCCACTCGCCCATTTTCTTTTCTTCCCCGCCATTCTTTCCCCCTCATCATGGTCCGCAGAGAATCCACTCAGTTAGGCAACAGCAACTGGGATTCATATTCCATCCGACACTTGGCAGCTGCTGGTCCAAAAGGATTTGAGCCTTTCTTGCTCGGTCTTACGACTCGTCCACCTGCTGTTCCTATCGCTGCCCAGCGTAAATGGGATGTCAAGGCCGCGGCGGCGGCAGCTGACCTTATCGAGTCGCTTGGTGATGACCAGATTGCTCATATCAAGGACATCCGTACCGACCCTCGTGGCATGTGGCAGCGCCTTGAACTTTTTCATACAAGCGGCAGGGCTGCTAATGATAAACTCAGCACCTGGAAGCAGTTCTTCAGCATCCAGTACACCGACTATTCGGTCGAGCTCAAGGACCATATTGGTGGTCTCATTGAGATTACCGGTCGCCTTGCTGATTTCGAGGCCCCTCTCGAGCTATCCCCTTCCATGGTTATTGCCCGGATTCTTTCTTCACTTCCTCGCCCCGAATTCTCCGACATTATCAAACGTCTCGACACCGATTCCCGTAACGCAGAACGTGACTATGTCATTGGTCGCCTGCTGAAGGAGGAGGGTGATTTACGTCGTGATGGATTCCTCCAAACTCACGACCATTCAACTCGTGCTTTGGCTGTTATGACTCCCGAGCAGCGACTTTCTATGCAGTGCTCTAACTGCAAGAAATTCGGTCATTTGTTGGAATCTTGTTTTCAACCCGGCGGACCTATCAAGACCATTCCGGATTGGTACATCCAGATGGGTCTTAACCGTCGCAACGATCTTTTGAGCCAGAATGGTCCTCAGGGTCCTCAGGCCCATTTGGCTATGGTTGACTCCGGATTTGTGCAGACGATTGCGATGTAAAACTCCGGTGGGAGTATGCTTGATTCCGGTGGGAGTCTCATGGACTTTATTTTTATTTATTTTCTTTTCTTTTTCTCTGACTTTATTATTTCCTTTTGCTATTCCTTGGCTTCTACTCGATACGGCGACGACTGGTGGGAGTGTTAGAGGAGGGATGAGTCATCCCGTATCTCGTCATACTCGGCATCGTCCGATCTTATATACCGAGCCGAACCCCTGTACTATCTTTACCTTTATCCACATTGTCATACCCTTTTGCTGGAGCTGCCTGCTCTGCAGCTGGTCATTCGGATCTCCCTCTGACAAAGACGCTTCTAATACATCTTCAGAGGTGTAAACAGGTCTCTATTCGGCTCTAGACCCCTGTTTCAACATGGCTTCAGCGTCCAAAATCATTCCCAATTCTGGCCTGGGCATTTGCGTCGTCCGTGGCTTGGTTCGCTGCATTAGAGAAGCTAAACAGGCATATTTTGGTTGCTTCTGGTCCACTATAATTGTGTCTCCGCCGCCAGAACAGAAAGCTAGAAATCTCGAAAAGAGTAATGTTTTTCGTACGTTTCGCTCCTTTTCCAAAGCCGAAACTTGTTTAACCGTACAACAAGCATTTGCTTAACAGTGATACCATGCTGCGGCGAGCTATGGGTCTCTGGATGCTGTTTCGACCTGTACGATCGCTGCCCTTGTCGCTGGTCCACCGTCCAGGTCTGCAAACTGTCGCTCTCCATGGTTGCACTAAGCCGGAGCCTGTGGACAACAGCATTCTCACATGTCTCCTGGATAATAACCAGGCTACCATTCACGGACTCCCCCAACGAATCACGATGGGCGCTGCTCTTGCCGCTTCCTCGTGTTTGCAGAAATCATCGTGACAATTCCCGACATCCCGATTCCTCGGTTAGATTCACAGCGCTCTCCTTGCATTCTGATTTTGTTGGTACCGCACAAGATCAACGGCCGTTGGTTGCCGCCGTATACATATGTAAGTTCTACTTTCTTCTCTTTTATTCGCGACTTGACGGTTTGAGAGGTTCATTACCTTCGCCGAACCTGTACCATTCGCACACAAGGCCGCTCTATGATCCGCGATGGACGTCATGATACCTTCAGTCTCTCTCACGAACAATTCTCAAGAGGTAGGCATTTTTTCTCTCTCTCACAGACATGACGTTGATTTTTGCTGTCAAGGCGTGGCAATTCTACAGACCGCTCAAAATGAGAGACCGTACTTATGCTTCCTGGAAAAGGCCTCCAAATCAGGTACTGTAACTCTCTTTGAGCCTCTCTTGAAATGTGATTTATGTTCACCGTTGACTAGTTCGAGGAGGGGTGGAGGAAGCGCGAGATCTCGATCACAAATTGTGGCGCCAATCTGTAAAGTGATAATTCCTCTGTGTCTCGAGTCTTGAAATGACTTGAAAGCTGTTGGTTTACTCCAGACAAAACCTAATTGTAAGTATGTTATTTGGCTTCTCTGGCAGCGACAGTCTCAGGTCTGGTCGTAAATCATTCAAATTCCCATTATTATTACAAGATGAGCTATACAGGTTCTGAAAACTCAGTATGGGACCTCGATCTTGGAGAGAATTGGAGTATCCAGGTACTCTCTCCACAGTTTGCCTTGGTCAGTGATAAAAAGGCTGCAAATCAGATCGATAATAGCGACAACAGCTGCTCCGACAACGAATCCAACGATTGCACCCGCAGCGACACCAATGATTCCTGCTGCTGTAGCTCCAGCAACAGCCAAGACAGCATCGGTGACGAAAGCTTCGGCTATCAACCCGGCACCTATACCAAGTCCGAGCGATGCTATGCCTTTGATGGCCGTGACTACAGCCGTACCCACGCCTCCATTGAGAGCAGCATCGATCACATCGTAGACAAGGATTGCCAAGCCGGTGGCAACACAACGGAGGGAGTCGGCCGCTGTATTGACGAGGTCCTGGACAAGCTCGGCCAAGATGACTGAGCGACCTGATTTGACAATGGCCGTTGCTTGAACCATTACCTGAATGCCCGATAAATTAACTAGAGCCGACTGGAAGAAATATGTCTCGCTTACCGATTCCTCTAGAGTCAACCGAGATCCAACTCGTGTAGGATAAAGCTCGGATACTGTCGCCTTCATCACATTCATGAATGCAGCCTCGGCTTTTTGTCCTTTATTGACAGACGAAACCCATCCGCTTATTCCCTGAGAGGCACGAGCTGCGACCATTTCGACGACTGTCTTTTTGAGCGCCTCGCCCCCCTTAATTGCCTTGATGAGGTCAGCTTCGGTGCCTTTGGCGATCATGTCCCAGAGACTCTGTGTCACATCCCTGTCATTCATTGTCAGGACTCGGGATGCTCAGTGCACTTGCTTCAAATTCACTCACGATATCTCACCAACATATTCAAATCGCGCCTGGGGGGATTTCATTGGCCTAAAATTGTCGGGCTGAAGCGCGACCGTGATTCCACCGAGGACCTGGAGTTTTGCAGTACCATTTTTCACATCCTGACAGAATTATCAGCAGCGAAACGACACGGAGCGTACCATGCACCTTTTTTGCATCTTCGACCTTGGCCTTGGTTTCAATGGCGGCCGCGACCCACCTACTCGCCGCTTCCTAGAATAAGATCAGTGCCAATCGGAATGCACCCTCGAGACAAGCACTTACATTGACCCAATAGTAGACTTGATCCTTATCCGCGTTCGATTTCCAACTCTGCTGCTCGATGACCCACTCGTCTCGAAGCGCCAGAGTTCTCGCGCAATCCTTAATCTCTTGGATATCAAGTTCAGTTACTTCAGTGGAAGTCATTGCGATGAGTATTTGGTCTTGTGGGAGAATCTTTCGAGTATTTATGCCGCAGCTTTGGCTTCGCAATTCAGATGATGTATATCACACTGCTGACCATACTATAAACGGATGTTACCTCGGAACTTGAAGATCACCGTTGTGGCGTCTGGCTCATTTGACTGTTAGCACTCATGTCAACCGGATGAAAAGAGTTCGAAAGAACAGCTGAGTACTTTCTCTAGAATAGCACAAATCTGATTCGACCGGACTTTGGACGAAATGTCAATTGATATTGCAGAGCACTGTTTGACGGCAAGAGGACATGTGCAATTGAAGGTCCTTGAGAGAACGTGGGAAAAGTTGATCTCGTTGACAGGTTGTGGCAAACAGTACATCTGATTTCACCGGTCAGATATGGGCACGGCTCCGATTCTATACTTATCGTTCTGTGATTCCTCTTCCAAGAATTTGAAAGACTCATTATGAATGTTTGCACTGTGACTATGGATTTAGATTATGTAGTAGTAGTATTTTATTGTTCAGCGTTCAAGAGAAGCTTCAGAAATATCCTCATTGGCGATCAGGCACAGTCCGACCAATACGCGCCTTCTCACCAATGAAAATCACTGGAGCCACGAGAGGACGACTTCCATTCTGTCAATCCAAGTCTAGGGGAAGTTCAGCGGCTCTGCCTGTAAGTGTATGCTAATAACGGATGGCATTATTCCACACCCCTTCATGACATTACTTGATTAGGAACAAGTAATCCGAGTCGTTCGGCGTTCAATGCAACTGCCAAGCGGTGACTCCAGTGGCGCACGCCACCAAGAAGGTATTGCAGCAACGTTTGCTGACCACAAGACAGCAGCTCAAGATACACAAGACCTTGTGATATATTGCTTTCGTTCGCTCTGTGACACAGTCTGCAGAATACAGAACTATATAAGACAACGAGTTTTTTCTTGATCGTCCGCATCGAGAAACCTCATCTCTTGATTCACTAGCAACATGTTAGAAGGCGCTCCAATCACCAAAGACAGTCTTTCCAAACTTCCCTCCAACCAGGGCAAGACCATCACAGATGTCATGTGTGCACAGGCAGCTGCAGACCAGAAGGGCACTAATCAGCCAGCAATACAGCAAAGGTTGGACGTGCTGAAAGACAAATATGGTGTACGTTTTTAACCTTGATGATCGTGGACTCGTATATTGACTCTTTGCTTGAAGAATGGTGTCAGGTTTGTCATTGCATTGCTTGAGATTCCGACCAGAGAATGATGTTTTTCAAGCACTTTGATCCGCATCTACAATGCTACCGGTGTCCGTAAGTAGTCCTACCCAATATCTTCATTGTATTGTTTGTTAAGATTTATTATAGCTCTCAGGCGCAAGTATTCCCCGGACTGGAGCGGCCATGTCGGGGATGAGCCTATTGAATCCGTTGTTGCTAACGGTCAATGGACTGGGTTCCTGCACGTCCACACCGCTGGTAGCGCTCGAGGCAGCTGGGGAGCCATTGTTTATGAGACATTCAATACGGGCTCGGAGACTCAAGCCTCGGAATTCTTCATAGGTATGTATCTTTTAAGTGTATCTCTTGTCCCTGATTGTTGGCTGACCGGCTCTTAGGATGGTGTGTAAGTGGATACCTCTACCATTTTGGCCTTATTAGTGCTTATACTCCACCACAATATCCATAGAACCCTTAGTGAGTTGCTCTCCCAACTTTCATTGTCTCAAAGACTGAGACATCATTAGCACTGGCAATAATGGCGTTTACGTTGAGGTCAGGGAACCTGGGCACTGGTGGAAAGTCGGTTCCGAGTCTTTCATGCAAGACAAGACCGATAATGGCCCCAAAGATGACAGTAGCGTTCAACGTGGACTCAAGGTAATGTTCTCCCAGTTTATCGCCACCTCTACCAATTATAACCTCGCGACAGGCAAACGGTTCCATCGGGAACACTTCCTCCCCTAACTGTGAATTTCTGTTGACTCGCACGTAGTTTAGTAAATCTGTAGCTTTGTACAACTTGAAAACATTGTGGTTGAAAGTCACAAGACCAACTTTTAAGGTTGGCGCAAATTGAGGTTAGATTATTCAAGGTGACCGGGTAGGTTTCTTACCGCGAAGATCGCGTCTTCTACACAGTCAATAACGCGCTGGAGGCTCCAAGGATCGCGTGAGCTGAGAGATCACGCGGTGGGAAACCCTTACATAAGCCAACCCTATTGTTGTCAACCCTAATTTTCTTGTCTTGTTCAACAACGATGTCGCAGCATCGCAGCAGTCGCTAGCTGCTTTCAATCTCGCGCTCATTCCTCCTTTCTGGCCAGATTAAGTCTCGGTGCCTCTCCCAAACCATCATCTGTCCCGACAACCCGAGGCGACGCGATTATTTCTGAAACCAGGGACCCTGCTGTTTTTAGGATACAGTACGTCACGGTGCCCAAGGAATCCTTCTCTCGCGCTCCGCACTCAATGACAGAATCTATCTCCCGAGTATTCTGGTCACCGCGGTAAGCCTGTCCACCCGGTCTTGCCGTGGCTTTTCGCTCACGAGGTTTTGTCCAGGGAAAACGGTGCTCGCTGAGACCATTTTCTGAATCATTCTCGCTCTTCCCTTGTTGAACCAATGTCCTCGTTTGGTTGGGATTGCTTCGCTCAGCCGACCATTTTCCATTTCGGCTTGGACCCCTCCCGTATATCTCTGCTCCTCATATATATCTGAACCCCGATGATACAGCCAGCTGAAGGCTCGATGGTCCGTGAATCTTGGGTATGACATACATTCCGCTTCACGTTATAGCTTTTGACTGGTGTTTCGTTTCTCAGTCCTTCACCATTGAATGATATCCATCGACATTTCACCAGGCTCCGCCACGCCAACTTGTTTCCAATCCGCTTTCGCCTTATCCAGTTTGTGGCTGGGATTTGATTGAGCGTCCCTAGAAGGACGGATACTCGTGAGAGAGAAGGTCCGTCGTCTGCCTCCTCCTGGTTCAGCCGGTAACTTCATCTGGTTTCAGCAGCACTCAAGCACAGTCGAATGCCTCACCGTGCATTATAATCGTTCGAAAGCAAAGCATAATGATGGAGGTCACCGAGAAGAGAGGAGATCAGAAGAGAAGAGAAGAACCAAGGGTTGTTGCAATCATAATGCGTCTCCCATTTCCAAGGTGCGTGATTTGTCCTGCAACAGCACCAATCCCTTGACCTGTTGCATTAGCCCAATCCTAGACTGTCCTTGTCTTTCCGATCCTATCCTGGCGCTCGAATCCTCCCTGTAATGGAAACAGCAGAAAACTCTTTGCTACTCCAGGATCCACCCTCTTCTCTCACCAAAATGGCTCAAGACGTACAGAGAGCATCTCCGTTCTTCCATTTGCTTTCCATTCATTTCGGCAGTCGTTATTGAGGCAGCACGACCTGGCTCTCTGCGAGACGCCCCAGATTCTTCGGTCACTGTGGTTCGGTTCGGTAGGAAGGTCAATCTAAAATCTGTCGGCCTTGCTTTCGTCGTCTCGACCATCACAGAGTCAAGCGGGGGAATGGTGCGTGTTCATGTCCTCGCATCAGCTCTTCTCTGACCTGTCTCTCTTTATAGTGCTCCGAAGGTTCCAACCTAGATTCGTCGCAGTCGGGCTCTAACCACGCGACGCAAGTCTCCATGCCATTCTCTTGCCTCAGGCCGTCCAGCAGAAGGACCAGTTGCGAGAAGCAGAAGTGGACAAATCGAAGGAAGCGCTCGTAAAACTAGGATTGGGAAACTCAGTGATAAGGTTCGTTGATGATTGGTTTCTTGCTATCTCGTCGACCATGCTTTCAGGCTTTGCAGACACCACCATCAACTCGAAACCAAATTCATCCGGTTAAACCCCCCAGTGGCGTCTTCAACCAACATTCGTCAGCCACTAGAGCGAAGATCTAACCTTGCTTAGGCGAATAAACTTGACCAAGCTCAGGAAGCATATGCTGCTAAGCCTTTCAAGGTGTAGCTCAACTGGTTTTGTTTGCTTCTTTTGCTACTGTACCTCTATGGCGCTTGGATCCTTCTGCTAAGTATGTTTTCTTGTGATAATAAAGCTCTCTTGTACCTTCTCATGTATTTACCTCAATGTCAGCTGCTTTCAACTGATTGTCTGCCCTTCTCTTCGTGATGTTCCTAAACTTCGTCGAATTTTTGGTTCATTGTCACATGTGACGCGTGACACCGAGCTTGAGGACGACGACAACAATGTCGCCATTTAGCTAGTTTCTACCACCACGAAAAATCTGGGGACGACTGGAATATTGTTCATATCAATAGGGAGCCGTTATTTGCCTATCTCCTCTCTACAATTCGTGTCAGACAACGAGTTCACGCCGATTGGTACCACCATGCCATCCGCGTCAATGGAGTCCAACTTGAGACAACCGATGGAACAGGACGCTTCTGATACGCCTCTAAACGTGTAAACAGGCCTCTCTCCTGCTCTGAACCCGAGTCCCAGCCTGGTTTCACCGTCCAAAAATCCCAATTCTGGCCTGGACATTTCGGTCGTTAGCGGCCTGGGTCGCTGCATTGGAGATGATAAACAATCATATTGCGGCTACTTCTAGCCCAGTCTAATGGCGGCTCCATCGACAGAGACGCAGAAATCTCGAAACGAGCACCATGTTTTTCGTACGTCCTTTGTTCCGTTTGCAGGACCGAAATGTGCTCAACCGGGGGACAGACGTTCTCTTAAATCAACAGTAATGCGATACTGTGCGGAGCTGCGAATGTCTGGGTGCCATAGCGCGCTCGTCGACTGTCTCGCAAATTGCAATCTTGGATTCTTGGTCTCCATTGAAGGTTGGTCCAAGGCCGAACCGGGGGTTGACGAGACCGGTATCACACATTTCTAGGTGAGGACCAAGACGCCATAGGATGACCTGCTTGAGGACGAGCGCTGCTTTTGCTGCTTTATCGGTTTTGCAGAAATCACCGTCACGACATCGGACATCCCACTTTTGAATCCTTGGCTCGGATTCCAAGCGCTCTCCTTTCATTGCTGTCAGATTGGGATCGCATAGGCACCAGCTTAAGCATCCTGCCTATTGAAGCTGGAGGCTATCATTTAGATTGGTGGTACGTCTCCTTTTTGCGTAATGCGGTTGTCGCTCATTCCAAACAAGAACATTGTCGTTTCATAGATGGCAACCCAAATAGCATTATTGCTTCCTCATCTGTGGACCCGGCCTCAGGACATCATTCATGTTCCCGTCTTTATTCTATTCAGTTATTATTTCGCCGTCATGAAGCTCTAAGCAGCTCTCTACGCTCTTTTCACGTTACATGAGGTAAGCATGCTTTTCTTTCATGAACTTGAGCTGACGATTTCGACAGACTGGTTGGGGTACACGCGCTGGTATCGGTGATGCTTCTGCTGCCACCGACGCCATGGATGCCAGCAATGCCACTGGTGCCACTCGCGCTGACCAAGAGAATCCGATACGAATCCGATACGAATCCTTATTCGACGCCTCAGTCATATGTTCAACGAATCTCAGGTAGTGTTGCCGCGGCTTGGCTCCAAGCCACGTCCAAGCCGAAGCCGAGCCGAGCCGAGCCGAGCCGAGCCGAGCCGTGGACCCCAGCTAGCCGTGGCTCGGCTCGGCTTGAGCCAGGTTTTTCACTAAATTCTGATTACAGCTGATATAAGACTGTAGTGGGGTCCTATTCTCAAGCACAGGTCTCTATGTATATTGTTGCAAAATGAGATCGTTGGTTTTGAGCCAGAAGTCAATGTGGGAATATTTGCATTTGGTCATGTGTGGTTCCGACACCCGATTCCCACGACCTTCAACGTGCACAGCTCCTGATAGCGGCCAAATGTAAAATGGCAGCAATGGCTGTGTCTCGAGAATGAAG
This sequence comes from Mycena floridula, assembly GCA_029320655.1. Lineage (NCBI taxonomy): Eukaryota > Fungi > Basidiomycota > Agaricomycetes > Agaricales > Mycenaceae > Mycena > Mycena floridula. The sequence continues at coordinate 122,234 of JARIHS010000015.1, read as the reverse complement.
TTTCTGGTATAGTAGGACATTTATGTGCCTGAATATATGTATAGATTGGTAAAAATATGGCGGCTTCAAGGCTTGAGCCGTGGCTTCAAGCCGAGCCGCGGCAACACTAATCTCAGGCTTCCCCTGTTTGTCGTTTTCATTTAGCTTGTTACATCGTAGAGAGAAAAGTTGGAGAAAGTTCAAGCTAAAATCTATGCCGGCTTCAGTTCTATTAGTTCCCGAAGCCTCTGGTAGAAATCAGGTTGCATTACAGAACGATTTACCAAGTGGTTGTATTGGATCTGGTCTTGGAGATACATATTTTGAGATGGTCCTGATTTTGGGTGAATGACGTGAGAACTAGATGTCGGCATCAAGTCGGCGTGGAAGACACTGGATGTTGCATGAAAGGAATCTGGTTGTGGTCGAAAATCCCGAATCTGGGAGGAATATCAAAGAAAATCGAGTAATTGAGCTGAGGCGTCAATAATGGCAAGGGCAAAAGAATTTCTTTGGCGGCTCCGAACTGGTCTCCTCGGCCCGACTAGGGTTTCCTAGAATCACCTGAACGTGACCTGTGACACGAGTAGTAAACATCAATAAGGGCCGGAGCTTATATATATCGGTGGTTTTATCTGTCTGCAATGATGGGACAGTCTGTATATGAGTTTCAAGTACCTTGGGTCCTGGACTGCACTCTTTTGATCTTCAGTTGGCAGCTCAGGAATGCCAAGCCTAGACCTTGTGATCCAGAAGATGCAGCTACATCTTGAGAGGAATTTGGGACCATACAACTCAAATAAGAATGGTAGTTATCTACAGACAATAGACTATTACATCTTTTGTACAACAATTTGAGCAGTGGAAATATGATATTCAACTGACTGGCTTTCAACCTTCAGTCCAAAAGTGAGTTACTTTCTCAGCCTGGTATAATTCATTCCCTTGCACCATGTCTTTGCAATATTTCCTCAATCTCTTTGTGTCCTTCCCGAACTGCTAGTTGGAGTGGAGTCCCAAGGTCTCCTGCACTCACATTGACATCTGCACCACTTTCAATTAAGAATTCTACAACCTCTGACTCTCTGCCCTGGATTGCTGCCAGCAATGCGGACCCACTATTCCCGCCCAGAGCATTGACATCTGCACCACTGTTGATGAGAAGCTTCACCATCTCTAAATAACCCCACCAGCATGCTGTCTGGAGGATGTACCTTTCCTCATCCTGAGGACTCACTCCTTTTTCTACGAGCAGCTTGGCAATGTCAAGATTCCCATGCCTAGATGCAGCTGCAAGTGCATATTGGCCTTGAACTTGGAGATTGGCTCCTTTGTCAATCAGAAGTTCAACTGCTTCTAAACCTCCAAAAGTAGCCCAGAAAAGGATATCATCCTGGGCATTCGGGTTTGCCCCTTTGTTGAAGAGATATTCCACAACTTCAATTTTGCCATTGGATGCAGCAGCAGAAAGTACACATTGCCACATTCCACCCTCCACCGTGACATTTACATCCACTCCTTGTTCCAGCAGGAATTCAACTGTTTCTAAATGACCTGCTTTAGCAGCACCGCTAAGGGCAGTTGCATATATGGGATTTTGGGCATCAAAATGTGCACCCCACTCAACAAATTGCTTCTGGAGAGCAAGACCACCATGTGATGCTGCATGAATCAGACCACCAGTGAGCTCTTCGCTTTGGGGCACTTCAAGGAAGTTTGGGCTTGACTGAAGGAAGCCACCAACAAGTGCAAGATAGATCTCCTCATTTTGCTTTTGGTGGTCTGTGAGGGTAGAGAGTTGTAGATCAGAATGATCAAATAGGTGATCCAAAGCAACATTGACCATTGAAGGTATTGGAATGATGAGGTTGGAATGGATGTAGTGGTAAGGCTCATAGTCATGTACTGTCAAATCTTGCACAATACCATAAAGTGATTGTGTTGTAATATTCACAATGGATGTATTGGATTTGAGAGAATGGAGCCAGGATATTGCATTTCCCATGGTGTGAACTGTGGTACTAGAATCCCATTGGCTGTGGTCTCCAGCTGCCTTGATCATTTCATGTTCTGCGTCTCTGAGAGAGTGCACAGAGACATTAGGAAAATGAGGCATTTTGTGCAATCGGTAGGGCTCCCTCCATTCCCTCCAATGATACTGGGCATATCTAAACAGATATGTGGTGATCCTTCCAGGCAAAGCAAGATATTGTGCAGGGACAAATAGCACCGAAATGCGGTATGGACATTGGATCCATAGGGCTGGAAGGATGATGCTACTGAGATATGCACTGAAAGTGGCAATACCAACAGAGACAACAATCCAGAGAAATGGATGATGGAGTTCCATGACAAAGAGGGCTAGTCCAATAAAGAAGGCTGCCAAGGAGGCATGGAGTATCAGAGGCAGGACTCCAATGATCTCAGGCACCTTCCAATTCTCGAGGCCTGTGATGCGAAATTGCCGAATAAGGGCTCGCTCCATGGCACTTCCTTGTGTGACAGCTGAATAAGCCTAAATTTGGGCTTGTATGAGCCAGGAATCAGCAAAAGTGAAAAGAACAAACCTGGAGCCATTGCTTGATAAGAACTGAGAGCAGAGCAGTTGCCAAGGAAAGGGATAAGCTTGCGATGAACAAGCCATTGATCCAAATGTCAGTCTTTGTTCCAGCTGCTTGTTGTCCATCGAGAGATGAAGGGACAGCATTGATGGCAGACGTGTTTCCAGCAGCTCGAAGCAGTTGAATCTGTTCGATAAGAAGGAGGGTGGTGATACATGCATAATCCGGTTGAAAAGCCTGACTGGTTTGGACAAGGAGTGTGGTGACAACTCCTGAGAACAAAGCAGCCTGAAGAAGTGTAAATCTTGTATTCTGTGACAACACTCAAAAATACTCACAAAAACCAACAGAGCATCAATAGTGTCCCGAAATGATCTCAACATATCTTCATCATAACTTTCACTTTCATCCAAGTAAACCTTCCAGACACGGGCATTTGGTTTGACCTGATCACCCTTAGGATCAGGTGCATATTTCTCTTCATAATCATAAGTTCGATTGCCTGGCTCCTCATAGGTCAGATGAACAGAAAGGAAGAATCAAAACATGCACCAGTGTATGATGGTTGAAACTGTGAAATTCCCAACACTCTTTTTTCTGGCTCACTCTGACGTCTTGAATCTTCACCATGAATGGTTGTGGGCTGGCGCGCTGACTTGTTGATTGGAGTCGGGGTTTCCGCAGCATCAACGATGACACCGACAGCTTGTTCGGGGACTTTTTGTGCCGGTTCACTCTTGCTCGCAATGGATGCTGCTATCAGGGGCCTGGGAGATTCGGATCTGGGTCTGTCACACAGCCCTGGCCCAGGATGGGGATTCTGGTTATGGATTTCAGACATTTCATGCTTGCTCATGAAAGAGATGAGAGAGCACAAATGGGTTGTGCTGGAGTGTGAGCTGCAGATGGTGGCAGGAGGCAAAGAAGGATGGGGCCTGTCACTGCATTGGAAACTATGTGATGGAGGTCACGCGACAAGTCTATATGACAGCGAAGATTGATGATATTGACATCTTGAAGTGAAGGCTTGCTGAAAGGTGTCTGAATGTCAGTTCATGGTGCCTGGGGTCTTCATCAAAATATTTTTGATGTGCGGAGCACCACTCCAATGCGAGTTTGGCGAGAACCCCTTGAGACTTTTCAATTTTTCAAATATTTCCCTATATCTTTGCCATGTCTGTGCTCACTTTTGTGGAAATCCGAGTACTTTGAGTTTGGCCTGTTTTTGGATGATCAAGATTCATTTCACCCATGGTATCTCATACTCCCTGTAAAACTTTGATTTTACTGGTGAGCGGTGTTTACACATAGGATTTGAAGAACTTTCTAACCCAAAGTTATCCTAGTGGGGCCTGTAAAATGTGGAACAGAGCAGAACATCAATACTTGAGGTCTATGCCAACCAAACAAGGACAAAGCTGCTGGGTCACTACCCAGCCCATTTATACTTGTATATTGTCTCAACAGGGACATGGGAGCTCTGTGAATACCGGTTGGCACCTTCTATGGAACACTTAAAACAAGCTAGTACATAGACTCCAGCGGAATTTTATTGGCTCCCCGATGATGGAAATGGTTGAAAACAGACGATATCTCTTCGAAGGATTGACTGTATGTCTAGAATACCCCAATTCACCTTCCTGCTCATGCTCTTCCTACAGGCCTTTGACCACCATATGACCAAGTTTTACAACTCTATGACTTCTAAGCAAAAGGTTGCAGAGATGGTGGAGCCAATGAGCGTAAATGTGATAAATCACTGCAGAATGCATGTACTTGAGTCTACTTGCACCCACAAAAACTCTCCTGGATACACTTGCCTAGCTCTACTTCGTACAAGCAGGAGATGACATCAGTTACCTTACGACTGTAGATGATCGCCGCGATGCCGAAGGACAAAAATGATAGAATGCCTGACTTTCGAGGTTTTGAGAACCCTCCTCCTCGTAGACTCGGAGTCGGGGAACTTGTCAGTCTGTCTAATACTGTAACCGTTCTTTGTTTCATTACCACGTGTTATGAGATGTAATGATGCCACAAACGTCGTCGTCTGTCATCCCTGACTAACTGCTGCGCAGGCTTTTAGAACTACTAGGGTCCTGTTTACAAATCTTGAAGATTTAAAAACATGTTTGTAAACAGTTTTTTAAAAACCGGTGTTTATAAACACGGTTTTTTGGTTTTTAAATCTTCTGGGGTAGATTTGGATCTGGTGAGTCATTATTACACAAAAAAGTACATAACATGATGTTGGGACCCAATTCAGCTGTTTTCCTGTCATATGGGCCTGTCCAAGAGGGCTTTGGACGAATCTAGCAAAAGCGAGACTCTATTTTTGGTCATGCACCCTCATCACATGCTCCCGATGGGCGTGGGAAGTGTCATCATTGTTGACCGAGCCTCGCTTGGTTCTTCTGACACCAATGAGAAAGCTCCCACATCAATTGAAAATGAACTGACTGGGATATAACAGGGTCAGAAACACCTCCAAACTGCAACCAAACTGCCTGGATGTGAGCCTCATACACCTATTTAAAAACCAAAAAACCAGACCTTTTCTGACCAAATTTAAAAACCGGTTTATAAACGCCTGTTTATAAACGCAGTTTACAAATCTGAGATATAAACAGGACCCTAGGAACTACATAGCCTTGCAGCCTTCGACTCTCTATGATTCATAGAGTATATAAGTAGAGTCTTTTGTACTGTATATACTCATTGGATTGAATCCATTTACTCTGGTGTATACCGCATTTGGAGTGTCTTATTGGACGATTGACTACCCGAAATTCTACGCCACAATAATCTACTACCATAATGGGGTCAGTTTCTGCTTTACCATGGTATTTCTCCACTCACCGTTGACACAGCTACACGCATTACTGGGATTCTGACGACAAAGATTAATGGATTGCGGTTTAGCCTCAGGTCGTTGCCGACGCCAAGCTCATCATCGATGCCTCGAACGTCGAAGTTCAAGCCAACGTCAGCCTCGAAGAGATATGTATCAATGGAGATTGTGATACCTTTGTTCTCTCTCCCGGCCTCAGTTGGCAATTCTGCAAGACCGCGCGAGGGCCTTACGATGAGATCGTCACAGCTATTCTTTTATGTCGCAAAATCTGAGATTATCTGATCAGGACTGGCGAAACCTGATCGCCTGATTAGGCCTGGCCAGGGAGCGAGAAATACTGGTCAGTGAATATCAGGTGTGATCAGGTTTTGCGGCAGAATGATCAGACCATCTCAGGAGTGGTCAGGTATCTAATAACATTGGATGCACACTGATACTAGATGTAAAAATTAATGACCATTAGCACGTAGAAACATGTCATAGTCTGCACAGAGAGCTATTGTTTACACCAAAGGCTGGTGAAAGTAGAGCAAGTAATTGAGCAAGCTTGAATACATTTTCAACCTTAGGTGAGCTTTATTCCAAGAAAATAAAAACTTCAGCTGGCTGGCTATGGATTTATGGTCATTATTACCCCTATTGCACAAAAGCCACTGGAGCCCGTAGCTTATTTTTGTTGCGCAAGCTGGTGGCTTCTGGCGCCAGAAAATGACGTAGGTGGCTCCAAGTGGCTTTTTTAGCGCAGGCCAGTGCAATGCGGAAAAGACACATGGGTGGCTCCAGTGGCTTTTGCGCAATGACTCTATTGGGCTCGAGGCTCGTCAGGCCTGATCAGACCTGACCAGTGCAACGGTTTATAAGGGACAGAGTGACCTAGCACTTATACGGCCTCTCTAGTACAGTGGGTAAGTGCTCTCTGATATTCTGTTGCTTTTAGATGTCAAATGTCACCTGCTGCACGTAAGTTCTGACCACTGACAATAATTTCTGATGTCAACTTGACTTAAATTGAAGTACTGCGCTGACTGGACCATGACCGGAGTTTGAGCAGGAATCTGTCAAGTCCTGGAGATCTTTTTGGGCCTTCTCCTGTCATCAGTGTTCAGCACTGATTACATCTGACCACCTTGTTCAGGCTGGTCAGGCCTGACCAGTTGCTTCAGGCTGACCAGGCTTGATTAAGAGTTATAGGTCATTTTCGAACCTGATAAGGCCCAAATTTTCTGATCGCCTGATCAGGCCTGGCCCGACCATGTCAGACCTGATCTTGCTTTTCAAGATTTTGCGACATAAGAGCTAGCATGCTCGCTGGAAAAGGCCTCAAAGTCAGGTAACTCTCATCGAGGTCTTGAAGTGTGATTTATGTTGACCATCTATTTAGTTCCGATGGTGAATGGGAGGATTGGCAGGAAGCGAGAGATCTCTGTCACAAATTGTGGCCTGATGCCGCGATCGAATGCCCCTAGGAGGATGAGGAGTACTAATGAAGTCGAAGCTAGTGTCCATGTCTTAATTTATATTGAATTGACTTCAAGTTATTCCTTCCTCGTGAATCGTGATGTCAGTGGATGTGTCCATTACGACCCTCTGTTGCTTACTCTGCTACTTTCAACTTGAAACCACTACTAGGATATTTGCACTGTACATCACAGAACTTCTCCAGGAGGTCCTTCGCAAATGTTACTCGACACGCTTGCACTCATGATCAGGCCTTCACTCTCCCTTGGGTCATACTCAGGTATCCTATAAGGACAACGTTCGCAGGCTGACCATCACTGAGGCCAGTCACGAGCTCCTCAGTCGCTCGATGTACGAAGCATTTTTTCGACTTGGTCGTTAACTTTATATATCAAGCCCAGCTCTCTCATGCATCCCCAACAACTGGTGCCATCATAATTTCCTTTTGTTACCTTATTATATTGTGCCACAATCAAACTTTCAACTTCGAGATCTACTGCTGGAACACCTCTGGGCTTCTGGTTGACCATGCTTGTCAGATCGACTAGAAAAAGCAGTGACATGTCCAAGTTGCAGATGCCCGTGGGTTTGTTGAATTCCTAGCTTCATTCGAACAACTCGAAGTTCTTGAACTCGTGTGCGTAGTCAACGCGGCGTCGAGTCTGGATTCCATGTCGGCCGGCTGGAATCCCACCACTCTTCGCGAGCTTTCTGTGCTTCAGACATATCTCCCTTGTCTGTCACACTCTATCAGCCAAAATCCCGGTAATATCACATCCCTCACATTCAACATGTTCCACCTTGGCCTACCAATTTCCGATATGGTCTCCATCATAAACCTGACGGCCGATACGCTTCAGCATTTGATGCTACAGATAGCAGCTCCATCCAGTAAGCAGGCATCCCTTCTAGAGTTTGTGTGAGCTCAACATTCTATCAGATTTTGGAATATTTGATGCGTCTACAAAGCCGTTAAATGCCCTCATCAAGTTGGAAATAGGCGTCGATGAAGATGACCTGCTTATATATCCTCGACTCAGTGGCTCTCTCTCCGCTCCCAACCTGCAGAACTTTATTTTGCAGTTTCACAATCTCCCCGATCACTTTCGAGAAATCTTCGTTAAATTTGACTGGGATCGTTTCATAACCACGATCCTTCGACCATCCAGTTCTCTGGATTTCGCGTTTGGTTTCGCCGAGGATCAGGAACCTGAAATCGAAGGGCAACTCAGAGAGGTGATTCCTCAACTAGGATCTCGCCTTCGAGTGCTTTCCAGGAGTATGTGGCGTCATTTCGATGAACATTCGTACTCACTTTCTTCAGGCCCGAAGTAACATCACGAATCTCAGAAGGAAAATGGATCATCCACAGCTATCAGTATCCTAGTTACCGAATATAAATTGACCGAATGAACACAGAATGACTTTCTACGATGAAATCTTGCCCAACGCCGTCGGGGATGTCGCAGCTCAGTTATGAAGAGCTTGGACGTGTGACAATGGGGTATCTTCCGAATCGATATAAGCTGGATTTGTCAAGTGCAGCTGCTGCGCTTTGGAGAGCGCCTAATAAGGACCACCAAGTGTTTGAATGCACCGTGGGCGAAACCTTTTCAATTTCATGTTACGACCCTCATTCTGATGCAGGAGATCACGTGGAATTGATCCTCAGCGCGTCCTTCACTAGACACGCTATGGGAAACATCTCCGTAAGCCAACTTGATTGTTACTGACCGCCGCGATTCGTGAATCAAGAGACGCGGAGTGATGGTGGTTTTCTTGTATCGAATTTAGGATTGAAATGACTTCGAGTTATCGGTCATTATTCAATCTTTGACTCAGCTGAGTATAGTATTCAATCATTGTCCAAGGAGAGCTTCGGTTTGTGAGATGAGATGAAGTACAATGCGAGAATGCGATGTCGTTAAATGCTATCTATTCTCATTGTCATTAGTGGGAGGATGCGAGACACAGCAACGACTTCACCGCCTCGTCATCCCTAGCCAAGGCCGCTATCTTCTCCTCGAGTGCCGGATCCTTCGTCCCAAGGCAAAGCATATCGAACATAGACCTCTGGGACTCTGAGTTCTTCGGCACAATGTCCCCCATCTTCAACTGCTTCTTCTCCAAACATCCCTTGACCGTCCCGTACCCTTTGACATGCTTGACCCAGTTCGCAGCATAATAATCTCTCGATTCTCCCTTCGAACTCTTTCTCTTCTCCAACACCAGAGTCTGGGTACAGAGCGCACATTGGACACTGTTCGGCGTGACGGTGCCTGGGACAATGTAAGGTTCGTTCTCGAGTATTGTTTTACGCCGCATTGCCGCTTGTTCCTTGCCGAATCTGGAGGCTGGTGACCCTTGTCGATGTTTGTCAGATTTACGGTGGCGTTCGCGTAATGATTGTTCCGGCCCGAGGATAGATTGCGACGATGTAGGCGCGGTCGAAGGTTTTGTGGCAAGTCGGGGACTGCTGCGCGTGCCAGCGATAACCATGATTGAAATCAGCGGACAGGAGTTGCGGAGAGGAAAGAAAAATTCTGTGGCATTTCTATCAGAAAGGTACGAGTTAAAGCGCTGGAGTCACTCGCCCTGTGCGCAAAGGACAACTCAAAGGTTCTGGTCGGCCAAAGTTATGCTTTCAGAACTTCTATGGTAGTAGTTCTGAATGTTCAAGGGGAAACGGCACTTTGTTGCCTTTTATACCCCAGTTCAACCCGCGGTTTCCGTAACAGGTATCGGCCTCTAACCTGTCCCATTGTTCGTTGAACCCTTTCGGAATGAATAGGCCGTCGGCTACATTCTTTATGGTACAGTCAAAGCAATGGGATCGAGATTCGCGCTTTGGCCCGAAGATCCCGATCAAAGTATACGATCATATATATCATACAACTGAGAGCAAAGTAAAGACTAATAAATAATCTACTACCGTAACAGTCGGATAACTGCAAAAGTGCCCGGTCGTCTAGTCTGAATGGAGCCGCCGACTGCTTGGGTCAAGTGATATGGAATCGATTAACGCAGAAAGTTCTGCAGAATCCCTTGGTTCACCGCCGGCAGCCCGACGAGCTATGCGGTTGGTACGCAGCTCCGCCAACTTGGCTCTCATACGCTCAATCTCTAGCCGTCTCTTTTCTGTTCCATTTAGCAGAACTATGCTATCATGATAGCTCGCTCGATAGGCTATCGAGGGAAATTCTCGCTCAATGTCGGCCTTCGTCACTCGTATATTTCCGGATTTTGGTGACTGCGGTGCGCCAATTCTGACTGGAGGAGAATCGCTGGTAGAAGAGGAGTAGCCGAGGAGAATGAGGGTCTGGATGGTTATACTGATAGAAGAGGGTATGAGGTCGAACGTAGCATCGAGAGCTTGCAACTGCGGTGCCTCAGGATAACCGGGAAACACCCCAAAGTCCATGATGAAGCTAATATGCTCCAGAGATTGCGATGCCGGATTACTGAACAGTTCCCTGAGCCACACGACCCAGTGTCCCGGATTTTGTATACAGCACTGCAACGAAGAAAGTCGCAATGTGTCGTACAATGGAGCTGGATAAGAAGACACTGTCAATCGAAAAGAAGAACTGGAGAACCAAAGACTTACCATCAATGAGGAAGTAGACGCCAAGATGCTTTAGCGTGGTACTGCACCGCCTGAGAAAATCCGCGAACAATGGCGGTGCAAATTTGATCAACTTTGGAGCAGCGACTTCTCCGCAGCGAATGGTCAAGGACGAGAGCGCTGAAACGTCCGTCTGGTATAATATGAACGTGAAAAGAGTACTGTAGACCCATATTGCAGATTCTTCGCCGGTGATAATCAAGCTAGTCAACCTGATTAACCTTTCCTTCCTCTCCATCAGAGCTACAGCGACACCACCATTGATTTCCGGGATCCGCAAAACACCAAGCGATAACCTGGTCAGGTTCTCGCACTTCAGGATGATGCCGAAGAGTTCAGCGAACGAGTCAAATGACGCCTTTTGCAGCTCAAGGGCGGTCAAGCTCGGTGAACAGAGCAGCCCGAAGAGCCCGCCATGCAAGGTCCAGCTCAGATATCCGAGACTGAAGGATAGACTGGTGAGCTTGGTGAGCCGAGCGACGGTTTCTGAAATATGGAGACTGGTGTCGTGAAACCAGGTCAAATTCCGCTCGTCCCGGTAAAGGTCGACACCGGTCGACAGCTCCAGGTGATGAACAAGATTCGCGATTGCTGAATCTGCATTACAGCCGATTGCCTTGTAGAACTGACGCCATCTTTTCGCTAGATAGTCGTTGGCATATGAGGGAGGACAGGTCTGAGGCAATGAGAAGATTGCTCGACCGAGCATGTGGCTCTGACTGCAGTGTCTCCAGGCTCGACAGACGAGAGAACAGGAGCAGAGCGTCCCAATATCATCGGAGACCTCGTCGATTATCGCCTCACAAAGCTCTTGAGGCAGCGACATGATGGTTTAAGCCAACCGCGGAATGGCGGTGCAAAATTGACTGGCAGTTGGTTGCTCTTTTGTTGAATCAACGGACGCGGGCATACAGCGCAGCAAAGGTATTCACAATCCCTGGTATCAGTATCTGAGGGACCGCTCTAGAGGTTGAATATAGATCTTGCAAGAGACGGTGCAGGCTTGATGACGATGCGTGAGAGTCCAATGACACGTGAAATACACGGACTCCATACTGGGACCATTGGCATTCTCGTCGGCATCAGCCGATCGATTTGATCTTACAACCCGCCAGCTGCGTGCGGCAACCACAGACCCTTGTCCCCATTCCAGGCGCTAAAACGTCGCTATCTATATGATAGGCTACTAAAGGTCCGATGCATGGTGCCAACATTGTGCTGACCATGGGCTCCGGGCGCATCAGTAACCTGTCAAAATACTTGCGGTGCTTGTACAAACGCAAACAAACGCAAAAATACGTAAAATACGTAAAAAGTAGGAAGCGAAAAAAGATGAGTCCAGATTTTAAAAAGCGCAACAATTCAAATCCAGCAATCCATGGAAATGAGACTTAATCTGTGACTCCCCCAAGCCTGATATCCCTCACCATTGTTACCATAAGCCTCGCCAAAGTGTCCGGTTCCAAAATTTCGTGAAAGGTTGGCCGTCGATGTCGATTGACAGCCATGAGAACGCTTACGTGATGACAGGCAGGGTCGCCTCCAGTGATCTCACCATTGCTCCCACTGGCTTCGAAAGTGTCCGTAAAGACCATGGAGAGGGTCTCAAAGCATATTCATCCCATACCTTGCTGGAAGTTTCCCATTCCAGATTTCACATGTCAAAATACGCAAAAAGCGCACAAGTAAATTGACATTTTACTGATGGGGAGAGAAAAAAACAATTGTGCTCACGTTCGTTGACCTTGTACTTACTCGTCTACCCACCTTCGCAGTAAGCGATGGCGGCACAGTCTGACGCTCGTTCGAAGCATATCAGTCTCTTCCATCGACGAAATACTCCCCAAATCTCTTTTCCTGCGACTCATACCAGCACCAGGCGCTTGAAGCACATGCTAATCGGTCCCGGAATTCGACCAACTTCCCTCGTACTGGCATTAGCCCCTCATCTTTCTTTCAATTGTCCTGTCTTTCTTTTCACGATCAAGAATACACCTGGGCCCAGCCTCAGAAAGCTTACCATCATGAAAGAGGTCAGCAAATTGTCAAAGATTTCTCCGATATTTCTCATTATCCCGCCGAGCGTCGACTATCTAGCCAAGCAATGCCTCAGAATACTTACAACCCTGATTGCATATGGGCAGATCATTCGATATTGTCGCAAAAAGTCGGAAAGCCTGATCAGGCATGACGACTCCTGATGACGTGATCAGGTCTGATTAGTCCTGTTCACCTCGCCGCTGCGGGTGATCAGGTCTGCTCAGAGGTCATCAGAACTCATCACTATTAGCAGTGGGCTGGTCAGAGATGGTTCAAACTGGTCAGTGAATGAATCAAATGGATGGTTTTTGTCAAGTGCAAGCCCAGTATGGGACATTTGGCGCTGACTTGACGGTGATTTGGTTTGGATTTGGTACTCATTTCGCCATATGTGACAGGCGTGACAGTCTGGCTTCCGCGAGCCTCAGCTTGCCGGCTCCTCGGTTTTGTTATATGCACTATGAGAAAGAAGGACTCTAAGAGCAAGCTGTTAGCCTCTTGAAAATGTCATATTGGTCAGGCCTGATCAGGCCTGATCAGAAGATGGGTATATATACGGGAAAGTGACCCATGTAATCAATGCTTCCTTAGTGTAGTGGTGTAACACGTCTGCCGAAGTGCTCTGTTCTTTGAATGTTGCAAGTTCGAATCTGTCCTTTCACACTCTTTATTTAAATACATTATTATATTATCATGAACCAAGTACTGTAAATACAATCAAGTGCACCCCAACCAGTACAAGTCACCCTTGAGTGGCAGTACTGGAGAGCTTTTACAATCCCTTTGCACCTTTTATTGAACACCCCTTCTCACCACTTATCAGGCCGGTCAGCTGGATCAGGCCTGAGCAGCGGCTTCAGGCTGAGCAGGTCTGCTCAGGTCTGCTCACATTTTTTTCAGCCTGATCAGGCGCAGATATCCTGATGGCCTGATCAGCGCTGACCATACCTTATCATGTCTGGTCAACTGATTTGAGAATTTGCGACATATCTATACTATCAATGGTCGGTTAATCGGCCACCTTAGTGTTCAGTGCATACTATGAAGTGTCCATGATATTCAGTGATGACTTTCTGGGTCATATCCCATAGTAATTCGTCTTGGCTACAATTTGCGCCCATTTTTGTGAATTTACGCAATGTTTTGATGGCACCGTGAATATTTTACGCCGGCGGGTCCGAAAGGCGGAATTATCGGCTACCCGGCCGATGACCTGAAACAGATTTTAAACGAACGCTTACAAGCTGCGACTGCTATATTTGCTCAACGATGAACTAAATGTGTATTTTATATCATATTCAATTGGTATTTAAGGAAAAAATAGTGCCCCAGAGAGAGCCAAAGTTATAAGGATGAAGGGCATTTCAAGGCAGGGTCTGCACGAACAGTTATCGAGACGGGCTGCGGCCATGACTTGAGCTCCAAATCAACAAAGGAATAGCATATCAACACACCTGAGCCGTGAATTTCCTCCCTGAGCAGCTTTAGGGTCCAAAAAGATTGGGTCTTCGTTGTTCATGGACAACGGGCACTTTGAAATGTTGTCGAGGCCATGACACGGTATCAGAAAGGGAAAAATTGCATTGGGGTCAGAATATATCAGAGAATGGCATATTGAGGCGACATACCAGCCAAGGTGAACGCCGCGCCCAATGTCAGCACAAGACAGAGGTGGTGATATTCCTCTGTCTCTAGTGGCGGCTAACGGTTTGTACGAAGAAGATACCGGGCTCAAAGCAAATTTTCAATGTTCTGGGTGTCCTGAGATGTTCCTGGGCTTCAGCAGAGTTGAACGGGTCCCGCGCTAAGCGATTTGGTGGAGAACTGAAGGCAGGGTGAATCAATTGAGCTCGGTGATGTCACCGGACATTAAGAAAAGTCACCCTGTCACGCTGGACAGCCATCGGAATTAGCCGTGTCTCACGTTGCGATGATGACACATGCATCAAAAGTGATCTAGACTGAGATATTAACCTATACTACAACCTACAACCAACAAACATGGAAAATAATGACATGCAAAGCTTTAAAATGCAAGTGACCGACTTCCTGGGGGTGGCCGAGTAACTGACCAGTGATAGTACCCTGCATACTACTCCAACAAACATCTACCAACCCTGTGCCACATAGCCGTCGTTTGAGTTCATCCTGTGTATTCTCAGAGACTCAAGGATTTCAACTATTTTCCCAACAGATAAATGCCTCATCGAACGCGGACGCCGAAAATTGATCACGTTGAACGTGATTTGTGACAGTTGCCTGAGACAGAATTCTTCGACAGATGAAAAAGAGATTCATACCCAGTAACATTGGAATGCAAGTGAATGGATGATATCTTGGTTTGCAGCGAGTTACAAGGAGTCACATATGGCTTGTACTAATGAGATGAACCAAACCCGGTGGTATCAATAGAATTCATGACTCAATAGTTGAAATAACAGGGAGTGATTAGACAACAATATAAGTCTACAAGGGAATGAATATCAAGTATATAGCAAATAGATAGATAAACTGATACAGTAACTAGCCTCAAATAGTAAGAGAACACTGTCTGAGGAACTAAATAGAAATGAGAACCATAAAAAATAAGACTCTGTGTTCTATATGGGAATACTACACAATCAAAAAACAAGAAAGATACCATCTAGACCCTACAGTCCATTCAAGATGCACAGGTACATCATTGATAGACGAGTTACCGCTTGAAAGCCAACAAATATTAATACTACAAAGAGAGCCAATCGGGAGCAACGAGGACCGAGATAAGGGGTCAAATATAAACACAATACTAGCAGGTGTAACAGCCCACTAGGTGAAGTACAGCGCTTTCCATCCTTCTTCATCAATAACAGTCTTAAAACAGTGAATGAAACCCCAGTATGGCTCCTGCTCATGTCGGGTTCTAAAAATCCAAAAATGAGCCTTGATTCATTTTGATGAATTGAAAGCAGTACTCAAGTATCTCTTCCCCATCGGCTGCATATCTTACAGCCGTTGCAAAGACGGGGTCTTCAGCAATCTCTTCCAGTCCTGGATGGCGCTGAGTCGACAACTTGGTGATAACAACCTCGACTGGCATAAAAAGGATTATGTTGAGAACCAGAACAAGGATTACGAAGGCTGGTTGGATGATATGTCGGACGGGGAATCCTGGATGTAGGCGAGCAATGGCGCGACTATCACTCCGAGGTTGGTGAGAATAACCGCGCAGACCATTGCCAAGGCGAGCCCTAGGATTACGTGCTTTGGCACAAAGTTTCCGCGAACTCGGATCAGAATGCCACCGAACGGGAAAGAGGCAACAAATGTAACTATCAGGACGACAGTCTAGAAAATACGGGCGGCTTTGTCGGTGAGGATGATGTCACTAAGCATAATGTTTAATGTTCGGAAGAAAACGAGAGACCATTATCCTCAGCCGGCCATCCGCAGAGATTCGACCGCAGCTATTTCGCAGTTATTTCGCAGCCAGGAAGGAAGAAAGAAAGAGAGAAACAAGCACACTGCCCTGAATCGCGTTGATCTTTGACGGCTTGGCTGCACACGACAATCACGGACTTAGCCACTCTCCCAAGGGCTGTCAACATTGCTGTGACTATGCAAGTAAAAAAGGCCCTCATCTAGCACCTTTCAAACAAGTCGGAGCTGAGTTCATGACCCAGGTGCGACAGAAGCTGCGGCTGTGCTTTTATGTCTATCAAGTTGCGAACTCACAGCGAGCTACACCTACAGTGGTGGGGAGTGGTGTGACTAGAACACGCTCGACACTTGTGTATGCCAGTTCCCGCGCACAGCGCAAGGGCCGACCAAATGTTGAGATCAGAGCGGCTTCAGATATATGAATCGCAGAGAAATGAGGTGCAACAGCCACTCAACGGGGATTGTGTGAAGCACATATTGGCTAGTGTCTGTTTGTCCCACAGGTTATTTCTGCCATAGAGGAGAATGGAGATGACCAACAATCTCCTCCATGAGATCAAAGGGAATTGAGCTGCAGACATACATGCGCCCATGAATTCGGGACAAGATAAATTAAAGTGCAAGGGTGAAGAACCAGAGTTCTGCAAAATTTCTTCTCAACGCTTCACTCGCACTCCTCGGCACTTCGATTCTCAGTTTCCTTTTTGGGCCATGTTATGTCATCATTGTTGACATATTTCTTGCTTCACCGCATCACTATGGAGTGAGTTTCTAAACTTCATCAGTCAGTGTAAGTTCCTAGATTGGGTGTATATAGCTTAACAGGTCCTCACATGCTGAAACCATCACTTCATAGTATTATCTGACTCTCAAATAAGTCATGAGCAGGACTATGACCCACATTCTCTCAATGATTACCTTTGGCGGCAAAGCTTGCTGTTTTAAAACACCATTGAAGAACTTTTATCAGTTTATATCATGTATGATTGACTTTGGGCCAACTCATGCATGACTCTTCGCCACTGCTTCACGGCACTTCACACGGCACTTCACGGCACTTCACGACACTTCACGGCACTTCAGTTTTGCTTCATGACACTTCAGTTTTTCTTCATGACACTTCAAATTCCCTTTGTGTTCTTCAAGTGTCACTTCAGTCCACTTCAATGTCACTTCAGTACTCTTCAAGGTTCTTCTGTCTCTTCTTGATCTATTGTTTGCGCTTGGTCAGAAAGTGACCCAAAGATGTCAACTATGTGATTTTCTAATTTTTTGCCGAGGTCACGTGAACATGACTGTCACGTCAACTTGTGTCTCACTGTTCAACTACGTTTCTGGCTCAAATATGGAACATGTGATGCTTCAAACATGTTCTGACTGGCTTGACAAAGTCATCCTCAATTCCTTGCCAACTCTTTGATCAGCACTTCTCGACACCTCACCGACACTTCACTGACACTTCAGGACTCTTTCCTCAACACTTCAAATTTCTTTGCACACTTCATGCGACACTTCAAAAAGCCTATGCCCAATGAATTCAGTTCCCAGGACGAATTTGAAATTTCACACCCACAGGAATCACTGCGAATATAAGTATCAAGTATCGAGCAAGAGGTAGGCGAGCCGGTCACGCTCTATCACACTGTCACGTACTTACTCCGGCCGATATCGGCAACCAAAAGGGGCTACTGCCGCTGAATAGAAACAAGTAAGTATGTTGAGACCATGTCCACAGCCTGTTTTACTGCCAAAAAGCCTTAATCAAGTCTGCCGCCCTTTCTGCAATGATATAGACAGGCGCTTGCGTATGTGAAGCTGGCACTCTTGGCTGGACAAAGAGATCAGTTCCATGAATCCCGAAAACTACAGAACTTACCAATATCGAAGCATCCACCACTCGTAGCCCATTGACACCCTTGACCCGTAAATCAGGATCAACGACTCCCCATCCAGATCCTCTCGCCGACATCGAGGCGGTGCCAACAGCATGATTTGGTGTTTTTGCGGTTTCATGGAGATGAGCATCAAGCTCTTCGTCGGTCGTTGCATTGAGCTGTGAAGAAAGGACGTAACCGTCCCAGGCTTTTGAAGCCATGAATCGACGAGCACTGCGAATCGACTCTCTCAGAACAAAGAGGTCGAAATCTGAACCCAGAAGATTTAGATCAATAATCGGGTGATCTAATGGACTGCTCGAGTTTAGAGTTATTGATCCACCTATGGATGTGATCAGAAATGCAAGAGCAAAGGAACAATCTTACGTGACGCCGGCGAGACAACTATCGTACCGACAGTTATAAAGTTGCCTGATGCAACCGGAGGAGAAAATGACAGACTGTTCTGCGATCAGGGTCAGTTGACCATGCAATTCAAGAGGAAGAAGAAGATACTTACGAGCATAAGCAACTCGAAATGACCTGTCCTCGGCCCAGCTGAGGGATCCGGAAAGTGTTCGAACGGAGTCCCTTTTGTATCCACGCGCAAGAAAGCAATTTCGCGCAGAGGAGCGTCGATCAATGGTCCCGAACGTGGTGAAGAATTCCACATATCGAGTTGAAAAGCCGCAAGAGTCGCGTTTCTGTTCGCCGTATCTTCGGTATCTGTAGAATTGACGAGCCATGAGATGGCTGAAGAAACTTGGTCGCTCAGGTTTTGGCCCACTGACGGTAGATGAAGCAGGGGCTTGATACCAAGTTTTGATAGAGCATCAGAATCGCCGATTCCCGAGTGCATGAGGATATGAGGTGTCCCAATAACCCCAGCTGAGACGATGATCTCCTTCTTCGCACTGACTTTGTGCAATGAAGCTGTAGCAAGGTCAGTGCTAATTGTCAACGCGAAGTAGATGTGAAACGAGCCTGCGGCATCCTGAGTAAACTCGACTTCACCAAAGCTCAATGGGTTTGACTGGACCGGAAGGACTCGGGTAACGAATGCGTGCAGAAGGACATCTAGGTTGGACCGATTGATGAACTCTTCAGCCAGATATGATGTCGCAGAACTGCTTCGTGCTCCATTCTTCACCGTCATTTGAGCCCAGCCTGGGAATTAGTTTCAGCAGCGTGCAAGGCAGATCACATTATACTAACTCATTCCTATCTGATTTCCCGAATTCGTATCTAGATTGAAGGGAAACTCATCCGGAAGATCAGCGGTCGCCGCAAAGACCAGTGGATCCATTTCGTGCAGGTCGCCGACAAGAGTAACACTGTTGACGCCGTTGAAACCGTGTACTTTCGGATCGAATTCATTTGATGAGTTCCTTCCATCTTGCGGAAGCATGAAATGTTCATTCTGCGAAACTGTCAGCAAGAAAAAGACTGAATCTTGAAGTGATTCACGTACCTTGCGCATGTATTCCTGCAAACTATCCCAAGACCAACCATTGTCACCAGTCAGAGCAGCATAGCGATCGAAATCGTCTGAAGAGCCTCGTGTATAAGCCATGCAATCTGAAACCGATTCAACATTCTAGTATGGAGACCATTGAGGTCAACTCACTGACAGAGCTTGTCCCGCCCAGAATGAACCCACGAGGATAAGGCAGTGTTTGCCCGTTTAGCCCCACCTGAGGCGAAGTTGTATAATTCCAGTCATACATCGTGTTCGGGGTAGCCCGACCACAAAATGCTGGAACCTCCGAGAGCAATGCATCTTGGTTCCTGCTGTATTGTCAGTTTTGTTACAAGTCGAGAGAAAAGTCTACTCACGAGACTCCGGCTTCCAGAACAAGGACTGAAAAGTTGGGGTTTTCTGTCAAGCGATTTGCAATGACATTACCAGCTGTTCCACCTGAATCATGTTTAAGTGATACAGAAAAGTGACGAAAGAAGCAAGATTGGGAGACCTCCAATGACAACAAAGTCGTACTCTTGGTGAGGCACATCTTCAAACCGGGTAAAGATAGCTGCATTGACGAAGAGTAGAGGCGTGAAGGCGCTGAGAGACAATGTCGTCCACATGGGTGCGAGATCCAATAGTGCCTGGAGGTGAAGAAGGCAGGTCTTCCTCTTAACTACTACGACCGTTGATCAGGGAAGATGGATTGTCAGCTGTCGCAGGCAGTAGAAGCTGCAAAGGTCGTCCATTCCCAGAGACGTGGAGTAATGGGAAGTTTTCAAAATGCAGAGGCTTCTATTCGTCGGCGGAAGTCAGGTGCAAAACGAGAAGCTGTCTCGCAGAAAGAGGTGGCCACAGCCTAGATTTCAAAGTTATCAGAAGGTGACCGAATAGAACGAAGTGGAGAGCGCTGACCAGGGGTTAGCTCTGGAGAAGCAACGGAGAGATCCATGTTCCAAACTGGACAGAGCTCGTGATTTTCTATATAGGCGTAGAGTTCATGGAGAAGGGGAATGAAAGAAGGAAAAAGTTTACCGTCAGACAGTACAGTGTTGTTACTGACCGGTCAGTAGCATTAGTGAACTGACCCAGTCAATTCGGTTATAACGGTCAGTCAATTGAAATGCTGAAAAGTAGGGGTCGGTGGGGTCAGTCGGCAATGGGGTGCCGGGGATCAGAAGGCCTCGGAAGACATCTTTCGGCAGCAATTTGATACTGATACAGTATTGGGTTTCGGAGTAGAGAGATGTCTGCCTATTTCCCTCTCAGATTGATTTCTGGATCCAGTCTAAGGTCCGAAAGAGTTCGGCAAACTTGTGAGCTTGCCGATGACTCAGCAAACGGCACGGCGTCGACAGCAAGTCCTCCGAGTGCTACCAGACCAGTAATGATGCACTGTTAATGGTTTTAGATATCCTGGATGCTACTGGAGAGGTAATATTTGCCAATTTTAAGCTCTTGTCAAGCTGATTCACCTTATGAATGACTGACCCCTCTGACCCGGGTCAGTAACAACACTGATCTGACAGTAGATACCGTCACTAATAAAGACCCAATATTGTGTGACCGAATTGCGTAGACTGGGATTCGGAGAATTTGACGCATTATGTCAGTTTTATTGTGCCGAAGTTCGTCGTGAATGGATAGAGATTGGCCCATATTTGCAGGTCGAAGAAAAAATTAGATGATGGCTCCGGATAAGGTCGGCTAGATCACGTTTTATTTCCCAGGCCAGTGAGTGACCAAGCAACTCTCACGCCAACGAGCCTGGCCTCGTCTATCCTGATTTTCGGAGCCGAGAGCCTCACGCAGCAAATTTTGGGTTCAGAGTCATTGGCAAGTCATTGGCTATGTATAGGCCCGGGTCCCGCAGCTTCTGATTCTGAAACCATAACTTTAAGGATTGGCAAGATGCCTTGCCTGATGCTGTCCAGACATTTGTTACACGGCAACAAAACTCTTGGCCGCTCTTTTCCAAGGGACATGTCATCTCTCTCAACCGCCGATATGTTTGCACCCACAACAATTCTTTCGCCGAAGCTGTTGATGACGACTTTGCCTGAAACCGAATCAGCACCATATCATCTGTGATGAGCGGGTTTCATGATTGCTCAAGCTACATAGAGAGCCGCTCAACGCTAAAAAATGGTACAAAAAAGCCAGCCTCGATTGTGTGTTGATTCATGAGAAGTTCATATTGTCCTCCGGACTTCTTGGGTTGTGTACAAAAGTCATTTGGGGTTCGTTCATGTCTCCCTCGACTTTCGATAGTTTTCCACCGGCAGTAATTCCTCCACCGTATCTCTTGATGGCGACTTTATCTGCTCGTTGAAGGGAGATCAGTGAGACTCGCCATCTAAATGACGTGTGTTGGAGTATGAGAAGGCCGTCTTGACCTTTTCAATGCACATTACTTAGCGAGGCAAGAAGCAGGCTCTGGTCCTCGAGTGCGAGCAAGACTATCAATTCAACCCCAATGCCGCAGTTGATGATGTGACTACTTCAACATATGTTTATGATAAAGCTAGAGATCAATCGTCTATTCAGGCTCTTTTACTGTGGCGTCGTTCCCAATTTCAAAAGCGGTTCAGCTGCCGTATAGAAGGGCTCGATTTTCCCAGCGCGCCCCCAATGGACATATCTGAATGCACTCCCATTGATATCTGGGATGATTCCGACGAACAAAATACGGCCATATTCACCAGAAGCCACTAGGCGTTTGACAGGTGCATCAGATGGTCCAGCCCCCCGTATGAATTGCTTTCCTCCCCGAATCCGCGCTTTTTCGCTGTGTTTAGGGCTGGCGATGTCGAGTGTCACCACGACGGGATAAGAATCAACATACAATTTGATTTCGCTCACTGACTCAGCGTCTCGCATCAGCATCGCGAATCTGGAATACAACATCGCCTTGACAAAGAACCGATCGATTTTAGGCGCTTTGTAGATTGAATATTGCCCTAGGCGAGGATTAAGGGGACAGTTTGAGCAGTGGACTAAGACATACCAGTCGTGATTTCGCATTTGCTGTTGTGTTCACTGTTCCAATGGTCTTTCTGACAAACCTTGGAGCAATAACGTGCGCTAAGACAGCCGGTGCACTGTTTCAGCTCGCCCATGAGCACATTCTTCGAAGAACACTATCAATTTAAATGTCAATTCAATGTTGACGTCAAATAGAATCTTCATGAATGACCTTTGGGTTGGAACAAAGTTGATAAGAGCTCATTTTGTAGCCTCTCCGTGCCTGTAGCTTGTCTTCCACGGTGGAATAAAGAAACTGCCATCCTGCGTGACAAGGCATGTTTGGCAGCACATGCTTGAATACATCCCATTGCTCCGATTTTCTGTACCACTTGCGAGCTGCTCGTAGGATCGAGGGATGATCCATGAAACTGCAGATGGAATAAATCAGGATCTCATATATATCTATGAGGTTCCTCTGCAAGACCAGATTGCGGACTTCCTCACCCGGTGGTCGGTTGGGCTGGATCTGCAGTGCCAAAGGTACCGATTTACACATGACATCGAGCCAACCGCTTTCCAATGCCTGCAGAACACACCAAGCCCCGAGGTTGTCAAAACAATATTGGAAATATGTTCCAGCGATGGAAAAAATCCTAGCGAGTTCCTTTTTGTCGGATATATCGCAGCGTAAAAGTCGCGACATAGCGGCCACAATCGCTGGTATTGCCCCGCCTTCGAGGAAGCGAAGCTGAATGACCCGAGTGCGAGTTTGAATGTCCTCGAACGGTACAGCGATAGTCGAAGCGAGAATATCATGGAACGTAGTACTCAAAAAGGGTATATCTGGGGCTTTGTGCTGTGTCGTCCGATATAGCTCGCCGAGGACCAGCTCAACGACGTCAGGATATGCATCCATGAAGTCGAAGAACTCTGTACGAGCATCTCCACTCTGGATGCTTATACGAAAGCGGCTCACCGGAGAAATGAGCCCAGAAAGGAAACGACGGTCACGGATGTTGCACATCCATAATCGAAGGGTAATGTCCAAAAGTCCAGGAAGTGACCTGACTGGCGGGTTGGGATCGTAAACCATAATACTGTAGGAGATATAACCGGTCCCGTCGAAGATGGGAGCGGAGCTGGGACCCCAGTTTTGGATGATATTAGGTTCGACCAACCTTTTGACCGCAAACAGCAGCCAGTCACGCAGAAATGGCCAGTTGGCGATTATATGCGGCATCACTTTCTTGTATTGTATCTTCAGCCCTTCACCGAGAGCCGACAAGCAGGCACCAAGTGTTTCCATTGTTGGAACCGCCCTGTGGACATCTTCCTCAGTCCACAGTTCCACGTCTGGTAACGGTACTGAAACTTGTAGATGTCGGAGAAGTATCGGCAATAGCCGCATAAATAGCCCTGGCTGGTTTGCAGATAGATCCCTGAGGCGCAAGATGGAATTCATTGAACCGGCTTCTGCCTGCCGAAGCTGCAGGGGTTCACTACTGGATTTTATGACAGTAATAAGAGCTCACCAAAAGAGTAGTGTTCATTGCTGATGGACCAATAGACAGCTAAAAACAATGCGGTTCGTTCGCTGATGAGCGTTTGAGAAAGGAGATGTCGTCATCGGCATCTCGGCCGTTGTGATGATAATAATCTTTTCATCACATGCACAACACGTGGAAGTTGCGTGTCCTGGTTTTGTCGATCTAAGCGCTGGGGCGTCAGCTCCTTCATCCAGAGTGATGGAATTTCTCATATCCAATGAGGTTCCCGATGACTATATATGTAGTCCACATTAGCTCGCACAACAGAGCTCGTCTCAAGAATCATCTTGGTAAGGATAAACTTAGGATAAACTTGTGATAAATCAGTTGATCGGAAAGTGGCCCTTTATTCAGATATGCTGCAAAGCCAAATCGTTACAGGATCTGAATATATTCCTTCGAAGAATCATCGAGGTTCCATTGGTATCTACTCCGAGAATTTGAAATCCGAGACCTTGCTGGACCAATGAAAGACCTGGTCATTGACTGCTCACGATGTTCCTTGCTTGAACTCGACTTGAGTTCCTTCATCTTTCTGGTGATATCCTCAGTATTCTTGCTGAGAGTTTGGAGGTGTTTCAGGTGCTACAAAGCTTGTCTGTTCGGAGTAAGATTCCAAGAGTTCGTTGAGCATTCTACCCTATCCATCATATTGTTGTCACATTCCATAGTAACTGACCGCGTTGAGACCGAGTCGCATCGAGTTGAGAACATGGTGCAAGCGCCCACGGCAGTGTTGGGCGCTAAACCCAAGGTGACGCGGTAGTATCACATGGGCAAACTAAGGTTAGCCTCAGCCACCACGTTTGATCGGTCGTCTTTGGTTCTAGTAGTTGCAAGTTTCTCGCCATACTGGGAAATTGTTGACTAACCCCCTCTCAGCATTCCTATGGTTTCTTCTTCTTTCAGCGCGAGCTCTCAGCCCGAATTCGAGGACATTAACCTGGAGCTTCACAGCCTGTCATCTAGAATGCAGGAGTTGCTCTTGACCAATGAGCTTCCTGAGGACACCGAAATCGCCTCATTTCTGCAATTGCTTCATGAAAAGAAGCGAGAGCTTTCTGAACTCGACAGTCAGATTGCTCAAGCCCGGCAACTGTCGGACCGTAGTATCGGCCGTCATCTCGTCGCCCGACGAAGAAAAACCCGGCAGATGGTGGATGCTTATACGGGCGCAGTGAGCCCAATTCGCCGTTTACCTCTCGAGCTGGTCAGCAGAATCCTTGCTTTCTGTGCGGACGTGGACATGTTCGAGCGGGACTCCATGACAGCCACAGCTTCCGTCCATAGTTACTATGAGGATTCCCGGCATCATCGATTTGACAGTGCCCCGTGGAGCCTGTCTCGAATCTCGAGAGCATGGCGTTCGGCGGCACTGTTTACGGCAGAGATCTGGTCCTATATCGCCATCACCTTCCAGAACAGTGGGACCTCGAAACAAGCCAAATCAGTAAATCAGGCCGGATCGGAACTGAAGCTCTTCCGGTTGCAGCTCGCACGCTCCAGTTGTGCACCATTGTGCATCTCTCTATTGGGCAGAGTACCACATTTTGGAGAAAGAAGTTGGAAGATCATTTTAGATGAATTGGTGTCGCGATCGTCCCGGTGGGAATCACTCTGCGTCAACATGGAACAGGATTACTCCGGGATGCTACTTGACCGGATAAAAGATAGGCTTCCAACTCTTCGGCGTCTCTATTGGCACATCGGACATTCTACACCCAATTTCGACGATATTCCACAGCTCAATACCCTGATCATCAGCTCCCAGAATAACTGGGATAGAGAATTCCTGTTCATGGCTCACGTCACCGAGCTGACGCTCTGGCGTCCCTGTCAGTTCGTTGATCTGAAGACGCTGCGGTGGATGCCTATGCTGGAAACTCTCAATGTCACTGGTCATTCTTTCAGTTTCAGAAATACAGCTCCAATCACCCTTCGTCATCTGCGCCGTATCTCTTTGAAATGCTCTTTCGAGCTTTCGGAATCTCGAACTATATTTTTATGCTTGACGGCACCGCAACTCGAGGCTCTGACAATTGTGGGGTATAGCGGGAATAAAGGCGGAGATACGGTCGAACTGAAAGAGATGCTCGACCGCTCTGGTTGTTCGTTGCGAGAACTCCACTTGGGCTCATTGAGCCTCGTTCAGGACAGCCTCATCCAGCTGCTCCGTTGCATTCCTACCCTGGTCAAACTCAGCATGAATGGGCCTGGGGGAACTTGGGATTCCGGGCAGGTCTTGGCCATTCAAGTTCTGGCTCAAGATAGCGAGTGCCTTCCTTTGTTACAGATATTGAATGTTGGATCAAGGGAGGCAGCCCATTCAAAAGAACTTCAAAGAGCACGCACTGGTCTGAAGATATATCCGACATCAGCGTCGCGCCACTTCCCGCACTGAATGTGTTCCCCAAGTTCAACAAATGTCACGATACCACTTTTAAACTTGAGAGACATTATAGACAAGTCTTAGGTATTTATTGTAGGAATCAAATGAAATCTTCCAGACTAGTGCGAGAAAGCGCAAAGATGGCGCCAAGTCGGTAAAAGGATCTAGGATATTCGTACAAGGAGCGCTTGAATCTCAATTTGGAGTCCGCCGTAGCTCAATCTGCGGCTCAGTGGGTCGACATAGTCTACATCAGCGGTGATCGACTCATTTCGATTGTGTCGAGTTGTGTCGATGACCCAACGATGACCTGATCCTGGTCCGCAGGCGCATCTGATTGGTGTGAAAAGCTCGGACCCCGACAGATCCCGAATCGGACCTAGATGTGATTGGCGAGCCACGTGGACCGGCTGCGCCCCGAGTTCCTCGTGAAAAAGGCGTGCGAACTTCCGGTACCATGTATCTGCGAACTTCTGCAGATCTGGCATGAGATCGGCGGTATACTGTAACTCATCGGATTATCAATTTTTCCTGCTGCGGAGGCGCAAATAAGTCTTCAATGCTAAGATGCCAGAAAGTAATACAGCCGCTGCGCACTTGCACTGGCGGCATAATTACTTATACCAACGAAACGGACTCGAAAAAAGTCTCTACATCAGTCTGTATCCCGCCTTGACAATACGGTCACTCACCCTTGGTTGAAATTGATACAGCCCGACGTTACACAGCCGCTGATCCGGGTGCATATCTTTCGTGCCTTATCTTCGACCGCTGGTGAGTCACCGGTAACCGAGGTAATGCGAGTGAATGATGGAAGTCACAGGTACACGTATCTTTGACTTCTTCTCTACAACTTGACGGCGGTTGGCGGTTGGCGGCTGGAATTCAGCGCCCAGGTAGCGCCCAGGGCAGCTGCGGGGCGCAAAATTCTCGTGACGTTCACAATGAAAGGTTAACCCCCGCTGTTGAGGCCGGCAGCTGACAAGTTCTGTATTGTGGATCCCATAATACTCCCGCAGTTCCTACGTATGTCCATAATTGGATCCATATGTAACGATCCTGTCCCCAGGACTGATTCTGTTGAGATGTCATTGAAGTTTGGTATTTCCCCTGCTCGAAAGTACGAAAGAAACTTGCTTCAAACCTTTCAACCCTTCAATACTTCTCCGGAGACTTTCCTTGGAAGTATCAAACCAGTGAAATGCAAGATTTATAGCTAATCATTCAGAAGGACGGACTCGAAGCATGGATCTGAGGTCGAGTATGTAATTAGGGCGGCCAGGGCGGCCCGTGGTATTTCATTGGTCGATTGTCAAAGCACAGTCTCCTGGGGTCCCAAGCTTTTGGCCGGAGCTCAACTGAGACAGGTTCATGTGTAGCAACTGGTACAAAAGGCTCAGAAGAAAACAATATCCATTCAACACCACCAAAATGACACAGTGGAAGAACATGAGCGCCATTATTGAGAACAGGCTGTTTGTCGGAAAGTGAGTCCTTCAATCTTGTTCCAATCCGTAGAGTTTGAGATTATTTTAGTCTCTCGGTAGCAAGGTCCTCGCGATATCTCTTCGAGAATCGTATTTCTCATGTGGTCTCGGTGTGTCTGGAGCATATACCTTCAGAAATGCCACAATCCGGCATGCAACACTTGCGGATACCCGTAGAAGACGTCGACTATGAGGATTTGTTGATTCACCTTCCTTCGGCAGTGGAATTTATCGATCAGGCTCTTCGGAATGGTGGAAATGTGCTCATTCATTGTGGAGAGGGGCTTAGTCGCGCTCCCGCCGTCGCTGCTGCTTATGGTATGATTCCCGCCTCTCTTTGATTGAAGTAATCCTTACAACTGATGGATAGTGATGTGGGCTCGAAGAATAGACGCGACTCGAGCACTGCAGTACGTGAGATCAGCGCATGAACAAAGTTGGCCCAATGCTGGATTTCAGGAACAGCTTGTCGTACGTCGAATCTCAAGTTCTCTCGAGGTTCAAATCAGATTCTAATCATTTCTCCAGTTATTTGAGCTGTGTCAATACAGGCCAGGCCCTTCAAACAGTATATATATGAACTGGAGAACTCAACTTGACCGGAGTCTTCGACGTGCTGGCTTGCGCTGATTCTTCAACTTCGAGGTCTTTAGACAAATAACCGCACCATTTTGCATCGGGAATGAAACCATAGAGCTCTCGATCACTCTACGATTTGAACTTTCCTCTCAGTACACAACAGTTCAATCATGTACCATACACATTTAGATGCGAAGAATATTAGCCGATCGGGACGGCCCCGTGACTGATGCGTGATACTGAACAAGGAGGCAGTGCTGGTGCCTTCCGCTCGAGCTTTCGTCATCGGTCAGTTTGTTTCAAGTTTGTTTCCGGTATGTTTCCAATGAGCTTGCCGAGGAGATGGAAGGATGATATGAGCCATATTTTGGGATGTCATTTTGCCATTGCCCATGCGAGCTCAATACGAGGATAGCGACCGGGAAAAACCTCGGCTATATCTAGATATGAAATTGACGTCGATGGGTAATGATATTTGCAGCTACCTGCAAGAATTGACGCAGAACAAATATGTTAGTCGAGGAGCTGGTCAACGTACGATGCCCGTGCGAGTGTTACCCGACTCGTCACAGCGTGACATGAAACCTGATCTCGACGTTCATCATCCGAATTCGTTAGTACTGAAATTCGCATTGATTCCGTGATTTTTATGATTCATTTTTCTGCCAACGCCGTATTCCGGTCCACAAGCTTTGGGCCTTTTGACAGATTGCTAGGTCGCTGAAGCCTGATTCTTCTGTGGCTTACTGTATTGACGGTTTCATTCCTCTCCGGGACCCAGGCTCTCCCTATGACAATATGTAGGTCGCGACTCGCTCCTCGTTCATTGATGAGGGAAGGCTTGTCAGATAGGCTCGAATCCAGCCTGCCTACTAAGCTCCATCACCCACGGCATTAGCCGCCTAGGTTTAGGTGTGTTTATCCTTCATCGTTATTGCCACATTTATGCATCGTATCCCCTGGAATCTTCCTTTGTCATACAAGATGAATACATTCAACCTTTTGCTTTTATACCAGTACATGTTCCCTATGAGTATTGTATTCAAAGGAGAGCGCCAATAAGATGAGGTCCTTGGGGACGTTAAGCGTCGGCATGTCCCGCTTCGCTCTTTATTCACGGATACCTCCAAAAATCCTCTTTCGCAGCTTGATTCACCTTGCTCCTTGACGCATTATTCCATAGAGTCACGCCACGATAATTCAATCCATGCATATTTTGACAACACTCTGATCTCGGTGGCTTCTTTTTTTAGACAAAGAATAGACGGTTCCTCGAAAGGGAGCGGCTCGTTGATCACACCGTTTCCCCTCCCTGCTCCACGTCACGAAGGGAACTCTGCAGTGAGGGAGCCAGAACGAAGATGCCAATGGGTATGCAGATGTAGAAGTGCAAGTTGTATCTGCCCTCAGTTGTATCAATCTGCGGACCCAGTTCAATTGAAACGCCGAGGGCAAGTATTTGCGACTCTGAGGCTATTTCCGAGTAAAGCAGAGTCGCTTATGCACCACCGATTCGCAATATTCTCACACCCTCGTCACTCAAAGGCCTATGAATGGAGTCGCAAAGGCAGGGCGGGTGCTGCGCAGTGCGCACGTGGAGTGCGTGTGGATGGGATGCGAGTGTGCGTGGTAGGCGCGGAGTGTTCGGATGTCGCGAGGGTGGATGGGAATTGGGAGGGTTTGTGTGGGCCATGGCTCTGTGACCGAAAACGGCGGCCAAAATAATGTCTCCTCGGAATATTAGTCTTGTTGCTCTGGCGCCACTTTACGAGGATACGATGATTCATATTCGGCGCAGGGCTTCTGATAGGACTGATGGTATCACCAATGCAAGATGCAGCGGTAAAACACGGCTGAGATGAGAAGTTTGGATGATATAAGTGCCGGTTCTGACATGAATAGCATGAGCATCATGTCTCTTGGCACCTCAGCTGTTAGCGGGTAAGTCATGTTGAGCGATTTGATGGCTCTGATCAAGCCAGTCCTGCTTTGGTTTCCTGGAAACCCACCTTCCATAGGAGGCATCAGAGACTCCGTTTTCTCTGTGTCTGATCAATGTCATACAGAATTTGGCACATCCAAGCTCCGAGTCTTGCTTAGGCAAAAAGGAAAAATGAGATAAAAGCTTTCATGTGTAAACAGTGTGAAACAAGGGAAATGACTGCGGATTGATATTCAATCAGTGGATACCGCCGGTGTCGGGGCTAAGTAGTGAGTAGCAGATACCAAGCTATCAGGTGACCGATCTGAATCTTGAAAGCGAGTCTCCGCGGAGTCTTGGCATCATTTCAACCATTCCTCAACCAGAATTGTTCGATTCCACCAATAGCTGCCAGCTTCCTGGAATGCCATTACCTATTGACACTTCTGCTATATCCGCATATATTTGCTAGGACTTTCCGCTCTGAACCCATCTACGTATTGGACCCACAATTGTCAGTCTCAAAATTCTATCCAAAACGGCTCACTTTTGCTAACTTTGGGTAGTTCCTATAACTTGGAGGATCAGCACTATGGAAGGTTTGCAAAGTAACTTGGAAGCAATTGAAATGATGCCACGCTTTCAAGATGCACATGGGTCACCTGATGGGCTTGCTATCTGCTACTCGCTACTTAGTTCCGTCACTGGCGGTATCCCTGCATTCTAAATCTCTACTCAGCGACTCGGCTATCTTCGTCCTCGCCGTTCAGAGGTTCGGTTCTAAACCGGGCGCTGACTCCTGGCCGCGATATAAAAGGTCGAGTGACCCACTTTCTAGTCTCAAAATCATTCAGAATGCCGCTTCACAGGATTTATGTACCTCCCAACCTGTACTCCGAAGCTGAAAAAGCAGCTTTGGCCGGAGCTATCACCGCAATCTACCCAACCATGCCCTCGTTTTACGTCGTGGTCATTTTCATCGATGTTCCCAGCAACAATTACTTTGTCGGAGGTCAGAAGACGGACAATTTTGTGCGATTTGTCGTTCATCATTTCGCCCAGCATAGCCATGGGTCAGCTCTCTTTATGCTATATCTGTTCGAAGTTGTCTGATACAGTGATGTCATTTTCAGAGATGCTGGTAAACGGAACTTCATGGACAGGTATGAAGCTGCTCTGGCACCATTCACCAAGGACAAAGGCGTAGATTGGGAAGTCCAAATCGCTGAGCTTGATGCAAGTTCTCTCCCTTTACCAATTTCAGCTGGTACTGACAATCATCTTTTGCAGCGAGTGCTTTGGAATGAGAATGGAATGGCTCCGCCATTGTCAGGTACCGAAGAAGAAAAGCTGTGGAAGATGGAGAACAGAGCGGTACCTTACAAGGATACGCGGGTTTATCAGTGAGGATACCTACTTGCAGGGCATGGTAACTGAGCCTATCAGGACCAAGATGTCACGATGTTTCACCAAATCTGACTTTGGCTTACTGGTTTCTCAGCGCTCTGAATAAGGTCTCCGTACAACAACGGACAGATAGTTAAAGCAGATACAGGTCGACCGACCCAAAGGCTTTACACGATTCAATGACCTATATTCTGGACTTCCACAGACTCAGCCACCGTGTCGCCATCACCGTTCGAGCGTCGTACTAATTGGTTATGCTACATCGGGGCTACTACGCCGAATCTCAGTATAAGAATTCCCCAAGTGAGCCAGTTTCCATTTCAAGGTTCAACTTCATTTGAAATGCCTCTTCATAGAATATACGTACCACCAGGTCTTTTCAGGGATGCTGAAAAAGCATCTTTGGCTGAAGCCATCACCAAAGTCCACATCACCATCCCATACTTTTACCAGTGGGATAGAGGCCAACCGTTCCGGTGGCAGATACGAGTCCCCCTCTCCCTGTTCTCACTGTACTTAATTCAATGAATTTACACCCCGGAATGCCGGAGTGCCACTTCAAGCGGAGCTTCAAATAACATGTGACTTGTCCGGACTCTTGCTCCCTGATGAATTGTACTGTTTTGGCTGTCTTTGGGCTGGAACCTGGCCACCAGCTTGGTTATTACTTCTTTCTATCAGCTATATTGTGTTGAAGTGTGATATACCTCTTTCAAATGTGAGAATTCACTTTAAGGTCACAATCTGCTACCATCCATGACTATCTACATGACTCTGACACAACTTGGTGCTCTTCTCTGTCTATCTAAACCAATCAGGCATTGGCTGGAAGACTTCAAAAATCACAAATACCTTCATTCTCACTGCTTTTTGGGCATATGTAGTAGCTTTCATACCTAAATACTGATGTTTTGTGTCTTGATATGTGATCCTGGCTCTGAAATGAAGGTTGAATACATGTTTGTGGCCCCTTTAACTGCAGTAATGCTGCATATATCTGCCATCTATTGGCAAGAAGTACACCGCTGAGACCCAAGCTTGCAGGCAATTATTGGGCAATTACTAGAATAAATGAACACTGCAATATAGCATTGGACCTGCTTCAACTCTGTTCAGACTGCTCAGTTTTAGCCCAATTGCTCAAAGGGTGAGATCCTGGACACTTTGGGAAAATGGGACTCTGACACCGGGGGCAAACCGGGTTCCCCTGAGTTCAGTTCCCCCAAGTTTCCCCTTGGTTGGCCCTAGCCTGGCCCTCTGATGGCACCTGCCAGTTGTGGGCAGACATTCAGGCATGTGGACCGTTTCCGTCATTTCAGAAGCGAACATTGCAGTGATATCCTCAGGCTCCGCACCAACTAGTCGGGGAAGCTACAACGGCAAGCTGAATTCCATAGATGAAGGTTTGTATGTCCTTGTACAAACTGGAATCTGTCGGCGGAAGGTCTTGACAAAGATCTATGGAAACACGGAAACCGGTGAGCTTATTGCCTTCTGCAAAACAAATAATGACTTACTTGTTCATTCAGTGCCACCAACCGCTCCATGCTGTGACCTCTGTGATCCCAGCTTGCTTGACCGGATACGCCCTTCATCCCCGCTTCGAATTCCTCATCAATCTTCCGTCAAGAAAGGCGTCCCACAGAAGTCGACACAAGATAAGCTCTATGAATGGCGGTCAATGGTTTACAAGCGGGATTTTCGAAGGAGTTTGTTTGGTCCCAGTGGTATCATGAAAGACGAGACAATTAGCTTGCTCTCGTCGGTGGGACCAATCCATTTGCAAAAGGTTTTGGAAAAGGTATTGGCAGGGCAATGGACATGGTATGAGAGGTATGGAGACGAATTGCTGGCTTGGCTGATGACCTTGAATATGCCACCAATGGTCTTGAAGCCAAAGAAACCATGAGGAATAAAGCGAGCGCCTCAAGCGGCAGTAGACATGCCCGCTGCTGTACGAGCCAGAACTACAGCTGCAGCAATCCCTGTACCATCTGGTTCAGGCTCCCAGGTACCACAGACTGCAAGCCAGTCAGCACCGAGACCAGGTCCATATCCAACCAATTACACACCTCAGCCTGTCGCAATGAATTATTGGCCTATATCCCAGCCCCAACCACAATTCCAGTTTGCTCCCCAGCAGTCCCAGTCTCCAAATCCATCGCATTTTTCAGCCCCAATGCATTTCCGAGCCTCAATGAGAATTTCACCACCAACCGGTACCCCGCATTTCAACCCATACCAGCATCTTGCTCCCCAGCCTCCTCCTGGTTCACGGTTTCACCCTTTACCTTTTCAATGCCTTTTCAACCAGCAAATCCTTCAGATTCAGGAGCCAACCCTGCTCCCTCATTCAATCCTTACCGGCAATTTGGCTCCGTGGAATCCACAACCACCGCC
Organism: Mycena floridula; assembly: GCA_029320655.1. NCBI lineage: Eukaryota > Fungi > Basidiomycota > Agaricomycetes > Agaricales > Mycenaceae > Mycena > Mycena floridula. The sequence goes on along the minus strand of JARIHS010000015.1, from coordinate 88,261 downwards.
GCAGTAATTTGGAGGAAAAAGATAGTTTATTTGATAAATCTTGGGTCTTGTACATTATTGAGAGGTCTAAAGCCGAAATAGATGGTGGAAATTGAGCGGGCAAAGAAAATGGAGCGAGTCGGCTTCGCAGGTCATCGACGTGAAAGAAATTTGGCTAAGTCGTATGTGACTAACCGTGACTCCCCAAAACGTGACCGTCCGGACCAGTCCTTCCCCAAGGTCTCTCTTGTTTGTCGTGTCATCATACCCAAATATCTACCAACCTTCCACCAAATTTTGACCAAACATCAACCAAACAAGACGAGAGCTTGGGGAACGGACTGGTAGCGAGTCTAAGACAAGGCTGTTACAATGGCTACAGTTGACAGACAAACAAGCCATAATACAGAGGGAATTCGCACGCTCGGAGATACAGGCCATATCAAAAACTCCTACTCTTGGTCGGAGCTCAAATTCACGTAAGCTTCGACAGCCTGCTCCACAATGATCCTCACGTCAATATATTGGATGAGCCGCCTAAGTATGTCTATGACACCGCGGGCAAACAAGATGCAGTTTGTTCACTGCGGTCAGATTGCAGTCAATTATGATCCCATGCCAGCGAGATCTTGAGATTTGATCAGAAATCATTACTATTTTGAGGAACAATGGGTGGAGTTTCAAAGAACAATGGGTGGGATTTAAAACACGTACACGGGCAATGCACGTGTTGAGTCACGTCTGATTCTGACAGAGCTGTGATAATCTGTTCCTTTGTTCTTTGTTCTGCACTTTTATTTCTCAACCATTATATTCTACCATTTTAAAAGCTCTTTTTTTTTCAAATTCATTGCTATTCATATGTCATCAGGCTCCAGTGGCTGGAAACGGGTACATTCATCATCAGGTGATGCTGGACCATCTACTGGCAATCAGCCAAAGAGGCAAAAGCATCAGGGAGCTCCCAAGGAACTTAGAACTCCAGAGCAGCTGAATGCCAATCCATTTCATCTTGAAAGGGGAAGGGTTCCAAAGCAGGCTCGCGGTCTCAAAGTACGTGTTTTTCTGTCTTATGGTATTTTCTTTGTGGCATTAAAAGATGAGGTATTGCTCAGGCTGCTCTCATATTGCATATTCAACTGCTTTGGCGTTATTTTGATCTTGGTACTGTACCTAAACCACCAACTCCCGAGTTCAAAGCTGCATTCTTCCATCGCTTCAAGGATTTGAAGTTGGTGGAAGAGCGGAGTGGTAAAGGTCCACCAGTGATTGAGCGAGTAGCTTCCACTATGCTTGATGCTCTCCGGGATCTTCCTCCAAGTGGCCAGATTGCTCGAAATCTCCATTGCATAGACCACAACATTATTTCAGTCATTTTCCCTTATCTTGCTAACTATGGCTTCACTTCCTGGAAGCCTGATCTTACAGAGACTTCCACTTCAATGTGGAATACAGCATGCAAGATTGAGGAACCTCCTTGGTACCAGAATGTGTATGTTTCATTTTATAAAGTGGCTCATTACAGATATGTGCCCTTTTAGATTCATGCCAAGTGCAGTTGCGTGGAACAGAATTATTATTGAGGGGATATAATGTGAAGCACTTTGGGCATGAGATTGTCTGTGTGAAGCTGCGATTCAGTGATTCTGAAGTGTACACAGTGCGGATATCTTTAGGAATGATGAATTGTGGAACCTCAACATTTTGGATGCCAGAAGCCTGTAAAATGAGAGTGAACAGGCCAGAAACAGCATTGAGAATAAGACCAAGTGCACAAAGGATTTGATTTGCCTTTGCTCAGCTTAATCCAGCATGCAGATGTAGCCAAGAGACAAGTAAAATGCAAAGGTGAACAATGTGTTCAACCTCAACTTTGGAATCTACAGACTTCAATTAGTTCAGAAGCTCAAGTGGAAAGAACTACTAACTGACTGAAGGTGTCTATGATAGAATATGATTGACTGAAGCCAACATTGTCAGAGTCATCATCAGGCTCAGAGCCAGGGTGTTGAGGTTGTTGATGTTCATTCTGGTGAAGTGAAGCATCATGCTCTCTGTCCCGCTCTTCATGCCGAATCCGGGTTGTATGTGCCACTTTATGTCCAGGATTTTGATAGAGCTATATATCTATATGCATTCAAGGGCAATAACAGCAATAACCAGCCAAAAAGACTGGTGCAAACTTCATCTCCGACTGCCATCAAACCTTCCCACAGCTGATCAAATCTTACCCGGATCTCCGAGAAAGATCCGACAACATGCCCTGCCTCATCACGGGTGCAACGTGCCTCATCATGGGTGCAATGTGCCTGCAGATTGACTGCAAACTGACTGCAGTGAACAACCTGCATCAGATTTGCCCCCGGTGTGAGGGTACAGTAACAAATGGGGAAGTGAGACACCACTAGGAAATGAGACACACTGCCACAGAGGGGTTTCAAGGGTTGGATGTTCAATTTTCAGTCATAATTCAACAAACCATACTCCATTGATCCAGTATGCCCAAGGAATCAGTGTCTTGAGTCAGTTCAGTAGAGATATAGCTGCCAGAAAAAATCCTTGTTCTCACACTTCTTAGCCTGACGTAGTGCTATTTCAAAACAGGCGCTGGATCAATTTCTGATGCTCACAAACCTGCTGCTGGAGCTCAGAGGACCTTGTATTAGTGTTACAGTCAACTCATGTCTTTTATAGTGCATGATAGCCACTGAGACAGTAAATCTGAGGTGTCTCACTACCCCATATTACAGCCTATGAGGGTCATATGAGTTGTTCCCGATTTTGCTTCAGCACTCACGGGCAGGGAAAATATGAATGGGCAGTTTAATACCTATTATCAATGCCTCCCAGAATATAGAAAAATATTCTTAAGAAAGCTATTCTACGCTGCTCAGGACCCGAAATGGCTAACGCGTCTCGCTTCGGGGTTTTTTACTGTAGTCATGGAGCTGGTTATGTTTGTACTCCACAAATAAACCACCGGAGATATTTCTTCTTTCGGCACCCATGTCATTGAACCATGTCATCGATGTGTTCCACTGGATCTAGCAGAAGCATACAAGCACTACAGTAATGTAAAGATGTTCATAAGAGCCTGTAGATACATTAACAGGCAAAAACCAAAAGTTTGTGAAATAGTGCGTCTGCCTTGGATGCCGGAAGAGGAAATATCTCCGGTGGTTTGTTTGTGGAGCACAAATAGTAGTAATCACAATTTATTATCTCCGGGCATGCAAATTCCCTGTATCGTTTTGCAAACAGCTGTAAACCAAGCAAGACCCTGATTATGAGCACCGAGCGTTGGCAACTGATCACATTGGATGAACTTTCATCATGTGCAGCAAATGACAGGAATAGATGACCATAAAAAAGGTGGGTCCAGAAGAATTCAGCATTCTAACGATCAGCCCACATCTCTCAAGACATCCCAGATGACCTCAGATGGAGTAGCATTGCTCAAGCATCGGGGTAATGAAGTGTTGTTGAGCTTCGGATGCTTCTCTGGCGCAATGGGTGGGATGGTTAGTGGAATCTAACATGAATATATATTTCGGAACATTTTGATGGGATCAAAAATCATTTTTCATTTCTTCCGACTCGTAATCCTAATTGTACATTTCCACAACACAAGTATTCTTCATCACCCTCTAGAGGGGGGAGAGATTCTGGAAACTGATGATCGGTGCATTTGAGGTGCCTGCAACGGAGTAGATAGCCTGATTCGTGGCATTCTTGGTGTATGTGAACACCGTCTGGTCGGTGGACTCCGCCCCGACATCGGAGACAACTCTGACTTGGAACTTTCCATAGAGTCAGCATATGACGACATGAGAGAAGTGAAGAACCGACTGTATCACCGTTGTTTGGACCTTGGACCTTGGTGAGGTCAAAAATGATGTTTTTATCTCCAGCTTCGACCTTAGGGGTCAAAGGGTAGGTGTTCCCGTTGCCTGAAACAAGACGAATGTTCGCGTTGTATGCTCCACTGTTGGAGACTGTAATCTGGCGAACCTGTGGATGTCATCAACAAAGACCTCATCAATGAGGGATGAGAACGTAGGAACATACATTTCCGACGGACATGTTGAGAGTGATTGAGTAGGTGAGTTGTTTGAGAAGTTTTCAGAGGGTTGGGGGGATGTAGACAGCAGCACGAGCGTTTTTATACAATGGAGAACCAGGAACTGTTTGGACAACCAAACGGAGGTCGGTAGAAACATAAGTCCGACGGTAAGCTAGATATGGAGATGATACAAATCTGCCCTATAACCCTGATAATACCGGATGTCAAGACTGACAAGCAAGAACATACCAGAACTCAGAGTATGCCACCCAGCGTGAGATAGCACCATTCCAGAACCTTGAAGCCTCCTCCATGACGTGTTGAGCTTGTCAAACAGCACCCGATGCAAAGCTTCCGTTGGATTTGCCGACACTGGGCGAGTCTCTAAGAGTAGGGCATTTGCACCAGTACCTAGGACAATGTTTACTCACAACATACCTGAGACTAGAAATACTTGCCATTATCGTAAGCCAGACTGGAAGGGATTTTGGCCGATTCTGGATTGTAGAAGCAAGGCTTCTGGCCGGATTTGGCAGATCTTTGGAGCATTGCCAGAAAGTGGCTCAAGGACAATCAGATGAGTACATAAAATTGAATCAATGGCCTGGAATATGGCGCGAGTGCCATCAGACAAGTGGAAACGTTCGTCTGAGTCATTTGAGAGTTTCTAGCGACATTATTGGAGTCATGGGGCAGGTCCTCCGATGTTCAACCTCAGAATATGACGAGACAGCCGAAGATCGGATAAATGAAGAAGCTCATGTGGCGACAGAGGAGTGGCCATGAGGGATGCTAATCCAAATCATTATAAGCAAAAATCCGCATAAGCGGTATTTTCAAGGTGCTGGACGTCTAGATATATAGCTGAATTTTCAGCCAGAAAATTCAAGGTCGACCCCTTCTCCAAAACAGACGATACAATGTGTATGCGCACAGATTTGGGGAAGCCAAGAACCTCAAAATTCAAATGGATCAAGATTCATTGATATACCAAATATAATAATACAAGCCTATGAATGATGAACTGACACTACAGGGAATGGACCAACGGCCGTCGGCTCGAATTGCCGAACAGGAATAATGTTTGATGTGACATTTTACAACGGCAGCCTTCGCCAAATATGACTTGATCAGTCAAAATCCATGATGAAGGATTCAAGGAAGACGTGCAAATAGAGTTACATGTGAAAGAATACCTGGAATCTAGATCCCTGGAGCCTTGGAAGTGTCAATGAAGCCAATCGACAAAGACAGTTCTCATCAGAGTCTGCAGGTCTAAAGTTGGACAGTCGTACAGAAGGCTCGCTATGAACATGAGTCTGGCCTGTAGCAAGATGACAAATCGCTTTTCCGCTTGCACATACACGCAAACACGGCACACGCAAAAACACGTAAAAACATGTAAAACACGTAATTCTTGACAAGGGCAACTTTTTATGTCCGACAAGCGGAACCGCAGATAGCCCAAAAAGCTAGGCTGTCAGCAAAAATATTGCCCACGACTTTCAAGTGACACAATAACTCAGTGCGCACTGAAGATGACCCAAGAGGACACGTAAATGGGTTACAAAGGGTGCCTGAAGGACTATACATCCTTGGTTCACTTGCATGAATAACCCTGATCTCCCACTCCATCCATCTCAATCTTTAATTATCTCCAGGGGTTTCTGGATAGACTTATTCGCTGTAAATCGGCCCGGGTTAGCACTATTCTTTTCCTTTCTCCATCAATCATCTCTGGGTAAGTCATGAGCAATAATTTGAGCTCAGGAAATGGGCATGTAATATTCTAAGACTGGAACTTGACGATCTAACCACTTCAGGTTAAGCACCTGCTGCTCAGAGATCATTTGATGTCACTCTACAGCTCATCAACCTCTCCGTACCATCAGGTTCTTTCTTTCCTCTCGGTCCTGACCTTCGAGCTGGCTCCACGGTAAGTCCTTCAGAAACCCTTTCACACACAACCAAGGCAGATGTCACCGGGCAAGATTATTGCCCGGCTTCCGCTTGTGGATTTCGGACATAAAAAGTTCCGCTTGTCAAGCATTACATGTTTTACGTGTTTTTGTGTGTGTGTGTGCAAACGGCAAAAGACGTTTGTCATCTTGCTGATCGCCATTATTGACACCTCGGACCGAATGAAGATCCAAAAAATGAAGATGTCGTCAAAATAGTACAGCATTGCACCTTGCTGAATCTGAAGATTGGAACTTTGCGCAGAAACCCATTCTCGTGGTGTTCTGAAATGGCCATGTATTGCCAGATTGTCACCGTTAATTATGTCCTGGAAGATTGAACTGATGAAATTACTGCCTGGATTTGGGAGACTCATACCTGCTGCCATAGAATGGCCTCTATCCACACTGGTGTAGATGTCCTGCTCTTGGATACCCGCCCAGTGTCTGCAAATTGAACCAAGGCTTTGCACTGGGCGCTGTTTGACGAGCTCAACATGTTGTCCAGGAGGCCTGGGTGACATACTCCGAGTTCTAGTATGTTATTCCTTGTCAGTCTTGACATCTAGTATTATCGTGGTTGGTTATTATGGAAAGCAGGAGTGGTATGCTCCGCATATCAAGAGATGCCGAGTGATCCGAAGCCCCGCTTGCCATATTTGGATACAGGCCCCCGAAAACCCTGTTACTTCATTACCGTGGGCCGTTATAACATTATTGAAGGAATACATAATACTAAATTTCACAGAGTCTTTCAGAACATTTGGCATGTCAGACCATCCAGACCTCCAGAGAGCCAGTACGTGAGCTTCGGCTTCAATTGAGAATCAAATGAAGCACACCATTTTGGCCAGATATCAACTACAAGCAAATACTTTCAAAATAATTGAATACATTGAGCTATGAAGACAGCCTGTTGAAGACCGAGTGTGCCACCAAAACTAGGTTCTGAACTTTTCCACGGTTCAAGATCATTCGAGTCTCCGAATCAAAGTACATACTTGACTAGACTTTGAGCACCAGAGGCTTCAATCCAAACCATTGACACCAATCTTTGCAAACATGCTAATGTGGAAACTGTTCAAAAGCCTCAACAACATTTCCATCACCAAATAGCATCTCATTTGACTGTGCTAGCTGGTGACTGGTTTGTTATTTCAGTCAATTTTAACCCAGAATGAAAACAGAGACATACAATGTCATCATTTGTGGATCAGTCAGAAGATCCCCGGCTCCGTGAGAACATCGGTAAGGATAATTTAAGAGATGAGAATAAGGATTATTTACCTTGATAGTCAGAGATATACGCAAGTCCGCCAGTCTTGATGTACTGCACATGCTGACATCTGGTGCACCTTCAGTCAGTTGCTATGGCCAAGATGTTCATTGAAAGGTTGTGGACATGGCAAGAAGTGTAAAGCATACGCTCAAAACCTGTGTCTTTGGTCCCCCCGACCACGAGCTGCCGGAACTGGGTAGCATATTGAAAATATGAAGTCAATGCGCTCCTCAGGAAGACTCTTGTATGCCTCAGAGCGCCACTTCATTGAACAGGGCATACATCATGGATGGTATGACCCCATGTCTATCTGTGAAAAGTGTGTTATTTCCTATGCTTCTTTATCTAATAGTTATTCACAAACTATTCGCAGTCTCATATTTTGCTGGGTCTTTATTCTTTGGCTTCAGGCTGAACTAGACCTCTACAAGGATAGAGTTAACTGGACACCAAAGTGTGCTGACTGTAACAAAGTTCTGCCCCATGGAGTTCCAGCCCATATATATGAAGAACCAGATGACTATGGATGTTATGATCTCAAGGCAAGTACTGGTAACATTGGACTTGATGTTTAATTCCTTCATTCCATGACCATTGCCTCAGGTTCTAGACAAAATATGGGTCACCCTCCATTGCGCGCGAGAATGCCTGGGATGTATATCTGTACATCTTCAGTGGCTTTTGCCATCTGGATGAAGGAGTGGTTGAACCTTTTGTTGAAGAGTGGCGTCAGAGCTTCACCTTGGGTCGTGAAGATCAATGGGATGGGAATGAACAACTGTCTTTGGTTGCTGATCAAGAGTTATTCCAAGATCTGGACTCAAACCACCAAGGAGGGCTCAACGGTGGCAGAGGACCGGTGGGTATGTCTATTATTCCTCTGCTATCCAATCCGGAACCTTTCGCTAATCCATTTTAGATTCTGAAATTGTCGCACATGATGGGATCGATGATGGCCCCGAGTTTTCGGCACAATTCTCTGATCAGGAAGAGGAGGCAGAGTCCACCAGAGCTGGTATCGTGGAGCCTGAAGAGTCGTTCTTTGATCTTGGTGGCGATGATCCTTATGCTTGGTAGATATACAAAATCCGGTTCATATTTGTCAAGCCAACTTGAATATAAAACATTCACTGCAGTGACTTTCTCAGTATTTGCAGGAAATGAGGCTGTGGGCTGAGTCCCAGATAAGGTAGGCTCATGCTCGCTGTACTGTACTTCGTTAACATGAATTCACAAAGACAAAGAATGTCTAGATTCCTACCATTGTGTAATTACTCGTCCCCAAAAATATCTGATTTAGTCAGTACATGGTGGCCGGGGTCCCCATCAAATATTTTTGATACGCGGAGCATACCACTCCTGCTTTCCATAGGTTATAGGGTCGATTTGTATTGCCTCCATATCTAGCTTACCTAACTGTCAAAATGTACAAAATCTTTGTCCCATTCGTTGGCTTCATTGACAGGTCGGACTCATCGTGGGGCTCTGTGGATCTGTCCAACCTGCCGACTATTGTCCTGCTGGTTGTTCATACCAGCTGTCCAAACAGTTCTTGGGTCTCCATTGTATAAAAACGCTTGTCACTGTCCCCCCAACCCTCTGAAAACTTCTCAAACAACTCACATACTCAATCACTCTCACCATGTCCGTCGGAAATGTATGTTCCTACGTTCTCATCCCTTTTTGATGAGGCCTTTGTTGATGACATCCACAGGCTCGCCAGATTACAGTCTCCAACAATGAAGCATACAATGCGAACATTCGTCTTGTTTCAGGCAACGGGAATACCTACCCTTTGGCCCCTAAGGTCGAAGCTGGAGATAAAAACATCATTTTTGACCTCACCAAGGTCCAAGGTCTGAACGAATGTATCACAGTCGGTCCTTCACTTCTCTCATGTCATCATATGCTGACTCTATGGAAAGTTCCAAGTCAGAGTTGTCTCCGATGTCGGGGCGGAGTCCACCGACCAGACGGTGTTCACATACACCAAGAATGCCACGAATCAGGCTATCTACTCCGTTGCAGGTACCTCAAATGCACCGATGATCAGTTTCCGAAATCTCTCCCCCCTATAGAAGGTGATGAAAAATACTTGTGTCAGTGTGGAAATGTACAATTAGGATTACGAGTCGGAAGAAATGAAAAATGATTTTTGATCCCATCAAAATGTTCCGAAATATTTATTCATGTTAGATTCCACCAACCATTCTACCGTTCCGCCAGTGAAGCACCCGAAAGCTCAACAACGTGTCATTACCCAGATTCATTGTCTCCTGACTGAGCTTCTAGCTCTTATATTCTCCTTTCAAATCAGGAAACGCCCAAGCTACAACATAGTACTGAGTAGCCGACATAGAGCTAGTAGTCCCGTTGAGGAGTACCCCTCGGAATCATACCCCATAGTGTGTCATAGTCATAGGTCTATGGCCATAGTCATACATGGTACTTGATAGTGTGGGGCAGCACTATGGTTACGAGGCCCACTTGTGGGCTCGTTTGTTGGGAGCCAGCGATTTTGTGGGTACAGCCATCAAAGTACCCAACGGGGATATCCACGTGACACCTGCTTCATGGCTACGTTGCCCGAATTTTCTCAACGTCTGCTGTTACGAGTCCCACGGCCACGTGGGCTCGTTTGTTGGGAGTGAGCTATTTTGTGGGTACGCCCATCAAAGAGCCCAATGCGGATATTCACATGACCCATTTCACACGTGACACAGGCACGGATTTCGCCGTATAAGTAATATTGGTGAGCCATTTCTGGGGGTTGTATCTGGGTAATCTCATGCCATAGCGGTGCATTGCACCTGTCTCCTCACTTAGTGTTCCTTGAATAATAATGCATCCAATCATCACTGAGCTTCTTACAGTTCATCTAAGACATACTGTATGTCCTAGTGCGCATGTACTGCTGACACAAAAATCCACTCCACTTGCTGGACTTTATCTTGAGACTAGCGCCTAGGCATTTACAATCCAAATAAGGTGTTGTTTGATGGCTGATGGCAACAGTGTTGCATCCGAGGTTCCTCCGTTTGATTGTATCTGTGATATATAGATTGTGAATCAAATTTGAAAAGAAGGGATTGGGGACTCGTGAATGCCGCCGGAGGACGGCCTCTAACCCACTGGTTGTTCTATAAGCGACCGACCTGAACTATCATAGTACACAAATTCAACTGGTAAAACTATGGAATCACCAACTCAAGTACCATCAAATTTCAAGGACAGATCATTTCTAGAGTGTATCCATTGCTATAAGAAGTATTAGTTGGTGCACTTTGATTGGGAATGTCTACGGTCTAGTCAGTGAACTTGGATACTTGTTAGTTGTTTCACTCACCTGAGGATCTGAATGAATTGGTTAAATGCTCTGAAAGTAAGTGTTTCGTGCAAATGATTCATATTATATGTACTCAGAGTGATCTCAAGAGGAACAAAACATTGAAATTCAAGGCTATAGGCGTGAGATACAAGAGCAGCACCGCCATATTGGTATATCTGCGCCACAGTTATGTTACTTCAGGATGATTAGCTCAGATCCAGACCAAAGCGAGTCAAGTCATGCTTCAATTAAAGCATGATCAGAAGCCCTGGCTACCCTTTTCTGGTGCTAGATCAGACTCTGTATGATGTATTGTGCTGCAGAGCCTGAAGCTGGACGACATCATCCTGGAGAGGTTGACCCAGGACAATGTAATCCTACAGAGCAAAAGTGAAAGACTCCATAGGCATTATAGTATATGCCATCTCAACATAGTGCCCCATAGTCACTGCGTTTCACCGCCACCTAATCCAACCCTGAGCAGGTTTGATCGAGTCTGACTAAGTGTGACTAGGGTCAGATTCAGTCTTGACTTTCGCCGAATCCCACGCACCTTAATGGAACAATCAGCGATTCATCTCCCTTGACCTTCATGGAACAGTCTTTTATCCCCGAGACCAGCAGCAGCTTCGGTTCTTTCTGTGTATTCGAGCCTGGCTCATTTGCAGCAGATACCAATGGGAACAAGTATACGCTGGAATGGAAGGATATTACTGCTTTCAGAGCTTGGCTGCTATTATTTCCTTCACATTCTAGACCTTATACACTGCCCACAGTTCCCCCAGTATCTTCGGTTGCTCCAGTTTCACCATCGAGACCCAGGCCTTCCTTCGACAGTTTGATGGGATTCCCGAGCGCTCGCCCTGGCCAACAGGAGGTTATTGAGCTTGATGATGACGGAGACATATCATTAGTCTGTCATTTTAAAGAATGGCGAGCTTGTTGCCTGAAGCCATCGTCGCTTCCGTCGCCACATTCTTCCACTTCCCACCATGCCAGATCCCATCCCATTGAGCTTTGCCTCTTCCCCAGCCTCCAGTTTACCAAGCTCTTCCTCTGTTGCTTCTCTCTTCTCCAAGGCTGGTTCTACCTCTTCAGCATCATCTATTGATGACCAAGATACCAACCAGAAAACAGTCATGATCATCATCTCCCACAATCTTGATAGCAAAAATGAAGCTGAGTGAGGCTTGAAGGTATTTCTATGTTCAAAGGCTATTGGGAGCACTTACTAGAGACATACTAGCACCTAGTGTGATCTAGAGGTACCTCATTCTGAGCTAGTGGAACCTCCAATAGGCCAGCAGTTATATCTTTAAATAGACATGTGTTGGGACCTATTAGTATCTGGTGACCCTGATACATAGTGACAGCTATTCAGGCCTGGTCCAAAGGGTAGGTGCTTCATTGTTCTTGTTATTTTGTTGATATTGAGGTTTTCAACAGCTGCATGACGATGTTTGTGAATCCATATTTTATATCTAATTGATATCTTGCTACGCTCTGTGCTTCTAAGGATCTCCGCTTCTTCACCACCTCTTCCTACATCTATGCTTCCTACCTGCTTTTCGTTCATTTCTGCTTTTGATATGTAAATTGTAACTGTACTTTCGAATATCCTAAGGTGGAAGGATGGAAGCAATGTTACTGAAAACAATGTCCTCGGGGAATGTATTGTTCCCGAGGAGGAGTATGTTACTAGGAAGTTGAGTGGGCAGATACCGAGTTTTGTTGCGCGGGGTGTGCGGATTCCTCGGTAACAGTGAGGGTTGCGCGGCTCGAAGGAGGATGCCGAGACAGCCAAGAACAATGCCGATAGGTCTACGCTGTTGCCGCGAAGTCGCCTCAGGCCGTCATATGTCCACACAGAGGGCTTCATATAGAGGGTCCAATGTCAATTTCCTAGTTGGAAACAGTAGTAGGTTCCCCCAGACATTATTTTAAGGAAACGCTATATATTGTATACAATCAGCAACGTAACAATACTTATAAGGTTATGGAAATCACCATAACAGCTTCAACAGATCCAAATGAGTGTTGCAAGATTGGTACCATATCCGTAAGGCCGCAATTTCATTGTGATATTTTCTTGTGCTTTGACATGTTTTCAGCGCTCTAGTGGAAGAATTTCGTGCCGAGATTGATTCAGTCTTATAAAGGATACAACGACATATCTGGAGCCCTTATTCCTGCCTTCTCACCGTCAATATGTCTTTGCGAAACGACAAGCAGAGAAAGCGGTCAAGCAACCTGCAATACTTGTAAATGCTAATGCTAATGCTCCAGTATTCCCGACTCCAGTGGTAGCTTCGCGGACTGTATGTTCTTTTCCAACGGCCGAAATTTCTACTCTCCGCGTGGAAATGCTGACACCGGTTTCTCGTCATCGAGTACATCTTCCCAGCCATCCTCTCAGCACAATCCAGCTGCTGAAGCTGCTCGCAATGCACAAGTCGCAGCCCTTCATGTCATCTCTAGAATCCAGGTATGTCTTTGACATCAGTAATATGTCAATTTACTTGTAGCGCTTTTTTTTGCTTGTACCGCAAAAAAAGGCAAAAAAGCGCAAAAAGCGCAAAAAAGCGGGAAACTCAAAAAAGATGAGTCCACTTTTGAAAAAAGTGCGAGCACAAAAGTAAAAAATCAATACAACATGAACACGGTAGCAATGATTGACTTTAACGTAAAAATCTGATCCGCTTTTCGCAAGTCAAAAAACGCAAAAAGCGCAAAAGTAAATTGACATTTTACTGATGGTCGTCTCTCTCTCCACTTTTAAGAAGCTCGAAGCTCTTGTGCTTTCAAACCATATGTCAGACAATAAAGGTGGATTGCAACAACTTCCAGAGAGACTGGAACGACTCTCGTTCCTCATTTCTCTGATTCATGAAACAGATGTGCAAGGACAGTTGAACCAACTGTGTGCACGTTCATCCAATCAGGCGATGGACTCCTGTTTGTCATGAGATGACTTTGACTGACCTGATGTCAACTGAATACAAGGAGTACCAAGTCGGTTTGCCTGTGTCAACCCCTCAGATTCCTTGGTCTGACAACTCGGATGCGAAGAATCACAAAGGGGTTGGACACGCCTCCAAGTCGAAGCAATTTTGAATTCAAGATCATTTGCCATCCGTTAGTCCTAAATCCATTTTACTTTCATGCAAACAAAGATCTCGTACAAACAAGACCGCCGTCGATATATGCAAGTTGTGTGGAGTTGGATTCACCTCAGTAGCAGAGTATCGGAATATCCGGTCTCGAATCACACTCCATAGATCCAGATCAAGCACCTCCACATATCCAACTCAAGTTCCCCCTCGCCCTACTGCAATGCAGAGACCAAGACTACGAAACTATTCAGAGCAATTCGGAGCCCACCGCTACGGACCTTCCATTCAGGAGGGTGTGTGGTAGTGTAGGTGGGGCAGGATCAGAGAAGACTTGAATCGGAAGCTGTGATTGGTTTGAAGCAAGGAAAGCCTGATTTGATTTGAAAGCACTGGCATTGAGAAGAAGGTATTGTAGCAGAAATTACTCAGCCCACACGACTCACACTTCTCTCTCAATAACATACACTCAGACTCGACTCCCATACAAGACGCACACTCACGTCCATCCACCATGCTCCATATGCATACAAATTGCGGCTCATACTACGCAAAGTTGATATGACCGCTGGATCAACTTGCCGGCGTCAGGAGAGGGATCGTGGAGTATGGATGATACAGACAGAAATCATAGCAAATTCAGTGTGGCGTTGATTCCAAAGTACATTCCCTAGCTCGGAATTACATGGGGTATCGATGTTAACGAATAAGGGACATACACCAGGCCTCAGAATAAGCAAAAACTCTTTCATTCAACCGCAGACTTGAGAGAGACGAAGCCCCATGTTGATCCTCAGAGGTCACTCGGCTACTCCAGCGCTCCCTTCCTCACTAAGGCGTATTGAATTAGTAATTATATCCAAATCAAATCCGCGCTCAAGGATTTCCAACTCCGATTTGATTTCCGAGAAAATCACAGTCCACGCGTGGCCAACTTGCTCGATTTGAATGAAGGAGTGATGCGAAAGACAATGGACAACGGAGTGAACACTGAAGATGGCAATGAAGCATTGAAGATGGAAATGAAACAAAGAAGACTCGCCGACTGTGTCCTATTGTCTTATCTACACTTTGGACAGGGATGGCGTAAAGGCAGATTGATAGCAAAGACTTGATTTGATGGTACTCAAACTCTTGAACCTGGATTTGAGATCAAAATGTCACTTGCGCTATGGACTCTCAGTTCCTGGAGCAACATCAGATCTCAAGGCGCCTTACAATTCCGAATGGAGTCGCGAGGGAGAGTGGAAGAGCTGACTCGTCCTCGGGCTGGAAGAATGACACAGTTTTGACGGTTCTGTATGCGATCTTCGGAGTCTGGCCAAAGAGGTCAAACCAAATGTCGAGCTCAGAGCGACTTCTGACACTAATGGTGGAGAAAAGAGGTACAACAGCACCTGAGCGGGAGCTGGGTGAAACAAGGCGCACATTGGCCAGAGTACATTTGTCCCTCTGGCTACCGTCGTTGTGGCTGACGCCCTAGCAATGACCAACAATCTCCTCCCTGCGATCAAGGGGAATTCAACTCCAGACATACTTGAGCTCATCGATTGCATTTTCGAACGAAATCACTTACCTGCAGACATGACTGCGAATATTTATACCAAGTATCCTGTTATCAATGTTGCCTGGCTGTATCAGCAAAAGTAGGAATCAGGAGAGAGCCTGAGCCTGATGACTCAATACCCTTTGGGACCAGGACGTAAGACCGGATAATTCCGGGGGTCGAACATAAATTTGCGACAGAAATGGAAGTGACAAGCAAGTGAGAGAAAATCCAAGCTAGTCCGACAAACAATACTCATGCAGTCTGGATAGATATAAGTATCTTGACATCATGTCCGTAGCCTGTTTTTACTCCCAAAAAGTCTTGATCAAGTCTGCCGCCCTCTCTGCGATGATATAAACAGGCGCCTGCGTATGTGAAGCGGGAACCCTTGGCTGAACAAAGAGATAAGCTCCATGAGTCACAGAAACCACAGAAGGACTGACGAATATCGAAGCATCGACGATTCTTAACCCATTGACACCCTTGACCCGCAAGTCAGGATCAACGACGCCCCATCCAGATTCTCTTGCCGACATCGACGCAGTGCCAACAGCATGATATGATGCCCCCGCGGTTGCACGAAAATGAGCGTCAAGCTCTTGGTCGGTGGTGGCATTGAGCTGTGACGAAAGAACATAACCATCCCAGCCTTTTGAAGCCATGAATCGACGAGCACTGCGAATCGACTCTCTCAGAACGAAGAGGTCGAAATCTGAACCAAGAACATTCGGATCGATAATCGGGTGTTCTAATGGATTGTTCGAGTTTAGAGTTATCGATCCACCTATGGCTGTGGTCAGGGATGCAAAAGTAACAGAACAATCCTTACGTGACGCCGGCGAGACAACTATCGTACCGACAGTGATAAAGTTGCCCGATGCAACTGGAGGGGAAAATGACAGACCGTTCTGCGATCAAGGCCAGTTAACCTGGAAATTCAAGAGGAAGAACAGGATACTTACGAGCATAAGTAACTCGAAATGACCTGTCCTCGGCCCAGCTGAAGGATCCGGAAAGTGTTCAAATGGAGTCCCTTGTGTTTCCACACGCAAGAAAGCAATCTCGCGAATAGGAGCATCAATGAGCGGTCCCGAACGTGGCGAGGAATTCCACATTTCAAGTTGAAGAGCCGCAAGAGTCGCGTTTCTGTTGGCTGAATCTTCAGTATCCGTAGAATTGACGAGCCATGAGATGGCTGAAGAAGCCTGGTCGGTCAGATTTTGGCCCACTGACGGTAGATGAAGCAGGGGCTTGATACCAAGTTTTGATAGAGCATCAGAATCGCCGATTCCCGAGTGCATGAGGATATGAGGTGTCCCAATAACCCCAGCTGAGACGATGATCTCTTTCTTCGCACTGACTTTGTGTAATGAAGCTGTAGCAAGGTCAGTGCTAATTGTCAACGCGAAGTAGATGTGAAACGAGCCTGCGGCATCCTGAGTAAACTCGACTTCACCAAAGCTCAGTGGGTTTGACTGGACCGGAAGGACTCGGGTAACGAATGCGTGCAGAAGGACATCTAGGTTGGACCGATTGATGAACTCTTCAGCCAGATATGATGTCGCAGAACTGCTTCGTGCTCCATTCTTCACCGTCATTTGAGCCCAGCCTGGGAATGAGTTTCAGCAGCGTGCAAGGCAGACTACATTACACTAACTCATTCCTATCTGATTTCCCGAATTCGTATCTAGATTGAAGGGAAACTCATCTGGAAGATCAGCGGTCGCCGCAAAGACCAGTGGATCCATTTCATGCAGGTCGCTGACAAGAGTAACACTGTTGACGCCGTTGAAACCGTGTACTTTCGGATCGAATTCATTTGATGAGTTCCTTCCATCTTGCGGAAGCATGAAATGTTCATTCTGCGAAACTGTCAGCAAGAAAAAGACTGAATCTTGAAGTGATTCACGTACCTTGCGCATGTATTCCTGCAAACTATCCCAAGACCAACCATTGTCACCAGTCAGAGCAGCATAGCGATCGAAATCGTCTGAAGAGCCTCGTGTATAAGCCATGCAATCTGAAACCGATTCAACATTCTAGTATGGAGACCATTGAGGTCAACTCACTGACAGAGCTTGACCCGCCCAGAATGAACCCACGAGGATAAGGCAGTGTTTGCCCGTTTAGCCCCACCTGAGGCGAAGTTGTATAATTCCAGTCATACATCGTGTTCGGGGTAGCCCGACCACAAAATGCTGGAACCTCCGAGAGCAATGCATCTTGGTTCCTGCTGTATTGTCGGTTTTGTTACAAGTCGAGAGAGCAGGCTACTCACGAGACTCCGGCCTCCAGAACAAGGACCGAAAAGTCGGGGTTCTCCGACAAGCGATTCGCGATGACATTACCGGCGGTTCCGCCTAAATGATGATTCAGAAAAGCGACAGAAGAACTAAGATTGTCTGACCTCCAATGACAACAAAGTCGTACCGTTGATGTGGGAGCTCTTCAACACTGGTGAAAATTACTGCGTCAACGAGGGGCAGAGGTGTGATGATGAGGAGAGACAATAACGACCACATGGCCATAAGATGCAGCATTGTCTGAAAGGGAACAATGAAGCAATGTTCTCGTCTTCCTTTTAACTGCTTCGACCATCGTTCACGAAGATGCCGCATTGTCAGCTGTCGAAGCCGTCGAAGCCAGTGACACCTCCAATAGCAGTCTATTCCCAGAGACGTGGGTTACAGAGAATGTTTTGCAATGTGGGGGCTTCTATTGCACAAGACAGGCGTCATGGTTCGATGGTCTGAGAAGTAGCCAGCTGTCTCCCAGAAAGAGGTGGATACAGCCAAGATTGAAGCTGTGAAAAATGGGCCTAAGCCGCATCAATAGCTCAGATGTCAGCTGAGCATTTGGGAGCGACCACCGAGAGGAAAAGGCGAGACAGCAAGAGCAAAAGAAGAGGAAGAAAGAGACAAGGGACGTTGTAAGAGGCCAGAGATAAGCAGCACTGAAAGCACAACATCCCGAGAGAGCAGATAATGGAAAAGGATAATGATGGTTCATCTCAGACTATATCCGTTTTGCGTGGGATCCGAGTTGAGGTCGAGGGAATGGGCGTAGGCGACAACAGAAGGTATTCGCTACGAAACGTAACAAGAAAAGCAATGAGATGAGCAATAACCCAGACCAAGGGTTCCGAAACGCACCTCGCCAGAAGCATCACCCACCACAACGACCAGTTTCCTGCAGATCTCAGGCATAGATTGATTTAGCACGAGTACTTAGACGAGGTTCCCTGATTCAACCAGTGGCCAGACCAACCAAAGCACGCCACGAATAGATTAATGGAATGCTAATTCAGAATATTCTTCCAACCAGCGCAAGGAATTCGGGCTCAGAAAGACGATCCGTCTAGAAGAGCATTTCGTCAGTCTCAAGGTCCGGGGTGAAAATGAGGACTCACTGTTGCTGTGCAGCATCTCCGATATCCGGAGACCGTTTTAGAACAATATTCATGGCATCATCGGGCCTAGAAAGCCCAAACGGTCGTCTTCGAGCACCGATTTTTGCGTCCGTGTTTGTCGCATGCGGACTAAGCCATGGCTCCTGTTACCTCACCAGAGGGACAGGGTAGCATGAATAAAGAGGAGTGTGTCACGTTTGGAAATCCAGGGTGGTTTTTGAACACTTTTTGTCGTCGCGGCGGTTGATGATGAGGAGCGCTGGGTAACGTGACCCAGCGTAATTGCGATTTGTCACCCATCAATTTTACTTTTGCCCTGTTCCTCGACGACTGAAAGGCTGGCTCTCGAGACAACAAGGACGGGGCTCGAGCTACCGTTGCCTACGCCCCCTTTTCACGTCTAGAGATTGTATTGGCCGCCCTGTGATGGCAAATCAATGGTCAGTTCACGGCTTGGTGATTTAGGCGATCGCTGACCTCGCTTGTAGCTTTGACCTTTGTCTGCTCTTGTGTGTTTTTCCACGTCCGGAATCTGCATTTTATGCCTCTTACCACGATGATGGTTACGTTAGGCTGCTTTGGTTCTAGTTTTTCTCAGCTTTTTCAGAAAACCCTTGTGTCGCTGTTTCTTCTACATTACCTTGCCATATGTCTCGTTTCCTGCTCGTCGGCTCCAACGTCATCCATTGGTCGCCGTCTTGACAAGCGCTACATTGGCCGGGCTCGATGCGACATTACGGAGGAAACCCCTTGACCAGCTTGTGGATCTCGCTCCAGATTTACACCGACACCGATTCCACCCTTCACTCTACATGTTTGCTGCCCTGATGTCCTCTCGGATAAGCCAATGCATCGTCTTTCGCTTGTTGTTGTTATGCCTTTCGGAGGACGTCAGAATCATGGTGGTTCTCTGATTGGGGAAAATACAAGGAATCGGTTGGATCGTCTGTTGTGGGATTTGGAAAGTGGAATCGAGAATCAGCGGGGCTCACTGAGGATATAGGAATGGGTTGGGGCGAATAGAAAGGACCTGCAGTACGTTTTCTTCGCCTTTTCTGAATCATTCGTTGCTGAATTATGCTGCAGGATAGCCGTCCAGCAAATGCTTATCTCAACCAGCAGACCGCGATGTCTCAACAAAACTTCGCCCATGCGGCCAATATGGAAACCATTCAGCATCGCTGCAGCAGCGAATCTTGGTACGTGTCGATCATCTCTGTTACGCCCACAGTCGCTGATGATTGTAGAACGGCTCTTCTGTTCGCTTCGAAGCTCTCGCATATCCCCAAAGAGATCGGTATGTCTTTTCTGAGCTGTTGACCGACGAATGGGTCAGATTGGGAGGAGACAGATATTGGGGAAGAGAGCAGGGAAGGCGCTCTCAACGGCAGCTGTTCTCGAGCGTAGATGTAATTCGGACCTGGTACAAGGTGCAGGTTTGGTTTTACATTCGGTGCCACGATACTGGCGACATTCTGCACCGCCATTGACAGATTACTTTCCGTCGGCGCGTAGTCGGGCCGTCTTGGGTATATCTCAAAGGCGGAAATTTGCAGGAGCCGGGAATGCTGTTGCCAAGGAGAGATGTCGAGGATTCCGAGCAGAGGTTGCATCATTCAAATAGGTCATGGGATCAGTCTTTCGGTATGTCTCATTTCTCTTGCACTCGGAGCGTCACTGAAAACATCGTAGAATGAATACGTTGGCCTTTGCAGGGTACTTACAGCAGTTTTCGATTTGATGTGGAATTGTCAATTTTTTTTCTCTCAAAAGCTTGGTAATCGTCAACTCGGAGATCTCGGCAACGCGGTTCGGAGTACTCAGACCGGGCGGGTTTTCACATGCCCGACGGTTTTGAACGGCATTCACCATTTTGAGCTCGCCGCCACCGCCCCGCCTGTATACCGCCTTATTCGCATTAGACAGCACATAGGCATGGAACTTGGTGGAACTGGCTAGAAGAGATGTAATATATATGTGTATACACTATGGTGATCTATTTTGACAAATATACTTACCCTATAATCACTTGCAGATAAAAAGGGCGGGAGGAGGGCGGGATGGGACCAGATGTGGTGATCCGACAATCCCGATCACTCACCAATATGGCTGCTGACACAAGTCTGACCTGCGCTGCCGAGATCTCCGAGTTGACGATTACCAAGCTTTCAAGAAAAAAAAAATTGATGGATTCCACATCAAATCGAAAACTGCTGTAAGATGAATACGCTACAGGGAGGATTCTTGACATCTCATGTACATTTTTCTTGGTTCCTTTTGAGATTTCTAACTCCGAGCTATTCCGAGTCCAATACGCAGCCTACCGCCACGGACCTTGCGCGCAAACGGAGGAGGGTGGGTATTGCGAGGGCGGAGAGTGTCGTGGATTGGTTGGCACGGGGTTGGCAGGGTGTGTGCATGGGTCGGAGCTTGGATTCATGTTCATTCGGGCCATGCTTTGAGCTGTTATCGTGTTGAAGGTTCATCGAGTTAATTTGAAAGTACTGGCATTGAGAGAAAGATCCTGTAGCAAAGAATAATCGACCCACCCGACTTGTGTCGGAATGACATAGACTCAACTCTCATACAAGATATCCAACACTCACACTCCACCATCCTCCATACGCAGACAACTACCTCCTCAAAGTGCGAGGCAAGATTCGATTTCCGAGGAAATATGTGGAGGCTGGTCACCCGTTAAGGCTAGCCTCACGCTTCTCACTTCACGCACCAAGAAAACGAGACCAAAGAGCCAAATAAAAGTCACTACTGACTAGATAAGATAAATAGATGAGGAATGTCCGTTACAAAATCACAGCCCAAGTTGCTCGAATTGAATGGAGGAGCGATGCAAAAAAAGACAACAGAAACTACGTATCACGGCTATATATAGAGGGTGTGAATATGCAGGAATAGATGCGAGTACGTATGTTTAGGCGCCTATTCAAGACATTAGCCGACGACCTATTCGAACCCTCAAACATGCCGAAATAGATCCGAATAGATGCGAGTAGGTCCATATTTGAGGTCTTGAATGTGCCTCAAATATCTCAGGACTATGTACTGCTTTTTCAATGATGTCGCATGCTGGACACCACTAAAGTTGCACACCGGATCCAGTACCCAGACAGCTCTGACTCCGCCGCCGAGCCTCGTGGCCGGTGATTATGTGACAATCGTGACATTGGGAGTAATATTTAACTTGAATTCATGCTCCATGATCGGCATCCGCCATCGAAATTTGTGGTTCACTCGCAATGGTAGTGGATCTAAAGCCCTACAATGAGACAATGGAGGGGATACCTTGCAGAATCCTCTTTCCTTCATCTCAATATTAATAATGCGGCTTCAAAATTTGAGAAATTGAGCCCATATCAAATTCGCTTAGCCGCAAACTTATTTTTCCTCGTGTTCCGTCACCGTGGCGATTCAATATACAACATATCACGCTGAAACAGCTTCTTCTGCCCTTTCCCTCTTCCCTAGCCCCAGGCGGTGCTACATCACTTCTCCGTCCAGCACGGAGGGACCCGAAGTTCAACAATGGACAAACAATGAACAAATACCAGAAATTATATCCTCCCTGTGTTCCTTATGCTCGCATATTCTTGACATAATCTCACATTTTTATGGCAGTGAATACCTCCAACTAGGGACATATTCACAGCTGTACGACACCTATTCGAAGGGGTTGGAGTAGCCTCGAATAGGTCATGTGTTCACATCCTCTATGTATAGCCGCGATACGTAGTGAGAGTGGAAATGGAATATGGAACACACTTTGGAGAGAGATTAGTTACTATGATAGTTGAGGCCAAGGAAAGGCCTTGATAGCTAAAGTAAGAGGTGTATCAAGCGTTGGGACAATCACACACACCCAATGTTGCCAGTAAAGTCAATATTGGTAGATTTATCACGCTGCGTCGACCACCCCATATGGCCCAGGCCCGCCAAATAACAATACCATCAGTGAAAATAAACTACAAGGGTCATCCATTGATTAGCATAGATTGAATTAGACTCTGGACTGACTGGAAGTGAATTGCTATGTACTGCCACTGACCCAGAGCTGGATCTGTATGATGGTTCTGGTCACGGAACTTCAAGAAGCCTAAAGGGGGATACGGCGACCTCACATAGCATTGGACCCCGCTAATTTCTCATGAGTCAGCATCGATGACGCGATTGTATCTCAAGGTTTGCGGGTTATGTGGACTCTCTTAATCAAGCAAATATTTTATGGAAATGGTTTCATTATTAGACCAGAATATACAGTAAACACGCAATCTTCTCGCCAAATAGTAAGAAAAGTCAATCAAAATGTCGTTACATCGCCCTGGGCAGTGCCCACGAAGGAAAGAGACGGAGTCTGAGTGGGATTGGGACTCCACTCTGATGCCTGTATAATGCCAACGACGATGGGGATCAAAGTGTTGCTGGTGATCGAGACATTGGGGCGCTTCCAGCCTTCTTTGATGGGCATACGTTCCTCCCGAAAGAATATGTTAACAAACCTGTCTGGATGTCAGAATGCGATGCTTCGAGTTTGTGATACCTTACTGACTCTTTGGGTGCCACCCCAGTCATTGGATCGCCGAAAACAGAAAGGTACAATGCGGATTGCTTCTCGACATTAGTCATACAGAATCAAGATAGCTGGTCCTGTGTCTCACCCCAGATCTGATTCCAAATTCCTTGGAGGTGTTAATGTTCTTCGGGTTAGTGGCTTGAGAGTCCGCGAGTCGTTGTTTTTGAACTTGGCCAGCTGAAGTAGCATTAAAATAGTCGACACCGGGATTCGAGTTTGCCAGTGTCTGATAGATAGTCTCGTTGAAATGGAGATTATCCCCAAGAGCAAAATCACCACGAGAAAGAGACGCGTCATGCTCAATGCTGTTGTAACTATCAAATTCATAAGCAGAGACTCAAGGGAATAAAGATGCTTTGTACAGTTTGATATCATCCAGTGTGAAGGTGTCAAGAGAAGTACTTGTCGTCAAACCGAGTCTCGCCGCCGTAAAGAGAACGTCGGATTGAACATTGAAGCCGTCTGTGATAGTCAGTTAGCTGGACCATGTATCGCGAACAGTTAATGACGCATACCTGCCGAAGCTTTAATGACTGAGGTGGGTGTCAGACCTCTACCATCTCTGGGCAAGAAACCATGATTCGCTAGGCTGCCAAACAATTTCAGGACTGCCTTGGATATTTTTCTAGAGAAAGTCGTTAGACTTTGGAGCAATCCACTGGTGAGCAGAGTCTTGGGCTACACTGGCACCAGCAAGGGCGAGAGCTACGAATAAAATGAGGGCTTTCATGTTCTGAAGATGCTGTTCAGAACAAAATGACTTGATCTTTATAGCAGAGCTGAATCCGATGGCCTCGGTGGGAGAGCAAAGACTCACAGTGCGGGCTCGGATCTTTTCTAATGCCAAGGAATACTTTGTACGACTGCGCTCAGCCGTAAGACCGGATCCTATTGTCCTCCGTTAGGGAAACCGACGGGCGGGCCGAGTCCCAAAGGTGTAGAGACCAGTGCGTTCAAGGTCTATGGCGGCATATATGAGGACACAGCATTCAAATCTCACAGCAATAGTTCACCCTTCACAACAATTTGGCATCAAACTGATTATTCAGGTGCAAGGTAGTCAACTGCTAAACTGACTGGGATTGAAGGGCATAAGTGGCTCATAAGGAGGGAAAGAAGATCTGACGTTGGTCTCGACATTGCTTATGTGAGTTCAGCTCTGTCCAGTGTCTTTTGTCATTGATGCTTATTCAATTCTGAAAGCTTACACCTGGTGAAAAAAGTGAACGGGTCAGCATCTTCAATCGGCAGGTGTGAGTCAAGTAGTGTTGTTGTGGCTAAGGCTTAAAGTTAGCTTTGAGCTGAAGCTTAGCCGCATAATCGGCTAAGCTAAGCCGATTTCGGCTTGCGGCTGCAGCGGCTAAGGCTTTGTCAGCTCAACGGCTGAAAAAGAGGAAAGTATCTTGTTTTTTAGTCTCCTGTATATTAGGAACAACAATGGTGATGGCCAGCACCCAGGTGTGCTAAATGCAGTTTAGCTGAAATCAGCTTAGCCGCAACTTATAGCCGGCTAAAGCTGACTTTTAGCCAATGTTCAATGACCCAAACACTTTCACAGCTTCTTAAAGTTGTAGACACTTGCTCCTGGTCACATATAGTAGCTCACTTATCCATAGGAACAGTTCTCCTGCAATTTTGAACCCAATAGGTGAGACTCTGTGGGCCAATAGGCCAAATGAACTATTGGAGCCATTCCAATGGGAATTCCCAGCACTACGGTGTTTCAGAGCATCATCACAGCCAAAGCACAATGTTTTGAAAAATTTCAGTCCTTAGCTGGCTGAGAGCCGACCTTTAGCCGCGGCTAAGGCTCGACGGCTGGTGGCTTAGCCAGCCGCGGCAACACTAGAGTCAAGCCACTACAGGCAATCTAGATGTATGGTACTTTGGGTGAATCAGTGCTACAGCATGTTGATCACAATGAGTTCCAGCCAGGAGAGATTAGCTGAGGCTGTATTTCACGAGGTTCTTGATTGGTAGTTTCATTAGCACAACTCTCAGATTCATATTGTACTGGCAATAATTGAAGACTTGAATGAAATGAACTGACGTCGGAGCCAAGCTAGAGTGAAGCAATGGCACGCCTTGTGTATTGTAATACTTTCCCGGATAAGTCTGCATTGTAATTCGGGTATGTCCACTCGTGGGAAGTGCTCAGCCGCCCTGTTGTCACAGCTTTTATGCGACAGAAGGAAGGGAGTATACATCGGAGAAGATTAGAAGATATGGAAATGATGGGCATCAGTATGGTCAGTATCATTCCATGATGTTTTCGATATGCATACCGCAGGAGCCAGGTAATTTGTTTTCGACATTGACAAACCACACGATAACGAGCTCTTCACTCCTAGTCATGGACAGCATGGCATTCCCGGGTAGCCCGTCAGTGTCGTAGCATGACATTGAAACAAGACAGAGGATAGATTTAAGCTGAAACAGTGATAAAATCGTAGTGTAAGGAGTAGTATGAATGCAGTACAAAGGGATGTAATTCATAAAATACCTCCATCAGACTTGCCTACATTGAGCAGTAATGACAGTCAGTTCAATGATAGAGGGAAAAGACAATTTGCACTGTGGAAGTTCAAATATATTGCCACCAATGCTGTCCCGGCAGGATTTTCTATCTTGCTAAAAAGAATTCGCCTCCAGTGGCGGACCCCCCTCCCCCGGGTTTCTGAGCTGTGGTATGTCTCATCTTTCTGTTTATTCATGTCCAATAAATGTAGCTACAATAGAATATCGTAGTTGATTTACATGCCGGACTCCGGCAAAGTCGGAGGTGAATCTGCTGGGACTTCCACTGAACTCCAGCGGAGGTCAATATAAAAGTAATATCCGACCCCGACGGAAGTGACCTGAGGAGAGCTCTGCTGAACTTCCACTGAACTTCCGCTGGTTTCCAGTGGAGGTCTGCACATGCCCAGGCCTCTGGTGGAGTTCACTGAGTCGAGCGGTCAAGGCAGCGGCGCCCCCCCCGGAAGTAGAGTAGAAGACGCCGCCTGCTTGCGGTCGCCAGCGGCTTTTCCAACACGGGATCTTCGGCTTACTGTCATCAGACCTTTCCGAAATCTGCGGTTTTTGTCCGGTCAGGTCCTGTATGATAAGTATAAGCAGGTTCTCCGGGGTCCTATCAGAATCCGGAAACACGTCACAGGCTTCAGCTATGCAGAGCTTGAGATTTAGTTTCTCAGCGCCCAGTTGAAGCTCCGTACGAAGCGGCAAGAAGATGACATTGTTTTTATTGGAACTCCCGCCACCACAGCAGGCTATACCATATCAGCTGTCATGACGCATGAACCCCACTGTTTGCATCAACCAAAATAATATCCTTACGGGATTGTTGGATAATATGGGACATTCCCGAGAATGTGACACAGGAGTCAATGGAAACGGTATATTAGATCAACAGGTTATAAGGTCCCAAGCTTCTTGATCTGTGCAATTTGACTCCTGCTTTACTCTGGATCATCCTCTGGCTCATTGATTTGAAGCCCCTGTTCATGTTTGCTGCAATATAACCCTCTACGAATGCCACCAGACCTTGCAATCTGCACAATTTTGTTGCATGCATGACATGATTGTCCATTTTCCACAAAACTGAACCAGCAAATCCCATGAAACAAAACCAGTGAACCTATGAAACAAAACCCGCAAACCACGAACAAACAAACAAACCCGCTTTACTGAAAGTCAACTGGGATCCACTAGCCGTCTGGGATGAGGAAGCTCGTTAGTCTCCCAAGCCAAACTCTAGTTAGCAAGCTAGAGTCGTTGCTAATAGTAGCTTGTAGCACATGATGAATACTTGCACAGTCACTGGCCAGCAGAAGATCAGGCCTCATGGGAAATAATTGGGGGCCAATTCGATTTGCAACGGTTCACGTTTGAGCGCCAATATTGGGGCGCGATACCGTCGCTGATGGATGGCCGACAATGTACGGATTTGGCGTTCAGGCGGGAGTCGGTCGACATATGTAGAATATTTCGTGCTATTGCAGTGCAATATTTCCGACTCCGAACCTATTCCGAGTCTAAAACACAGCGCAGCGTCACGGACCTTCCGAAGGAGGTGGGTATTGCCAGGGTGGAGCGGAGTGTGCGGATGGGTCGGCATGGGAGTTGGGATGCAGAGGGTGGGCGTGGTAGGCCTAGGCGGGAGAGAAGACTCGAATGAGCTTGGATTCATGTTCATTCGGGTCATGCTTTGAGCTGTGATCGCATTGAAGCAGGAAAAACTCGATTTGTTTTGAATATACTGGCGTTCAGAAGAAGATACTATAGCGAGGACTAATCGAACCCACATGACCCATGTTTGTGTCGGAATGACATAGGCTAAACAAGGTTATTTCTGTTCCGCTATCGTTACCGAAATAGCTGTATCTGTGATATCCGTGGCATCGGGCCCATCACCGTCAAGAGTCACATCATTAAATCAGCACGCTGTGGCGTTCAAGTTGCTGATAATCATTGGCTGCATGATGACATTACTGGTTGTCTTGGCATTCTTGGCATGCCTCCTTTGTTATTTGTATCGTAGAAGGAACCGACAACACCCAGGATCTGAGCGCCCGGTGTCACCCTTCACCGACTCTGAGCCTGCTGTTATACGATGGATCCCTGGCAAAGTTCAACAGCCGTTCACGTTATCTAACGGTCAGTCTTGCCCACTGTGTTTCACGGCCACCTGATCCAACCCTGACAGGGTCTGATCGGGTCTGACTAAGTCTGATTAGGCTACCTGATCCGACCCCAGTCACACCTAGTCAGACTCGATCAAACCCGCTCAGGGTTGGATTAGGTGGCGGTGAAACGCACTGGCCGACATGCGTAATATGTGCTCATTATCAAGCTTCAGATTCAAGTAACAGCAATACAAAGACAGGGACTACCCATCATTCAGCAGATCTTCCAGAAGCAACAGCGTCTGTTGCTGTCATTGAGGCACCAAACACTTCTCATCGAGATAACAGCGACACTAATGAAGAAATTTCTTTAGAAGCCGCAGTGGAGATTGAGTAATTGCATTTAGAGAATCGGATATTGCGCGGCCAAATTGCTGCGAGCTCGCCAGTCGGCCAAACACTCCCACCATCTTACTCTGGGAGATAGGTTCCTGTGGTAGAAATCCGGTTCTTGACAGCTACAATGTTCTTTAATCCAGTGATCATCAGAGCCGGCTTGTTCCATTTCTGTGATGATCTTATAAGTAACCAACGGAATTCCTGATTTTTATCATTATGGCTCCTGCTGGCCTGGGAAGTATGATTTGTTTTGGGGTGGTGATAATTCTGACGGGATTTTTTCGTTTGGATAATATTGCCTCTTCTGACTTGGGGCGGATGACATCATCTGTTGCTCACCTTGCTCGCTCATTCATTTCCTGTGTTGCTCTCATCTTGGGCACATTGAACAAAAACACCGACTTGAAAGTGTGTGTCCAAATTCTGAAGGTGGCCATTGTATTTAAAACTTTTCCGCAAAAGGGTTAAATTATCAACTTATCAGCCGCCAAAATGATTCTTATCTAAGGTCCCTCTGACGAGGAACGAGTTAGAGGGAACAGTTTCAGGTCTAGGCTCCTGCTAACATATCCAATGCTTGAAAGCTAGCATGGGCTCAGAATATTAATCTGGATTCTCCCACAATCAACCCCAGGAAGATACACAGGCAAGTTTCTTTCTTGTTTGTATTCGCCACTGTATGAAGAATCCAAAAGTGTTCACAAAGCTATCACCGCTGTCCTCGGCTCTTTCTGTTGCTGGCCCCCTCCCCAATGTGGGGAGAAAAATGACTATGATCAGCTTGTTGATCATCAATTGATAATTATCAGAGCTGTCAATCATTGACAGCTGAGGCCAAGGTGTTTCACATGTATACACTTATAGTCATTACCTGCCAAGATTCAGCTCAGCTTTTCATAAATTGCAAGTATACTGCTGCCCTACATAATGAATCCAGTCCCCATTCCAAGTGGATGATATAAGGGATACACACATGTAAGTCATAAAATATTAGTGCTCTGGAGCTTGATAGAAATCAGATACATGATGTGAGGGTCGACAGGTCGACAGGCCGATGAGCTAGGTTATTAGTAATTAATCCAGCATACTAGCTCAATCGGGACAGTGAAATGGCTCTAGGAACCTTGACGAGACCAGAAGCAGTAGGATTGGTCATTTCAATATCATTCGAGCAGCAATGAGTGAGACTAATGAAATCAGTGGCAAAAGATGAGAATAAATTTAGACACACCGGGGCATTTATCAGCCAAGACAGCCTGCATCTTGAACAAAAATCATCATGACCCCAGAAGAAGTCGCTTTGCTGCAACAAGCAGGCCATGGCTTGTTTCGGAACTTCTTGAACCTTGTGAGTCATTGGAATCTTTCAGACCCCATTTTGACCATGTGTTTAGGTTGTTATAATTTTTTTCTATGGTGGAAAGCAGCTCTTGCTCAGTTTATATTGCTGACCACCTGTTTATATCAGGTGTCTATTGCCTCATTGCATCTTTAGCCATGTATAACCTGCTTGCGTGAGTATTTTTTCAGTTGATATCTTTAGAAAATACAACTGAATTTTGGCAGGAAAAGGAACAAAATAGCACCGACTTGGGTCCTTGGTGCCTTATTGGCTGTTATATTTCTCATCACCACTAGCATGGTCCTTCTATCCTGTGCCGCTTCCTTCACATCCTTGACTGCAAGGCTCATTGAAAATGAGCAGTTGGAGCTGTTACAGAGATTTCAAATTGCTGGTGCCAGGATCACGTCACTTAACCAGGCTAACACCTGGTTGGGAGGGCCCAACGGATTGTTGGTCAGTGAACGCTGGGACAATATATGGTGGTCCAATGCTAAAATTTATATCAGTTCATTTTTGGTGATGGTATAGTGGTTTGGCGAGCGTGGGCTATATGGCCAGATCAACGCATCGTAACTGCTCTGCCTATATTGACGTTACTGGTGACTTTTGGTGAGATTAATCTGAATCCTCAGCTTAATTGTCTCATTGTGACCATAAAGCACTATCACTGGCATCCTCCATAATTCAAACACTGTCATCCGCCAATCTGGTTGTTGCTCATGGGCAGCTTGCACAACTGATCACTGCTGGGTTTGCTATGAGCATTGCAACAAATTTGATATCAGTAATCCTTATTGGTATCAAGGCATAGTAGATCTTCCTCCTTTTTTCTATATGCCTTCTAATCTTGATCTAGTCAGCACCAAAAATTCATGAAGGAGACAATTGGACTCGGAAACTCAGGAGCAGTGAAAATCCTGATGTTCCTGACAGAATCTGGTGTTGTGTATAGTATATTCCAGGTATGTGCTAAATACCACCTCAACATTATGTCCATAATATGTACCCCAGATCATCACTATCTCCTTGAGCACTGCAGATTTCATACCACTCAGTACAATTGATATTGCGGCATTCATTTGGAATGGCCTGATGAGCATGGTTTCGGTGGGTTTTCATTTAAAAGTAATTGACCCTCAATAGTGAGTCTTATCTACCATATAGGCCATATATCCGAGTCTTGTTATCCTGATTGTGAATAACAATTACTCCATTGCTAATCTCACAGACACATCTGCTACTGGGGATGACAATCCAGGCACACATATATCCTTTGCTCGGTCACTTCCGTTGCAAGAGACCACGGCATCTATGGGGAGTCAAGCAGAGGCTGTATGTCAATCAGGTACCGAGAAGCAGATAGAGGAGTTTTCTGCTATAGCACAACCAACACAATCTTTGGTCTAGAAAATATTCATTACTTTCTTTCGCCACTCGTGTAACTTAGTGTTGCCGCGGCTCAAGCCGCCTGTTTTCAAAAATTGGCCATCATGCTCTAGATAAATTCCCTTAATTTATTAGAATATTTGAGTGGGTAGAGGACACTGGACGCAAAGTGCTCGGCCCGGTCGTTCCGCTGGAATTTGATCGGCTTGTAAATCGGCTCAAAACCGGCTCAAAACAAAGCCGATCACATACAGGCCGTACCACAGAGAAAGGCGCATAGCTCTAGTTGAGGACCCCTAGCGTATAGTTACATCTAGCTCCTCAAATATTATGAGGAATTTAAGACTTTTCCGTCAGGCCTCAGGGCCCATTTCTGAGAATAGATGGCTTGAGCCGCGGCAACACTACTCGTGTTCCATCTTTTATCCTTTTATCTGTTGATTCTTTGATTCTTATCCTTCATTTTTCCCTATCCTTGTCCTCTATTTAACAGCTCCAATCAAGTGAGCCAGCATTGATGGATAGATAGATAGGTTTTACAGCCAGGTTCCATATGGACACAATCAATGTGAATCTACCAAGACAGCACGGACATAGGTGGATTAAAATAATCTACTGGTCCTGAAGAAACACTCAATCATAGAACCCGAGTATCCCAATTGTAAAGGGGCAGGGATTAGAGATTCAAAAATTCACCATCATCATGAGGCCTTCGTGGTTGAAGTGGCAACATGCAGACTGAAGGAAAAAAGGTAGATACCCTGCAAACGGCGTGTACGAGAGATCTTTGACCATGCTGGAAATGCATTGGAACAGGGCGCTACGAGATGGCAGTGCTGCGTCGGTACTTATTCGCATCATTTCGCTCAAGGTCGGAGCGCTCAAACAGCGCCCAAAAATGATGGGGAATTATTGTTGCGGATTTTTGCAAGAAAATATGTTCTTATTTGGCTTTGTTTACATCCCACCAAAAAAATAATTTTGATGTTCTGTCTTGTACTGTTTTTTTTTTTTTTTTTTTTTGGTGGTATGACTATAGCACCATGGGCAGCTCGCTTTGGCGAGCTCCCAGGTGCCTGCATATTGGCATTCAAGGAATCTCAACCTTGAAAAGGTGCGTATTTTCACCCCCGAAGGTAAATGCTTTACGCACACCGTCACTACTTGGACGTGGCGGCAGTGTGGGACTCGAGCGCTCAGCCATAGTCTGATATTGAGATGGAGTCATCAGTATCACTATCTGACTCTCCATTCTCATTGGCTGGTAGGGTGTCTTGGCGCCCTATACCCACTAAAACCTCGGGGTGCCGAATCCAGTCGGCCGGTAGGAGATTTTCGTTTTTAAGAGTGCCTCCCCATGTCTCTAGGACTGTTTTCTTGGGGAGGGCTTTTGATTTGTACCTATACTTGTTGGTGAGCAGCCTATCTTCTTCGAGTCTCATGTTCATTGCAGCTGTCCAGGTACTTTCGATGTGGTTCTCCGTTGGGATGTCGTCTTCGTCAATGACCACATTACATCGTAGTTTCCATATTTGGTGTAGCGATTCTGATATCACTATTTGAAAAAGTCTGGTGCGGCCTTTATCTATATTCTTTGAGTTAGACTTAATCTTGACGAGTCCATGTCCCATGAGCACCTCGTATGTCAGTTCTGGCCATTCTCC
The DNA here is from genome assembly GCA_029320655.1 of Mycena floridula. NCBI lineage: Eukaryota > Fungi > Basidiomycota > Agaricomycetes > Agaricales > Mycenaceae > Mycena > Mycena floridula. The sequence continues at coordinate 55,579 of JARIHS010000015.1, read as the reverse complement.
CCCTTTAAGTCCTAGTATCCTATCTACCAGGCTCCAGATGGTCTTTCTGATGGGCATTTCGCATTCCATGAGAATGTGTTTCATTGAGTCCTCTACGCCACAGTTGTCACAGGTTTGTCGTGTTTCGCAACCTGGTATATGCTTCCAGTATGCCCCAACCCTCTGGGCACCATGGATCATTAGATACATGAAATTCTGAACCCTTCTGTTGTCTGCTTCTATCCTTATGGACTTCCATATATCTTTTGACGTTGGTATATGTCCGTTTATCTGGTTTATGGTGGTCTTGATCCTGGCAATGTTCTTTTTGGTCTGCGCCCTTACCATCTTGTCTGGGATTGTCTTCATTTCTGTGATTGCCTTGTACGCAATTGACTGAGTTAGGCAGGTGAGCTTTATCCCCGGTAGGCGCCATTCCTCCGGAGCCGACCAGTCCACGTGGTCCTCTCGGCGCTTGTTTACTGCTTCTTCCGCTAGCTCTTGGGCTTCATGGACCTTAGTGGAGTTGGTGTGGTTCCCTTCCTCAATGACCAGCGTTGTAGCTGCTGATCTTGCTCTTAGCCTGGCTGCTAGCGCCTGCAGTACTTTCCGATGTTGCATACCTACAAAGGCAATATCCTCCCAGTTACTTAGCTTATCAGCCAAGGTTTTTGCAAATTGTCTCGATGGGACATGGACTTCCAGTGGGATATTGGTTGGTGTCATTTGTATCGCAAATAAGGTTGCTGTAAGCCTTGCACTATGCATGGTCTGTGGTAATTCTGATGGTAAGCGTATCGCTTTGCTTTTGTTCGGTCTATCTTCTATCATAATTCCGGCTCCGGCTTTTGCATTGTCGTATTTTTCATCCACAGCCTTCCCTTCTATCCAGGCATGGACAGTGTCATCTGTGCGGATAACCTCTGGTGGCTTTACTTGGGGAATCTGTATTGTATCATGATCTGAGTACATTGTAAGTACTCGAAATCCTTCCTCAACCTTTTCTATTGACTGTTCTAGTGTGAACAGGATCCTTGTTTCTGACTGTTCCATTTCCGGTCTCTTTACCTGTTCCGGCTGTCTCGGGTCCCACTTCGGGAGCAAGGCATCTAACTTGTTCTTTGCCGCCATGATGCATTTATGTGGGTTGCTGCATCCTTTATTCCTATCTTTTGTGCAGGGCTTGCAGTCACACTCTTTATTTGCCTTATGTTCTGGGTCATCGAGTCTCAAGCATAGTCTGACTGCTTCTTTAGTCAGGTGTATTCCGTGTCTTGCCCTGAGACATCTTCCTGCAGCAGCGTATGTGTTCTGTCTCTTGTTCTGATCTTCTCCCGGATTGTGCCATAGAGGCATTTCTCCTCTGATTGTAGCAGTGGGCTTGATATCTCTGAATCGGAAGCCGTAGCCTTCAGCCATTCGCACCATCATTTCCAAGAGGTCCGGCAGTTTGTCCACCTTTGTATACCAAGTCTGAAGGAAGGTGTTCATTAGCGCACTGACATCCTTACTCTGTGTTTTCAGGCAGTACTTTGCAATTATCTTGTCTGCCAGGATCGCCCATTTTGGTCTATCATCACCCAGTTTCAGGTAGGGCTTCAGGTTCATGAGTGCAATTGCCTCGTTTCTGCTTTCCACATCTAGGAGCCTCTTCCCGCCTTCTTCAATGGGCGCCAAAATCTGTCTCCTGTTTACTTGTGAGGATTTTTCCGCCCATGTCACGTCTTTACATAATTTCAAGACTATCTTCAGGACATGAGGTGGCATTCCTGCAATGCTCGTCTTGTATTGTGTTCCTCCTCCTATGACTATTTGTAGTATATATCGTATTGCTTCTAGTGTCGGGTGTCAACTCTTACATCTTTCTAGGGTCTTCTTCATTTTTTCAATTGTCGGGGTCCATACTTCAGTGCTTGGGGCTTTATTTCCAATACGGGCTCCAAGGTACCTTGCTGACTCTCCATCCTTGGTTATTCTCTGGTCATCTGGGATTTGTATGTCGTCATCATTAAGGCGTCTAGTCCTCAGGAGTTTCTTCCTGAACTCATATGTCCCCATAGGTATATATTCCGTTTTTCCAAGATTGAACTTTGCACTTGATGCCTCGCACCACTGATCAAGTATTTTTTGTAGGTCTTCCAGCCGATCCTTTTCATTAAGGTACACCATTCTGTCGTCGGCGTACATTGCTATGACAATTCTGATCCCTGATCCATCAATTCTTATTCCTTCAATGTCCGAGTTTCTGACCATTTCCCCTAGAGGTTCAATGGCCAGATTGAACAGTAGGCATGATAGTGGGTCCCCTTGTCGTACCCCTCTTTGGAGTGTATGGTGCTTGCTTAGCTCTCCATTGACCATTATTGTTGTCTGAGCTTTTGAGTATAGGGATTTAACAGTTCGGATGAAGTGGTCTGGGATCCCATATTTCTCCAAGGTGCGCCATAGATATCTATGTGATATCCTATCATACGCCTTCTCCTGGTCCAGTGCGACCATCATTCCATTCTTCAGTTGGGTTTCCGAGTATTCTGTGGCCAGCTTAGCCAGATGTACCTGGTCCATGATACTTCTTCCTCTCATGAATCCGGCTTGGTCCATGTTAATAAGGCTTGGGACTACTTCAGTGAGCATTTCTGTTAGGGCAGTGGTGAAGATTTTGTAATCTGTGTTCAAGACTGTGATAGGTCTGTAGTTGGCCATTTCTTCGGGGTCCTTATGCTTATCTATAGGGCACATCCAGCCTTCTGTAAAGCCTGACCCTTCGAGCACACCAAATTCCTCAATGTTATTGAAGACCTGTGTCATGGTCCATAGTAGGTTAAATTTACTTTTTCCACTCTTATACCGCTCGTTCATCTTTTTCCAGAACTCCGAGGGTATTCCTATGATGCCTGCTGCCTTGCCATTTTTGGCCCGTTTCATGGCAGCTTCGATTTTTGCTTCATCTAACTTTGATGCTAGAGGTCTTGATTGTTCCGGGTTTGCTTGGTTTGTTATGTGTTCCAGCACTCAATCTATGGCGGCCTCCTTCTTTGGGATATCTACTTCTGTGATATCGGTCTGAAGTTTCTCGTGGTAATCAGCCAGCCCATCCGCCATCTTATCCGATCTGGTGATGTAGATTGGGGGTTCACTTCCTGGGACTTTCAGTCGTTCAATAAGGTTTCGGGTCTTCTGTTCTTTCATGGCTCTCATTGATGTTTTAGTTATTGTGTCCATTTCCATCCGGTTTTTCAGTCTGTTATTTTTCTTGCCATTCTTGCGTTGTCGGTCGATTATAGTGGTAATCTGTCCCTGTATTTCAGCGTATCTTCTGGCGTCCTCAATCTGCTGTTCTCGTGATTGATTCTCAGGCCTTTTTGCAAGATATTTTCTCTCAAGTTCAAGTTTCTTCTGTCTACATGCATCAATGCCTAGCATGGTCTTGGCTCTCTCTCTTTCTGCGAAAACCCAGTCCTCCTTAGTCTCTTTCCATCCAGATTGTGGGAACCTTTCCACTCCTCTATTTTTTGTTGGAGTCTTATCCCTATTTCCTCAGCTTCTTTCAGGAAATCCTCATTCTCTAGAGATGTCAAGCGCATGGTATATCTGCCCTTGCCCTGGAATGGGGCTGTAGGTGAGTAGATCTCAACACTGACCATTCTGTGGTCGCTTAGGGATCCGACGCAATCGTCAATTGTCCAGTGTCGGCAGTGGCCTTCGGTTTCCACCGTTGTGTATATTCTGTCGAGTCGGGATTGACTCTCTGGTAGTATGTAGGTGTAATCTTTTACACCCTCATTCTTGTTTCGCCAACCGTCCGTTAGGTCAAGGCAGTCTATAAAATTCTGTAGTGCATCCCTGGATACTTTGCACTTGTCCAGGTTATGCGGGCGCCGATCCAGGGGTTCTAATGTGACATTTGTGTCTCCCAATACTTTAGTCAGAACGGGTAACTTGTACTTTCGCCAGATATCCAGGAGCTCATTCCAGAATATACCGTTATCTGGTTTGTCACATGGTGCATATACTGCCAGTACAGTCTCTACTTCTGCACCGTGCCAGGGGTGGACTAGAAGTATAGCGCGCCCTGGTACTACTTCGTAACATTTGATTCCCTCCACATTGGTCAAGTTTCTATTGAACACAACTGCTATACCTGCAGAGCTCGATGTTCCGCTTGATGAGAATATTTCAAGTCCTTGTCCAAAGGCACTCTGTTCAATTTTGGCTACTTGCTCATCTGACAGTCTCATTTCTTCTAGAGCTATTGCTGCAATCTTTTCCTTGTTCATCAGTGACTTGACACTGCAGAACTTGTATGATGAGTCTCTGGTGGAGTCCCCTAATCTACCGTTTATATTCAGATTTGACCATTTGGCTGTTCCCTTGGACTTGTACCTGATTTTGGTTCTGTTCTGCTTTTCTTTTTTCCGAATTTTCCGGAAGAATTTTGCTGTTCTGAGCTCTTCTGGTATTGTAGAGTACCGCAGCCCTACTTCTTCTAGTTTAATGCATTTGTTTCGGTTAGTCGCGCCTCCTGTGGGGTTTTGGGCTGTCTCTTTTTGAGTTACTCTTTGGCTGGTATTACTGTCCTTCTGTTTTGCTCGTCGTTGTGAGTTTCGTCGAGTGCTTGTTCTCTGACATCTGCTTCGACAAGTGGTGATTGTAATCGTCTCCGCTTGGGGAGGTTCAGGGCTTGTTTCCCCTTGTAAGTTTTGTTTCCTTAGCTGTAACCGCTTTGATTTGCGACTTTCTGCATTTTGGCTGGCACTGGTAAGCTGCTCAGCTCGTTTCTCAATTCGGGACTGTTTCTTAGCCTCAAGTCTCCTTCTGCTTCTTGTTAACTCAGGCTCCGTAACAGGTCCTACTCTGTTTGTAATGCTTTCTACTTCAATGTTCTCTCTCTCAACATTCTCAACATTCTCTCCTTCCACGTTCAACTCGGCCATAGCCGAAGGAGACTCATCTCCTTTTCTCACAGAGGTATCATTGGGAGTGTCGCGTGCACACGTACGACTCATCCCTCCACTTTCTGCGAGGAAAGAGCCATTTTCACGGCTGTGAGATGGGCCTCCTAGTTGGAGGCTTTCTCTTTCACGGGTCAATGGGCTTTGAAAGCCTTGAAGTTGCCCATTGCCAACAGAATTCACTTGTTTTCTACTGCCTGCCTGTTGGCACAAGACAGAGGGTTCCTCCCGCACCCCGATGTCACCGCTCCTCCGCTCATCTAAGGCATTGGACCGGCCGCTGGAGTAAATCGATATAACATTGGTTGTACTGTTCATGAAAAAATAAAAGGGAAAAGGTTGCGGGGTTTTAAAGACCCCACGAACTTGTTTGTGTTGTCACATCGTGAGCCGTTTTCTCATATAAATCTTCCTTATATAGACAATGGTCAGGCCTAGGGCATATTAGGAAACTGACCTTTCCGTCTTGTGGCAGCAGCCCTCAAATTCTCCCCATACCTGGTCTTGTTTGACCATGGATCAGTGCAGGAAAACAGACGAAATGATTGGACAGGGATATTTCTTTTATCCAGTTTAGGTAATATTGATTACGCCTCTGTGAACTATTTCAGTTTTCAACTAATTTTCGACGATTTTCTGACCTGTGAGGCTGCTAAACATAAGGATTTCCAAGCAGGCCAAACACAGGGCATTAGTCTTCTCCTTCACTGGTATTCTTCTTGTCTGGATAGAGGTCCAGACTTTTTAGCTCTCGGCCCATCCTCATAGGCTTTGCGGTGGCTTTGACCTTAATCTGATGCAGTCGGTTTTATTCATTGATCAGTTGTGAGTACAGGGAGCAGTGTCGTAGGTACATTGGTATAGGTCAGCACGTATATATGACCAGGTAAAGCAGGTAGTGAGTAGATTCATATGCAGTCAAGGAAGTCGTAGCAATCGTATCGTATGTCGTCTGGTCGTCAAATTGTATGAGCCGTAGTATGAACATTGAGCACGAGAGGGAAAGAGAGTACAGTAACGTGAGAGAAGAGGTTTGCATAATGTCCTAGGCTTCAAGGGTGAGTTTGCTGTCCGGTAGGAATATATAGACCGACGTACTCGAGTAAATTAGTCTTCCGACTATTTCTTGCCTTGACCTCCTCTGCCACCTCGGTTTCCTCGGCCTCCTCGACCTCCTCCTCTGACTGTTTGGAATCCTGCGGGGGCTCCTTGTGCTGGAGTCGATGATCCCCTGCCTTCGCTAGGTGCTCTACTACCGACTGCTTCATTGTCTCTCTCCCTATAGATCTGGTTCAGGGAGCTTGGTGTCGCTCCAAGCCAACCATTATAATGCTGCCATTTGCAGGCTACTGTGATATGATCTGTTGCGCCGCAGCATTGGCATTCGAGGTAATCGGCAAGAAAATGACCGGTTGTATGGGTGCTGGTGACGACCTGCTTGCCTTTGAAATGATCACGGATACTGTCTCCAAGGATTGGAAGAGCGTCCTGAAGATTGATGTGTACTGCCCACCCCAGTTGTCGCTTTGGCACCTTGGGATTGCTGAGTCGAGTCGGAACAATGTGAATCGAGTCGAGCATTTTCTGGAAGAATTTCGTGACTCTGACGGCATGCGCCTTCGCCTTCGTGTCTGGATCCTCTTCCTCTTCGTCCGTTATCTCAGGGAGCGAGACTGAGATCGCGTTGACAATCTTCTTGACTTTGAGAAGTGCTGCGACTGCAGGAATGACCTGTCTCTCGACTTCCTGTACTCGGTGATTGGTGCCCTGTGCTGTGGTCATGAGGTTGGATATGTCGAATTCGCTCTCGTCGTCACCAGCGAAGGCGTCAGTCTCGATGTATGTAAGACCGGCGATTGTCGCGATGTGGGTTCCGATGATGGTAAGTCCATTGTAGCGCTGATATGTAAAGGTGCGCCTGTCTTTCCTGAGGACCTGGCTCTTCTGCAAGAAGTTCAGGGCATTGTCTGGGCCGTAGAGGATGTAGTAATGGGAGAGCCCATTCCCTTTCGTCGTAAGGGGGCCAGCTTCGAATCTCGTGGCCTCGTCTCCCATAATCTCTGCAGCGGTGGCCTCGATAAGGGCTTTCTGGAGCGCCTGAGGTGAATTATCCCCATAGAGACCGACGACAAGGGCGTTTCTCGGGTCCCTGTCCCTGATTCCCTGTTGAGAAGTAGTTTGGAGGAGGCGGATAATCGACATGGGTAAGGAATTGATGCGGCCTCATGTTTCGAGCATCGGTGTACCTGGGGCGGTTTGGATTGGTTACACCACCATGGTAGAGCCCACCGAATTTCTTCGGGGCTTTCCCGTGTGGGTTGTCGAGGGCTGGAGCTGGATTTACATCTGGCTCGACAGGAGGGATAATGGATTGGCGCTTTACGGTAAGCGGCTTTGACTTGATGACAGGCTTCACCTCTGGCCGCAAGATTTGCGGAGGTTTCGAGGTCTCTGAACTGCGCTGCGAGCTAGCCCTGATGGTCTTCTTGGATGATGAATATCGACCATCATCCCTACGGGGAGATGGGGTCAGAGATCTCTCATGATAATGATGACGGTAGGCGCGAGAATGGTCTCTTCGATAGGATCTGTCTCTATGTCTTTCCTCTGAAGGAGACCTGCGACGGCGATAGTAGTCAGGGGAAGGAGATCTGCGATGATGATGGTGGTCTGGAGACGGTGAATATCTGCGTCTCGGTGATCTGGACCTGCGATGGCTTGGTCGGCTGTCCCGACTATACGAGTGGCTGTCGTGATATCTGCGGCGGGATGGGGAGCGGTTTCGTCTGTGACGATGTCGAGACGGAGATCTGGCCTGTCGAGCATGGTACCGATGGTAAGAGGGGGATCGGTATCGACGACGTGGATGTTCCGGGTCTTCATATGGGCTTGGTCCCATCCTTGGACGTTTGCCCTGTGGGGAATCTGGGTCTATGTAGGTTTAGTTCGGATTCAAATGAGCTTTTGGGTTTGCGCACCAATATCCTCTTTCTTGGCCTCTTCCTGTTCCTGTTCCTCTTCGATTTTGGTCTCGAAGGCATGCCCCAGGCTAAGCTGGGTTGCGGCAGCAAGCTGAGCTTGGAATCTTCCATCCTCGAGGTCACTAAAGATGTCGTCTTCTTCGTCACCCTCTTTGTATCCATCTTCCTCGTCCAACTTTCCCTCCGTGTCGTTCTGATCTTTTGACCGGGTTCGCTTTTTGCTTGGCGATTGTCCGGGCTGTTTGTCGAGAATATCAGATGGTTGCGGAGAGAGTAGGTTGTTAACCATTACCCCAAATTGTTTCATCGACATGGAAGGGGTAGCAGCACCTTTGAGGGCTGAATGTCTTTAGTTCGTGTTAGAATGATGAATTTTTAGGCGACTTACGTGCTCCTGGCACATATTTCTCGTTCATTGCATCTTCATCGTCCACGAAGTCTTTTCCAAACGCCAGGGACGAGAGAATGTCTTTTCTCGTCACCTCTTGTTCAGCCTTTGGTGACGGAGGAAGCGGGATAGCGCTCTCGGTGATATTGGAGTCGTCTTGGGCTGAAATAATAGATGCGGTGCCTTGCCGAGTCAACCTTGTTGTCGAGGTGGCTGAGACTGCTGGAGTATCTGAAGCGGCAGCTACTGTCTTCTTGTTCTTCTTGGTTGCGGCTGGTTTCTTGGTCGGTTCTGGGGCTGTGTCTGACATTCTGGACTAAGAAGTGCGAGGGAGGGAGATTCGGTGATGCTGAGCTGTCAGGTCTCAGTATTTCTGGTTGAATCTTTCTGGCCAGACTGACCTGCTGTCTCGGTGCTTTTTCTTTATTTCTTATCTCCTCCAAGCATCTATGCCCCTCAGGATTGGCTGCGTGCACGTTCCAGTGCTCAAGCTGACTCCTTTGTTCCTAGGACAAATTGAGAAAAAATCGCATAAATTCCAGGAAAAAAGCTGCTTCTACCTTTTTCCAGACGCCACAATGTTCTGACTTTGTACCTGGCGGGACACATTTCCAAGCCCTAGAATCTTGGTGGTTGTCGGGGGTATAATTTTATGAATGAAGAGAAGAGCTCATGGTGATGGGGAAGGTTTGAATTGTGGGAAGTAATCAGGACAATCTACTAGGGTCCATTATGTAAATAGCGCCCAAGATTCCTCTAAGTTCTACGCCGGGTCATGTCTCTGTCTCTTTGCGCATCTATGATTCCGTGGAATAATTCGTACAACTGTTCCAGCCCGATTCCTGCCTGCTGCTCACCTATCTCCACATACTGGGTTTCTTCGGTGAAGACGGGGGGCAGGCGGACTATTCCGTAGTGAGCTATGGCGCGATACGCACTGATCATGCGGTATGTCATCATGCGCTTGTCGGCCATGTCGTGATGGATGATGCTGTAGAAATACACGAAATACGTGTTTCTACCTTCTGATGAGAGTTTCGTTATTCCCACCAGGAATTTGGTGTCTTCGGCGAGCTCAAAGATGAGCCGGTTTGGGACGTTCGGGTGATGGGAAGACATGTTGGGGGAAAAGAAATTGTAGCGTAGTAGTTATTGTGGGTTCAAGTCTCCTCTGCCCGACTCTTAAAGGTTTCCGTCTTAAAGGCCTTTGTAGAGGGCTTTGTTTCAAGCTCCCTTTTGCCTTACTCAAAGATTTTTCCTTTCATGTCTCTTTATGGATTCCCAAAGTCGTGGTGTTGGAAACTTTGAGAAAGGCTTTCGGGCCCTTGTCGGTGATGGTTTCCGTGTGCTTCTATTTCTGCGGCTTTGTGAATCAGGTAGAAGAAGGAAGTTGCGTGTACTCCTTTGACTGACTTGTTTCTTTCTGGAGCAAAGGGCTTGGGGACCTCGCGTCTGATACGATCCCATGATCATGGCGCGTTGAGCCACCAACTTTTTGTATCAATTTTTTTTCAGTCGAGGGCCCTTCCAACAGATGTGTTTTGTACAGTCTCAAGGTCTCGTTGTTCCCTAGTCTACTATGATATCAGCCAGGTGGACCTTTGTAAGCATGGGTCCGAAGATTGGTATATCCATCGTCCCAGATCGGGGCGTGCTCTTTGATTTCGGGTGCTCTGGAGCATTTAATGGCTACCTAGCATGCTGCTGTCTGTCGCCAGACGACAACTAGCTCTGTACTGGTATGATGCCACCCGAGTCCTTGCCACTTGTGTGTGGGAAAACTCGGACCAGATGATGGTTCGAGACAAGGAGCCCCCCGTTCTGTCTTGTACTGGCTTCCACAGCGAGTTTCTGCCCATATTTTTGCAGCAAAAAAATGTTTGATGACTATAAAAATACATGGTCCTCCTGTCAAAAATACAATTTTTGTTCAATGGTCCTCCCAGTTAAAAGTCCAGTCTATAAGTCCCATTCTTTCGTTCAGTCAGCAGTGCTCACAGTTGTGATGTCTTCCCAGTCAGCATCTTGATCCATTCCATAACCATAATCATCGATGACCATCATCTCCTCATCGTCGAGAGGTACCAAATCAATCGATGAACTGCTGTTACCGCTGTCACAATCACATCAGACAAGGAAAAAAAGGCCAAAAAAGTAGAAATACTGCTGTTCAGGCTCTTGGGCCAATGCAGCAAGAACTTTGTCTCTTCATACCTGGACCAAGGCCATATCCTTCCAAAGTCTGGCTACAAGAATTGGATCCTTCAAGACATCACAATAAACATGAAGCTGGTCTTTCAGTTTAGTTGTGGCAGCAATTCTGAACTCAGTGTTCTTCTTGGTGGCTGTATTCTCATGTGGTTGGAGCACCTTCTCTGCCTTCTCTCATTGTAGTGCTGCCCAGGACTTCCTAAATTTTGCTTGATGTCCACTTGCTCTGAACTTTCGTACCTCTCTCATGACATATTTGTGGTCTGATGCATCACAGTGTTTCTTGATGAAGGCTTTGGTGTTATTTTGTTTGTTTCGGGTCTGGTTAGAGAATGATTCTGGGGTGCTGCTGGGATCATATCGCATGTGAACTCAGTAAGAGCCAAGCATTCCTTTGTTATGGTCATTGGTAGACAGAAGAAAGAGGACTTTTCGTTGCTGTGGTGTAAACATGTCAAATGTTCCACCTTCATGAAACTCTGGCATGAATCAGACCCATCCCTTTGCGGCACCTGCGAACATGTGAGAAATACTGAACAAAAGGTTCTCTGTTTCGGGAACAAGGATACAAATGGACTCAATCAGGATTTCCTCTTCAAAAGGAAGTCCATTAATGGTGAGCTGGTCTGGTGATGTGCTCGGATTGAGGAGGATATGGGGATTTTGTGCCATGTTCTCGCAGAATCCTGGAAGCTTCTGATGGATTGGGGTAAGATCCAACAGGTTTACAGGTTCCTCCTTTGTGCCACGAACTGTCACCATGTACTGCCAGGAGACTGATGCGCGATATAATGCCAAGCTAGCGAGTTCAGAGCGAGTTGGTGGGTCATTAAGGGCTTTGAGGACATTCTGCTCAATGTGATTTGGATGCCCAGACCTGACTTTGGTGTGAATGGTCTCTTCAATAAGTTCCTGAATGATGCCGTGGAAAGAGAGGACTTCAGCAGCGGCATAAGTGTAACATTGGTATTGGGTATTGGATGTATCAGGCAGTGTGCCACCTTCCTGCAAATCAAACAGCACCAACTTCTGGTCCTTCATAAACATAACATGCTTATCTTGGTACCCCCGCTCCCCATCCTTGTGCTGAATCAAAGAGCCAAGGAGCTCAAGAAGTTTGATACAGCCAGCTTCAATCGAATTGATTGCGCTCTGCAAAGCTGCACTATCTGGATTGTCAGAGAGATTGATGACTGCCTGGTTCGCTTTATTGGCCGCCTTCCTAGCAGCTTGCATGTTGACAACACCATACTTGGCAACATTCAAGTCTTTATGGCAACAGCAGCCACCAAAGACCATGGTATCGGTATTTTGTTGCTGTTCAGGTGACAGAGAATCGTACTTCTCTTGTCCAAGCTGCAATTCCAATATGTTTTGTGTGATTTTGGAGTGCTAATAGGGCACCTTTCGGTGGGGCTGTCGATGCAGATGGACTCTTCGAAACAGATCTTATAAAGATCTATAACTAATAACCCAAATACACACTAACTCTCTTTTAACACCCTAAGTAATTTGGGCAGCTATTAAGAAAGAGAAAGCCTTTCAACGAAGTTGTAAGGTTTCGATCGCGCACTACTGGTCTCTCGCAGACAGAAACTCAACTCAGTTCACTTTGATGGTGAACCTTGCACGGTTTTTGTAATGGTTTTAATTCGCAAGGAATATAAAGGGGATAGTTGCAGGGCTACTGCTTCAATGGTTTTGTCAGGCTACGACTTCAATGGGTGTCGGGCTATGACTTCAATATGTCTTTTCAGACGAACACAATTTTATTGCACCTCGGAGCACCACATCCTCGTGTACACACTAGCACTATCACTGGGTTTGTACCTCGGATCACCACATCCTCGCATACCACAATAAAATGAGATAAATGTTCCACTCGGACTCTGCTTGTGGGCTGAGCTTTGTGGGGTACAATTCACTGGCTACTAAAGATACAAACGTTCTAGTTTTATAGTACTTTTACATTATTCCAGAGTCCGCTGTGTTGATAATACAAGTCCTGTTTGGGACCTCGCCTTATACAAGTCTTCCCGTTCGGGCTCAACTCAGTCATCTGCCAAGACTAGGTTGTCCCTATCAGGCTCGCTGCTTTGTAGCTCTTCCCGATCAGGCCAATCCCTAGTCATCCTTGTCCTAAACCGGCTACCTTGAGTAAAGCTGATTCATTGCCGATTCTAGGCTTTACTCGTGGTAACGCAGGCTTCCCTCGTACTCGACTGTACTCGCATAGCACTGGCTTCGAACATGTGTTATAACAATTGTTCTTTGTTTTATCCGTGCTGAGCCTTCATATGGAACAGTGTCTTTGTACTGTCTGGCTTTCACCAAGTTACTCGATCACATGTGGGCGTGTTATTGTTTGTTGTTTGGCTACTTAGCTATGCACGTCCCATTGAGGTGCACGTCACAGCGTAAGTTACCGAGTTTCTCGAGCATCGAGTATTTATCCTATGTTTCGACCGAGTAGTGCAGCCCGCATACAGTTGGTTTACTAGTAGAGCCGCTGCGTTTGTTGTCACGCTTCCTATCGAGTATTCAAGCAAAGTGCCATTCAAACGCTGTTGCTGGATCCTTCTAGGTGCTTGTTTCATGATCGGTACTGGTACTGGTACTCTTCTAGACAAGTCGGAACTCCTTTCTAGGCAATTAGTGTCCCATTCGTAATCAGGAAAGACGGTCATATTTACTAGATATGCCGAAAATACAGGGTGGATCGTTTCCAACCCTATTAGCGCTCAGGCGCTGTTCTAACAAATCGTTAGATGATATCAAACAAGACAATAACAGCTCACAATCATTGAACCTGTGCCTCAGAAATCTTCCCAGCTACTGCAAGCTCCTTGTTGGTGATGGAGAGTAGAACACGAAGCATATGATCCAGGTCCAAGTCATGTCAAACAACTTCCTTCTTTCACTGCTCTGCGATTTTGAAGCCCTTCTTTTCATCTGCGGCATGGTCCTTCAGTTCTCCGACCTTGATTCTGTAATAATCATCAAGCATCATAACTCTTCTATTGTGAGAAGCAAGCGGGCTGCAAGTATACACATCAGCAATCCATGTGATAGCTTCTTCAATGCCTTGAACTTGTCATTCAGCTGTATGATCTAGAGCTGGAGCTACCTCAATGAAACGAGTTTTCAGTTTCCAGGTGGATTGATCAGAATCAGATACAAGGCATGATGGGCCTCAACAACTATTCCCACCGGGGGCAAAGTGATATGCGGTATGTTCGATATGGTAGAGCTGTGGTTAGCTTGTGGTCAGCTGGTAGTCAGGTAGATTGATGGAATGATCTCGAGATCTGATACTTGCCCCTTTTGGAGAACAATGGGCGGGCGTTGAATCTGACTTGGATGCACAATCTTTATTTCCAAGATTCACTACATAGTCTACTCCTTTGTGTGGCCTATGTATCACTTGTACACATTTAATTGCCACATATACATCATTAATCAGTCCTGGAAGGAGATTTGAGCCAGCAGTCTGTGAATAAAGGTCTGACCATACAGGCACTGTTCTGTGAGCAACCGAAGGTCAGATCTAGCCTTTTTGGTTGGTTGGACCAGTTTTTGACTAGTATTATATCCTCCAAAAAAAGTCAGACACTGTTTTGAGTGACTGTTTGTCAGGGTGACAGCAAAAACAAGGTGGAAGAGGCTTCGGGAGCTTTGATTGAAGGTGTCGAAGAAGTATTTGAGAAGGTTGGTGCCATTGCAGCACATAACTTTCTGGTTTTCAAGACCCTAACAACATCATTAGGTTTGAATTGCCATGATCTATCTCATTTACGCCAATTGTACCCCCTCATTCACAGAATTACAGTCTGTACAAACAATCTATAACATACTGAGGTCTCATTTTTAATCAGACTTGATATGGGAATCAAAAGGGCATCGGTCTGGGCCTGACCCTGTCTTGCACTTCCCAGTCGCACACTTCTTGATTATGACCTACGCCTATCAATACACGTGAGAACAATGAAGCACATCATTAGGTACAACCTGACCACGAGTTGAACACAAGCTAACCACATTGAACTCTACTGCACAGCACTTTGCCCGCGGTGTCCACGGTGAGTTGTCCTATCGGAACTTTCAATGAGACCTGTCAATGATTAGAATATGTGACCATGAAGCTATCAGTACATACCAGGGGCATCGAGTATCTCTTGCACCAATTGAATCTCTCCATACTTTCCTCCTTCATCAATCGCTCTGCTGACAGTCCGCTGACTAATGTCTCTGTTGACACTGATTCCAAATGTCTCGGCACAGCTTCAGATTGCGAAAGCTACCTTGCCAGCAGCACATCCAGCCTGTATCAGATCACGAGCCAGTTTACGAGCATCGGCCATGTAGATTCCTTCCTTGGTGGGATTCCAGACAGCAAGAGCTCGATATCTATTGTGAAGATTGGTGAGAGAAGCTTTGGACCTTTGAACACATTTTGTCATAGATGAGAGACGTCTTTGTGTCAATTGGAGGGCTTCTTGATTGTTTTTAGGCCTGGGAATTAAGGGAAGCAATCACAGAGTTCATCGAAGAGGAGTGAATGTCCCTGGCTATCAATGCATGCTCAAGCTGTACGATTTCTGTGTCTTTCTGTGAGATATGAGAGGTGAGAGAGTCAATACAAGACCTGTGGTTGTCCTTTTTGACCTCTCTGTCAGAATGCATCTAGTCCCTCAGAGCAAGCATCCTGGTGAAGAGAAGAATGGTGAAGATAATATTGCAGGAGGTCAAAAGGGTAAGGTACAACACATGTAACTACGGCTTTATGTATGAGAAAGCATGTGAATAGGTACCGCGGATCCTGTGATGAGATGCCCGAAGAAACACAAGGCTTGAGCTCGCTCCGAAACAAGCCAGGAATAAATATTCCTCCTGACACTCTCGGTCGTGTTCTAGTCGCTGCACCTGTTTTTGTTTTTTGCAAAGCTGTTTAAGAAGATCTGTCGTAGCTTTCCATTTGGCGCGAAGGGATGAATTGGTGGTAACATTATGAGAAGAGAGTGCCTGGTTTTGGTGAAAAAGAGATTGAGAAAGAAAGGGCTTCCTGTTGTGAGAGCTTTTCCTGAAGATTCAAAACAGAGTTCTCCAGATCAGAGATTGTAGCTGTCAAAGTGGTGATACAAAGATCCTTCTTGGCTAGCTGGTCCTTCATAGACTTCTTTCTAGGCTTCTTTATGACAATTTCAAGCTGAAGGTGAGCTGGAACAGTATTCTCGTCATACTGTACGAGGTCTGTACACATAGAAGCTCGCTGACTGTTGAGATGGAAAGCTCGGTTTTGGAGTGTATCACGCAGTGGCATGATGAATATATGATGATTTCAGAAGGAATTGATGTGTTATCTGCATGGAACAAGCCTGAGAGAGCTTAGAGGGCATTGAGGACACTGAATTGTCATCGTCAGATATTGAGAACCACACTGATGTCATGGTGTCACTACATGTCACACATTCTGGACGGCTGCCACCATTTGGCTGATAACTTTTTGACACAGCCATGAATCCTGAAAATTCATTGTCAAATCTTTTTGATGGATATTTTACTTCATTGATATTGTCCTGGAAATTTTGAATTTGCCTTGCACTCTGAGAAACAATTCATCTCCTGCAAAAAATACAAGAAAACGGGTACTAGGACGAAATCAAAAAATCCAAGACAATACGTCAATTTCTGCACATATATGTGGTTCACATATCAAGTATTAGAGGCACCACATTTCAGGCCAGAATATTCGCAGGGTGGAGCAGATTGGGGTGAATCTTAATATATTTAGAGAGGTAGCTATTCCAGGGCTGGAGACGTCATCTATTCCCAGGGTTGGAGTAGATGAGTCTAGATTTGCTAAAAATGAAGCACATGTCAAGAGGTTACCTGCTCCGACCCTGGAATAAACATAAGATTACTAAATTAGGCCTGGGATCTATTCCAACCCTTGGAGCACATGATCTTTTCCCACTGCTTCCCAGTCTGCTCCCATGTCTGATTAGACTTCGTGAAGAAACCCCTGTGAGGATATTGCAGTGAAACATGGTGAGGTGTAGTGGCAGGTCTGAAGAAGTTATCAGCCTTCAAAGTCTGGAACCAGAGAAACATGTGGCTGTGTTGTTAGTCAGCTTCCAAAAAATATCGCAGGGACGCCCAGCCCCACTTGGAGTTCTTCAAAGGCCGATCATATTGACGCTGGCCACGAAGCAGGAAGCAAGGTGGTGTGGCGAGACACTGAAATTCCCAATGATTGTTGGGAACAATAGCTGGAATGCTCAAAGAAATATTGATGATCTGGGTAACCACCACCCTGTAAGGCATGCCGCAGGGGCAGAGAAATCACGGGTACTGACAGGTTCATCCATGGGAATACCTGGTGGGTGCAGATGGCGGATGACCCGCAGACCATGGGAAGTGGATACGGTGGATGGCATCTGGCCTTGGAGAGCCAAACATATAATGGATGAAGGTATTTGGTGCCATAAATGGTCAAATATCACTATATTAATGACTCTCACAGGTCCAGATGGGTTTGGAACCACAAATATATGTGAAAATATTGGATATTGGATCCCTAAAGCATCAAAATAAAACAAAAATGTATCATTCAATTAAATGACATAATATCTGCTGTGGGACAGGTACCTGCTGGCAGGTTTCCTACGGTCCGCGTTCTTGGATCAAAAATGATGGATACCTGTGATGCAGATAGCGGATGACCTGGCGGTCCATCCGCGGCATGCCTTACCACCCTGTTAGGACATAAAACAGGTAATCACATAACACACCTGGAAATATGATACACACCAAGCCAGACTCTATCAGAAACATCTGCCACTGTAGACTGGCCTTTAACATACTGGTTGGGCAATGTAAACACCAGCTCAACTCACAGGTCATATCCCTAAATTCAGCAAGGAAGGGATAGATGGAGAGAGGAGGGACTCACACTTGTTCAGTCTACAGCTGTTTCCTCATGAATTGAATTGAATGGTGGTCAGTCCAGATTAGAAGGTCAACTTTCTGAGTTCAATTTAGAGACTCTATCCTCCTGCGAAGGTGGACAGGAATCACTGGCTGTGTATTCACAGCTCTAGGTTTGATGTTCCAATGGAGATGCAACCTCAGGTTGAGGTTGTGAACATAGTGTAGCTTTGTTCAATGTAGATGGTTTCATGAATATATACAGCTTCAAGTTCCTACTCTCAATGTGACCAGTAAGACTCTCCTTGAAGACTCGTACCTGCCATCACTGAGTGGCTATTCATTCACCTTGTAATGTAAACGATCAGGAGCAGTAATGGAAGAAGAGATTAAAAGAAGGCCAAACAGCACAACTATGAAGCGGCCATTCATCTCAGCTCGCATCTCAGACTACCCCATTGAGTATCCCGATGGTGTTTACTAGGTATCATGATGCCCGCCCTTATGAAGAAAATGGGAAAGCTCTAGCAGGACCTGAATCCCCTTTTGCCAGACAGGATCTTGGTGTTTCGGCCTCAATGGGCTGTTCTGCCAAATGCTCAAAGGTCTGGGATACTATTATTCCCATCAGAGTGAACGATTCCCTGGGAAGTGAACAATCATTTTTCTAAAATCAATATCTCCTCTTTTGTTCCCGGAAACCACCAGATATTACTTTCTGAGGAGTCATCCATATATACCCCAGAGATATAAAGGATAGGATGATGGGAACAGGTGAATTTGAGATAGCTGGGCATCAAATTCGGTCATATTTTCGTTCATTCCTAAATTCTGCCTTTCTTTCTCATCCTGTCACATTAAGAAGATTGAGATAGAATAATTCAGTCATATAAAGACAGTTCCATGTGTATATCAGATGAGGGGAGTTGCCTCCTTCGCAATGTGCATCGAAAAGGACTCTGTGTGACAGGACACGACTCTGTGACAGTATGTCACAAAACACAAGACCAGCTTGCACTCAAGCAATGACCGGTCCTTTCACTGAAAATACACAGCAGTATGTCTTTCCATGTCTTGAATAATGTCCTCAATTATTCCTACGACCCCGGTGTCACACATCATTCTGTAAACTACAAGTGAATGAAAATATCACTCATTGTGATCACCGGCTAATCCAGCGCAATATGCTCCCCTGCCCGGATCCCTTAGCCATTCTACATGACCAAGGGAAGATGAGACCCGTACAATA
Source organism: Mycena floridula (assembly GCA_029320655.1). NCBI lineage: Eukaryota > Fungi > Basidiomycota > Agaricomycetes > Agaricales > Mycenaceae > Mycena > Mycena floridula. The sequence continues at coordinate 36,892 of JARIHS010000015.1, read as the reverse complement.
CCCGGTCGTTTACAGGGGCCAGGCATCAATGGATAAATTCAGAAAAACAATCGTTCACTTCCCAGGGAATTGTTCACTCAGATAGGAACAATAGTATCGGTACGTGTATTCTTGTTAAACAAAGAATATAAATGAGTCTCAGTCGTAGCACAGATGAGTGAAATGACTTTATTGAGTCAGTAATCTACCTGTTAAACAAAGAATATAAATGAGTCTAAAGGTAGTAATGTCTGTGAGTAATAGTACGTATAGTAAGGGATATAAACATACCTCAGTCGTAGCACAGATGAGTGAAATGACTGAGGTACGTTGACGACGCATGAAACACTATAAAGTAAGGAGTCAAGATAAGATAAGATAGTAAAATAAAGAAATAATAACAAGTCCGTCGGACCAACCTTCAACACTCCCCCTGGTCCGAACGACTCCTTCAAAGACGGCGAACTCCCAAGAACGTCAGGTGTTTCTCCAAGATAACTCTAGGGACCACCTTGGTGAAGATATCGGCAGGGTTTTCCGAACCAGCAATATGTTCGACTTTGAGAAGGCCTTTGTTAACCAAGTCTCGAATGAAATGAATACGCATGTCGATATGCTTGACTTGGTGATGCTGTTTCGTATTGGCCGTGAGCTGGGTTGCACCTAGATTGTCACAGTATATGATGGGCACGCCTTGGGGGAACCTGACTTCCTCGAACCAACTCTTCATCCAGTTTGCCTGTTCCGCCCCCTTGCTCAAAGCAATGTATTCCGCCGCGGTAGTCGATAAAGTCACGACCGCTTGTCGTTTCGATGACCAAGATACTGGAGCGCCTGAAGCTGTAAAGATGTATCCTCCAGTAGATTTCCTGGTGTCCAAGCAAGTTCCGAAGTCCGCATCGACAAATCCAAGTGGGCGAAGCCATTCCTCTGGTGAGACCCCAGCCGGCGGAGGCAGAAAAGTCAAAGCATACTCAAGAGTCTGCTTGACGTACCCGACTACATGCATCATCGCATTCCAATGAAGCATACCTGGATTTGCCTGGAATCGTCCCAGAATTGATACTGCGTGCGCCAAGTCTGGCCGAGTCTGTCCAGCAGCCCATCCTAGCTTTCCGAGAATTTCCTTGTAAGGAAGATTCACCATTTCCTGAACTTCGGCATTGTTGGACGGGGACATAGAACTGGTGAGTGCGGTGCCGACAGCAAAGGGAGTGTGGCAAGGTCGGATATGGTCCAAATGAAACTCCTCAAGCATCTCCTCGAAATAGGCCTTCTGGGATAGACGTACACGGCCGGAAATCTTGTCCCATTCGAACTTCATTCCAAGCAGAGATGCCTTGTCGCTAACATCTCTGATGTCGAATAGGCTCGCCAGTTCGTCATGAGCTTCTTTGGCGACTTCATCGGAAGAGGCTATGCCAAATACGTCGTCGGTGTGAATGCAGTGAATGATGAAGTCGTCGTGGCCGATTTCCTTGTGATGGACGCATGGGTCAGCTCTGGACTGAGAAAAATCGAGGCTGTCTAGACCATCGTTGAGGGTGACCTGCCAATCCCTCGATCCTTGTTTCGTCCCATAGATCGTCTTCTTCAGCTTCCAGACTTTATCCTCCTGCCCCTTGACTTCGTGTCCCGATGGCTGTCTCATATAAATGTCCTCCTTGGTTGGGCTATTGAGAAAAGCGGCGGTGAAGTCAACCAAGACTGGTCGAAGCTTGTAAGCGGCAAGGATGGCGCAGGAATACCGAATTGACTCTGAACGAGCTACGCCCGCCCAGGTCTCGCTGTAGTCGATCCCTTCCTTTTGCGTATAGCCTTTCCCAACCAACCTAGCCCTGTCCTCGAGCCAATTTCCATCTCCGTCTCGCTTCTCGCTATAGACAAACATGGAGCCCATAATATTGGCACCAGCAGGGGCATCGACCAGTTCGAATACGTCTCTTTTCACCATTTTCTCCACCTCAATTGCTTCAACCGCCTTCCAATGGATAGGGTCCATTCGCATGGCCTCCTTCTGATTCTTAGGGATCCGAGAGTTTCCCGGAGCTTCTGCTACAAGAGCATGGGCTGGTACGTCTCTAGACGGGATCTCGGTTCCCCAATGTTCTCCATTGGCTAAGGCATCGGCGTTTCGTTGATCTGAAGCAAGAGAATCCGCCATATTCTTGGTACGATTAATTTCACGGCGAGGACGACGAGCTGCGAGAGAAGGTGAAGGAGGTAAGGGGTTTTCGACAGGAGACGACGGTACAGGAGCATTTTCTCGAATATCCGGATTAATGATGGCTGAGATATTGTCTGGGCGATGATCTGTGCCATTGTCGAGGAAGGGCTCGGTTATTTCGTCGTCTACACCCGTTCGATGAGCGCTGCTCTCATCAAACACGACGTCCCGAGAATTGATAATCCTTCCTCCCTTGGTCAAAATCCGGTATCCGGCGTGTCCGGGCAGGTACCCGAGCAAAACTCCTTCAACCGAACGGACGTTCAATTTGCTCCCGGCGTCCACCCCAATCTGACGCCCAAGACCGTCCGTCGGTATCTTTGCCCATGCTCGACAACCAAACGCTCGCAGGTTCGAAATGTCAACCCTGAGTCCCGTCCACTGCTCTATCGGTATCTTTCCTGGACGACTTTTCGAGGGGATTCGATTTCGGGTATAAATGGAAAAGGCAGCTGCTTCTGCCCACCATTTCTCTGCCATTCCAGCAGCGACCAGGAGAGCTCTCGAGTCATCAATGGTCACGCCAATGGACCTTTCGGCAATGCCATTCGCAGCAGAGGAGTAGGGCGCTGTAACCTCGGGAGCTATGCCATGTTCAACGAGGTATTTTTGCCAGACAGCGCTCTTCAAGAATTCTCCTCCACCATCGACTCTGAGGCGCTTGATCTTTCGCTCCGTTTGTGTTTCGAACCGCTTTCGATAGCTATCGAATGCCTCCAAGGTCGTAGGTGATTCCTTGTTCGCCAGGAAGTACCCGTCTCTAACCTTGGTTGCAGCATCGACTATGATCATCATATAATCGGCTCCACCGTTCGACCGAGTCGGAGCGGGTCCAAAAAGATCGATACAGATAAGGTCCCCCGTACCAAGCTCTAGAGGAGCAATTGGTTGAGTGAATGGCTTCCTTTTCTGTCGCCCCAGGGTGCAATCAATGCAAGTCCCTTTGACGGTCCTTTTAGTCAATTTCAAGCCGTCGACGAGCTTCTTTGTCTCCATTTCGATGATGGTATCGGTATCGCAATGGACCAATCGCTGGTGCCATGTCTCGAGAGGGGCAGCGACAGAATGAGCTTCGGGCTTGGTACCTCCAAAGGTAATTGACTTTCCAAGCTCGTACATCCTATTCTCATTCCGTTGAACAGAGAAGCTTCCTGTCGGTCCTGCAATAATCCCTTTTCCATCTCCGAATGTGGCAGTAAATCCAACTTCGTCAAGCTTGCCAATGGAGATAAGATTGGCGGCAAGGTCTGGGGTATGGATTGCGTTAGCGAATGACATCTTTCGCATATGGCCCCCATTGGCGAATTCCTTGATTACTGTTCCGTGACCGAGGATCCGGAATTGTCCTTTGTCACCGAGAGCAGAGTTGCCGAATCGCGAACTGGGATTATAGGATGTGAAGTCAGCACGATGGATGAAGCAATGGTCGGATGCAGCCGAGTCAAGGTACGTCGGTTCATCTCCCTTGTTATTATGGGGAAAAGATGCTGCATTACTGATAAAGGCAGTAGGAGAGATTTCGCCTGGTATATCCGTTACGGACTCCGTTGTCCGAAATTCCAACGGATCTGCCATTTCAAGGAAGTCAATAAGATCTTCCTCGGCATCAGACATCTCCCCGACCATCGTGGCCATGGCGATGACTCCAGCGACTGTTGCATTTGCTTGTGGCGCTGCTCCCCCATTCCTATTGGCTCTTGAAACTTCTGCTTCCAGGAACCATGCTGGAGCATTGGCTCTATCTGCTCCCCCAGGATGCCAGCATTTGTCTGTACGATGGTCACGACGACGGCAATTTCCGCATCGCGGCCTATTGTTGCCGCCAGTATTCCCGGAATTAGTGGCCAACGCAGCTGGACTCGAAGTTGAACCAGTGACTCCTTTTGCCTTCTGGACAACAGCAGAAAAGGTGCGAATGTTCAGTTCTGCTTCAATGACATTTGGAGCTGACATTATGGCAGCGAACATGGGGATGTAATCTGCCCCGAGTCCGGCGGCCAAGCTGGACAAGTATGATCCAACAGCGATTGTGGCTCCCTGGGTAACAAGATCTTCCCAGCTTGTCTTCTTCTCTTCAAGGTACTTGTCCATATCTCCATTGCAGGATGCCAAGGTACAATTCTGATACTTTGTTTCAGCATCCATCCTTCCCAAAGCGGTTGGTTTTCCATATTGATTGACAATGGAAGACCAGAGCTCAGCTGCAGTACCGTCCGTTTTCAACGATAGAGAACGGACATTCTTGCAATTGTTGAGGATTGCCGAGATGACAGCGGCGTTTCGCTGAGTCCATTCCTCGACGTAGGGATTTGTCGAGGTGGTATGGGTGGATGGTTCGGAGGCATAAGAGCCTGTCGAGCTTGTCGTGGTTCCCTGCGTCGTGAGGCTTGACGCAGTTGAGATTCTTCCAGCAGCTGCCGCTGCGGTATTCAGGGGATCGGGTTTCGAGATGCTACCGTCCAAATATCCGCCTAATCCTCTACCGATAATCGCATTCTTGAAAAGGAGGTCGAATTCGGTAAAGTTCCTTCCATTGAATCGTTGGTCCTCTGCGAGGAGGAATGATGAAATGGAGGTCATCGTGTAGGGGTTGTAAAGCGTTCAATAAAATTGTTTGTTCAGTGAGTCGTTTGATATCTGTGCTTCTTCGTGGTCAATTAAGGCGCAGCGGGGCCCATAACCTGTTAAACAAAGAATATAAATGAGTCTCAGTCGTAGCACAGATGAGTGAAATGACTTTATTGAGTCAGTAATCTACCTGTTAAACAAAGAATATAAATGAGTCTAAAGGTAGTAATGTCTGTGAGTAATAGTATGTATAGTAAGGGATATAAACATACCTCAGTCGTAGCACAGATGAGTGAAATGACTGAGGTACGTTGACGACGCATGAAACACTATAAAGTAAGGAGTCAAGATAAGATAAGATTGTAAAATAAAGAAATAATAACAAGTCCGTCGGACCAACCTTCAACAATTCTCATGTTGGACCTTCATGACACTGATAAGAATCATCAATTTACTCTTGATGAATTCACACGGTCCCCGAATCTGACGTTTATTCATTCCATCCGTTAATTAGCGTCTATACCGGTGCCGGAAGAATAAAGAGGGAGCCGACGGGCGTGGAGCCAGTATTCCATGGCCTTGTACACATGGTTCTATGTGCAGCCATATATTGAGGGCAGACCGAGCAACATGAAATATCTCGTGGTGTCAGCAGCGGAGCTCTTCGCCCGATTCTTCTGCAACAAAATCAGCGCGTGATGGGCGCATCACCATCGGAACGCCATGTTCTCCAGAGGATTGCTAGAACTGATTCGAGTCTTGGTTTGTTCAAGTTTTATCTTGGGACTGCAGCTAAGTTCTCACTGTTTTCATATTAGAATCATCGACAAAAGAGCTAGCGCCACTTGAGTAGCGGCTGGAAGCTTTCCACCGAGACAAGCATTTGGAGTCATGGACATCCCGAGTAATGTATTCATTCATCGAGGATGAATTCTTTGTCAGCGATTTCAAAAACTTCAATTACAGCGTTCTGGGGTAATGTTGTTTGCACAAAGTATTTCTGGATAAGCAACGAGGAGCAGCGGGAGATTCAGCAGCAGATCAATGGGATGCGGTGGGAGTCATCTGCTCAGTCAGCACAAGGTCTGAACTCGTCGACACGATACCTGGGGAAGCTTTCCTTGGCGGGGAACACTCTGAAAAGACACCTTGACACTCACTCAGAGGTGCTCAGAATCATGAATACCGAGGAGGAACGTGCATCTGTATTGGAAGAATTCTTTGGAATTGTGATCCCCCCCTGAGAATCTCCAGTATATCACTGGTCTAGCTCCAGAGCTCCAGAAAGAGCACTGTGTGAAAGAGTGACGAGCATGATACCACTATTATTACTATTGACAAGATTGAGTCGCAGGACTCGGAGGACGTATGTAACGGTAGCATGACTGTCACGCCCGTCACCACTCCGACTCGGACCTTGATGGTCTCTCGTTTCTCTTGGCCCTGCGGGCCGCCCTCATTTAGCTCCACATATTTCTGACTCAGCCTCTTGGCTCTTACTCATATTGTCTGCGGTTCTCTTTTCTTTTAGTTCCTGAGTACCACCGAAATCAACTCTTGTATGTGTTCCTTTCGGTCGCCTCGAGACACTTTGGCTCTTATCTCTCTGCGTGTGCCGTCGACGCCGATATCCAGTCACGCCAACGTCACAACAGTGGAGATAATTTATCAATGGTTGCTAAAATTGGCCAATCGGCACTGCACTGCACATCGCCGTTCCTCCATATTCAATGAAACTAGGAATAATGCAGTGAAACCAGGAGTAACAGCGCCCAGGTCATCTGTGAGGCATGACTCCACTCTACAGTCTATTCCGGCTGGATAACTAGACGATGAAACTAGCAACGATCAGTGGGTAAATTTCTGGCTTATCGGGAGCTGCCAATAATAGCCTTACTCAATTTACTTTATTTCGCCAATTTATTTTCTCAATTTATTTTTGGATGCCGGTGATATGACCAAAATTTTCTGTATGGAACGTATGAAACATGTATTAAACATGTATTGAACTCGCTGGGACTTGAATGTTCAATACATCATCATATCTACATCCCAGTTTGCCTTGTCCTGCTCCCAGGCCTCTTCAGCTGCCTTTTTCTTAACTTAAGCCGGTGCTGCATGTTCCTTCGGGTTGCCATTGTAACGAGCAAGCAGATTTGCATTGCTCAAGTCAATGAGATCCTCAATCTCGAGGCGGAGATTCGGAATAACGCTCTCAGGCTCTGTCGCGAGCTCTAAGTCCATCCAGTATTTTTCCAGGTTTCCGCCTCAGGATTTCCCTGCCGCCCTGCATAAGGTCCGAAGCCAAATTTTTCATCAATAATGAATTTAGCAGAGGCGGCACAGAGCACTTCATGCTCTTAGAGAGAGACGCCCATGCCTGACAGCGAGAGAAAGAAAAAGATCACAAATGTGACAGTGTGACCATGTCTGTATCGGGCAGATCTGTGACCTCCGCCTCTTGGGTCTTCGCGGCTTACTCGTACTATGCCAGATTGTTGTGAAACTGACTATGATGTACTATGGATCTCCTGAATACATTTGTGAGGGATATTAGGTTCAATAGAGGTTCAATATCTGCCTTTTAGCCTCCATGTATTGAACGTATTAATACATGTTTGATACACGGCTGTATGGTACACCCGAGTTCAATCCCCGGCACTATTATTAAAAAGTGGCATGTTTTAGCTTTTTACGTGTTTTACTCATTTCGGCATGTTTTTTGCATGTTTTTACGCTTTTTTGCATGTTTAGAAGCCCAAAAAAGGGCAAAGAGTTATGTATCATCTCATTGATGTATCATTAATTTTCTATTTGATGCTATATAAATATTGTGCTAATCCATGAGTGGTGCTTCAGCCGGTCTCTTTCCCCTACCTACATCCATTATTTTCAAGTGCTGGTCGCTCTCCCAATTCATTATCTCTACCATGCGTTTGACTACAACCTTGCTCACTGCTGCTCTTCTGGTTTGCTCCAGTCTGGCTGCTCCCATTGGTTCCGCGCTGTAGGTGGCGCTGTTCATGTTGCTGGATGCTTTATTTAACTCTCCTTAGTGCCTCTGATCCAGATGCTCTCGGATCGAAGCTCGTGCCTCGTGGTGGTCCCAAGTACGTTGCAAATTTTATATCCACCCTTTTATTGACTGGATTTCAGGGGCGCTGCGGCCTCTTCCGCGTCTACCAGCTCCACGGGCTCCACCAGCTCTACTAGTTCTTCGGGTCCCGCCGCAGTCCCAAATTTCAGCGTCAACGACAAGTGCGCTACAGAAATAGACCCAAAATATCAAATCGCAAACATTCCTTATGCCAATGAATGCCGTCTTAAAATATGCGCAACCCTGACGGATGCAGCGGTCAAAACAGCCTGTGAGGCGAAGGCTAATCAGGTGAAGGATTCACAGACAAATACGGCGCTTGGAAAAGCGAACTTTTATTCCAATCAGCTGGCGGCTATGAAGAAGGCTGGTAGGGGTTGATATAATTAATTTTATTCATTATGAATTACCATTGTTCTTGCTCGTCATTTTGCATTGGAAAAGGGTAATCCGCATTTAAATTATGGTTTGATCCACAATAACACGTTATGTTCATTGTCAGAGAGTGTGCGAATTTGGACACAATGTGTCGCATGGGTAACCCTAACCAGCCAAAATCATCTTTTGGCCGATTCAGAACAGTGTATGTACTATCACTACGTGACCCTCAAAATATTCTGTGAGAAAAAGTTGTGGAAAAAGTCAATAATAAAAGATTTCCTTTTCGAGAAGAAATACTTTGAGGAAATAGGTGCGTGAGAAAGAAGGCCTTTTTCTGTAGAAATAGTGACCGGGCGTTCCATCGCCCGAGGATCGCCCGATACCAATGAGGCGACGCTCGCCCGGACGTCGCCCGATTGCTATTTCCACGAGAAAAAGGCCTTCTTTCCCACCTGAAATATCTTTGATATTCTCACCACTTTTCCTGTGAATATTGGTCATGTATTTGCAACAAAAAGGGCAATCTTTCACTCAATTCCTTTTTCTATGGCTTTTTCCCACATAATATTTTGATAGTCACGTAGTGTATAGTGGAAAATTAACAGGACTCTAAATCATAACTAGTGGGATAGAGGCCAACTATTCCAGTGGCAGATATGAGTCAGGTGAATCAGAATATCTGACCTCAATTTGCACTCCGCCTATCCGAATCAAATTCTCCTCCGCTACATTGCAATGCCCGAGCCCAAGTATTTCCGACTCCACAACTTTTCCGAGCCAATCACAGCCCACCGCTACGGAGCTTTTGCCCAAGTGACTCGAAACAAATGGAGTCGCGGAGGAAGCGCGTGTATTGCGAGGGCGGAGGGTGTGCGGATGGGATCAGCTGCGCGCGCATGTGTGGGTGGCGGAGGCGTGGAAGAAGACCCAAATCGGAAAGAGGCAGCATTTGTTTGACTTACACCTTGAACAAGAAAACTTGATTTGATCTGAAATTAACAGTGTTCATAAGCCAAGAATATGATTCGTACTTCTCTCGGAATGACATACACATCGGGCTGAAGAACATGACTTGATTGTAAAGTACTGACATGGACCCCAAGCATAATGATTGAATATCACTTACTTTGTCTCAGTGTCACCGTAACTCAATATTCTATGATCTGTCCAACAGAATACACAGCACTCATGCCCATCCACACACATTTGGCTGCTCATATTCCCAGGCAAGGCCAATATACGTATCAGCTCAACTTGTAGACAAGGAAGGGATGGGAAGATGGGGAAGATGTATTTGCTCGCATGGAACTCGCGGACGGTCATTAGGCTCTTTTAATCCCTAGTTCAACGAGTACTAGTACTTATTCCCAACTTCCAGAATCGAGTATCACCGTTCAGTGACTCGGCTTTATATCTCACACCTCTTTTAGTATTCTCTTCCACAATTTGACTCACTATATTTTCAGTTATTCGTATTCGTTGGGTCACCTTTGAACTGCGATACCGTTGTCATCCACTTGCATTCATGCCAATCCCCCTTTGTCATGATGCACACAACTTACCTGCCTATACTGTGAGGCAAGTTATTATACGTAGGTTCAATTTGCGGGCGTGAGGAGAGCAATGTTGGAGTACGGATGGCATTGAGATACAGTCTTTGACCGGTACGTTGTACACTACCAGTACTTTGTACACTGAATTCTGTCGTCCACTGAGGGTATCTTGGATTTTTGCATATGACCAGTTAATAGTACCACCAAATGCAAAAGTTCATATCCAATTTTTATGGGAATCGGTTGAGGAATGGCTGAGATATGCATGTTTCACGATGAGGTAAAATTGTCCAAAATGGGATATCACTACTTTGTACACCAGTAATCCTTCAATAACTTGGTCAAAACAGGTTGGATTGCTTTGAAACTTGGTATACATACTCTTCTACACATTATCAATGTTCCTAAATACCGGTATTTTTTATATCTATGTAGTGGCCAATGTATAGAACAATATGAAATTTGGGCGTGCAAACTACCGGTCAAAGACTGTAGGAATCATGGCAAATTCAATATGACGTTGACTGCAGGTGGTTTGCCTAGCTCGGAATTACCTTGGGGATCGATTTCAACAAATAAGGGACATACACGAAGCCTCAGAATAAGCAGAGACTCTAAAACTCAAACACAGCCTCAAGAGGTAAATCTCCATGTTGATCCTCAGAGGTCACTTGACCAAATTGACAGAGATCACTCAGAGACTCCAGCGTTCTATTCCTTGCTGAAGTCGTATCGAATTGGTACTTTATCCATATCAAATCCGTGTTCAAGTATTTCCAACTCCGATTCCATTTCCGACAAAATCACACCGCAAGTCGCTCCAAATGAATGGATGAGTGGCGCAAAAGACAACAACAAAGTGAACACTGAAGATGGCAAGGAAGCAATGAATATAACATTGAAATAAAGAAAGCTCATGCAGTATGTCCTATTGTCTTGGTTAGACTTTGGACAGCGACAATGCCAAAAGAGATTGATAGCAAAGACTTGATATTCGATTTGCAAACTCTTGAACCTCGATTGAGTATCAAATATCACTTGCGGTATGCATCCTACATTCCCAGAGCAACGTCAGATGCCAAGGCGCCTCATAATTTTGAATGGAGTCACGAGGAAGGGTGGCGGAGATGTGGCTGTTGAGGCTGAGATGGTGGATTACTATCTGTTCTCCAGACTTGACGCCCTCATAATACTCAGTTTAGCTGTATGTCTTAAAGTGTGTATCACAAGCATTGTACTCATCCAGGTCATTTCAATTTCCTCTCGTATCTCTCAATATTCTGATTCATTTTGTACGGTTACACACTCTGCACTGAATAGCATTCAGGAAGGTCCGAGTCTCCTACCGGACTGTGAAAGATATACGACCATCTAAACGTAAAGAAAGGAAGTCAAACACTCAATATGGCGTAGTACCAAATGTGAACTTGTCGTCTTGTACTGCACCAGCTTGAAATAGTCGGCTGCTGTACAAACTGCCTGATATGCTGGGAAATATAGTACTCGGTCCAGGAAAATGGCTCTAGTGGTCCAGCCCATGACAACCAAACCTATTCCCTAAATTGGTATGGTGTACAGAACATGTACCACATTGTCAATCTCTGACGTCTCTCAGTGTCAACTTGCCATAGTCTTTACATTGTGCAGACCTCCAGTTTGCCATTCATATCAAATTTGTCTCACCACTCAGTGTCCTCAAGCGGGGATCTCAAGTCTGTTTTTAGGTGAATCCCCGCTCACCACTCATTCTAAGGCTTAAGTATTCAAGACAAGCCATGTTCAATGTACAGGCCATGCTGCCACTAAACTTGCAAAGGATGGTAAATCTTGTCCGAGTAAGTCAATTCTCTTGATCATTGTCGGTCAATTGTCGGGTTGCTCATGTGGACCTGGAGGAGTTTCTCACCGACATTTACCCTGGACCACATGTTTTGTCCAAGCTTCTCACACTTGGAAATTACTCTGGACCTTCGGGTTCCTGATCGCTCGCCCGATGGTTGCTCTGAAGGTTAAATATTCAAGTGCAACTAATACCAGCAAGATTTGTGTCTAGATCGGCCATGAAAGTCACCAACTTCTGAAGAAAGCCGCTCACTAGACCTGTTGATGAGCAAAAGTAGGATAATCTTGATTTTAATAGTGTGAGAGATATAGATATTAATATAGAGCATCGTCATGAGTCATTCGCACTCGTGACTCACAAGTTTCACATGTCAAAAGGCTAAACTCGTACTCGTGGCTTACCCGTGGGAACAAATATTTGTACTCGCAAGTTTCAAAACTCGTGAGTTTATTGAACGAATATTTGATGAATATATATATACTTATGATCGTAATTTGGGTTATCACTCTATGAATACCTTCAATAGACTTTATTATCATGTTGTTGAATACATTTGACTGTATAGTAATAGTAAGAAACAGTAAAAAAGCATAAGTGAAAGACATTTACCAGTGTCAAGTCTGTCAAAACCATATTCGTACTCGTGGACTACTCGTGGGAACGAGTGTTCGCACTCGCGAATGTGACAAACTCATGAATTTTCCCACGAGTATATTTGTCAAAACTCACGAGTGGTAAGCAATCGTGCGATGCTCTATATTAATATAGCTCTTATCCATCTTATCACCGATCATTTTCACATAGCCAGTCTCCTTTGACACAATGTCAGCTGTTACCGTCATGAACGGATCCAGGGATTGCTGCGTTGCATGCCACCTGACAGGATGCATGGTCTTGATGGATTGGACTAGCAATTCTCTCACGCCTTCTTGTCTCCCTCCATTGCAACAATGGCACCCAAAGAACACAAACAATCTTTTTTAAAGCGCGCGCTGCACAAATTACCTGGAAAAGAGAAGACTGGCTCAGGACCTGTTACCCCTGTTATCTCTGAAAGCTCCTCAGGTCCCAGTGATCTGCCTGGTGACACCAATGCTGCAGCCATGCGATTCACAGCTCAGGAGACAACCTTGGGCCTGGGAATCATCAATTCTGCGCGTCTCGGATTTATGGCTGTAGGAGGACCAGCACATCAAACAGTGCCTTCTGAGATGGAGGTTCTCTCCAACGTAGTTAAACCAGAACTGGACAAAGCCAAAGTACAGGTAGAATCTCTTGGTGACCCTCCTAGCTTCATTGCTGTCCTGGAGAAAGTGGGAAATTTCACCAAAATTTTTGAAGCTGTTATAGAGGTTTGAGTGTTTATCAATATGGATTTGTTTGTACTGACCATCATGCGAGATTCATCCCGTTGTCAAGGTGGTAGTCAAAGTGATGAGAAGTACCCTTGGGGCAAGCTAACCAATCCTGTGATTGAGATCTTGTGCTAACTTCCCTGAAGCTTTTCACTGAACAAGCTAAAAATGATGTGAATCTGCAGAATCTTCTGAAAACTATGGAAGATGTCTTCACTTTTGTACACTCTGCCAAGCCATTGGGGGATGCAAGTAAACCACAGAAGAAAACACTGTACCTCCTGCTTCGCCAAACTCTGGAATGTGTAACAGTTATCAGGGAGTATACCACATCTCACTCAAAGAACTTCAGTACGTCTCAAATTGATTTCTTCAAAGCATGACTGCTAAGCTCAATCAATAGTGCTGCGAACTCTCCAAAATGTCATGTCTGACATGAGTACCCAGTTTGTGAATTACACCACAATCCTCTCTGACCTCAAGAGGGATTTCATACAACAAACAAATGTTGTAATGGCCATTAGTGTCTTGCATATGTCTTCTGATCTTGAAGATATCAGATCTGACATTAAAGACCTCAGTAAGAATCTCATGCTGATTGATTGAATTTCCTAACACCATACAGGCATGGAAACTATCCTGAATGACATTCCATATGTTGAAGGGGCATCTCATAAACCAGAAAAAGGCTGTCTTCCAGGAACCCGTCATGATATCATTCAAGAGATTATTGACTGGGTGTTCAGTGCTGATGGTGAAGGCACACCCAGAATATTCTGGTTGAACGGAGTAGCAGGATCAGGAAAGTCCTCCATTTCACACACCATTGCAAAACAAATGGAGGATCAGGGCTGTTTGGGGTCTTCATTCTACTTTGACCAGGCAGATCAGGCCAAGAGAGCACCAGACAAGATGTTCAGCACTATTGCTCGTGACTTGGCTGATTTTGATACCTTGTGGAAGCAGGCATTATACAAGGTGGTCAAAGATAAGAAAGCACGGCGTACAACACAGTCAATTGCAGAACAATTTGCACAGTTTATCCTTGCACCAGCAGATCTGTGCACTCCAATTGGTCCAGTTGTTATCATCATTGATGCTCTGGATGAGAGTGGTGATTCATTGTCTCGCCAGGGACTACTCCAGATCCTTGCAAATCAGGCTCACAATCTTCCTTCCAACTTCCGCATTCTTATGACATCCCGTACTGAGGATGATATTTACGCATCACTTTCCAACAAGGATTTCATTCTATTCAAACCAATGGATAGAATTGATAGCAGTAGCACCAATTCTGACATTGAAGCCTTTGTTGAGCACAACTTGTCTCAAATGGCTCCCAAGTTCAACAAAAAATGGCCTGGAAATGCATGGCTCTCCCAACTTGTTGAAAAAGCTGATGGTTCATTCCAATGGGCTTATGCAGCATGCCAGACTATTCTGGAGGATCGAGGCAGTGGCCTTGTTCCTACAAAGCGGTTAGAAAGACTTCTGGCCAGTGGTGCTGGACTGGATGGCCTATACAAGGAAATTCTAGGTCAGGCATACAAAAATGCTTCAGATGATTTCTTTGAGGCCTTTGCCTCAGTATTTGGACGTATTCTGGCTGCTAAAGAGCCATTGACATTTCCAGTTTTGTGTGAGATGCACACAGCTGATGACCTAGAGTTTGAGGATGTGGTTGCACTCATTATCAATCCACTTGGGCCACTTCTTAGTGGTGTAACAGATCCAACCATCCCACTGCGCCCATTGCACACCTCATTCAGAGATTTCTTGGAGGACCAGAAGCGTGCTGGACAGTTCTTCATCTCAACTACCAGCTATGAAGCTGTAATGGCAAACAGTTGTTTCCAGATTATGAAGGAGCCTGATACCGGCCTTAGATTCAACATTTGGAAGCTTGAAACATCTTATCTTCCAAATGACAAAGTGCCTCTGACAGAGTATGGGAAGAAGGTCATTTCACCACATCTTTTTTATGCTGTGCGCTTCTGGGCACAACATACCCAAGCCAGCATCAGAGATCAGGAAATCATTGGAGAACTTAGGAACTTTATGGAGCTCCAGTTTCTTCACTGGCTAGAGGTGCTTAGCTTCAGAAATGACCTCTCTACTGCTGTCAAGGCCATGAACTTGCTCTCTGCAGAACCAAAGGTAAGGTTTGAATTGCATGAAAAAGCCTAGATTCTAATTTTCAATTTAGATTGGAGAGCAGGATACAGAGCTACAGCACTGGATCACAGATGCCACACAGTTCTTGGCTGCATTTATTGCACCAATTTCACAGAGCACCCCACATATCTATATATCTGCCTTATCTTTCAGCCCATCCACCAGTTGGATAAAAAACAATTTTGGGGCCCAATATTCTCAGACTGTGACAGTGGAATATGGGCAAAAGACTCACTGGAATGCAGCTTTAAATGTGTTTCATGGACATAAATCTCCTGTCAATTCAGTGGCATTCTCACCAGATGGCCAGAAAATTGCTTTAGGCTCAGATGATCACACCATCTGCATTTGGAGTTCAGCAACTGGTGCTGTAGTAGCTGGTCCATTTCAAGGACACAGTCATAGGGTGTGGTCAGTTGCATTTTCCCCAGATGGTCAGAAAATTGCTTCAGGCTCAGAGGATCACACTATCTGTGTTTGGAATGCAGAAACTGGTGCTATAGTGGCAGGGCCATTTAAGGGACATACTGACCAGGTCCGGTCAGTTGCATTTTCTCCAGATGGCCAGAAGATTGCTTCAGGCTCCAATGATAACACAATCTGTGTTTGGAATGCTGATATTAATACTGTAGTGGCTGGCCCTTCTGAAGGACACACTGGCTATGTCCTGTCAGTTGCATTCTCCCCAGATGGCCAGAAAATTGCTTCAGGGTCAGCTGATCACACCATCTATGTTTGGAATGCAGAGACTGGTACTGTAATGGCTGGCCCTTTTGAGGGACACACCGACTGGGTCCAATCAGTTACATGGTCTCCAGATGGCCAGAAGCTTGCGTCAGGCTCTGATGATCACACAATCTGTGTTTGGAATGCAGAAACTGGTGCTATAGTGGCTGGCCCATTTGAGGGACACACTGACTATGTCCAGGCAGTTGCATTCTCTGCAGATGGCCAGAAGATCACTTCAGGCTCAGATGATCACACAATCTGTGTTTGGAATGCAGAAACTGGTACTGTAGTGGCAGGACCATTTGAGGGACACACTGGCCGGGTCCAATCAGTTACATTCTCTCCAGATGGCCAGAAGATTGCTTCAGGCTCAGATGATTGCACTATTCGTGTTTGGAATGCAGAAACCAGTGCTGGAGTGGCTGGCTCATTCGAAGGACACACTGGAGGGATCAATTCAGTTGCATACTCTCCAGATGGCCAAACAATCGCTTCAGGCTCTAACGATCACACCATTCATGTTTGGAATGCAGTGACTGGTACTTTGGTGGCTGGCCCTTTTAAGGGACACACTGCCATGATCTGGTCAGTTGCATTCTCCCCAGATGGCAAGAAGATTGCTTCAGGGTCAGGTGATCACACCATCTGTGTTTGGAATGCAGAAACTTGTGCTATACTAGCTGGCCCATTTGAAGGACACACTGCGGAGATCAGTTCAGTTGCATTCTCTCCAGATGGCCAGATGATTGCCTCAGGCTCACATGATCACACTATCTGTGTTTGGAATGCACAAACTGGTGCTATATTGGCTGGCCCATTTGAAGGACACACTGACTGGGTCTACTCAGTTGCATTTTCTCCAGATGGCCAGAAGATTGCTTCAGGCTCTATCGATCACACAATATGTGTTTGGAAGGCTGAGACTGGTGCTATAGTGGCAGGCCCATTTGAGGGGCATACTGACTGGGTCCGCTCAGTTGCATTTTCTCCAGATGGCCAGAAGATTGCTTCAGGCTCTATCGATCACACAATATGTATTTGGAATGCTGAGACTGGTGCTATAGTGGCAGGCCCATTTGGGGGGCACACTAACTGGATCAGGTCAGTTGCATTTTCGCCTGATGGCCAGATGATTGCCTCAGGCTCAGATGATCACACCATCTGTGTTTGGAATGCAGAAACTGGTGCTATAGTGGCAGGACCATTCAAAGGACACACTGGCCATGTCCAATCAGTTGCCCTTTCACCAGATGGTCACCAGATTGTGTCAGGCTCTGATGATTGTACCATCCGCATATGGCACTCTACAGAAACCTCATTGGCTGATTGTAAGCTTTCTTGAATAACAAATTAAATATACTAATATATACTTCCAAATATACAGCTTCATACTGGCCATCCTCTGCCAAAGACACTTTGAAAGATGGATGGATTGTAGGTCAGAATGATGAATACCTTCTCTGGGTTCCTCCGGTTCACCGTCATCTTCTCTGTCGTGGAATGAACAGCCGTATCATTGGTAAAGATGCAACAAAGCTCAACTTCAGCAATTGGGCCCATGGACCAACTTGGACCCAGTGCCGTGATACTTGCACAGTTTAGCATATATCTTTCTGTACCCATCTATGAACAAATATAACACAATCTTCTATTTAATCCAATCAACAGCTGGATTTGCATTGAGTTCCTGGTCTTCGCACTCTCAATCTAACCTAATTTTCAGTTCTGTTCTCAGTCTGTTCAGACTATGCGCTTTGCTTCAGGATAGAGCTGGAACAACTTGCACTCTTGTTTATTCTGGCATTTCGAGTTTTGAGGCTGTTTGTTGATATCTTTTGTGTAGGACCACGAATCCCAAAGCTTCTATTGTTGCTCTCAATCCTGGTTTCATAGTCTCTAATTCATGCCACTTGACCCTGTTTCACTTGGTTTCTCATTGATTCCTTTCAGTTGTTTTGGTCATCACCACATATTATATACCAGTTGTATTATTGGGCCCAGTATGTCTTGTGTGAGTCATCCTGCATGCTAATCCCATCATCAACATAACTTGCAGGTCAATAAAATTTGATAATATTTGCAAAAAGAAGGATTGCCAGGACTCAAGAGAAACTTTCACAGGTGGAACTTAAGGCAAATGTTGGCTTGTCAAGTAATAGGCTCCAGAATGATTGATGAGGTGTCACAGCTCTGGGTGTCAGCTTTATATCTCTTCCTTCATTATTCCTTCCATGAATTGAGCAACTAGACTCATTCTCATGTGAATTTTGCATGGTATTAATACTCCTCTGAACAAATCTGTCAATAATACAGACTAAATACTATCAGCTACATCAAGGAACTCAGTTCAATCCGGAATTTATTCACTTCACCACAGAACTCAGTTTACCCATCTCATCTATCCAATATGCTTGATTCATTTGCCACTTTTCTCCACTAATGCAGACTAATATCATTCAGCTTCAATTTATCAAGACTAACAGAGTGACTCAAAATCTACCCTATATATGTGAAACAAGATAAGCTCTACATGTGGTTGCTCAGAATCCAATGGCCAAGTATTACAGATGATCACCTCATGGTCTCCAAGATGCAGCCAGAACTGCAGAATGATGACCAGGTAAAAATACAGAGCTGAGGGTGAGGATAACCTAAAAGGAAGCACTGCCCATTTTGATATTACTACATACACTCCACCTTTGAACCAGTCCAATCTCAACTCCAACTCCGCGCCTATTTCTGAGCCCAATTCTATGCCAAGAGAGGTCTCGCTGGCGAAGGACGGGTGGACGGAGAGTGTGCGGATGGGAGATATGCCAGATGTGTTCCGTGCGGAGGATGCGAGACAATGGGTCTTTGGCTCTGACTTGGAGTATGCAGAGTAGGAGTGAGTGACGGTGTGGTAGGTAGGCGTTAGTGGGGTGGGAAATAACAGTGCAATGAGACCAAGAGGACTTGAAATCAGCATATCAGATGCTTGACTTGCAGTTTGAACAAGAAAATATTTGCAATAACATTGAAGGAAGCTTTATTGACTTATGTATCTGATGAAACACAGAAGAGAGATATCATCAAGTACTTGTATCAGTTCAACAGACTCCATCAAATCGCCCGACTTTCCGAGACCCACCCCCTCTGATCCATCATCCATACTCCTCCAATCCTCCAACACATGCAACCGCCTCTGCACGCCCAAGTTGCTCAAAGGCCTATAAATGGACTCAGACGGAAACAGAGTGTACTACGCACGGAGAGGGTGTCATGTGGGTGTATGAGATGGGAGATGTCAGGGCCCGCCTCGCTTAGAGAGTCAGTTACCAGACTAGCACTTCTCTTGCAGAATACTCAGCCCTCATACAAGGAGCCGTATCCAACTCCTTCATACATCTCTTATTGGGTGATTGTTTCATTTCGTTTCAAGACCAGAGCACAAAATTCGGTGAAGATCATTTATGACTTTGTTACATTGATCCAAATGTGCACACTAACTAGCAACGCCATTGACTCAACACTACTGGGATCTGCAAAAATCATGGTCGTATTCCTGCAAAATACCATTGAATTTTGACGCTAACAAAATAAGCGCCCCATCACGGAGATCGCGGGCATCACGATCCGAGAGCCCGGATGCACGTGGCGTGGTCCAGGCTTCAAATCGAATCTACCCGGCTCTCTTCGATCTCACGTTGTCGCCTTCCCACTTGTGTAGCGTACCTTGTTGTTTACAAGAATACAGCACTTTCCCTACAGATCGCTGGTGGGCGGGGTCTGTAGTTTGTTCGTTGAGCTTGGTGATAAAAACCGTTTACAGATTAATATTGGATTTGTTTCAAGAAGTTATATAGGCTCACCAGTTGTGTGTTGGAGGGATGGTCGGGATTATGAGACGTGAGTAAGGGTTGTCGAACTCTTCCACTTTAGCTTTCAGCGTATAATGGACACTGATAGCGACAGCAGAAAGTATAAGAAAGATTACCAAGAGCCTGAGCTTGTAGTTCTGTTGGAGTCGGGGTCGTTTATTGAATGAAGCCGTCCTTCCTGCTGTTGGGATACGTCGAGCTGGTTTGTCTCTCAGAGCTTTAGAGGTTCCAATGATTCAAACAAACACTTGGTCCGCCTTCGTTTTATTCACTATAGGGCGACCAGGACCCAGTGAACGACGCCTGATATTACTCAGAGTCTTAAAGACAGAACAAGGATTTAATGATTCGAAGGTGATCTCGAGGCTTCTGGTTGACAATACTGAAGATGCTGAGGTAGTATACCACAGGTGTTTGCCTATAGTATCCTATGCTGGGCCGTATACTGAACTCGCTACTTGGTCGTTAATACTGATACTGAACTCGGGGTTGCAAGACTTACCGTAAGTCTGGCACTAGTCTCAGTGGCACAAGTGAATAGGCGATCCGTTGATCCCTACTGCTGTATTGTCCAGGGAGAAGGGTGAAATTCTTTCAGTCCACTCGGGGAGCAAAAGAAGATCCTTGTCTCAATAGAACAAGAGAATAGGCGATCCGTATGATCCCTACTGCTGTATTGTTCAAAGAGAGGGGTGAAGTTCCTTAAATCCTTTCTGGGGGATAAAGAAGATGATATTTGATGGAGAACTGGGCTCCCTTTTATACAGTTTCTAGGTACCTGTCTACTTGGGGCTAAAATACTAATAGATCTGGGTTCTGCGATTTATTATCTCTTTATTATCTCTTTCTGGATGTGCATGTCCTACTTAGGATGTACATGTCCTGCTTTGGATTTATGGTTCATTCTCAATGAAACATGAATCTGGATCTTGTACAGCCTGTGGGATGCATCGCGATCCTGGCCAGAAAGAGTCGTCCAGACTTGGCGAGTTGAATCGTGTATCTTGCAGATATCATCTTGACCCTTCTGAGTTTTCAGGAATAGATGGTCAGACCAAAAGCAGTTTGTCCAAATCGTACTGGATCTAGATGCATTTGGGTCCCTTGACCTTGTCTTCCCCCCCCATCTTTCCTCACCCAAATCATGTTTGCGACAACTTTTCTTGTCTGAGACGTGTCAAACACGTAGTACTCGTGTATAATGTGTCTCATAACATGAATCAGTAATTGGAACACGTCATTTGTGTCATTTGGGTGGTTAATGGGTTCAAAAGTTAAGGTGGCGCAACTCTTGTATCTGCCGGTTTGAGTCAGGTGGTTATATTTGGTGTTTCAGGGTCTGAC
This sequence comes from Mycena floridula, assembly GCA_029320655.1. Taxonomy (NCBI): domain Eukaryota; kingdom Fungi; phylum Basidiomycota; class Agaricomycetes; order Agaricales; family Mycenaceae; genus Mycena; species Mycena floridula. The sequence goes on along the minus strand of JARIHS010000015.1, from coordinate 15,781 downwards.
TTGGCCTGTCATGAGTCACTGGGAACTTGACTCAACATGGTTTATTAAGGCCAGAGTCTCTCACCCTTGAGGCATCTTAGGGCATGCTTCATGTACAGCACTTTCCTATCTGCCAATTTGAAACGGCGCTTGAATAATGACTCATCTGATGCGCTGACGTGCCGCATGGGTCGGTGCCACGTACTGATGCGCTGGCGTGCCACGTGGGTCAGTGCCACGTATTGTCTGATCATCTGTCGATCAAGGCTGTGCGCTGTCAGAACTTCTACAGCTTTCTGATGGATCTCTACAGCTCTTTGATGGAGTCATTATGCCACGGGAGTCATTATGCCATGGGAGTCATTATGCCATATGGACTTTCTGCAGCTCCTGATTGTTTTCCATCAAGTTGGTATCTTCATTAGGAATTCCCTGCGCTTCGTGCCAGAGATCATGGTGCCCCATTTTCACTTCTCTTATCAACCTTCACCAATAATCACTATTTCTGATGAAACAATGTTTATCGGTACATTTCGCAGGGAACTTTAAATTGACTGCCCCCAGTCACGGTTGATGTTTGATTGGTGGAGTGAAAATCACCGTGGTAAATGTTTGCTGATCAGATTTTATCCATCTGACAAGGGTGTGTCATTCTTTCTGTGACCTGGGAAAATTGGTGATCGTGGGTGGATATCGGCGGAAATAATATGGAGGTCCGGCAATCTCCAGTATTACTGATGCTAGGCTGTTTCCATTCTCCTCTTTTCCCAGGTACGTTTGCATACAGCAATTGTTGCCACGTTTATGAGCTTCCTTGCCCAAATCTGAGTGAAGATCTGCACGTTTCTGGTCTGGTGCCATTTCTAGCTTCGATCTTTGCCTCTGGGCGCTGTTCCAATTGTTCGGTGTTTCAGTATCAATTGAATGGTAGCGTTTATGGCTAAAGTGCCATTGAAGGTGTTCGATTCTCTACCTTCTTGTGGCGCTGCTTCCATTCAGTTTGATGGGAATCTGACAGGCTAGGGTGCTCCTGCCTAATTGGGCATTCAATTGGGATAAACATATAAATGCTGTGGGTTTCTCTTTGACGTTTCGTCAGGTGAGTCCCCCATTTCTCTCTTTCTTCTGTCTCCTTCAGCATAGCTGACGCTCCTCAGTGTTTGCAATGTTCAGTTCGCCTGGTTCATAAGGCTCTGATCTTGTCGATGACCATTGTCAATTTCTGGTGCGTCGTTCTCTGGTAGTTGACTTATTTCCTGACTGCTTGTGTGCTTCAGGACCGTCTCCCAGGCTGGAAGGATGTGTCCTTTGGTCTCTCGGCTTTTTCTTCTGCAGCATTTCCCTGTGAGTTGGCCAGTTTGTTCAGAATTTGTGATTTCTGGCTGATTTTGTATCGTTATCAGCCCATAGCATTCCAAAACTGAATCATGGCGCAGGACCGCCTACCATGATGAGCTGGCTATTCCCATCTGCTGACCCATTCTATATTATTGTGCCAGCTTTTGTTGGGTGAGTACTTTTGCCGCATATGCCAAGTCGTATTACTGATTTCGTATTGTTCCAGTGTATGGCCCTACCAGGTCGGAATTATTTGCCAATATTCTTCTCAGCGGTATCCTGACTTCCTTATTTAGATACCCTATATTAGCCTTCTCTTTAATGCTCCTTTGTACACCACAGAATAAATGTTGATCGAAAGCGATACTTGTGCCATTGTGTAAGTTGGACTGCCATAATGATCTCAAACACAATCTCGTCTGTACGGCATTGCAAGTATTTTTAAAGCAGTTAAGAGGGTCAAATTGACTTCGTGCCCCATCTTTTCATGCTGTCCATTGTCGTACTTGGTGCGATAGCCAGGGCTTGTGCTCTAGCCTCTGCCGTCCTCTGGCTTGTTTCTTCCATAATTCGTCTGGGTGTCCAGGAAACCGCTGCTTTACAGGCATCTGCAATTTTCCTCATTATTGCCTGTTTTATGGGTGTTTGGATTCGCTGGTTTGTTGTGGCCTCTGCTTCAGGTAGTTTTCACAACTGAGATTTCTTTCTAGCAGCAAAAATCCTGATCACTTCTTGTTGAACATGATGCGATTCTGGGTACCTGCCTTGGGTGTAGGTGCGCTGGATTGTTGCGCTGACTCTTCCCAGGTTGACATCCTTTGCAGCTGCATTGGAACGGCACTTCGGGTTGTTCTACCTGTGGTTTTATGCCCTCCAAGTCGCTACTGCATATATCCTACAGCTCTGAATTTGTTGTAATACAAAACTTGTATCTCGTTTTTGCATTATTCAGGTTTCTGCAGCGGTTCCCTTGTCTGAATATAACATGGGTAGTGAGGCATAATATCCGGTAGAATTGACCATGCATTCTCTTTTGCAATTATTTTAGCAGACTGTGTGACGTCTGCAAATTGGTCCTTCTTGCCATGTGAGGTATGCAAACTGGCGATGCTTTCCCGGAAGAGATTGGTAATGCGGTCTCAAGCGCCAGCTGTATTTCAGTCCCTGAAATGTGCTCGTGGTTTCGAGACCGCACTGTCCAATGTCTTTTTTCCTTTTGCCTATTTGCCTTTTTGGCACTTGCTACCTTCCTCTTATTGAATAAATCATTCCTGCATGCTGAAACATTATGCAGGCCCATCTGCTATGATACTGCAGTTGGTATTTCCTCCCATGCAAGTGTCGATTGATTTCTCAAGGCAAAAGCTGGTTCGAAAATCCGCTGATACACTCGTAGATCCTGCACTCTCAGTTCATAATTCCATAGGTTGTGGTTGTCTCGAGATGAGTTACTGAGGCCAGGGCCCCAGTGGTGCTTTTACCGAAGGCCCTTATTATTTTAAAAGGTACCTTTCCCATGATACTTCCGGCTATATGATGGTCCGAGTTGACGGTCCGTTCTGTCGGCCCACTTTGCTTTGCCATTTGACTCGTGGGATTTCGGCATTTCGGCTTCAATAATTCTGATTTTCCGATCAGCCTGGGAAAATAAAAATTACCTGTGATTTGTCAAGCAGTCCAGTGACTTGACTCCGGTCTGGTTGGGAGTATAAATAGAAATGATGATAATATTTTTCTGGCCATCTCCTGCCATTCGATTCATCATCTCTACCATAAAAAGTGTCCGCCATTCAAATCGAGATTGTAATACTCCTCTTCTTCCTCTATGGTGTCGTTCTCCATTACGAGCTTCAATTTCTGAATCCCGCCTTTCATTTCTTCAGCATAAAGCAGCTGGAAGTGGTACAGCCAGTGCAGGCGGCGCTGATGGTCATAGGGGATTGTCGACAAGGGGAAATTCAACTTCCACCACTGCAGCGTTCTGGACAGAACTGTCCAAATTCCCATTATTGCTTGACTGGAAGGGGAACTCTGAACGTCGTAGCCCAAAACTCCTGGTTGTGGTCGTATCTCGGATAGCGAAAGACGTAGTCGTTCAGTTCTTGTCATGGCATACATGTGTCGAGCGACCAGGAAACATGTCGGATAATTCCCTTGCAGGTCTCGAGGATTGTGATTGTTCCACTTGACCTCGACAAGGAGAAATCCATGATAATACCCTTGGACGTCGCCAATGGTACCATTGCCATAATGTAGCGGAGCGTAGATGGGATCTCCCTTCTTGACTGGACGTCGAACATCAAGAATGGAGTATGGAGAGGGGAGGTCGATTGTCTCAGACAATAGCATGCCTGACGATTTGAATGGGTGATCTGGAGTGGAATTGGAAAATGTGGAAGCGACTGCCATACTGCTGTTGCTTTTAGGACTCCTGAGCTCAGGTATCTCGAAAGCCTGTGACAGCTTCTGTGGAGGTGGCGCATTTTCGACAATTTCCTGCAATTCCAGAGACTCGTTTCGTTCTCCTAAGTCTGCTATTACTGACGCTTTATTAGGGGAAAGAAAGGGTTGCTTACTGATTTGGTTTGTGGCCTTCCAGAATCGTTCTAGAAATTCCTTTGTGGAGAGCCATATGTTGTTTCGTGGAAACGAAACGACAGTGGTGAGAATATTTGCTGGGCAGCTGTGCTCGTCCAGCAATGGAAAATACTGGCCATTTTCCCGACTGTACCATTCATTGTGAATGGGGAAGCGACCTGGCTGGCGTATTGGGTCAGAGTTGGGTTGGTAAATCCACCAGGACTTTTCTGGAGCAAAAGTCGGTGGTCGCCAAGCTTTGTTGTCCAGATTGAAGTTGATATGTCTTTCAACCTTGGTCAACGCTAGGCTAGGCGTGAAGTGATAGAGATAGAAGGGGCCTTCGCCATCGAGGAAGGTCTCTGGGGCAGAATTGCTGAGGTTCCACAGCGACATAGTGGTGAGAAGAAAGGTATGCTCTGGCCTGCATTTAGGCTTTGTGCAGGGAATATCCGATGCCGTTATTTTGACCGTGTTTAGCTTGGTGTAAGATCGTGATCGGGGCTTAATTACTCTCTGAGTCCCATTCCTGATCGTTTGGGTCAGGCTCGGAAGCTGAGGATTCTGAAGGTAATTGCTCTACGGCTGGCTCTTCCTCTGTGTCGTCGAGTTTTTCTGCCTCATCAGCTAGCAGTTCCAATTCTGGACTCTGCTGGCTGATATAACATATCACCCTAAATGCTGCAACATTGCCTCGAATTTCGCTGCCATCCAACTCTTTCAGAGTGTAGCTTCCACCGTAGGTGCGGCGTACAACTTCATATGGACCCAAGTACCTGGGCTCTGTCTTGAGTTGGGTAAAGGTCGATTCGTATCGTGTATTCCGGACCAAGACTAGGTCTCCTTCTTCGTACCTCTCCTTCTGCAGTCGAAGAGCATATTTCTTGTTGAATTGCTCTTTTGACTTCATCCTAGCCTTTTTCAGAGTCCTAGCGGCTTGCGCCAGATCTTCGGGTTGCCGTTCGAGTTGCCGTATTCGTAATTCAAGCAATTCACTTGTGGTCATTCCAGATCGAAATCCATCAACCATGAATGTGGCTTCTGATAGGTCCATAGATAGAACAGGTTCGACTCCATGCAGAAGGTAATATGGTGAAAAGCCAGTTACAGAACTGACGGTGACTCGATCTGCAAAAACAGCCAGAGGCAGCTTTTCAGGCCATTTCTTAATTCCTCCTTGGCCATCCTTTTCGCAGGATTTGACAATTGCTTCCCGTAGAATCAAATGCCCTCTTTCTACGACTCCATTAGCGTGCTTGTTGTAAGGTGAAATCTTGATTTGCGGCACTCCCATCCGTCGTACTAGAATTTCAAAGGCACCTTTGAATTCAGCTCCATTGTCTGTTACGACATGTCCCATGCAACCATATCGGCAATAAATCTGTTCCCAGAAGAAGCTGGCAACATATCTAGCTTTAAGGGTCCCCAACGCCCTGGCTTCTGTGATACCGGACAAGTCGTCTTTGACAGCGACGATATATCTCTTTCCCTGGGCCAGAGGCATGAACATGATGTCGATATAAACTTTCTCGAAGAGTGTCGAGGGTGTTGATATTGTGGGAGGTAGCTGCATCTTTTTCATGCACCGAATCTGACATTCGTGGCATGATATGATGTGAAAATGGATGTCTCGGCGCATGGTCGGCCAGTAGAACCTTGTTCGCATTAGCTCATACACAGTGAACTCTCCTCGGTGTCCCAGTTCATCATGTGCTCGCCTGATAAGTACTTCCTTCTTGGTATTGTCAAACACAACAAGTTGTGGCATCTTTCCTTTCTGATGTCTGTACATCCGTTTGTGCTTTATGAAGAATTGCTCAGCTCTTTTCAGGAAGCGTACTCGCTCTTGCTGGTTCCGGAAGCTTTTCTTGGGCAGTCGGTTATACTCAAGCATACTTTTGATGTCCCATAAAATAATATCTTGCTTGTTTGTCAAAGCAGGAGATATTTCTGATTCAGACATTGATGTTACGTCGTCTATTTCTGGCATGTCTTCTCTGACTTCTTGTGAGAACAATGCGATGTCATCAAGCCAAGAGTCATCATAAGTGTCTGCTTCATCTCTAATCTCGTCCTCTGTTGGCCTTCGTCGTGAGAGTCCATCTGGGCCTTTGAACTCAGTGGCAGGCACATGAATGAGTTCAAAATCGAAGAGCAAGATTCCACTGATCCATCGGTTCATTGGTGCCGAGGGAATCATGTCTGGCTGTTCCATCATCCCCTTGATATACTTGGCGTCTACTTCAATCTGCAGCTTCTTAGCGCCTATTATGTAGATCCTCCATTCTCTGATGGCTCTGAACAAACCGTAAAGTTCAAGCTTCGCCTGGGAATACCTACTCTCGACATCTTTGATCATGATTGACCCATATCGTGCAGGTCGTTTGTGGCCAAACTCATCTCGTTGGGATAGAATCATTCCCACTGCGATGTAAGAGGTGTCCACAGACAAAATGATGGGCCTGTCTGAGTCGTAATCAATCGGATGGAGTGCTGGGACAGAACAAACATAGTCCTTCATGGTTTCGAAGGTTGCCTGAGCCTTCTCTGACCAAATGAATTCTGCTTCCTTTTTCAGGAGTTGCGATAGTGCTTTAGCGGCCAAGGAATAATTTTGGATCCATATGCGTACTGTTCCACATAGTCCCAAGAATCCTCGTAGTTCAGACACATTTTGGGGCTGAGGCCAGGAAAGGATTTTCTCAGTCCTTTTGTCCTCTGGAAAGCGTCCTTTAAATGTGCACTTGTGTCCTACTATGACAGCTTCAGCACGACAGACTTCAGTTTTCTTTGGTGAGAAAGTGGCGCCGCAACATTTGATCTTGTGCATGACTTGATTGACATTTTGGGCATGTTCCCAGATTGATCGTCTGATGCCAGGATTTTCAGGATGTGTCTCGGGATTAGCCATTCTTGTCCTGGGTACCAAGTCCTTGGCCCCTTTACTGGCAGGTCGTCAATGAATATGTTTGCGATTTCTGGAATCTCTTCGTGTAACACAAAACTCATGCAATGCTGAAACTCTGCAGGTGAGTTTGTGTACCCCATTGGAAGTGCTGTTAGACGTAGAAGTCCAAGGGGTGTGTAAAAAGCTGTCATATCGCGTGACTTGACATCCACCATTCTTCCATCGAATCCCCAGAAGAGATCAAACATGGTGCAACATACCATTCCAACATATTGCTCCACAAATTCTTCGATGCGAGGTAAGAGTCCAGCGTCTCGAATTGACACACGATTTAAAGGTTGTAAATCATGGATAATTCGTAGGTCTCCGCTTTTCTTGACAACACAGAACCATCTGCAGCGATACGAGGATTGGCTGGGTTCATAGACTCCTGCCTGGATCTTGCTTTTCAATAGTGCAATGACTTTCGATGCAATCCCTGGAGGTATTGGGATGTTACGATACTCCCAAGGTATGTGGGGAATCGTGGGCATGATATAATCTGAAAAGTAGGATCGTTTCAAAGTTCCTCTGTCTTTCTCTTCGTAAGGCAGAGTTTCTTCGTTGACTTTGAGAATAAATTTGAATAGTTTCTCTTCTTCAGGCCAGAGAAATCCATCCTTATTCACATTCAAGTCCTCCATTCGTTCCTCGGTAAGTCGTTCTGTTGGGACAAAGTCTGGTGGGAATGCTGGTAGGGGTGTTAGAGTTTTCATTGGGTCCTCGGGGATCGTTCGTCGGACTCGTGACTCCTCCGGAAAAGTTCCCTTAACTGGAATTGCCCGATTGGCCACTTTCTTGTATGCACCAAATGCTTCGAGCCTTTCTGTGGGCTTGGACTTCTCCTTAACATCACCTGTTGGGCATATTACGATGTCCCCTTCTTCGAATTGATAGTCCTCAATAGAAAAGTACCTTGGTTCAGCTTCAGAGATAGCCGGGAACGTGATCTCTGTTGCTTCATGGTCCTTTTCAACATTGGTGGACTTGGTGTTTTCCCTAGCGTGTTCTCCGCAGGGAACTTTAGCTTGAGTCATAGTCCCTGTGACTCTAGCTTTGTTAATTCTTCTTCCTATGAAGGCTCAGGTGTAATGAGTCCTTCTGCTGTCGTGGTCTCATGGACACAGAGACAAAGTTGCAGTGAACTGTGGCGCTAAACCTACCTCCTCTCAATCTCTCATAGTTCGGCATATCGGGGAAAACAAAGGTAAATACATTTAAGCAACGTTTAAGTAAAATAAAGGGCACAAAGCCCAAACGTGCTAAGTAGACGGGGACTAGCGAGAGGAACAGATATGATACGAGGTACAGTAAAATGTCATGAGAATCTTCAGAATGATACCGTACACAGAGCCGAGGGTAGGAGAGCATAGGTAATGTACTGAAAGCAACGTTAGTAATGGGTAGCGCGCTAAGAATCAAGGCGCTTACCATTAATTGATGCATCGACGGAGTTGAAACCAGAAAAACGGTAATAATAAGACCCAAGATAAAAGAAAAAGAGACCGCAGGGAACTTTAAAAGAATACTGTACAAACTGGACCAAGTCCAGCGAAAAACAAATGAGTTGTATGTGGCGTCCTCAGCTCCTTCGGGGAGTAACCCGAGTCCAGAGGCGCTGTCCAAATCGGTCGAAGCGCTCCAAAGAGTCAAGATAGCCATGTCGTAACAGCTTTCGGACATCTTCAGGGCGCATAAGAGGCTTGGACCTGATCTCCCGAATGCTATTGGCGGTATTGAAGTACCCGAGATGGTCCATGAGCTTCGCACTGTGATAGAGGTATTCGTCTTCCTCTTTTAACAGTAAAGGGTTCCGAGGTTGATACCAATCTTCCGCTGGAGTCGAGTAAATGCTCTGTGGTGCAGACTGGTGCAAGCATTCAAGGTTGAACCCTTGGAGCGCTAACGGAACTCCCTTTTCGAGCAGTCGGAAGAAAGTGCAGTGATGACGGAAATAATGCTTTGTCGAGTTGTCTTCGCCTACTGTATCGAGGAAGGTACGGAAGTGAGGCTGAGTGATGAGCTGTGTGATGCTCGAGAAGAGCCGGTGAAGGTCCGAGCGCGTTTCCCTTGCTTCACTATGATAGAAAGCATGTGGAAGTCCAGATAGCGCTGTCGGGGCTATAGCCAGGTTCCGAAACCTTTGCGCTGGTCCAGGCTCACTCGGAATGTGAACGTCAAGCTGTTCTTCTTCATCGCTGAACTGCCCAAGCAATTCCCTCGTTTACTGGAACATCGTATTCCAATAATTCGTACGTCGTTGGCGGTGCTAGTTGGTATGCGTTGACGGCGTCAACTTGCTCGAGGTCTGGTAGGAAGACAATGTCATCGAGACACCATACAAGTTCAGCCTTGGCGAACTCTCTAGCGTCTCGTCGATGCATCTGGTAGTGCCTGCGGTCATCCCCGTCAAGCAGAACGTAATCGTTCGCTGTTAGTTCGAGCTCCTCCATGCCTCTCCTAATTGCTCTGCAGGACTTTGAAATCTCTCGGACCAAATCCTTGTCGTTTCCTTCCAGCTCGACTGACCGCCCAATTCGACGATGGAAGTCTTCCAGGTTCGGCGGATATCCTTCCATTGTCGAGCGTTTGTTGGTCGTGACTCTGCGAATACCATTATCGCTGCTGAGAGGGTGACTTGGACCAGGGATGAGCTCGGGGCCAGGTTTCTCCATAAAAGGTTCAAGACCTTTTGCTGAACTTTCTTTGATGGTCGTACTTCGGTGGTCGTTGTAACCGAAGTAGTCGCGGCGCGCTGATGGAAGTTCAATGAATGTGGCGACCGCTCGGTGTTCTGGCGTAACAGGACAGTCCGGAAATGAAACTTGTCCGTCGAAAGCCTTCAGGAAAGAGCTCATCTCGTCGTAGGTGAGCTCGCCTCGAATTTCGCGTTTCGACGGAGACGGGGGCTGTGGTTCGGCTTCAGCACGAGAATAGGTGTCTCGTCGAATTTCGTCGCCATTGAATTGCACTGGAGGGTTCTCTGGTTCGATTTCCTGCTCCAGGTAGTCGTCCGAGTCCAGTCTCCATGTCGTAGTCGGTGTCCGAGCTAGTATCCATGTCGTGGTCAGTCGTCCGAGGGAGAGGGTGCCGTCAGCGAGGCTCTCATCGTCACTTCTCGATGCGACGCTGGAGTGACTGACCAGATCCACTGCAATATCTCGGTCAGCTTTCCAGCTATGGATATCGTCTATGAAAAACTCACGGATTTCGTCAGAAACTTCGGGGTCTCTATGCTTTTGGGTCGTATCTCCCAGAACCTCTAAATCTCGTGGTTCCATTTTCGGATCCATTTCTATGTTTCCCGTCTCCTCTCCTTCAGCTTGTGTGGTGCAGCTCCAGTCTTCCTCGGAGCTGGGCTCGTTGTCACCGTCTTTTTCCTCGGCCTCATTCTCGATAATTACGTCGAGTGAGCGTCGCTCCCGCTGGTAGATCTTTAGCTCGTTGTTGGCTTCGGGTGTTCCGATCCGAAGGCCCGACCTTGTCTGCAGTCTTGACTGCAGGCTTTCGTCGCTTTGTCGGACGCTCTGGAGTGAGTTCTCGGGGAAGTGGCGTCGTGATTGCTTCCCCGGAAACGGAAAATCCATTGCAGCCGCATATCCTGACTGACTCTGCAAGTTTTCGACCCTAGTACGGTTGAATTGCGACGGAAGGTTTGTTGGTCGTGCGATAAGGGTCCTGAGAACCATGTCGTTTGATGACGAGGGTATCCGGTCCTCCATTTCGCTGGCAGTCCGCTTGCCTCTGTCGGGATGTACGTCTCGAGACAGTACCTTTGTTGAATTTGGTTGCTTTATCTGGATCCCAGCGAATACTGCGTTAACTTGGGCGACAGGAGCGGGTTCGGTGAGCACTGGGGGTCCTGAAGCAGTGCTGGACAAGGGAATGGCATCGTGAACAGGTTTCCCGAGTCTTGGAGTGAATTCGTCCTTCAAGCTGGGCACTACCGCGGTCTCTGCCGTTTCTATAGGCTTGGTTAATGCTGGAAGACAATTTGTTTGCTCTGTCTTACCATTGCGGGCCGCCTGAACTGAGATGGGTGATGATGTCGCGTCGAGCAGCGCATTTTCACCCCAGCGTTTGATATGTGAGCTCGTGGACTCGTTTGATTCCTCAGGGTCTCGCTGGCGGTACGAGGCTAAAATGCAATGAGCAATCTGAGAAAGGAGCCAGAATAGAACCGGCTTACTAGAGCGATTGCGAGCTGGTTGGCCAGGCAACAGAGATTCAACCGGTGTTCGAAGACCTGGCGGGACGAGGTCGTCATTGCTCTGGTGTTCTGGCGCAGCCCCAGGCAAGGAATTTGCCGATTTGGCGAATGTTCGAAGGCCAGGCGGAATAAACTCGTCTTCGATCATGGGCGCTTTTGCCGAGTTCGACACCTCGTCTTCCAGGATGGGCGCTAGCGGCGCATTTGTCACTGGTGCGGCTTTCGTCAGTGCTGGAAGGTCTGCTATTTGGTATATCTCACCATCTGTATCCTTCTGAGGCGAAATTGGCGATGACGGTGCATCGAGCATCACGCTATCATCTCCGGACTCGAGGGTTGCGTCGCCAGGCTGGGCGCTCACTGGCTCTCTTGACCCGTCGAAACCTTTCTGACCGTTTGAGGCAGATCGAGCAGGTTTGGAGAGCGTCAGGATTGTAGCCAGCATCCGAAGACCTGGTGGAACGGGGTCATCGTTGCTTTGGTGATTCGGAGCGGCATCAGGCGAGGGGTTGGTCACAGCACGAGAGTTTTTGGCCAAGGTCGGAAGACCAGGTGGCGCGAAACTCGTTGTCCAACATGGGCGCTAGTCTTGGTTTCGGCGCTTCGTCTTCCAGGATGGGCGCTAATGCTGAATTTGATACGTTTGAGTCCTCTTGAGGCGAAACTGGCGACGACGGTGCATCGAGCATCATAATATCACCTCGGGATTCAAAGGGTGCATCGGCAGGCTGGTCGCTCGCATGTTTTCTGGATTCGTCGAAATCTTGCTGACGGTCTGAAGCTAGGATTTGATGAGCAACCTCCCAAAGCAGCCAGAATAATGCCGACTCACCGGATCGACTGTGAGTAGCGGAACAGGCAATAGAGTCCTTGTCACTCGCTGTCTGATCCTCAGAGCGCTCGTCGAGGTACTCGAGCTCCTCTTCACTACTGTTCTCGACGTCTTGTGCTGCGATTCGTGGTGCTAATGATGTCGCAATAGTTTCTTGGCGGTGAGGCGTCGCCCGTTCGTGTCGCTTCAGTCGTTCAAGGGAAAATTGCGGCGCGTCAGGAGGAAGTGCCTTTGTTCTGGTTCGAGATTCGTTCGATGTTTCGCCTATGCGAAGACCTATAGCGATTTTAGAGGTCTCTACTGTCAAGAATATACAGTCGGACGTACCTTCATTATCATCTGTTGTGGCTTCAGCTTCCACTTCTTGCTTCTCGCTGTTTTCGCAATTCTCGGTGACGTCTAAGGTCTGGCTTGGCGCTGGACCTTGAGCTGACTCAGGCTGTTGAGACGGGAGATTGTCGTTGGGAGAATTCGTGACGGTAGTGGTGCTTTGGTTGGTAGGGGTAGAAACCGCCGAGAGCACAGCTTGTGCCCGAAGTTTGTCGTCAAGTCGAGCACGAGCTCTGTGCTGATCCAGATGCCATTTCTTCATCCGCCAGTCCTGCATAATTTGGTCATTTGGGTCAAGAGGATAGCCGTCACAATAATGGTCGACTCGAGTGACGTAGTCTTCGAACCCTGGCTCGTCTCGAAGTGGCTCTGGCTTCCCGGTAAGGTGCTGCTGGACTATACGAGGTTTACTTTTCCAGCTTTCCAAGGGCTGCTCGGCCACTTCCCACTTCTCCCGTTCTGTTCGTGCAACGATTTTGAGTCCCAAAGGCAAGGAATCCGTGATATTGCTTATCCGAGAGCGCCCATGAATGTCAGGCGTTTTCTCGGATACAGGTCGCATATCGTAGTCGTCAAGGTCATTGAGCATGAGGACATGCATATTGTATCGATTGGGAGCATCAACGATGTACATGGGGAAGGACGGATAGCAGGAGAAGCGATCGACCGGATGGTTATGATAAGCCATACAAGCCCATTGGCGTCGAGGCTGATAATGCTCGTCAGCCAATAAGGTCAAGTACGTCTGGTATTCGGATTCGTAGATCTCGGGGACCGCTATTTCTTCGCCCACAGGGACTCGTTCGATGCAAAGCCGAACCAAGGTGTCGACATGGAGAATTGGGTGGGTACAGGTGAGCCGCTCTGTAGAAGGTGAATAGAGCATCGATTCCGTAGCGGTAAATGACCAGCTGCACGATGCCCATGTACGCCTGTTGCTGAATTGGTCCAAGTCCGTCGGTAAGCTTCTCGAGCAGGTCCATATTTGCTCGCATGGGGAGCCGCAGGTGTGTTTCTTGCTGCGACTTGTCCGAAACCATGATGACCAGACGGATAATATCCTCGATGAGCTTCTGAGTATCGTTGGTCGTAGCTGGATCCGATACTAGTCCCAGCGCTCTCTCGCCATAAGCTGGTACTCGGCGGGCGACTTCCGTGCGTACGAAATCTCGGAGGGGCTTTGCAAGCTCGAGGGTGAGCTTCTCGAGTCGGTGAAGGTCGATTCCTAAAATAATGTCGGAAATTTCTCCTGCTGGCGATTCTTGAGCTGCTGCACGCTCAACCTGTCCGCCGATGTCTTGAGCATCGTTCGACAGTAAGGGAGCGCTGCTAGCCGCTGTTGAACCCTGCTCAGCGTCTCTCTGAACCTCCTTCCGTCGTTCTACGAGGCATTCGGCCAGGCTGCGGAACAGACGGTGCTTCGGGCTAATGACTTTTTCTGCGCTGGTTGAGAAAGACGTGTTTATACCGAATAAATTGGGCTTACCATTCTTTCCTTGCTCAATCCTGGATACAACAAGAAAGCCGTATTCGAACGTTGGAAGCTTGCCCACGGCCACGTCTTTATTAAGCATGCTTGCTCGAAAGACATACGTGGGTTTCTGGACAAGACCGTCGAGGTCGCTGGACAGGTATAGCGCGAGAGAGCTGACCACAATGCCAACTGTTCCGTCGTTCCACGTTCGGAGGGTCGAGATGAGCGCTGAATACCTTTGTCCATCGAGAGAGAGCGTGTCGAGGTTGTAATGGAGAATTCCTCGATTGATGGGAATTAGCTGGATGCCTTGTGAGGTCAAGGCATCCGTTCGAAACCACAGCGCATCGCGTATTTCCGAGCTGGTGGGGCTGGTGGGATAGTCGGGGACATTGTTTCTGGATGTCGAGGTGGTCGTGAAGCGCTGACGTGTCTTAGCACTGCCACCGGAATTTTCGGTCATTCCTGCCGAAGGGTTTGTTTGGGGAGGTTTGGCTGGCCCTTTGCTTCGCCCATCGTTGTCGAGTGCGCTTTTTATTGCACTCGACTGTTCTCTTTGCATGGCGGAACGACGGTGCTCCAGATTGGATGCCGTTTGGAGCTTTTCGAGCTCTGTCAGCTGCCCCCGGGGTCCTTTTCCAGGCGTATCGAAGATGCAGGGTAATTTCGCATTTTTGGAAAATTTTCGTAAGTCCAGATCTATTCGTTCTTGTCTCCCTGGCTGAGGCGGACCATTCTCAGTCGGCCTTGTCGCCACGTACAGCTCTCCGAGGTCGGCTGGTGCCGTTTCGTTACCTTGAGCAAGCTTTCCGGGTTCTTTTCCATCTTCCCTGGAACTTTCCGCCGTGCTGGCGGGAATTTGTCGCTCATTGGGAGGGATTTGAGAGCTCGCGGGTTTCTGCATCGGCGGTGTTTGGTGCCTTGGTTGGCGCGACAAGGTAAGCTGTCTCTTTTGCGCTCCCAGTTCCAAACTAATTTTACGTGACCACACCACAGCCTCGAATCTCGCCAACTCGAGCCAATGTCTTTCTGCCTCCTCCAAGGCTTGTGCAAAATGCTGGCTATCCCGCGGGGCTTCGTGAAATTTTGCCGGTTTGTCGGGTGCAGTAATGCTTGTCGACTGTAAGGTGAGTCTTCTGTGAAGGAGTGCTGAGTCTATCTGATTGTCTGGGGTTTAGAGCCTCTGGCAATTTATTCGTGAGTCTTTTAAGTCTTTCCGGGCTCGTCTCTTGCTCACCTTTTCGCATTTCAGACATGCCATGACCATTTCCGTGGCTCTGGGCTGGTGCGGCGCTCATCAGTCCTCCTTTTTGCCTGTCGCCGCTCTTGCTGCTTTTGGAATTATGTCTCGCCTCGAGGTTTCTGGTGCGCTGATCATCGGTAAGCTCTTTTCCATCGGAACCTCGTGTATCCCTTATTCCTGGTGCTTCGGAATCAACGACACATAGCCGCATGGTGCTCGCTGGTTCAGCAGGGGTCCCAGTGCTGCTTATTCCGCGCCACATTTCTTGAATTAGCACTGATACTCTGCTATTCAGGTCGCGTGTCCTTTCGGCAAAGCCATCGTAATAGTCTATGAGTCTATTACGCGTTTCTTCGGTAATTGCAGGATCTGCGGCGGCAGCAACAAGGAGATCTTGCGCCTGTCCTGGCCTTAATTTCCCCAGGTTTGTCGATAATTGTTGCAGGTGCGTGAGTAGTTCTGACCCCTTTTGGCTGCCCCATTCATTGATCTTTGAGGTCTCCTGTTCGATCAGGATTTGTCGCGAGATTATCCGAGCTGCCCAGTCAGCTTTTAAGACTGTCTGGTAAGCCCATATTCCCCTGTCGTCCTTTGGCGGTTCCTGACTATGGCTGAGGACAGCTTCTTCTGGACCTTCTACTACCATCATCCCAACTTCACCATTACCTGGGAATGCCTCATCACTCTTCACGTTGACAATCGCCACTATAGCGATGGGACCTGGACCACTCGGAGTGGTTGGGTCATGGAGTGTTTCAATGTCGTCGTCACCCCTAGTAACCGAAATGATTTTAACGTGGCTCGCCAACCGCCCAGAGACCCAGTTGCTGCCCAGAGAGATCGCAGCCGCA